>JBAWJQ010006688.1:620230-1240461 GCA_037783105.1 Bactrocera zonata
TCATGTCTGTCATGATATAATTGATTGCACTGCATAGGCAAATGTTCCTGATGCTAATTTTTTTATTCGCTGAATTAGCATTCTTAGTGTCACCATTTTCGCTTAGTGCGCTTTATTCTGTTAAATTATCTACTATTTCTTTTACCCTTCTACTTATTTCTGCAATGCTGTTTACCCTTGGTGGTTTTTTGTTTAAATTTAATTCAGATTAGTATTAATTTAATTTTTGTTTTTTCGTCTTTTTGTTTACAAATCACAACTCAGAAAATAATTTATTTTAGGCAAAAAACTGTGCGTTCCAAAGTAAACAGGACTTTTTGAATTATCGCCTCCTGGTGCCTTCATCTATATATATGTCGATTGGTGTGTTAGAATCTGCTATCATTATCGATTGTACAATGAGAATTTCATGACATTTCATCGATTGGAAGTGTAGTTATTGCGTTTTAAGTGTCAGTATGTTTGTGCTATCGGTGCGAAAATGAGCTTCGAACAAAGAGTCAACATTAAATTTTCTTTTAAAATTGGTGAAAAATTTACCGAAACGTTTCAAATGATGAAACAAGTTTTTGGCGATGATTGCCTATCCCGTAGCAGAGTGTACGAGTTGTTTCAACGTTTTCAAAGTGGTTGTGCGGACATAAATGACGATCAACATGTGGGCCAATCAAAGTCCGTGATCATCGGAAATGGAATTGAACATCTCCAAAACATCGATTTATCGCATTTTGACCAAACATTTGGGCTTACGAAAGGTGTTTGCACGGTTTGTTCCACACAAATTGACTGACAACCAAAAATTGCTCAGAATCCAACATTCGATTGACTGTTGTGACCGATTATTTGACCAAAAATCAGATGTTTAATCCAAACAAATACTCCTCTGCATTACTCCCACAAATTACATAAAGTAATAGACGCGTAATGGAGAGGAATATCAACCGCCCCAACTTCACGTAACAGGCGAAAAAGGAGAAACAAAGAGAATATCTTTCCCGCATTTTTTGCAACGAAAATGCATTCAATCCCGCCAACTCAGCAAGTGAAGTACGAAGTGAACACGGAGAACAAAATTAAGTGAAACTAAACAAAGTAAACAATTATTACACAAAATTAATAGTACAAACACAAGTGAATTCAGCGGTGATAATTCTTATTCAAGTGGACAAACACTCGAAAAACCGTCAAATCGGCACTTGGATCAAAAAACATTAACACAGGATATAAAACAGCAGCAGGTTACAATAATTTAATAAATTAACAGATTTACATATATCTATAGAGTAACACAATTAACCATTATTGATAACACGCACCCATATATTTATATACACACAATTAAACTCGAATTTTATAACGTCTAAATTAAAACGAATTACTTTTTAATTATTCGCAATCGGCCCCATACGTCGACATACCCGACATTTTTGGTCACATCGAGTCGCGATAATTAAAAGAAAAAGTCTTCGTGGGAATTTTACCAACAACATCATCATTGGAATTTCAGAACTCAACCTGAAGGTTTTAAACAGTGCACCTAACAAACAAAACCCCTGTACGCTGAATTAACAAATACCCCAACAAGTAACTAAAAACAAAAACAAACCGAAATTAACAAAAACCGGAAAAAGCTGTAAGTGCGACCCATATATCTTCAATATAAGAATACCAAATAAAGTGCAAATCATATTTCTTAAAAAGCACCGAATTGTCAAATTGTGTCCTTAAGCCGACTTAAGCACAATTTATTTGTCGCTGTTGGGTTGACAAAAATTTGATGTGCACTATTTAATTATACATGTATGCATACATACATACACTTACCCAAGAGAAGAAGTGCAATAATAAAATATATGCATATATTTTGCCGTCGGCTATTGCATTCTTCTCGTTGAAATAAAATTATATATATAAATTAATATACACCCGCATTTACATATTCACATACGAATAGCGCACCCATTGGCATTATATTTGTTGGTAAGAAAAATTGTTAGCGGACAGGACGTCAAAAGACAAATATCCAGTAGGAAATTGAAAAGGTGACCCAGTAGGAAAGAGTGCAAAAACCTGCAAAATTTTGTTTATCGATTTTTTTACGATTCAACGGAAATTTAATGATTTCATATAAATGTTAACCATTAGAGTGGGTCGATTCCGGACTTTTTTTCGATTAGGAATTTCTAATAGTGCGGAAAAGTTGCCTTAGTGCTTCCTGATTCCAATGCAACTTTTTGTTTTGAGATCGGATTGCATCTTCAACCCCAACTCCGGCATTGAAATTTCGGAAATTCGCCTAAAATCGTGAAATTGTCTCCCTAGCGCCTGAAATACGCATCTCATGGCAAATGTATAAATATCATGGCCGTAGGACGAACCGTTCCCGAGATACGAGCGAAAATGCGGCGCGCCGCAGCGCAAGGTGAAAATCGGCTTGCTGCCACACTTCTTGACGTTGATTTCGCCGAGTGCTGTCACTCACATTCATTCGCCTACGCCAAAGGACACGTTCGGATAGGTTTCCACACAAATATTTTTTCATCGAGTTCCTTCACTCTTGTCGTTGATTTCGCCGAGTGCTATCACTTATATTCTCTCAACAGAACACAGAACTCAAAATGTCTGTATCTAAATTTAAATTTAGACAGAAATGTCCTGTGTTTGGCATATATCCGTACGATCTCTCTGAGTCCCAGTTACCTACTTACCAGGATGTTCTTTTGTGTTATCAGTTTGAAAGATTTCGTATAGGGCGACTTCGAGGCGACAACTATGAACCTAGGAGTAAAGAGGTTACAGAAATAGTAGCATAGTTGAAAATACTTTCAAAAAGTCATCTATTCCGATAGTTTCACACACCAGAGTTGTACAAATGCTCACCACATACCATAAGAAATTTCTGACTTTTAAACAAATGTTTTTAAAGAACCCAATAGATTTGAGCTCTAAAAGAGACGACTTTGTCTCTTCTGCCGGAAAATTATTTGACATCGCTGCTTGTAAATGCATTTATTTTTCTTCTTGCACTTGTCCAAAGGAAAGGAAAGTTCCTATCAATGAACAACCATTTCTCTTGGACCAGAGAACCAGAAGAATTGGTCGCATTGGAAGTGTTGATCTACCTGAAACAAAAAAGATTACAAAGAAAAATGAACGTAAAAAAAAGCTTTCAAAACGTCATTCAGCATCAACACTTACCAGAAAAGTATCAGCTAGAACACGTAACCATTCAGATCGGCCAGACTCTCATACAGACGACAACAATGTAGGTGCGTCGCACATGGATTCTTCCAAAAACGATGCTGATGATGAATTTTCTTTTCCATCCTCTAAAACCAAACAAAACACTCTAGCATTAGAACACACTGCTTTAGCTGCCCAAAGATTTGGAGCAAGTGATAGAGCAGCGGCCTTGATTGTTTCATATGCTTTTCTGGATGTCAAAAAAGCAGGTTTGATAACAGAGGATCAGGCTAGCTTTGTCACTGACAAATGCAAGATTATTCGGGCAAAAAAAGTGTTGGAGTTAAGCTCCAAAACACCGAAAGTACTGACTCTGTATATGGGCTGTATTTTGACGGCCGCAAAGATAATACACTTACACAAGTCAGCGAAGGTGGAAAGTGCTACCGCGACACTGTCAAAGAGGAACATATTTCTCTTATAGCGGAACCCTGTTGTCATTACCTTGGCCACGTCACCTCTTCTTCCGGGTCAGCTGAGGATGAGACGCAAGCTATATGGCAACATTTACAAGACAATTCAGTTGATGTGGAACATCTTGAAGTTGTCGGTGCTGATGGCACCAACACGAACACGGGTTGGAAAGGTGGAATCATTCGGAAACTAGAAGAAAGAATAGGTAGGCCATTACAGTGGGTTGTTTGTCTTCTACATTTCAACGAACTTCCATTTCGTGCTCTTTTCCAACACATAGATGGTGTCTCAAAGAGTCCAAATACATTCTCTGGCGACATAGGTAAACTGCTCCCTGATTGTGAGAGCCGATGCATCCAGGTAACATGTGCAAATCTCGCTGGCTCACCTGTGCAAATAGAATTCTGAGATTATACATTTCTACTGACAAACCAACAAAGGAAATAAAGATTTTGGTCAAGTACATACTTACAGTTTACTCACCTTTGTGGTTCTCAGTAAGATTCAACAGTTCAATCAAAGATGGCTCGCGCCATCTCTATGCTGCAATTCAAAGGTCGAGATACTTACCTGCTAAACTGCGCAAGGTTGTCGATTCATCCATTCAACAGAATGCTTTCTTTGCTCTTCCAGAAAACATTCTCCTTAGTATGATGACTGACGAATGGATAGAAATCAGAAAGTTGGCCCTTGACCGTCTTCTGGCAGCCAGAAAAGCAGAGTAAATGGAAGGGTTAGATGTAATAAAGTGCCAAAGCTGAATTTCAAAGCTAATAATTATTACGATATGATTAACTGGAAGACTATTACCTTGACTGTTCCACCAGTTCTTTGTTCAGTTTCTAACGAAGAACTCATAAAAGGGCTGTCGGGAGACACTGCAGAGGTATGGAAATTCAGTGAATTCCCCTCTCACACCGTGGCAGTCGGGAGAACCGTCAAACTGGTGACAGAGGCATCTTCTAAAGTTATTGGCCCCCAATCTCGTGATGGTTTTATACGCTCTACACTGAAATCTAGGCAACAAGTGCCAAAATTTAGTACAAAATCTGATTTTATCAATAAATTTGACACAGATTCAGACTAAAACAAGACTGACATATGTTTGGTTGGTTGGGTTGGGCTTGGGAGGAACCCGAAGAGCAGCCACCTCCACGCGGTGGGTTCTGGGTGACCAATACAGGTTAGCTGAGAGCTGCAACAATTTTCACTTTGCGCTGTGGCGCGCCGCCTTTTCGCTCGTATCTCGGTTCGTCCTACGGCCATGATCACGTATACCATTTCGGTAGCAAATGACGTGACAAATAACTTTTGTCTTATACATTTTGACATGAGATGCGTATTTCAGGCGCTAGGTAGACAATTTCACGATTTTAGGCGAATTTCCGAAATTTCAAGGCCGGAGTTGGGGTTGAAGATGCAATCCGATCTCAAAACAAAAAGTTGCATTGGAATCAGGAAGTACTAAGGAAACTTTTCCGCACTATTAGAAATCCCGAATCGAAAAAAGTCCGGAATCGACCCACTCTATTAACCATCAGACACCAAGGAGATAAAAGCAAGAAAATTAATTTGAAATTTTAAAAACAATTAAATCGCTAAAGAAAAAGTTTTTTAAAGTTTGTTTTATTACATTTTTGTAACTCTACACAAAAATGGAAATGGAAGATTTCAAAATTACAGCAATTGGTTTAATTAAATTCGTGGAAGACCATCTTCAGACCCAAATTGAAGATAAATCCTAGAATTAAAAGGGTCGACCTAAATTCGCTCTATGAAAAAGCAAAGCGCTCATACGATGCGATCAGAAGTCATGAAACCATCGATTTCTTTAAAGTGAAAGAAAAATACCAAAAGAGTTATCAAATGTACTTCTCTTGCTTAGCTTCCATCAACGAAGATATACGAGGTGTGTTCAAAAAGTATCGCGAATTTCGTGTTTTTTCAAAAATTATTTATTTATTCATGAATATCTATTTTGTCACTTTCAAAGTAATCCCCATGAGTTATTATACACTTGTGCCAACGGTTTTTCCAATCTTCGAAGCACTTCAAAAAATCATTTTTTTATCTTCTTCAGCTCCTCCTTCGATGCCGTTTTTATCTCGTCAAGAGAAGCGTAACGTCGTCCTTTCATGGGGCTCTTCAGTTTAGGGAACAAGTAAAAGTCACAGGGGGCTAGATCTGGGGAATACGGTGGCTGCGGCATCATTGTTTTTGGTCAAAAAGTCGCGCACAAGCAACGATGTGTGTGAGCAGGGGCGTTATCGAGGTGCAAAAGACAATTTTTGTTCTTCCACAAATCCGGGCGTTTCTGGCGGATTGCTTCGCGCAAATTGCGCATTTCTTGCAGGTAATATTCCTTATTGACCGTTCTTCCCTGTGGCAAGAACTCATGATGCACCACGCCCCTGCAATCGAAGAAAACTGTCAGTTACGATTCGCGATACTTTTTGAACACACCTCGTAGATACCCGAAAAACACATGTGTCAACCCAACCCATTAAGGAAAGGACTACAGAAGGCACGATGATGGATTTCGGTCCTCCAGTTTACCTTCCACTATGCAACACCGACATCTTTTACGGAGATTACACAACTTTGCCCACCTTTCGGGATATGTTTATAGCCCTGTACATCCGTAACCCAAGGATTAGTAATGTTGAAAGACTCTTTCACCTTACTCAGGAGACCCGAGGAGAAGCAAGAAAGGTTATTCAAAACGCACCCTTAACAAATGATGGTTTCATACTTGCCTGAAAAAATTTAGTCGACCAATACGAAAATAAGAGATTGCAGGTAAATACCCAATTAAAGATCCTTTTTAACCTACCCTAAGTTACTCAAGAAACAGGTTGTGCTATAAAAAGCTTACAACGTTGGGTTAATAACGTTTTAACCAATTTAAACAATCTTGAGATTGACACACAAAGATGGGATCCGATATTGATATATCTTTGTAGTTCAAAACTACCTAAGCAAACTCTCGAAACTTTTGAATATACCCCAGCAGATAATTCAGATATACCGACGTGGTCAAATTTCGACATTTTTTTTTTTAACCCACAAATACAAAACTCTGGAATCTGTAGGAAATTTCAAAGCTTTAGTAGCAAAATTACCCCCATTCCACACCGGTACAGTTAAAAGAACAGATGAAAAGAAATATAACACTTTTCATGCAAACGTGGCTGAAACGCCAATTGCCAGACCCTGTAATACTCAAAGGAATAGTAATTACAACTTTACTCAACATAATATAGATACAGAAAGCTGTAAGCTCTGCATAAAGCAGAGAAATGAATGTATAGTCACGTATTTCCACAATCAAAAATATGGTTATTGTTATAACTGCTTGGCTATATCGCATACCCACAAGAACTATGTGAGTAAATTCTCGTGTCGTAAGTGTCACAAAAAACATAATACTCTGATACACAGAGAATCCAGCTTTCGACCTGAATCCATTCCGTAAATACCAAAAGTCACTAGTTCGAACCCTGTAAACGCTTCAAGTGCCGCACTACCCACCCAAAGCACAAATACAAATCGGCAAGCCAACACAACAACTATACAGTCCACTAAATCCTCAACCCAAAACCCACCCAACCCAAGTAGAAGGCAGATATTATTCGGTATTGCAATGGTTCAAGTAGAACATAATGGCCAGCGATATTCCGCGAGAGCTCTTATTGATTCAAGATCGGAAGCCATATTTATATCTCGAAGACTTTAGAGAAGTTTGGATATACCCACCCACTCTGTATCAGCCCAAGTGACCGGACTAAACAATGCAGTTTCAGCAACATCAACAAATATTTACGAAATCACGCTTTGCTCACCCTTAAACACAAATTATAAGCTATCAGAACAGGCATTAAATAGTCTAACTGATAATTTAC
The DNA here is from genome assembly GCA_037783105.1 of Bactrocera zonata. Classification (NCBI taxonomy): domain Eukaryota; kingdom Metazoa; phylum Arthropoda; class Insecta; order Diptera; family Tephritidae; genus Bactrocera; species Bactrocera zonata. The sequence continues at coordinate 627,790 of JBAWJQ010006688.1, forward strand.
CCTACACCCCTTGGATCCAAAGCAGTGTCTTAAAAATCTTGGATTCACTTTAGCAGACACCCAATTCCACAAACCCAGACCCGTGGATATACTAATCGGTAGTAAAGAAAAACATACTTGGTTCACTCTTAGCTCAAGAGACAGAATTCGGATGGATATTGTCCGGACTCATAACCCAACCCTCCCAGAATTCTGCCATAGTTTCATTTCACAATAAAGTGAACCCTGAGAATCTACTCACACGTTTTTGGGAGGTGGAGGAAGCCCCAAAGGAATCCGTAGCTTCTAAATCAGACGAAATTTGTGAGGAAATTTTCCAAAAAACCATCCGTCGGTACTTCAGATGGGCGCTATATAGTACCCCTACCCTTCAAAGAACCCGACAATATTGATATCGGATACTCTAGACACATAGAGGTGGTTACTTAAAAACCCCGAAGTGAAGGCAGAATACGACAAAGAAATTATGGGATATTTGAAACTCAGAACAAATGAAGAACGTAGAACATGACCCTTCTTTTAAAGAGACCCAATTTTATTTACCACACCACGCAGTCATTAAACCCGATCGTATAGCCACGGAATTGCGTGTGGTATTTAATGCATTTTGCCCCACGTCAAATCAGAAAAGCTTAAATGACGTCTTACATATCGGGCCTACTTTACAGAAAGACCTTGTTATTCTGATCACAAATTGGCGATTCTTCCAATTCGTTTTTAATGCGGATATTCAGAAAATGTACCGGCAAATACTCGTGGACACTAATTATACTCGGTTCCAAAGGATACTATTTAGAAGTCCCCAGAAGACACTATAGAAGACTTCGAATTGCAAACAGTCACGTTCGGCATAAATTGTGCACCGTATCTAGCGATCCGCACCTTCATGAAACTAGCCGATGATGTAGAAGAAACCCACCCATTAGCAGCCAAAATACTTCGCCAGGAAATGTATGTAGACGATGTTTTATCTGAAACTCATGACCTAACCACGGCAATGTCAGCACGCGATGAACTCATTTCTGCTCTGAAGTCTCCAGGATTCGCTTTGCGAAAATGGACCTCCAATGACTCACACATTCTGAAAGAACTTCCACAGGATCGTCTTTTAGAGACAGAAACACTCAACCTTTCGGAACCCGAACACACCAAAACCCTGGGCATTCGATGGAACTCCAAAAAGGATTCATTTTTCTTCCTCGACAACCCAATGGAGAAAAAACTCACACACACCAAACGCGAAGTTTTATCAGCCATAGCAAAATTGTTTGACCCAGCTGGTTGGTTTAGTCCAATAATGATCACGACAAAAATACTAATGCAACAAATATGGCTAGATAATTCTGACTGGGATGAAAGCCTAAAGCCCCTCAACCTTCATCGATGGAACAGTTTCGTAAAGGATTATGGAAACATAAATAAAATTGAAATACCCAGATGGACCCATTTTAACCCAACAGCCACCATCGAATTCCACGGTTTCTCTGTTGCTTCAGAAAAAGCACATGCCGCGACACTTTACATAAGGGTTTTAGTTGGACATAAAATGTGGACAACTCTCTTGGTGTCAAAAACAAGAGCTGCTCCCATTAAAACCGTATCCCTACCCAGATTGGAACTCTGCGGAACGGTTCTACTGGCTAACCTTGTTAACTCTACCCTTTCCCAACTACACCTAACCCAATATAAAAATAATTTTTGGACTGACTCAATCCTAGTTCTCGTTTGGTTAAACAAACCACCCTGTTCCTGGACCACTTTCATTTCTCATCGAGTAGCTGCAATCACTGAGAAAGTGGGAGTCGATAATTGGAACCATGTGGAAAGCCAAGACAATCCCGCAGACTTGGCAAGCGGAGGATGTACACCCACCGATCTATTGAATTACAACCTGTGGTGGCATGGACCCCTACAACATTAAAAGGAGCATTTCCCAGCAACGGAGAAAACATACAACCCTACCGTGGAATTCAAACCCGTTAAAATGTTTTCCTCATTCCCTAGAGCTATTCGCGTTATCGCTTACCCCAGGGATGGGCACATTTTTGCCCGAAAAGTTAGCAAAGTGCGCACGAAGGCTAGATGAGAGGAATATCAGTTTACGGAGGAAAGGGCAAAAGAAGTTGCGAAAATAATCAATTACATTCCTCCGTAGCTTAATTTTCATCGCAGAATGGTTGCGGCAATACTGACAATGTACACAAATTTAAGAGCGAAAGTTTACTTCATATCGGAATTGTACAGTTGTGTGAACAAAAAGAGGTAAACATAATTTGCACGTTTTAGAGATTCCCATTAATATCCGTTTTAATTTACCTTTGCATGCTGGAAATTTTAATCACTGTTCCACTCCGTTGGAAGGACCAAGTGGAGAAGGACCTGGCTTCGCTTGGAATATCCAATTGGCGCCACTTAGCGAAGAGAAGAAACGACTGGCACGCTGTTGTTGACTCGGCTATAATCGCGCAAGCGGTGTCTACGCTAGTAGAAAAGAATATATATGTTATACTTGTATCTAAAAACAATTTTATTTAATAAGAAAACAGCATATTTTAAAACTTCACAACACTTTATGGTTGTTCCTATTTTGTTCATACCACTGTACATGTGATAGAACAGTTAACGGTGGTGATGCCAGTTGTAAAAATTAATTTTAGCTACAATTGGGAAAACTTTTTTCAAGTTGTAGGCTTTTATACGTACATATGCAAGGCTTTCTATATATCTGCATATATAAAAAAGAAAAGATACTTGTGACCATAATATATATTGTGTTTAAACATATTGCAGTTCCATTTAATGAAAATGCTTATATAAATATATGATTTGTGATATTTTCAGTTTCGTTGTTTTATCAAAATATTCAAAGAATTTAGGGTTTTTCTCTATAATTGTTTTGTTAAATTTTAAAAATCTAAGTTGCCTCTGGAAATGTATTAAAATAATAATATGCGCTACAGAAAGGGAACACATATTTTCAAAAATATAAGAAATCATCAAATAAAAATATATTTGCGCGGTATGGCATTATTGATTGAGAGTGGCTAAGCACACAAAGAGAATACAAACGCTAATGGCAGAAACATCTTCTCCCTTCGCTACGAGCGGCAAGCGTTTTGTTCTCGTTTTCATTCGAACAATGTTGCCATTACCCAATACGCATATGTAGTTTTGTACACATCTAAGTTTTCAGTTATAATTTTTCATAATATAAAATATCAAAACTGAAATCAAACTATTAAAACTAGTTTATATATTTGTAAATAATAGCATTCGATTCTGATTTTGAGTTATTTTAAGAAAATTTCAAATATATTGTAGACAATTTTTATAATTACTACAGTATATCGAGCCTGGCAACCCTGTGTTGTGAGAGAGCAATCAGCTGTGTCGTTTCTACGGGGAAAACCCCAAGTTGTTGAAAATTCAACGATTGACGGGTAATAGAAGGGTTGTTGGGTAATTATTTACATTGCGCTCTCATAAGATTCATTTGTGTATATGCGTTTGAAGAAACAGTCTTTCGGAAACTGAAATTATTATAATTTAAATGTGCCGAAATGTCATCAGCGAGGGAAATCAGTGTAAATTATATCTATGTTTGGAAGCACCTACACTTGTGAACAATTTTTTTCAATAATGAAATTAAACAAACTTAAAATAAGAAATAGGTTATCTGATTTAAATTTGTGTACAATAATACGCGTAGCTACAGCAAATGAGATTAAACCAAACATGGAAATTACTATGGCAAATAAACCAAATTAAACGCTGTAATTAAAATATTTGTTATACTTTTTGTTATTTGTCTTACATTTTAAATTTATATTTTATAAATTTATAGTAGTTACAAAGAAACCTAAAATTGTTAGGCAATTTTACAGTTATTACCCACCGTGCAACTCCCCAAATATGCGCGCGCTCTCATTTGTAAACATGGTGTGGGAAAGTACGTTGCTCTCATTTGTAAATATGGAGTGGTAAAATACGTTGCTCTCACTTCCCTCTTCATGTTTGCCCGCGATGATCCCCTCACCAAGCCCTCAAAATGTGCATTCGTGCCCGCACGGGCAAAATGCCACTGAGGGCTAATATGCCCACCCCTGGCTTACCCATTCAGGTTTTGCGCAGATGCCTCACCAAGGAGGCGAGAAACTGATTACTCAAACCACGAAATAGCCCCGGAAGAGTTCAAAACACGCCAAATGAAGTTAATTATTCACACTCCAAGAAGACATTTCCGCGAAGAATATAATTCCTTGACCCGTAAAACCCAAATATGCAAGAAAAATTCATTATTGACTTTAAATCCGTTTATTGACTCTAAAGGAGTTCTGCGAAGTAACGGAAGATTAACCAATTCCGCAGCACTATCATATAATGAGCGTCACCCTATCTTATTACCCCATAATAATCGTATATCAAAATTACTAACTCAATTCACCCATTAAGCAACGTTACAAGGCGGAAATCAGCTAGTTCTTCGACTCCTAAGGCCAGAATTCTGGATACCCAGAGCAAAGATGCTGATTAAAATAATAATTCATATATGCAAAACGTGCATCATACAAAACAAGGCTCAACAAACCTAAATAATGGCAGCTCTTCCTAATGAAAGAACTGTCCTAACCCGTCCGTTTGCTGCCACTGGTATGGACTTTCCTATGACATCAAAACCACACTGGGAGAGCATGTCTAATCACCAAAGAATACATATGTGTATTCTTCTCAACTAAAGCAATACATCTTGAACCCGTTAGCGATCTCACTACGCAAGCCTTCCAGCAGCATTCTCCCGTTTCTTCTCGAGGCGTGGATGTCCCGCCAATCTTTATTCCGACAACGGAACAAACTTTATAGGATTTTCACAGTTGCTAATTAAAGATCGACGTGAATTCCCACAGACACTTCGAACTCAAATTACATCTCTCCATAGTCATCAAAATATCTCATGGCATTTCAACCCACCAGGAGCTCCACATATGGGTGGATTATGGGAAGCAGGCGTAAAAAATCTAAGAATCCATCTAAAAAAGATCGCAAAATTACTAAAATTCACGTTTGAAGAATTTGCCACCTTATTAACCCGCATCGAAAGTTATTTAAATTCTCGACTAATAAGGCCATAAGCGATGACTCAACAAACTTGGAACCTTTAACTCCAGGACACTTCGGCTGACTTCATAAACGCAGTTTGCAATGCAACACTACAATGCCTAGTGTTCATAATCGCATCAGACACAACCTTGGCAATGCCGCGTGTTCATTATTGCATGGCAATGCTTTTTTATGCGCAACATATGCCAAACTTGTGCATTGTTTTTATTTGTGATGCTTTAGTGGCTTTTCTTGGCGGCAAAAAGTAAAGATAAGTATTAAGAAAATTTAGTATTTTAAGAAATAATGAATTACGTAAAATAAAAAAAATAATTCAAATTATATCTAAATAAAAATTGGTAAATATTTTTTTGTTTTAAACTATCAATTGTTATTACAAATGATATAATAGAGCTATTTTATGCTTTTATTTGTAAAATAGCGTCAAGTTTGTTAGACCTGTGAATAATTTAACATTTTACATATTAGGTGACATCACCACTCTACCTCCTCTTTCTATCTTCCATTCTACTGTCAACTCTCGTCCTACTGCCGTTGGCAAATATAGGAAATATTCAAGTTAGCGGGAACGACAACTGTCGGCCTGCAGTCGTGTAGTCGTGCAACTGTCAAAATAACAGTGTCCATAAGAACGTCTGTATTTTAATATTTGGCAGATGTAGTTTGCAGTCTGTCGCGCTCTATGTGTTCCGCACTTCACTCAAAACTAATTTGCATACACAATAATGTTACAGATTTTCATGCCTAATTATTTGGCAAAACCTAAAGGTAGGCTATAACTAGCGATCTTACAGTCTTTTTCTTAGGGGTTATTTCCTCAAAGCCTGCGCCAAAAAATATGCAACAATTCAACTCCCCATAAACGTATGTATTTAGTGCAGCATGGCCGGCATGTACACAAGACAACACAGCTGTCCAGTTTGCATGTACACAATATCGTTGTGGCCATACTAATATCTTTCACTTCAATGAAATTTTAATATTTTGTTCAAAGTGAAATTTTTTTTATGCAAAAAATAAGTAAAAATTGGTTAATATTTTTCTGTTTTAAATTATCAATTGTTATTACAAATGACATAATAGAGCTATAATAGAGCAAGACCTAAAAGTAGGCTATAACTAGCGATGATACGGGTTATTTCTTACGGATATTTCTTACGGGTTATTTCTTACGGTTTTTACTATCACTTTTTTTCAGTTAGCTCCCGCAGCAAAATCCTATCTTCTGCAAGCCTGCCGTAAGGAACTTCGTTCCAATATAAATTTGTGGTGAAAATGGAGGATTTATGGTAAATAAAAGTAGTTTACTTTAAATATTGTAGTTTTACTTATGATTTTTTTAATATTTTCTGTATATGCATAGTGAAAAATAATGGAACCATGAGAGGAAGAAATTACTTATAGAAATAAGGTTGAAGTATGAGCCAGATTTCGTTGCAAAAAAAAAGAGGAACACACTTTGGGGGCAAATAATGCGGGATGTGAAGGAAATAGATAACACATTCCCATTCTCCAAGGACGAAAGTACCAGATGTTTTGTTAAGGCGCAACAAATTGGGAATTTTTCTAAACATTAGATGAAGTTTTCGGCAGCCGCAGTAGTGTCCTTGTGCCTAATGCCATGCTGGAATCTTCCCTTGAGTCCTTAATGCAAGATTTAAGTAATGATCCACCCGATAGCCCTACGGTGCTGGACTTAGATGCAATATTACCTAGTACTAGCACTCCAAGAAATAAACTAACAAGAAAAAGCAATGTGAGTTTTTAAACAAGGAATCGGAAGAAGATGCCAAAGTTATGAAGAAATTGCTGGACATGGAGGCAGAGAAGCTAGCAGTGGAAAAAGTAAAATTGGTCGAATTGAAAGAAATTCGTACACTGTTCCAGAAAATACTCGACAAAATTTAGAATTCAAGTATGTTTTACGTTTAACCTTGAATGAATTTTTCATATTAAATTTTAAGTGCAAAATGAATTGTTTTTTGTTTATTTTTTTCCTATAAGTGCAAAATGAACTGACTGTTATTTTATTTTTATTTCTTCTTTATTGGGTTTAATAAAGTTTAAAAACCAACTATAACTTTAAAGTCCAAACTGTTTTCAATTAGGCAGACAATAGCGTGACCAGTGCATCCCTTTTTGCTTTTGCCTCCCTTTGTCCCGATTATACCTTCGACTATTTGGGGTTCAGTATGTGCTTTTTCTTCATCTATTTCATCGACTAAGTAGCCTTCATTTTCAATTATTATGTTATGAAAAATCATGCATGCCATTGTAATTATTTTTGGCATATATGACGGCGTTGAGCTTCGATGTAATTGAGAATTCAAAATTCTTTTTTTTTTAAACACCAAATGCCTGTTCCACAACAACGCGAGTTGAAGACAGAATCACATTGTATTTTGACTGCATTGGTGTTAAGAACCCGTTATCACGATAGGGCACCATAAGGAACAATTCTAATGGATACCCTCCATCGCCCAACAAATGGTAATTAGAACAGATTTTAATCTCCTTTGCCAAACTGAAGCGTCGTGGCATGCACCTGGACAGCCGATAAATACATCTTTAAACCTCATTCGACTTTCTACAATTATTATCATGCAAAAAAGTTAATTTTTTACCTGTGTAATGATTGAATACGTTCCCTTTCGGTTGCTATAGCTGATTTCATCTTTGATTGGCTGCGAAATTGGAATATGAGCTCCGTCGATGCATCCAATTACAAAAGGAAAAGGATTATATCGCAGGTTTGTAAATTCTTCATTTACTTGTTTTTGTTCAGCTGCAGTTTTGGGAAATTTGATTACATCTCCCTTCAGGCGGCAAATTATTTTAATTATTTTCAGAAACACCTTATATGCGAGGCCAGCTGCCACACAACCGATCGCTGACATCTTTGAAAGAGCAATTATTGCTTAGCTTTCAAATTGTTATTTGTAAAGCTGTTTTCAACGTTATTGCTATACGTTCAGTTTCACTTGAATTCCACCAGGGCTTAATCGAAATCTGCAACTTCTTTACATTTGGGGTATTAGTTTCATCAACTTACTCAATACTCTACGTAGTTTATAATAAATGCCTGAAATGTACTTTTCTTCATTCGAAAATGAGAATAAAATACATCGTCTTCCCTGCTTTCAATAACCTTACAAAAATTTTTAGTTTTTGGAATTCTTCTCCGTGAATTTTCGCCAGCTAATAATGCAAAACGACGGCGTTTTTTTTTTTTTTTTTGTTTATTATATTTTTGATAACACTGCTGCTTGATTCTCTATTATCAGCCAATTCCGAGGCTGTTTTCAAAAGAATACAGCAATATTCCTGCTCATTTATTTAAAAAAACTTTGTTGTCGAATATGTTAATGTTAGTGATGCAAGGTACCAATATTTTGCGCGTTCATAAATGCAGTAAAATGCCAACAATTTATTTGACAAAGCAGTGTTACCATGCAATATTGCTTTGCATTGTAAATGAGTTTCTTTGCAGTGTTGCATTGCAAACTGCGTTTATAAGGTCAGCCTTCCTTATAGGTATCCCATTGCTAACCCCTGCCGAACCCAATTTAGAGGATGCAAACTTAAGCATCGTTTACAGATGGCAGATACTAAAAATACTCTACCAGCATATTTGCAAGAGATGGAAGGAAGAGTACCTTAAGGAACTACATAAACGTTACAAATGGAAATATCCACAACGTAATGTCGAAGTTAACGACTTAGTCGTTATAAGAAACGAAAATATTTCACCCAGCGAATGGAATCTCGGTCGAATCCAAAAGGTCTTCTCTGGCTTAGAAAATAAAACGCGCGTGGTTGAAATCCGAACTGCTCAAGGCACAGTTGGTCCCGCCTCATCACAAAAATTATGATATTTAGTACAGAATAACTTAAAAGTTTTATCTTCTTTTTAGTAAAATGGCCCCAACAATCACCAACTCACCCAAACCTCGTCGTATGAGCTCAACAATTATCATCCGGTTCCGTAGCGCAACCCGTAGCACTACACCGATTTCGGAAGACAAAACGATGTCACGACGCATTCCGCGTTTCAAGTCGACCCTTCCCACTATTCGTGAGGAAAAGGAATGTGATGATCGCACAACCCGAAAAACGATCTCATATCATAGAAAAAATACGTCACATCTTCATGTCGCTTGCGGAATATGCAAAAGACCATCGTTTAGTGACTTGCGCTACGTACTCAGCATATAATATAAACAAAAAATACGAAGCAGTAATCAAACACCACTACTGCGTTAATTGCTTAGCCAGGTCGCACAAAACAGAAGGATGTACAAGCAAAGATAGATGTTCCATTTATCATGGGAAACATCATTCATCCCTACACGGACATCCGAGGTTATACCCAACCAACGATGTAAATGGTGTTGAGAAACCAAACTCTCAACCGCTTGCAATAGAAACCCGACTTTCATCCTTACTGGCTAAGCAGACCCTAGTACTCATATTGAATATCCGTTAAAAATGCGATGGTGAATGGCATAAAGTTCGAGCCATTTTGAACCCTACCCTTAAAATTACAAATATCGCGGCCGAACTCGTAAAAAAATTCAAACTTCCGATTACATCCCTCAATACTTATCATATTTGTAGCATAAAAATTTGCTCAAATAATGATACAAAGTTTTGTTTGGAATGTAACGCAGTTATAACACACAAGTTACCCAAAAAACTATATGAGCGAGACCTAAGTGACGATGTGCAAATGCGCTTTGATCACTAACGTTGGAGATCGGAGCGGATATCTACCAACAAATTATCAGAAGTGGACTCTTCAAGCCAGACAATGGTACAGTGGTAGCGCGAAATACAGCATTTGGCTGGACCCTTACTGGTACCATATAACCCTAAGTATTCAAGTAGGTGCACATTTCTATATTCATATAACTTTTATAATTTTGCGCATTGATTTAGGCAGTGAAGATGAGGACTGCGATATTCTAACGGACTTTAATGTTAGTGCAGCAATAATTTTGTCCTCAAGAAGATGCAGCCACGTAAATGTGCCAAAATCTACAAATTGGATTGACACAATCCTTCCCAACTTCGATAACAATCGTATGCAGCAAATGTTACGACTGGAAACTCCGGAATTTCGACATATTTTAAGCTTAATCAAAGTAGATACTGCTTTTAAAAATAAGAATTCGGTTCCTCAAATGCAATTAAAGATCGCACTTTTCCGTTTTGGTTCTAGTGGGGTAGTGCATCCATCAGAAAGGTTGCAACCTTGTTTGGAGTTGGAGATGGAGGAACTGTGATTACAGTTACAGACCGCATTATTTCTGCCATCGTAAATTTGAAATCTAAGTTTTTGTGTTGGCCAACTAGGGAAGAAAGACGCAAACTTGTAGCCAATACAATGCACGAGCTGCCAGGGTGCATTGGCTATGTCGATAGCACTGAAATACGTTTGTCGGAATCTCCAATTAAGGATCATGAATTGTATTTTTCCAGGAAAAAACAGTATTCCATGAAAATGCAAATAGTGTGCGACTATTCTTTGAGAATTCAACAAGCAACAATTGGATATAGGGGCAGTGTACATGATGCTAAAATTTTTGCAGAATCAGCTATTGGACGAGCACAAGGAAATTATTTTTGTAAAAGGCAATGAATAGCCGGTGATTCTGTGTATCCCTTAAATAGAAATATAATTACACCTTTTCGGCATAATAGCAACGAACTGTCGCAATATAAAAGGGATAGGTTCAACAAATACTTTTCTAAATATCGAGTACGAGTGGAAAATTGTTTCGGCAAATTTAAAGAAAGATTTAGCAGCTTAAAAGAGCTTCGGTTTCGACTGTCCAACGAAAATAATTACAAGAGCTGTTGCAGATGGATTTTAGCCTGCAGCATTTTGCATATTATATTGAAAGACTTTAACAATGACGACGAAAATAGCTGTGATGGGGAAGAAATTGATTATCCTCCAGAAATTTATGAACAACACGAATTACGAATTGCATTGGCTGAATTTGTTAATAATAGGAGCTCCCAATAAAGGTTTCTAAGTGATTTTTTTTTTTTAATTTTTAGTACTAAATGTTTTTTTTTAACCAAATACCATTTAGTTGTAAAGACAATTATCTTAATATTTAAAGGAAGAGTTCCAATATAATTAATAAATAGACTAATAACTTTTGTTTATATCATATTCGTAGTGCTTTCTTGGTGTATCCTCGGAATGGGTTAAAAATTATTAAGTACAGAAAATAAAAACCGCCAAAGAATATGTGGCAGTGTTTCCGACGATGTGTTTTTCTTTACGCTTGATTTGCAAAACAGGTTTTTATCAAGACAGGCTTTAGTTATTTAAATTGAATTAGTTTCGTATAGAAATCTAAACTTTACAAATTTTCATCGAAATATTCAACTTTTTAGTCGACATTTTTAGCCTTTTTGGTATGCAGTTCAATAGTCTATTAAATTTTATTGAAATAAAAGATGTTTAGTATTTTTCTTATGAAGGTGTTATACATGTTTTCTTCATATAACGCGATTTATTTTCTATACGGAAGAAAATACTTAGGACTTTCATTCCCAATTCTTTCATAGCTATTCTCTCCCTCATTTGAATTTCCATAACTTGAATTTCCCTGTCAGATTTTTTTTCTACCAATTTTTTTCAAATTTTTCTTTATCAAACAAAAATTGTTGCTCTTTTAGCATTAATTCATTTTCCCTCATCTTAAATTCCTTCTCGATTCTGTCTTTTTTTGCATCCAATAAGTTGGAGTGTACATAGAGAACGTCTGATAGGGCTGTACGCGAATATATACCTTTTTGGACAGCCTTTGGCGTAGAAGGGGTGACCAGAGGCTCGGGTAATGCCACGATTTCCTCGACGGTTATATCAGAGGACGTGGCAACTTCTGGTGAACCAGTACATGCAATGTCCTCGGTATCCAATACAAGGCAGTTTGAAGTGAGCTCCCTATAGCCAAAAATGTCTTCTAAGTCATCGTACCGGGGACACATCCTTACGATCGCGTCTAAAAATGAAGTGTATTTATAGGATATATACATTTAAAAATTTATGATGTGTAGAACCTACTTTTGGTAGTGTCACAATTATCCATGGTGCCACTTCCCGTTGCATTTTGCCAGGACTTGGCCTTGGTGTACTGCAATCTTAAGTTTTTTACCTTGAAACGCACCAGAGTCCAATGCAAGTCGCTGCCAGTTTGAGTCAAAAATCTTTTATAATAATGTTGGGCCGTTGGTTTCTCTAGTGGCCTGTTGTCCCTCAAAAAGTTGATTAAACTTTCATTTTCGTTGTCGGTCCACTTTCTGTAGGGAGCCTTTCGAACACACTTATGTACAACCTGCAATAGGCAGAATATTATCATATTTATATTTAAAAATATTGCGAATTGCGTGTACCTTCTGTATTTCTGTGTTGCTTTCCATTTTTTCTAAACGCGAATAGTCAGCTGATCAAAGTTGCCAGTTTAGCAGGAAACAAAAACACGAAGTAAAGTAGAGTAATTTTGCCTAAGACTGTTATTTTGAACTTGTATAGGAAACAACTACAAACAAAGTTACCACGTGGTAAAATGTTTTGAAGTTAACAGATGGCAAAATTAACTCATCAGATAATAAAGGACTGTGAACACCCTAAATATATTGTCTTAGAATATTAATGTATTAGCCAGTAAGAGATAAATATGAGATCAACATTACTGTCAGTACAATTATTAAAATAATTGATGTTAGTAAAGGAAGTTATTTGGATGTAAGATAACTTAGAACTAGAGAATTAGATTAACTTTCTAATGCCAGTTTTGGACAAAAATTCGGCTACCTAGTGGATGTTTTAGTCAGAAAAAACTTTGAGCGTATTTGAAACGGGTTTGTCATCAAATAGTGCGTTTCTAGTTCCACTTTACTTAGCGCATTCATCGAGAAGATATTTAACTATAAGCCCAATCCGAAGTCGAGTAAAAGCGATAATGTCGTTTGTTCGGCAGGGGGACGGATTATGCGGCTGCATGCCAGTTGTATTGAAGTTCGAGTAATAGTTTTGCACACTGTTCCAAGGATTTGTTTTCTGTTCTTTAAGGAAGTTATTGACGAGTAGGAAGACATCCTTCCTCACCATATAATTTAAGGTAAATAATGGATCCATTGCTACGGATTTTGCTTTCAGATCCGCTAATTCGTTGCCAATAATTCCAGCGTGACCAGGAATCCACATAATTTTGATTTCTTTGCCTTTTTGTAAAAGTTTGGTGCGTATTTCAGAAATTAGGGGTGCCTCGTTAGTAATATTCATGATACTAGCAATAGTTGACATACTGTCTGTGCAGATTATCGTCTTCTCGTTAGATTCTGAGGCTGCTAGTATTGCGTGGTATATTGCAACCGCCTCTGCCGTGTACACTGATCCATAATTTAGTAGGTGCCCAGCTATTACTGTTTTCCCATCGGCTTGGACCACAGCGAATGACGTGTGGTCCTTCGACTTTGACCCATCGGTGAAGTACATTTTCCATTCGTGCCGAAAAGGAGCTCTGTATTCTTCAAAACGGCGCTGGAATACTGTTGGGCTTGTGGTTGACTTGGCGTGATTTGGTTAACCGAGAAGGAAAAATGAGTAGCTTAAGTCCCAAGGTAGTGAACTGACGGGAGGCAGAAAAGAGGGTTTCAAGTCTATTCCTAAGATTTTAGCGTATTCCAGCACTTTTTGCAATGTTGGCGTGCGTCTTGGTGTTTTATTAGCGGCCCATATCGTTGTGATAGTGTCATACATAATACTATTTCTGCAGAGAAAGATCTTTGGGATAACCCTCATAGTGGTATATTCAATTCTTTCTTGTAAGGAGGATTCCAGCTTCGGCTAAGATGCATTAAATAGGGGATGTTGGAAAGGCACGTATACTCCTTCGAACGACTGCATGATATGTTGAAGAGATCAGTTTTTTATTACTCTTTACACTATTTCCGTATATTGGTAAGTCATAGCAGAGAATATGAAGTAATATAGAATGCGCATCTCGTACAACGTACACGTTGTATGACGGGTCATACTGGTACAACCCGCTAGTTTGCTGTTAAGTTCACAGGAAATTTGCTCATTTCGCTGTTAACTTTACAGAAAATTCAATGCACAGAAACCATAACTGTATCCGAATGACTCCTCGTTTAATTGCTTCGTTTCTCACAATTTTGGCAGTCAAATAAAATAAAAATGAAAATGAAAAAAGCATAGAGCGATGACGCGAAGTCGAGCACAGCATTGATTTGTAGATAGAAACACAAACGACAATATGTGTGATATGTTGTCCTTGTATGTGTCCATGATTTGGTTAATCGTTGCTTAGCAAAAAATTCAAATTTTCTTGTTACTTCATATTTTTAAATCACTTAAATACTGAATGTAGAGTTTTCACATTTTTACACGTAAAACAAAAAAAAAAAATCATAAAAATGATGGATATGAGGGAACATAAATAAACGTACATATGTATGTGATATTATTTATATGTCTGCTGTAAAATTAAATTTATACATAAATATGTATGTATTAATAGTTATAATCATAATTTTTTAGTCATTGCGACAAAAAACGAAAACAATTTTTGCATGATTCTAACATGAAAGCCTTTATGCCTAATTTCTCAGGCTCTAATTTAAAAATTTGTTGAAAAATTATGACTTGTTTTACACTAGCACTCATAAGGGCTTCCGATGAAGCAACGAGATTACTGAAATCTGTAAGTGATTGATAGTTTTTGTGAAAAATGAACAGTTCACTAAGAGCAGTTAAAACTTCATCTTTTTTCCTTAATTCCTCCCAACGTTTTTCACATTTTAACCTTGGAATGATTTTGTATGCCACATATCCAACAAAATATCTAATTGATACCAACTCTAAACTAATATCTGACTGGTTACAAAATGAGTCTTCCAAAAAGTAATTCTCATGCAATTGGTCGTTAAAATCGAAATCATATAGCAGGCTGTTATCTTCTTCCTCATTTACAAGCAACTCCGGTTCATTGTTAGAAACGCTGGTAATTACCTGATCCATTGAATCCTGCGTCTCTTCACAGTTGCTAAATAAACTATTTTTTATAATTTTGAAAGCCAATAACCTGGCTAAAATATTATTCAGCTCAGCTACAGAGAGGTTGGTATTATTACCGCCTTTTTGTCTTAATACAGCAAATATATTTTCTAATTTGTCTTGGTTTAAAGATTTTGTCATAATGAAAAATTTGTCTGAATTATCTTTTAATACTTCTTCGACGATTAGAAGAGCAGATTTTAATGATAATTTCATTCCATCTAAAAAAATATACTCTTTTTTTCGTCGACAAATTTAACTCCCTCTAAGTGGCATAAGAATAATTGAATAAATTTATGTGGTTCTTTGTTGAGTTGAATAGCAGACCGATAACAATTATCTGAGTATAATGATCCACTATTCATGCAGTCAAAAATTTTGTCAATTTTTGAAATAAATTCAGCCGTTGATAAAGCTACCGTTTGTGGACTTTTCTTGAAACCCGATGTATCGCAAATAGTTTTTACAGCCGAAGGCCTCTGCTGCCAGTGCTGCTAGATATTTGTTTGTAGAATGTTAAGTATTGTACAAATAGTTTATAAAATAAAAAAAATAAAAATTAATAGCAGCTTCAACTGTTTTGCTATACACTGGCGTTGCTAATTTAACTCGCATTTTTTCAAATAAGTTTGAAAATATGTGTTGTCTAGCCAACTTTGGGCACATCTTGGTATTGCAGTTTTCCTCTCGTTCCCACAACTCTTGTATGAATTTAAAACTTACAATGCCATCGGGCGTTTTTAGGTCACACTTCAGCAATCCATTCCGTAACGACTTAATCAAATATGGGAAATCAAACATACAGTAAATACTTTTCTGCACTAACCCCAAAATTAGAAAAGCGTTTTCGATTAGACGATCCCTGATCGCAAACTAGTACATTTATATTTATGCCAAAGCTACTTATCACTCTCAGAATTTCTTTAATAATTCCACACAAAAAATTTGAGGTTAATCCGTTCTCAGAAACAAAATAATTTAAAATAGAGCTCCAATTAGAGAACATTGATTTCAGCATAAAAACACATACCTGCTTACCAATTTTATTTGTTCTCTCCAGGACTGTACATTCAAATCCGTCAATCAAATCCAGTTTTGAATTATATCTTAATTCCTTTCGAATTCCCATTTCGTCCATCAAAAGTACCAAGTGATTTTCATTTTTTTCTTTTAATTCTAAACACATACTCTTTATGGAATCGAAGGCGACATTTTTGATACCAGGTTGAAGGAATTTCATTGGAGCCCACCGATTTAAAGTCCTTATGTGTGGCAAATTTAAATTTAATTTATTCCTTAGAAAGGAATAAGATGACCGTGAAATATAAAATTTATTTTGTGCCAAATATTTCACATCATCAGAATATTCCTTTGGCCTCGTGCTTACCAGCAGCTTGCAAAATGTTTTGGACTCAGAACTTATACTTTTTTAAGAGTCAATTGAGTTTTGCAATATCCTTAACTTTGCCTTTCTAGATTTCAAAACAGGGAGTTCCTTAGTTCTCAGCTTAGTTTTGATTTTTCTAAATTTCTTTAATAAATCGCTGGAATTTTTTCCTATAAAAATTAGATATTCTTGTAGTTTTTCACAGCTATTGCACATAACATCATCCCAGTGGGGTCGCTTCGAGGGAATATCTGTATCTAACGTGCTGCTGAAGTGATTATGACAAATATAAAGGTTTTTGTCATAATCTTCATTGGCAACATTGCATTTTTCTCGCCAAATTTGACCGAAAATAAGATCGGCAGCAGGGAATTTAAATAATTTAAAATTGGGCCAGTATCTTTTTGATTTTTGGCAACTGCGCACACAACATTTAATTCCCGACCTTGCATTTTTTTTATTTGTCTTTGTAGTATTTTGAATTGCGGCCATACCGTTGCAATTTCAATGTAAATACAAAAACAATTAAAAATTTGGAGTATGTATACAAATAAGTTTATTTGGAACAAGCCACGTAAAAATATTTGTAAAAATTTTAAATTGGGATCAACCACGTTAAAATATAGATATGTATACAAACAAAAATCAAAATTTGTTTCAAGTGCAAGGGAGCATACATCCATTCACGTAGAAGATCAATCGCATATTAACATATGCACACATGCTCTAACCAGAGCATATTCAAAAACAAAAGTCAATTCAATGCTAAAATTCTTTTGAAAAATACACTGCAAAGCGTCATTGCTTCTGCATTTTTGTTTTTACTCGTAAATACAAAAACAGACTTGATCGCAAATACAAACCATTGCTTCTTTCAAAAAGCCAACAACAAAAAACACGACATATTACGATTAGGCAACAAGAATTTACGAATAGGCGCGACGTTCCAAAAGTTCAACTTCATGCATATTTTCGCAATGTAAAGAATATGAAATTTAACATAATTCCGTTGTTCAAGTTCTGCTAATCAAATTCCCCTGTTGCTTACCGCCCGCACCCGAAACTGAAATTTTGTCATTTTCCATGATGCGCATTCTATATTACTTCATATTCTCTGGCCATAGTCAATCTTCGACAATATAGTATTATAGCCTTAGTAATATTATTTAAAGTGTTTGGATGGATAAAGCAGTGTTTAGAAGACAGATATTTAAAAATATTTAACCTGACAGCTAGGCTTTTTTTTGACCTAAGACAGTGCTCTTTAAAAGTTAAACGTTTGTCGAAAGTATGTAATAATATTATTATAGACTAAGTTTAAATCCGTTCATTTATGTTTGCGGCAAATATGAAAATATTTGCACTTATTAAGCGACAGGGACGCTCCAGAACAATTTGACCAGATAGAGATGTCGGTTAGTATTTTTAGAAATTTATTTTTAACAGTGTTTAAATTACTTATTTAAGAATAGATTAAAGCGTCATCTGCATAAATAATGTGGGAAATGTTCTTATGCCTGCTAATTATGTGGCTTAATTCATTAAAAGCGATAGCAAATAGCTTTACGGAAAGGGGGGATCCTTGTGGGATTCCATTTTGTTGGTTATGTAAACTGGAAAAAACATTATTTACTTTTACTTTGAATTTACGGTTAGTGAGAAAAGACTTGATAAAATTGTATATTTTATTACCAAACTTCCATTTTTCTAATTGTCGTAGAACTATGTGAGCTTTTAAAATCTGGACTAAGCGTAGAAATATGATTGTGGGAAGACAAACCATATGAGACAAAACTTTCGAAAAGAAGGAGCGCGTCGGAAGTTCCTTGCCCCTCTTTGAAAGCGAACTGATGTGGACTTATTAAACTATGGTTGGAAGTAAACCACTGAATTCGTTTTGAAACGATTTTTTCTATTAACTTACTCATCCAACATATAAGTGAAATAGGTCTATAATTTAAAACTTCTGAGGACGGGTTAGTAGACTTTGGTATGGGAACAATTGTAGCAATTTTCCAGTTTTGTGGATAAATTCCGCTCGTTAAAATTTGATTGTACAGATTGATTAATCGTAATTTAAGCGGTAGAGGTAAGATTTTTATCATATCGTATGAAGGAGGAGTTTTCCTTGACAGAGAAGATATTGTGCTTTCGAATTCTAGATAAGTGATCTCTGATTCTATTATTTTAGCTGGTGAGTTAAGCTGGTTGTAGCTGCGACCCAGAGTTTCATATTTTATATCTATAAAAGCGGAACTAAAGTTACCGTCGCTAGAATACGTAGACCAAGTGGAGGCAAACTGTTCAGCTATCGCCTTGGGATCGAATATTGGGCCAGTTGGGCTATTAACAAAATTTATATTGACTTGGGAAGGTGAGCCAGTTAGCATTTCAATGCCCGGCCAAATCTTTTTAGGATTAGAACTGGGATTTATTTCTGGGGTAAGTTTTTCGAAGCACAATCGTTTTGCTTCTTTAGTTTTTTTTACGAAAAATAGCATTTGCTTTCTTGTATAAAATCAGGTTGGCTTCTGTTCTGGAACGCTTGTATTTTCTCCAGTTGTGCTGTTTTAAATTTGTAAGCTCTCCAACTCTTTTGACCAGTATGGAACTACTTTCTTATGAGGTTTAGAAACAGTTTGTGGGATTGAAACGTGCGCTGCAGACTTAAGCTTTTTGTGTCTTTGAGCAACATGGTGTCACCTGGCAATTTTTAGAATTTTGCTCTTCGAGATTTGCTTTTACAATTAAGCCCGTGATTCTTTGTGCATGAGCGTTTCTTTGGGGTGAGATGGGATATCTTCTGTAATGAAGCATTGAATTGTGTCTATTCTGACAATATAAACAGTTAAATTTGCTTTTGCAATTTCTAAGATTATGTGTATTGGACAAGCAGTTTGTACAGAGTCTTTTTGACCTGACAAAGTTGTTCCTTTCGTTAATGTTTAATTTTTTAAACTTTTCGCAAGTTTAAAGTTTATGCTCCCTTTTACATAGTTCGCATGACGTTTGTTTTATTTGTTCGGATATGAACGTTCGTGTTTTGTAAAAGCTTTTGTTTAAATTTTTGTTGCTTCTAGCTTGGGGTCTATTTAAGCTTCCATTTTGGTCGTGTTTAATGTTCTTAGTTTTGATAATTTTCTCTTCTAACCTTTCCGCAATTTCATATTGGGTGGTGAGAAAATCTTTCCTTTGTTGCCACGTTGGGCACTTCTTTCATGATGAGAACGATTGCTCCCACAAAAGTAACGATTTTTCTGGTAATGCGGCAGTGCATATATTTACCAGAATAGGGTCCCAGCTGTCTGTGGGGATATTTAGTGTCGATAGGACCGACAGACAATTAGAAACAGTGGATTCTAGTTTCACGAATTTTACACTTGTTTCTTTCTTAATTTTTCATTAGTATCGTTACTTGTTTATCGACCAGTATTCTTTGGTTTTCATACCTCGCTTTTAGAGCTTCCCAAGCCAAATTGAAATTATCGTCAATAAGAGCGAACTGTTTTACTATGACGCCTGCTTGACCTTTAGTCTTGTATCGGAGATGATACAATTTTTGTGGTTTTTATAGTTCTGGATGGTTGATGTAAACAGCTGTGAACATATCCCGGGAGGACGGCCATTCTTCATTACCTCCATAGAATGTTTCTGTGTCACATGCGAGCATCTCGAGGTGGATGCCTGAACTTGGCTTTTAACTGTATATTTATGGCAGCTCTACTCTACTGTGAGGAGTAGGTGCGATTGCTTTAATGAGCTTTAGTTGATCGGAGATCAAAGCTTTTGTTTCTTCGAACTGATCTAAGTTTTCGTATATGGCGTAAGCAGATAATTTAAAATTTTTTGGTAGATCTGAATTGTCAGATTCTACAATTGCGTCATAAGCCGCTTGGAGGCGAGTCCAAAAATTCTTAAGATTTTGACTTCAACTGTTTCACTGTTTTGGAATTTTAAGATTACTATATTTCTTTTAATAATTTGCCCCCTCCTAGTGTAGGGTAAGAGATAGGCGGATTCTATATTGTTGTACTCATATATAAATGTTCATATGTACATATGTATGTTAGCACTTCAAAAAGAGTGTAAAAACGAAATGAGTAATTTGCAGGTATGTTTCTATGCACTTGTGTTTATATGTATATATATTTTTTCTGTTTCTGTTTCTAGTTTTTATTGTTGGAGTTGGACCAAAGTAAGTAGATATATAGTATGTACATATATTCAAGGATATATATGCATATGAAATGATAAAGAATATATATGTACTTGACTAAATTTGAATTGTACAGTATAGTTTGGGTACTGATTTTCGCTAAATTTTAACTAGAAAAACCGTATTTTAAAACATATGTATAAGTACTGTATATGTATGTATGTGCATACACGAAATATGAGATGAAATTATTACGCTCACTTTGATTTCAGATTAATGTGTGTATGTATGTACGTATATGCCCCTTTCCTTGCCACTTGCCATTTTTTCCTTCCACGGTCTCCCAGCTGTCTGGCTCCTTTTGCGTAACGTTGTTTGTAGGCATCCCTGCAAGACGGGTAGCTGTTAGCAAACGTGTAAGCGACTTGTTATTGTTCACTTTTGCATTCGTTAAAAAACTTGTTACTTTTGTTCAGAGAGTGGGAAAAAAGTAACACATAGCTATTTGATGTTCAATGGTTATCTCCCTCTAACCAATGGCAAATATCATTTGTTAGCAAATCTCTTCACAGTATGTTACGGGTAACAAATTATTTTGTTAGCGCGTAGCTTACCTATGTGTTATGGATAACAAAAAGTATTTGTTATCCGAATATCTGTTAGTGCTATTATTTTCGTTATCAGTTTGTTATCTATAACATAAAAACATGTTAGCAAGAACAAGCAGTAACAAGATTATCTGTTACCCATTTGTTATTTCTAGCAAATTTAATTCTTTTAAATAAAATTCAGTTTTTTTTATTTTTTCGTTTTATTTAATAATACACATTTACTTAAACATAAGATTAAGATTATTTAAGTATAAAAATTAAAATTATAATAATTCATATTTTTAAAACTGGTATTAGAAACATCAACTTAAAACTAATACGTACAACTTAGAACTAATGTTCAACTTAAAACTAAACATTTACAACTTAAAGCTAATACATATGTATATGTAATTAATAATAAGAAAACTTATATTAATTTATTACGATTGAAGCTTAAGGTCACAAATCTCCAGAGCTCCCCACAGATAGTGTTTTTGTCCTTGTCAGGAAATATTTCTAAAATGAAAAGTTATAAGTTAAGGAATTCAAATATATATCAGTAAAAAGACCTACCAAAAACTAACCCTACGCACTTTAGCGTTGGTAGGGATTCCTTCTCCTTGCGCTCCTCTAAATTGTAGTGGTATATTAGATCGTCAGAAATCATACTGTCCACACTGCCTTTTGCGCCCTTCGATTTCAATATTAGCCGCTTCTGTAAAAAAAAACAAATTACAGTGAATTAAAATACGATCGCATAATATTTAAAAACGAAATATTTACCATAGCATCCGTGCTTTCCTTTTGTGAAAGATTGTCTTCCATAAAGCGCACGTGCGTTCCGGCGATGGTGACGGTACCACAATTTGTGATGATTCAATTCAATGCTTATCTTTTTCTCCAAGCTTTTTCGTTTTCTCTATATAAAAGAAATTAATAATATATATATATATATATATATATATGTATGTATATATTAGAAATTATTTATAAAATATCAAATTGTCAAGCAATGAACTTACCTCTTTAAAATCCAAAATAAACTGCGCTTTTCGTTTTCTTCTTCTTGAAAAATTGGGTATTCGTCTTTCCTACTCTAGCAAGTTAACATTACAATATGTTTAGAATGTCGATAGTTTTTCTCTATCTTACTTACGTATCTCCCATTCAATTGAAAAATCCAGAAAATGTAACAGTGTAAGTGAACAGCTGAAAAGGTTTCAATGTGTTTATGCAATCTGTTACCTCCGTCTTGCAGGGATGTTTATGTTTTTAAGTTCGCGCCCGTATGTTTGTTGTATTTATATGTTTTTTATTATTTTGGTTACGCGCCCGGTTTATGTATTTTTTGTGTTTGTAAAATTTAGTATGTTTTGGTTTTGTAAGTACCGCATCTTTGGTTGTTTTTTTTCTTCATTCCACTGCACTTTTTGTTTTTTAATTTTAGCACACTGAGCTCGTTTGGCTTGGTTGCTGTTTTTAAATGCACTTTGTTCTTTGTTTGTTCACGTTTGTTCTGTTTGGGTCACAGCACTTTGTTTATTATTTTTTTTTGTCACCAAACTAGTGAGGCTCGAAGGACCATAGTTAATTGTTGACCCAATTTCACGGGGAATACAAACCACTGTATTTAAATGTTTCGACTTGTACTCACACTCGCGTGAGCAATTAAAAGAAAAAAAAACACTGTATTTAGGAAGAGTATATTATATTGTATTTCTAATTGTCCTTTTTTTTGCGATATTACATAAAATTGTGGTTTTATTGTGTTAATATCCAATTTGTTGGATCGCTGTAAGTCGGCGCGGGCGGAAGGCTGTCAATCGGAGTCAAAGATAGTGTTGACGCGGCGCAGTATCGAATCGAAAGTTGATGTGCGATGAGTATATGGCGAATGTGTCGAACGAATTGTATCTGCTTTCCCGTTGTCCATCCTTTTTGATGAGTGGGTGCATAAGTATGGTGAGTTGTGTTGGCGTCATCGGCTGTGGTGAATTAAGCTGTCTTATTAGGGTGCGCCAGTTTTCCCGGGTAGAATGGGTGAATGCTTAATTAATTTAAACACAGTGATTATCATGTTCCAGCAATTGTAATTGATTGTGTAAATTCGTGCTAATGCATTAGTTGAGAACACACCTGGTTGTCAATCTACTGGTTGGCCTTGCTTTCTGCCTAACTATTTCTTCGACGACATGTATAATATCAAGGTATTTCTGAATAGAGAAATGTTCTCGCAAACGGATCACTGACGCATGTTGAGAAAAAACTCGTCAATATTAATTTTGTTGCTGGCGGTGTTTCTACTGGCTGTACTGTATTCTCTGGGTTGAAATACACTCTTTGGCCATTCTCCAAACTAACTGCAAGACGCACAACAGTCGGAAAAGTTAATGAATTGCAAAAGTAAATATCCTACAAAGAGCTTTGTTACAGTTCACGTATCGACCGTATCATCCATGACCAATAACTAGGGCCGGATTTAAATTTTTGCCGCCCTTGGGCACTGGAAAAACTGCCGCCCGGCACTGAAATTTCACTCAAAATTATTTAGATTTGATATTATGTTTTTAAAAAATTAAAATATTTAATGTATTGCAAATAATTTATCAGATATATAATACTTAAGTATAATATAAAAAATATAGGTTCTTTTTCTTAAAACTACAAATTTTGCACTGAGCTTGACTAATAATTGTATTACAATAATTTTTTTCACAGGCAACCACGCCTGACTTTTTGAATTGCAAATCGATTAAATCTTCACAATCTAAACGTTGAAGTACATCTGATTCGATGCATAGAATAGCGAAGCTATTGGGTCCTATTTGCACGCATTGTAGAACGTTAGTAGTTTTTAACTCTTTTCAAACAAGAAAACGATCGTTCTGCGCTACAGTTTCTTACAGCTACAGTAATAAATATTCGATATGCAATTTCTACGTTCGGAAACTCCGTATAAAGGTCGTTTGCACACAAAAGTTTCAGAATATCGGAAGGTGAATTTTGTTCCATCTTTTTTTCAGTGCAATAAGCATGGAAGTGCGCAAATTCGTCCTCCATGAAAACTCAACATCTGAAGAATAAACATTTTGTAAACGTTTGGTTCGGTTACGAATCTCTCTATTATCCAAATTACCAAATTCAATAATAACTGAGAACTTTTCATGAATCTTTTCATATGCAACACATCTTTTTCGCAATTCAGAATTTACATTGTCAAGAATGACATTAAAAGTGTTGACTCTAAAGTGGTCTCGACCTGACAGTTGTAAGTAACATATCAATCTCACATACATACACACTTAACAGTAATCATCCAGGCGTTCTCACATTTCGTCTCTTATACTAGAGATAGGAGCTCGAAGAGTGGGTGACGACATGAAAAATTAGTCTAAGTCAATCACTTTTGGTTTGTCATTTGAAGTGTAATAAAGCTAATTGTTCAAAGTACAACTCAACTTCGTTTTAATCTTTCTGGCGCAGTCGGTAGGATCTGTGAAAAAGATCCTAATAAAAAACGAACCTACATTCTCTGTGAAAAAGTGAAAATTCTTATTCCTATTTTTAAATATCCGTGCTGAAAAAAAAAACCAATAAACCGGGACAGAAAAAGTATATTATAAACTTTGTTGAATAAACTGCCCACTATCAAAAAAAAAAAAATAAAAAAAAAAATAAATAAATAAAAAAATAAAAATAAAAAATAAAAATAAAAAAAAAAAAAAAACATTTGTGCACTCGCCGAAAACGACCTTCATTTAACCTTCAACGTGATCTTTCCTTGCTAATTTGACTTCGGTGTGATTTTGAATTGACCTTCACAAAGAAAGAACATGAATTAAAAACAAACAACGAAATAATAACTAAAGCAACAACATTTACCATATCCACATTGTCCTTCAATTAACTTTTTTCTGCTGTGGTGAATAATAATAATAACTCTACCACAAAGCGCAACAACAAACAGTGAAGAGACAAATCATAACTCTACAAGAAGAGCAATATAAAAGAGTAATTGATGCGTAGATCACAAAAAGTGAAATGCACATAACATAAAATACGCAGCAACAAAATAAGTAGATGGACATTAATACAGAACTACAGTATTTGAGTGAAAACTTTCAAACATTGAGCATAAACCCTACAATCAATATGGCTGAGGAACAACAAAGAAGAGAACTTGTGCTGCAGAACATTAAATTAATTCAGGCCTTTGACGGCGATAGCAATTATTTGGCGCTTTACATCGACAGCATTGATTCGATAATACCTCCAGTATTACCATCGTTACCAGAACAACGAGCATTTTATTTTAATAGCGTTTTACGCACTTTGCGAGGACCAGCGTTAGACGTCGTAAGAAGAGAGCAACCGGTTGACTGGGCAACACTGCGGCAACTTCTTATTGACGAGTTTGGTGAGCACACTCCAATATCAACACTTATACTGCAAGTTAGTAACATTAGGTTTAAGCACAGCGTGAAAATTTTATGTGAAGAAATAAATAACGAAATTTGTAAAATTAAAGATTGTATTAAATTAAAAACTGCAAGTAGCTCTACCAAAGAATTTCTGAATAATGAACTAGAACAAATTAGTATGAAAACTCTTAAACGAGAATTACCAAACTACTTAACAGCATTAATTAATGCAAACTTAGCCACAAACATTAAATCCGCAATTAAAATTTTAAAAGAAAATGGTGATTTTGATGATGACAGAAACATAAATAAGAATAAACAAAATATAAGAAATAATACACTTATAAATAACCGAGCTCCTAATTATTCAAATAAAAATAGCTTTTATCGAAACGAATTTGAATACTTCTCCCAACCAGATAGAAACCATTTAGGGCAGACTTTAAATACAAATAACTATTACACGGGAGGGGTCCCATTAGGCAACAATGATTTTAGTAAAATGCAATCCAGACAGATTGATCGCGTTCAACCTCTTCAGCCAACGAATTTCAGTTCTCCGTTTAACATAAGCAACAACCGTAATACTACCAATTTATGCAATAACCCGCAGACCAATTCATTTCAGGCATCAAAAAAGATACGACAAATTCAAATCAGTCCAGAATTCGTAGATATGGACGACCTGAGCCAATGGAACAAGATTTTTCAAATTTTCAATTAGAAGCCTCGGAACATTACCCACCATTAGATTAACAATAAACAACAAACAAATAATATTTCTAGTAGATACGGGCTCATCAGTTAGCCTAATTAGACCGTTTGTACTTAGTAATGAAGCTATTCAAGTTAAACCAATCGTTTTAAAAACAGCAACAGGAAAAGTTTTGTTAGACAAAGTACAAGAAGTCGTTACTTTTGGAAACCAGAATTTAAAACTTTTTGAGTTTGACTTTTCTAATAACTATGAAGGGCTTTTAGGATTTGATATATTAAAAAAACTTAACTCAAAGATAAATTTAGAAAATAACACTATTATCTTAAACGATCAGATGTATAACTTCTTAGAAATGAAAAATTCAGATCAAAATTTCGATAATTTACTGAATATTAGCAGTGACGAAGAAGACAGTAATAATTTTAGACTAGACCATTTAAACTATGAAGAATACAAAAAGCTTAATGAATTACTAAGAAAATTTAGAAATATTTTTTATAAGGAAGGAGAGCAACTCACTTTTACACACAAAATAAAACATAAAGTAAAAACCATACATGAAGACCCAATTTATGTTAAATCCTACAGATACCCAGAAGTTCACAAAGCCGAAGTGAATAACCAGATAACGGAAATGCTCAGGCAAAAAATTATTTGCCATAGCGACTCTCCATATTCCGCACCTCTCTGGGCTGTACCAAAAAAAAAAAGGATTCATCTGGAAGAGAGAAATGGAGAATAGTGTTTGACTTTCGAAAACTAAATACGATAACTGTAGATGATAGGTATCCTATTCCCAACATGGATGAAATTTTGGATAAATTAGGTAAATGTATGTATTTCTCTACAATAGATTTGGCACAGGGATTCCACCAAATCGAAATGGACCCTGCGGACAGAAAAAAGACCGCATTTTCCACCCAGAGTGGACACTATGAGTTTCTACGGATGCCTTTCGGGCTAAAAAACGCCCCCGCAACCTTCCAAAGGCTGATGAACACAGTTTTGGATGGGCTAGTTGGAAACATTTGTATGGTATATTTAGACGACATCGTCGTGTTCAGTACATCACTTCAGGAACATATCGAATCGCTCGATAAGGTTTTTCAAAGACTAAATGACGCTAATCTGAAAATACAGTTAACTAAAAGTGAGTTCTTAAAACACGAAAAAAGTTTTTACAAATAATTTGACTTTGATTACTTATAAAGATCTAACTACAGAGTATATAAAAGAAATAATTAAAACTTATCTTTTAAAGAACAAAACAGTGATATATATGCCAGATGATAATGATTTTTTGCGGCTTCAAAATATGTATAAAACTTTGATTAATAGTAGTCGAAATAGAGTTTACAGGACAACTAAGGAATTGCAAAATATTTTGGAATATTCTGAATTTAAAGCTATAGTAACAGAAATACATATAAGTGGACTTCACCAGGGCATAGAGAAAGTTGCAAAATGTTTCAAGGAAAAATATTATTATCCAAAATATCTAAATGAAATTTCCAATATAATTAATTGTTGTGAACTTTGCAATCACTGCAAAAGTGATCATATTGCCAATAAGCTTCCATTTAAAGTTACACCTCCCGTGTACGAAATACGAGATAAATTTGTGGTTGACTTTTGGAAATGGGATAATGAATATTATTTGACATGCATTGATTTGTTTTCTAAATTTGCTATGGCGGAAAATGTGAAGGCGCTTAACTGGCTGGAAGCAAAAAAATCATTGCTGAAGGTATTTAATGCTATGGGGCCCCCAAAAACTTTGAAAATAGACCAAGATCAAGGTTTAAACAATATAAATATCAAAGAGTGGTGTAATCAGTTAAACATAGAAGTCATAGTAACAACAGGTAAAACAGGTATTGGTGATATAGAACGGCTTCATAAAACACTCAATGAAAAATTAAGAATAATAAATACATCAGAAGATAAAGAGCTTAAATACTTAGAAATAGAGCAAACACTTTATACTTACAATCATATAAATAAACATTCCACTACAGGCGAAGTTCCATATAACATTTTTTTTAATAAAAAACTACCAGAAAATGATCCTCAATTAATCAAAGACAGAAGAATAAATAATGTGAACAAATATAGGCAAGAAAAAGAAATTGATACTAATTATGTAAGTGCAGAAAAATCAAGAAAAAGATTGGATAAACTATGTAATCCTTATCGACAAGTAAAACTATTACAAACGGAAAAAGATGGAGAGCACCATGTAGTTAAATTTAAAAATCAAAAAGTCAGAAAATATAAAAACCAGTTCAAACGGAAAAAGAAGAATTATTAATAAAAGAAATTTCAAAATGAATTTAACTATTTCATAGATTTAGATTATAAATATTTTTTTGAGATTTAACTATTTTATAGATATAGATTATAAGTATTGTGCGACATAATAAATCTAACCTTTTTGTCTACATGTATTTGAAATTAATTCGAAAGAAGCAAATAATGAATGTATTAGGTTATTTCTTTCATATAACTAGAGTACACTATAATTAGATTTAAGATATTCACTACAATGAGGACATTGTAATTTTTAAAGATTGGAGGAGTAACATATCAATCTCACATACATACACACTTAACAGTAATCATCCAGGCGTTCTCACATTTCGTCTCTTATACTAGAGATAGGAGCTCGAAGAGTGGGTGACGACATGAAAAATTAGTCTAAGTCAATCACTTTTGGTTTGTCATTTGAAGTGTAATAAAGCTAATTGTTCAAAGTACAACTCAACTTCGTTTTAATCTTTCTTGTACATCTCCATCCCGAGATTCATCAGCTCGTAATTTTCTCTTTATTTTTCTTATATGTTTTATATTATTTTATCTCTGAAATATTTAAAGCAGTTTTTTCATAGATTTTGAATTCATTTCTCGTATCAGCAACAACTTTGATCAAACCACTACAATCATCGATCACGTCAGCAATGCTATAATCAACTTTCTGCAATCTTTGACTAACAGCATTAAATCGTGAGAGTAAAAAATGCCAAGGTATCTGCATAAATGCTGTTTCAAATCTCTCCAATTGAATTCGTAAACCTTTAGCTTCTTGTCTTGTAATTGCAGTTTCTTCCATATTTTTTTCAATAATAATCAAAGTCTCGATTATTTCGTCGAAATGTTGATTAAGTACATGAACAGCTTCATAACGAGCTGACCATCTGGTTGCAGATAAAGATTGTAACGCAATTCTTTTTATTTTTTTATTTATTTAGTTAAGTCTATGAACATTAATTCTTACAGACTATAGGAGAATGAAATTAAGTTACAGTTAAATAGGTAGATAACTTAAACTAAAAAACAGAATTGAGGGTATTAATGAAGGATACCCTGGAGTGAGAAAAATCTAGAAGAACTTTCTCGGAAATCGAATTAAACTCCCGCATAGCACGCTTGAGAGGAGCATATCCAGCAAAATTAGTACTTTCCTTTTTATAATAAAATGGGGAAACATATCTGAGACAACGCTGAGGAGTATTGAAGTTAGTTTTCCCTAGTAAATAGGGACAGTCAATATCTCCATTAATTTCATTGTAAACAAATGAGAGGCAGAGAATGGACCGTCGATTTTCCAGCAATTTAAGAGGTAAAAGCAATAAGCGAGATGTATACGATGGTAATGGGTCAACGAACTTTAAGGAGCGGAGCAAATTTAAGACATTCTATGAAAAAATAGGTCTACTGGTCTTTTAAATGTAGTGGAATGGACTGAGTGATTATACTCGGATACTGCTCTTTCTAAAAGTTCTTCAAAATTTCTGTGTCCACCGTTTTCTTTTATGCAGCGCATTATTTCAATTAATGTAGAGTGCAACCTTTCCACTTGTCCGTTAGCTTGGCTTTTGTATGGAGGAGTAGTGTAGACTTCTATTCCTAACTCGTCTTTCATCATAAATTTTAAAGATGCTGAATTTGAGGATGGCTCATTGTCGATAACTATTAATTTTGGTACTCCGAAGAAAAATATAATATCTCTCAGAGATTTCCTGACGTCTTCTATTGCTCTGCTATTTAGGCTTTTTGTTACTGCGTATTTTGTAAATTTGTCTAAAGCTGTCATTACTATTTTTCCTTCTGTTAAAAATATATCGATATGAACTATGTGTCCTGGATATGTTGGTAATGGAGTTTCTGCAATTTTCGGTTCATTGGGATGTCTCTCGTACTTATTTTCTTTACAAACGGTGCAGTTGGCTTTTATTCGTTTTATTTTATTTAACATACCGGGAAAATATTTTGTTTCAAGAATTTGTGTTTTATTTTCTGTGGCATTCCTATGTGCTCTTAAATGTTCTTTTAATATGACGTTCTCCTGCTCTTGTTCGTCACTAATATCTTCAACTAATTTTTGGGTATATCGGCTTTTAATGCTACTAAAATGAATAGGATAGATATTTTGCATCATACCCATTATCCTTTCTTCAGTATGAATTCCATTTATAACGGATGGGTTAAGGTATCGTTTCATGTATGAAATCAATGACTGTTCGTTGTACTCTGGCTCTGTAATTATATGTCCATGCACTGTTGGAAAAATTATTTTAAATTGATATGAAGATATTTCGTCAATTTTGAAAAAGATTTGATTTTTGAAAACATTGATTGGAACTTCTGTACAAGGGAATAAATTATGGCTTGAGCTTTCATCGCTATGAATCATTGGTGTGAGTGAATTTATTTGTATTGGTATCCTTGAAAGGGCGTCTGCAACTACATTTGTTTTACCAGGTTTGTAAGTTAGTTCATAGTTATATTCTTCTAAAATGGCTTTCCATCGCTTCATTTTACTATTAGTATTCTTATGGCTTAAGGCATAGGTAAGAGGTTGATGATCGGTGATAATTTTAACTTTTTTGAACCGTAGAGGTAATTTCTAAGTGAATTAAGTGACCATATTATACCAAGCATTTCCTTCTCATTGGTGGCATAATGTTCTTCGGCTTTACCTAGAGTTCTCGATATGAAAGTAATTGGTCTACCGTCTTGCGATAGGACGGCACCTAATGCGAAATCTGAGGCGTCGGTCGTTAGTTCAAAATCTTTATCGAAATTTGGATGCGCTAAAACTATATCCTTGGATACTAAAGTATTTTTTATTTTATTAAATGCTTCCAAGGCCTCGCTGTCTAATTCTATTTCTATTTTTTTCGAATTCCGTTTGGAGACATGACCGGCTTCTCCTCTTAACAGTGCTGTTAATGGTTTAGCTACTTTTGCGTAATCCTGGATAAATCGTCGGTAATAACCTGACATACCTAGGAAGGATCTTAATTCTTTGAGAGTTTGTGGAACTGGAAATTTGGCTACTACTTCTACTTTTCAGGGTTGGTTTTTATCCCATTTGAACTGATTACATATCCTAAAAATTCTACCTCTTCTTTAGCAAATGTACGTTTATCTAATTGGATTTTCATGTTAGCATTTTCTAAGGTTTGAAATACTAATTCTATGTTTTTAAAATGTTCTTCTTCGTTTTTGCCAAATATTATTACATCATCGATGTAAACATAGCATCTTACTCCTATATGTTGACGAAGGATATCGTCTAGTGCTCTTTGGAATGTGGCTGGAGCATTTTTTAAACCGAAAGGTAAGCGGAGGAATTCATATTTTCCGTTGTTTACGGAAAATGCTGTTTTTTCAATATCTGACTCGCGAAGTGGAATCTGATGGAACCCACTTTTTACGTCAATAACCGTAAATAGTTTATTGTTTCCCAGATTTGCAAGGACTTCGTTAATTTCTGGTATGGGGTATTTATCGGGAATCGTAACTGAATTGAGTTTACGATAATCTACGACCATTCGAAACTTTTTTTCGCCGGAGGCATCTGATTTTTTATTAACTATCCAAGTTGGGGAGTTATACGGAGATTTCTATCTCCTTATTATTCCGTTATCTAAGAGTTCTTCAATTTGTCGTTCGATTTCGTATTTTAATGCCATGGGATACGGGTATGGCTTGGAGTAGACGGGGGTTTCGGTTGTTGTCCGGATTTCACCTTTAACGAGGGTGGTGTAGGTAAGTTTTTCATCAGGATCGGAAAAAAGGTTTGGACATTTATCGATAATATTATAAATTTTGTGTTGTTGTTGTAATGAGAGATGTGGAGTATTGATTGCCACATTATTCACCTCGTGGGATATTCGTTGCTTTAACGTTATATTTATACTTTGACAAATTGTCATCAAATTTTTGTCGGTATGAATAATTGCTTTTAATTCTTTAAGTGTGTCGTTGCCTATTATGCCGTGGAACGACCCTAGAGTTGGTAATATAAAAAATTTTATTTTCCCTACTGTTGGACCGAAAATTTCGACGAAGGTATGGTGAGTAATTTCAATTGACCCGGCAACTGATTTTACTATAAAGGGCTTTTCATTCAGAATTGGATTCCTGATTCTAGTGGTTTGGATTTAATTCTTATTGGATCCGGTATCGATAAGAAAATTTATTTTGTCTCCGCGTCTTGTTCTAAATTCGTAATAAGGCAGCGAAGACGGCGCTAATCTAAAAAATTAATCGTATCAGGCTCATTTTTTCCTGCATTGTCGTAATTGCTATCGTAGGAATTGTCATCGTATATCCCGTTGGGGTCTAATTCTACTGCATTAATAAAAAAATTTCTTTGCATTTTGCTTGGAGGGTGAGTCAGTTGTGCGGAAATCGGACGTTTCGGTGGCCGATTGTCCTGGAATGTATTAAGCCTATTCTGATAATTAATTTGTCTTGATCGTATTGATTGGTCTACTTCCATTGGGGTTAGTGGTTTAGGTGGTAAATTCGGTCTGTTATTAAAGGAGGTATTTTCTCTGGTAATATGGGGGTTATTCGGGCAATTGTTGAACCTAGGCATGAATCCTTGGTTATTTTGCATATAGTTGGGAGAGTGTTGGGGATGTCGATTTGATTGACGACCGAATGGATGTTGGTCGAAATTTCGTCTGGGGGAATGGGAATACGTTAATTCGGTGTAAAAAGGTCTGTTGTTATTGAAATTATTAAAATTGTTATTGAAATTATTAAAATTGTTATTTCGGGGAGGTCGTGGTGGTGGTTGAATATTGGGTTTGTGTGTATTGTTCGCGTGGTTTATTCTACATGTCATGTTGTCAAGATTTGGCACAAATGCAATGCTTGTAGCAGGGTTGTCGGTTCTCTCATGCTGAGAAGACGAGGTAAATCACCGTTTAGCCCTCTGATAAATGTGTCAAGAGCTTTGTCCCTATATGAGTTAGTCATAGCCCGTATGGACTCGTCGCTTAGTTCGAGACATGAAATTTTGTTCAATATCAGTGAAAGGTGTTGGTAGACCTTTTGGTAGAAGGTCGGAATGACGTCATAGCGTTGGACCAGAGTGGTCATCTGATATTCGAGGGTACCTATGTCCCTTTTATCTGAATAATGCATCATAAGGCATTTTCTAATTTGGCTCCAATCAAGTGGAGTATTATATGATTCTAATTCGGTGTCGGCATCACCAATTACTTTATGCCTGATCGTATGAAGTATCGCAAAATATTTAGGGGTATTCTTGACTCCCTCGTAGGCTTTAAAAATCCTGTCTACGCTCTTCCTCCAGGTGTTAAATTCTCCTGGTCGTCCTGAGAATTCCCTAAGGCATTTCACCATGTCCGGAATCTTATCTAGTTCATTTATGTTGTTCGCGTTTAGTGTCACGCTATGGTCGGGTTCTGTAAAGTCTGTTACGGTTTGCGTACTCATCCGTTCGAGTACTTCTCGAACTATTGTTGTTATAAGAGTTGGGTTAGGGGTGGGAGGGTTTAAAGGATGGGTGGAAGGATTTGGAGGATGGGTGGTTTGCCCATAATCTAGCCTCATTTGATTTAGCTGCTAAATTAGTTCTTCCGCTGTGTCTGGCATTGTAATCTTTTTATTTCTATGTCGAACAATTAAATTATAATTAAATTTCCTTTCTTTGCATTAGCACTTTCCTTAAAAATTTTAGAATTTTTTGTAAAAGCTTAATTTAATTGAGGACTGTTTTTCCCCCTCTTTTTTTCCTTTTCGATTTCTAAAAAAATAATAATTTTCTTTTCAATAGAATTTTACAATCAACATTCTCACTGCGGGAAGATTTTCGCTTCTTTAGTTTTAATAACTTCGCACAATATAAATTTTTAAATAATTAGTATTTTAAAATTTGGAATTATTCCATTAATCAATATTTTACTATATTTTTATGTTGTTACAGTATATTTTGATTTCACAATGCTTCAATAATTTTTTTTTTACGTTATTCTTTTCACAATCATTCACAATTACAAAGAGATATTAAGGATAAACTTACAATAGACTAATCATGTCCAGCGCTGGGGCTCTGAGTTGTTCAACGTTTCCAGATGATCCTTTTCCTGCTGTACTGGGGTCCTTAGACGTTATTATCGGTCAGTCCTCCTTGTCGCTAAGTATCCGCTCGCCTTTTTCTTATCCCGCGTAGGGTCTTACTTTTGCTGTTCAGACCTTTTTCACTTTTCACAAACTCGCGGAGCCGTACTTTTTGATTTTCGGGCTGTTATATTATTTGTTACGGCATTCGCGAAACCTTACTACTTGGTTTTCAGGTTATTTACTTTACGACACGCTGGTCCCTGCTCGGGCGCCAGTTACAAAACACTTTGATGATTTGATCATATGATTTTAATGCATCATATGATACTTTAGAATGTATGGGGTGCTAACTTATATAACTCTTGGCGAACCATATATTTCATGAGGCGATGTTCGGCATGGAGCATTAGTATGTGGATATATGCGATGAATAAGGTGGCAAATGGACACCTCTCAGGTATAATTATAGGGTGGCGTTCATTCTATATTAGGCTTGAATTTGCAAGCCGACCATTCGCACGAAGCAGACCTTTCATGTCTAGAAATGGATTTAATACTAAGAGTGAGTTCTTTTTATCAATCGGCTTCAGTTCTCTTAATAATGATATGTCACGGCAGAAGCAGCACGTTTGGGTTGATGCGATAAGGGCGATTTTTGCCTTTTACAAGTCTTGGTGCGTCAAAGCATCGCATTGGGGATAGGTTGCACCTTTAACTTTATTCGTGGGTCGCTCGATGAATCTGAGCATATATGCGACTACTCTGAGTGCTCGAGGGAACGATGAAAATCGTTCAAGGATGTCAGTATCCTCCAGGGTTGTATGATAAGTGTCGATTTTTCGACTTTCTGGAACAATTATGTTGCGCATGGGCGATTGTGGCCAAGAATCGGGAGATTCTGTTAACCATTGGGGGCCATTCCACCAGAGGGTGGAGGTGGCGATATGCAGAGGCTTGCATCCTCTTGTACCTAGATCAGCAGTATTGTCAGCCCTGGCTACGT
Source organism: Bactrocera zonata (assembly GCA_037783105.1). Lineage (NCBI taxonomy): Eukaryota > Metazoa > Arthropoda > Insecta > Diptera > Tephritidae > Bactrocera > Bactrocera zonata. The sequence goes on from JBAWJQ010006688.1 coordinate 663,670, forward strand.
GTCGCCAAGTGGCTGATCCTACTAGGTCAAGTATTTGAGACGTTCTGTTGGAAATATATGTATGTTTTCCACGCATGTGATGGTTTTTCCAACAAGGCTGGAACTATTTCGGAATCGGACCATAGATATTACTTGTATTTTGCTATGTTCAAGTAAGTCTGCACCATGGAAACTAGCTTGTCTAATAGCAGGGCGCCAGAGAGTTCAAGAGTTTGTATATACGCCAATTTAATATGAGGAGCAATCTGGTTGGAGTGTGGGTGCGATTAATAGAATGTCATTTAGGGAATTCTCCGAGCTAGTGGTTTTTGAGGCATTAAAGACAACTCTGACCTTTGTTGTTTTTTTGTCAGTCTTTACTACTGCATGATGTGGCAAGTAGAAAGATTAATATTTGCCTCTTATGATTTTTTCACATGGCCTTACTTCCTCCATGTGGTCTAAAAGGAGGTATTCTTCCAAGACACCATCATAATCTTGTTTGAGCTCACCTTTTCTAAGTAGGTTTTTTCCATACTTAAAAACTGCTTTATTGCAGAGGTGCGAGAGTGACCTAAGGCGAGTGTGTCTGGAAATTGTTGTTTTAGTGGTAGTCGTACGACATACCGACCATTAGCTGATCAAGTAGTTGTGGCTTTATAAAAGTCTTCACAATACTGATCTTCTAACTCCCAAAATATCCTTAATTGTGAATTAAGGTATTCGTTGGATATTTCTTCAACTTCAGTTGTCATGGTAGAAACTGTTTCAGTAACTAGTCCCCTTAATAGCCAACCGAAGATAATGTTTTGAGCCAGAAGGGTGTTTGAGATTTTTTCAACACCTTCTAGTATAATTTGCGGTGTAAGGTCGCTGCCTATTAGGATGTCTATTTGAGCTGGCGTGTTGCAGTTGGGATCTGCTGGAGTCAGGTGTGAAATCTTGTCCCAATGCTTGCTATTTATTTGATAGCTTGGAAGCATGTTTGTTAATTGCGGTAAGACAATAGCATTTGCTTGAATGCGCTTAAATGGCATATTTTATAGAGTTTTGTGCTACTCTTCCGCCCATTCCCATAATTTCAAATTTTGCTTGCTTTGTTGGCAATTTTAATTTATTTTGTGCCTTAGACGCTATAAAAGATCGTTGTGATCCTTGGTCTATTAAGGCTCTAAGTTTAAACAGTTCTCCTCTATGTTCGATGGAGACAACTGCTGTAGGTAGTAATACCTTACTTTTATTCTTGCTGTGTAGCGTTTGAGTTTTTAATGCCTTTGAGCAGCATGGTGTCTCTTGGCAAATTTCGAGATTTTGTGTTTCGGGAGTTGCTGTTGCAAGTAAACCCGTGGCTTTTCTTGAGAATGTGTTACTTTGAGGTGCATAGAGAGACATGTTGTGATGTAACATGGAATGATGTCTTTTATGACAATATACGCGAATTTGCTTTTACAATTAGTAGGATTGTGCGCGTGGGACATAGAAGTTTGTACAGAGTCCTTTTGACCTGACAAAGTTGTTCCTTTCGATTATATTTATTTATTTATTTATTTATTTATAAATGTGAAAAAATAATACAATTATTTTTACACGAAAAAAGGAGCACTGGCTGCCAGGACCTTCGGCTCGCTGGTGGATCTGAGGCTAGATGACTTAAAATTATTTTCTATTGTCCACGCTTAATAAATTTAAAATATTCATAAAATCTATATACATGCTTAAGTAAAACAAAAACAAGGTTCTTATCTAAGTTAGGTAGGATGTCATATTAAATGTTTTAGAACGCATTTATCCAGATATTTTGATATTTTTGTAATGTTCTCGAGAGACGTAGTTTTCAAAAGTGTTGTAGGTGTTTGGTTATCGAAGATAGTCCTCCTGATTACTGTGAAATGGTGGCATTCGTCGAGCAGGTGATGGACTGTTAGTGAAGCCCACGGGCAATGTTGGCAGTAAGGCGGACTGGACCGATCGAAGAAGTACGAATGTGTGGCTATTGTGTGCCCTAAACGTAGGCGGACAAATGATTTAACATCGTTACATCGACAGTTTGGTGGATAGGTTGGTTTGCTCCTATCTGGGTTATTTACAGTGTATTGGTGCTGGATGTGTCTCCAACTCTCCATTAGCGACTTAAGTTGGTGTTGGTGTGCCATCTTATATAAGTCTTTCTTCTCAAGGAAGTCAAACGTGACGAGCGGTTCACTAGCCGCTAGTTTAGCGCGTTTATCCGCCAGCTCATTCCCGCGTATGCCGGCATGGCCTGGAATCCACATTAGTTTTATTTTAGGGCTATTTTCAGCTAATTTGCTCCGGATGCAAGAAATTATGTTAGATTTATTCATAACATTTAAGACCGCTGATATAGTTGATTTGCTATCTGTACAAATAATTGCTTTCAATTTGGAATTTGAAGCGAAAATGATAGCGTTGAGGATCGCTACGGCTTCTGCTGTGTAAACGGAGGCGTAGCTTGGCAGGATTCCAACTTTAATTGTTGCTCCTTTGTCATCGACAACTGCGAATGATGTACTTCTATTTAAATTGTTGTTGTTATTGACTTGGGGTCTATTGAAGCTTCTGTTTAGGTCGTGTTGAACGTTTTTAGTTCTGACTGTTTTTTTTATCTACCCTTTCCGCAATTTCATATTGGGTAGTTAAGAAATCTTTCATTTGCTGCCACATTGGGCAGTCTCTTCTTGATGAAAGCGATTGCTCCCATAAAAGTAATGATTTTTCTGGTAATGCTGCGGTGCATATGTTTACCAGAATAGGGTCCCAGTTGTCTGTGGGAACATTTTGTGTCGCTAGAACCGACAAACAATTTGAAACAGTGGATTCTAATTTTATGAATTCTTCACTTGTTTCTTTTTGAATTTTTGCCAAGATAATGAGTATCGTTACTTGCTTGTCGACCAATATTCTTTTTTTTTTCATATCTTGCTTTCAGAGCTTCCCAAGCCAAATTGAAATTGTCATCACTTAATGCAAACTGTTTTTCTCTTACGCCTGCTTGAAGTTTTGTTTTGTATCGGAGATTATACAATTTTTGCGCTTGCGATAATTTTGGATGGTTTATGTACACGGCAGTAAACATGTCCCGGAAGGACGGCCATTTTTCATAGCCTCCATGAAATATTTCTGTATCGCATGCTGGCACTTTGAGGTGAATGCCAGAACTTGCTTCTTGGGCTTGTATTTGTGGCAGCTCTATTCTCGAATGGGGAGTAGGTGCGATTGATTTAATAAGTTTTAGTTGATCTGCGATCATAATTTTTGTGTCTTCATACTGGTCTAAGCAGTTTTCGAATTTGGCGTAAGCAGAAGATTTACAGTTCTCTGGTAGATCTGAATCGTCAGTATCTGCAATTGCGTCACATGCAGCTTGGAGGCGTGTCCAAAATTTTCAATCGTTTGGCTTTTTATTTCTAGCGCCGATTCAGAATTGTCTTGAATCGGCGAAGAAGCAAATTGAGTGCAGTATCTTATTAGACAGTCACTCTCAAAAATGAATTTAGAGTATGATATGTCTTTCCCCCTCTTTTGTTTTGTAGCACCTTGCTTAGAGCGTGTAGCTTCTGCAGGTGTACATGGACTCTTATCGTCAGAAATCATTTTGGGAATTTTCAAGAGTTGAAATGTTTTTAATTCTTTTGAATCTATATTCATTTAGAAAATGTAAATTTGTAAAATATTTGTATACATTTTTTTCAGTGTATACTGAGAAATTTATCAACCGAAAACTCTTTTAGGTAAATAAGAGTTTTTTATTTCCGATAAAATTTATAAAATCCGCGTTTATAGCTTTTATTACTTGCCGTTGTATTTATTTGCGTTTATATTTAATATTATAATATAAATTATATAATATAATTTATTACAATATTATATAATAATAATATTATTATAATATATATATTTTTTTTAATGTATTGCGAGTATTTTTTTTTCCTTTTGGATCTATTGGTATGCCCTCTTACGTATGTGACGGAATGGGTCCTTTGGCACATAAACATTTACATATGTGCGATTTTATATGCTTATGCTTTCTTGTTATGTGCACTTCTCTTATTCTCTTTCACAAAGAGAGAGGTATTTTATTAAAATTTGTTTACCTATTAGGACTGTGAATATATGTTTATATACATGTAGATAATATGAATATATGGTTTATGTACATAAACCTTTTTATTTTTTATATGTTTTTTGAAGAAAAAATGTTATAATTGCCGCAGTTTATTTTTGCGAAATATTGCAATGAGTTTTTGTTCTTATTTTTAATCTTTTAATTATATCCTATGTGTGGGATATATGTATAGACGTTTGTACATAAGTATATGTATATACTTATGTATGTCTACAATTTTATTATTTTGGCGGTACGAATAAACAGAGGAAGAGAGAAACTGTAATGTGCAGGTATTTAACCTCTCCATGTAAATAACTTATCGTATGGGTGTTAATGTACTATATATTAACAGTGATATTTATATAAATATATGTATATTTATACTCTCTCTTTGATGTTTGCTTTATAACTTAATTGCGCTTATTACTCCCTTTGAGCAATCCAGCTTACTGCTTTAAGAAGCAGAAGAAGTATTGCTGGAAAATTTACAAGTAATTACTTGAATACTGCGATAATATTGTATTTTGAGTGAGTGGTTGCATAAACGAAGGTAAGTATACATGTGCGGTATTATACCAAATTTTGCTCACTTTTTTTTTGTTTTTAAATATCGCTTTTTTAATTTATACCGTATAAAAAAGTATTGAAATCCGTTTAAATGAAATGTTGCTTAAACGGTTTTGTATGCAACCGTAGTTACTAGAAAACATACATACATATATACATAAAAATTAAAACCAAAAAATGGAAACGATACAACTCAATTTAATTTCCCTCAGGGGTTGTGGGTTATACCAGAAGTGAGTGTGAGTGTGTTGTCCAGTTCCTCCTCTTGGTTGGATGCCAGCTAGTTATTCCGCTTTCTACTTTCCTCTCTTTCTTTTATGTTTGATTCTTATTTGAATTCGCGCCCGTATAATTTGTTGTAAGTGAATTTGTTTTTATTAAGCTCATATGTTTAATTTAGTTCGCGCCCGTTTGGTTTCTTTTTGGTTATTTTTGTTATGATGTGAGATATATGTATTCTCTGATTTGTTCTTTTATGTGCTAAGCACTTTATACTGCTGTCACTGACACTTTCTTTATTTTTGTATTATGTATACGTATGTATTTATCTTAATTATCTTTCACTTGCTTTTATGTTCTTAGATTACCCTTATTTTTTTGTTTAAGTTTTCGATCACTTTATATTTCCACCACACTTGCTTTTAAGTTTTGAGATTTAATTATTATTATTTTTTGTTTTCGGTCACTTTCCCATGTACTATATATAATATATATTTTTTTTTCTCTTAGTTTCCGTAGTGCCTTTCTTTTAGGCTCGAAGGACCATGTATTTTTGTATGTACCACCTTTTTCGCATCACCGTATAATTTTCTTCCAAAATTGCGATTAAGAAATTCGTTTGTACTTCACTTCAAGTTGTTATCAACTTTTGAATTTATTTTCTTATAAAAGTATAAGATACAAGTGTATTTGAAATTAACCCAAGAGGTTCGCAAACTTGTAATGTAAATGAAAATGCAAACTTTCGGATTTATTTTCACGACATAGGTGTATAATATATAAACTTTAATATTTAAACGAGATGCTCGCAAAAAATGTAAAAAAGGTAAAACTTTCAATTTTCCCAAAAGGTAAAAAATATTTCAAATTAACGATGATGTTCGCAGAAAAATGGTAGACGTTCGCCAAAAAAAGAATCGTATTGATCGGACCGATGTCGTAGCGCCAGAGTGGATTTTGATCAAGTTGTCTGTCCTTTTGTTACTTTGGTTCGGCGAAAGTAGGTAATGGTGTGTGCTGTTCTTTTGGGTGATGAGTGTGTGATGTCATTGTGTGGGTGTTAGAGCGTGGTGTATAATGTGAGTAATAAATGAGGATGTGATGAGTGTGGGGAATGTGGCGTACCAATGTTGCATACAAAGATGTGTGGGATGGTGTTGACGGGCAGAAGTGGGAAGGCTGATACCCATTTATCCAGTGACTTTGACAGCCACCGTGAAGTTCCATCACTGTACTTACGTTTTGTACTGGAAAAATTCAAATTTTCATTTTGTTTCCACCCATGGGTAGCTATATAATCCCTTGTGGAATCGTTTATAACCCATTTTCCTTGATCATCGCTTATCATAATGTCTCCATGCTCATTATCTTCTATATATATCGCTGTATCTTGAAGTTCGCTTTCATGATGGATATTCTGGGGCAACGAAGAAGTCGTGGTACTATCATCATTATGACTCGTAGACGGAGTTTGTTCTGAAGTTAAAGTAGAACAAGCATCATCACCTGTCAAAATTTACTATTATTCTATTAACCTAATAATACCAATAAATAATAAATATACAATATACATATCGACAAATAAATCATTTTTATACTTAGAAAATATGGAACTTTAAAAGATTGTGGCGACAAACCTTCATAATCTAAATTCATACAATCTTTACTACTAGATTTTGATTTTTGTAAAACACGTTCTTTTTTCGTGAAAAAAAAAAATTATCTAGCTTAGGAGTTTTACTCAAAACTTCTTGTTCTTTTTTACTTTTGTCCAAAGCGCGCCTTCGATACTCAGATCCACTCAATTTTTTGCGTCCATCAGCCATGATTGACATTGCATATTTGTATATTTATGCTCAAAATCAGTGGAATTTTTTGCAGGTTAGATTCATGTAAACGTCAAATGTAAAAATGACTATACCTATAGAGCCTAGATAAATTTTTAGAACAGACTGCAGTTGGTGGTATTGCACAGTGTCAAATTTATTAGATTCAAATGTATATTTCTTGAATTATCTCTTGAATAATAAATGGTTATTCAAAAGAATAAAAATTTCCTGTTGAGAACTTCGCCACGCGTTTATATGTAGCATATATATTATATATATATGCATGTATATTTTTACGCGCCTTGCAAAAATCTGTATTGATATGTAAATTATTTCCCGTATCGCGGGAATTTGTAAAAAAATATATTTTTTCTATCTGCCAACGCGCAGAGAAAATGAAACACGTCGTGTCGACTGGATCGCCGGAGACAAAATCTATCTTTTATTTACAAGTTACTAATATTTATACATTTACTTATTATTTACTTAAAGTTATTACATATTGAAGTTGAGTTCGAAACAAAGAAAGTGTCAATTTACATTAATATCATATTCAGCATTTTTAGGCAGAACGTTAACTGTTCTGTTTTGGTTTTATTATGCCTTCTTGTGAGGGCTACAAATATTGTTTAGATAAGAATGGTTTATTCTAATGAGAACGAAAAAAGTATATCGAATTCTATTTTAATTTATGAGGCCGCACAACTACAAAGTGTAAAGATTCAATATTGTTTACAGTTATGGTCAAGTGGCTGTGTGGAGGCTGTCATTAACTCCCCCCTTCCTAAGATGAATCGTCCCCGATTCACTATTATTTTGAGTTAATTTATGTATTTAATCTAAAAGAGCATTATATGTGACTTCTTGCAATTGCACATTTTCTATTGGTTTGGGAATTTCGCGAGATTTTTTTAATTTTAATATTATGTAAGTTATGAAAAGCATTCCCAAGATTAAAATTATGTACCAAAAATATAAATGGACTGTGATATGCTTATTCCGTTCTGCCAAAATGTTTATATTATCTAATTTTAACAGTTTATTAGTTGTTTCAATATATTCTAAAATTTCAAAATTATTGATATGCTTATGTTTAAGATAATTCCAGATTTTTGTTTCTATATTTTCATAAGTTTGATTATTAACTACTGTATTATTTTCAAATGTTGTTAAATATGTTCCAGTTAGTGTTTGATTGTCTACAATATTCTTTCCTGAAATTAATATTGCTCCTCGTTTTATTTCTTCTATTTTAAAATTTTTCTCTTTTAGTTTTTTACATTTTCCTGACAAACATGTACGTTTTTTATTTAATTTGCAATATGGTTTTGTAATTTCAGTTTTACAATTTTGTATATTAAAAAAATTATTATTACAATATGTTATGTTCTGATCAATTATAAGCTTACCATCTAATTGAGCTATGGCTCTCACATCATAGTATTTACATGTTGATTCTATTTTAGGGTATTTGATATAAAGTATAATTATATCTCTTTTTTGTGCTATTTTAAATTTTGAAATGTCCATTAAGTCTGTAATGGTCATTGTACCATGTTGTTAATAGGTTATGTTTTTTAGTTCATCAAAATGTAAAATTGTTGGATTTAAAATTCCTATTTTCCCAAATGTTATTGTATTTATTATATTTTGTAGTTCATGAATGAATGAATGAATGCAAATGAGGAATGCACTGCGACCTTTGGTCTATTGTGCCCTCTCCTTACTCACATTGACTCTCTTAGACCCAGCCTATTGATAAAGTCCAGCAGACTTCCAGGCGGTAGCGAAGCAATGCGATCCCTATCCGGAGACAGCACTCCAAGGGCCTTTGATCTGCGTCTACAGACTGCTGGGCAGTTAAACAGCAGATGCTCCGGGGTTTCAGGCTCCATGCCGCAGAAACGACAGCTGTCGCAAGCTGATAGGCCCATGCTATGCAGATGCCTGTTCAGCCTGCAGTGACCAGTGTACCACGCGACCAGTAGCCTGAGTTTGTTCCTTGGGAGGTTTATTATAATTTTGAACCTTTTCAGGTTGTAACCTCCCATTAGCAGTTTGGCGTGTCTCATGCCATGAGCCTGTAGTCAATACTCCTCTCTGCCTACCCTTTCCTCTCTACGGAGCAGCTCCTTTAAGGTGTGGGGACCCCCCCGTAAAGGGTTCGGGTCCTACCATTTTGCTGGAGGCCGCCAGGCAATTCAGCCTATCCCTACACTCCTGCACTAGAAGCGATTTGACCTCGTAAGAGGAGATCGCCTTTAGCGCCGCTTGACTATCGCTGAGAATGGCTATCCGCTCATTGCGATAGTTGCGATGGAGGTTTATTTCTATACACCGGCTTATGGCATAGACCTCTGCCTGGAAAATGCTCGGGAACTCGCCCATGGGTATGGAGAGCCTAGTAAGTGGGCCCACAATCCCTGCGCCGATTCCCTCCGCCGTTTTCGAGCCATCGGTGTACCACCTTATGGTGCTTTCCCTCAACACCATCTCGAGGTTGGAGTCACTCCACTCGTCTTTGTTGCTGAGAGTAACCTTGAACTTTATCTTTAGGTTGAGCTTTTTGGTAGCGCTATCCCTCGGGAGGAGGGCCACAGATAGGCTGCCGCTAATCCTTTCCATCCTCTGGGATGAAACTACCTTGCCTTTACCCCACCCCTCTGCCGTTATTTGCAGAAGGGTGTGTTTGGCTACCTGACTGATGACCAAGTGAAGCGGTGTCAGCTCCAAAAGAGCCTCCAATGCTGCCGTTGGACAGGTACGCATTGAGCCCGTCATGCAGACACAGGCCAGTCGCTGTAGCTTTAATAGCTTAGCCTTAACCGATGTCTGCGACGCAACCGAGGCCCAGGCTACCGCCCCATACGTGATTATCGGTCTCACTATCATGGTGTACAACCACCTGACTATCCTTGGCTTACAGCCCCAGGACCTACCCGCCAGTCGATTGCGCACCATTAATGCCTTTGTCGCCTTGACTAAGGTCAGGTTAACGTGCTGTTTCCACCTCAAGGGGGAGTCTAGCGTCAACCCTAAATATTTGACACTTTTGGTCATTTCTAACTCAGTGCCCCCAGTGAGAGAGTCCTAAGGCCGGGTAGGGTCTCTCGTAAACGGAATTACTGACGTCTTGGAGGGGTTGATGTTCAGGTCAACCTCCCTACACCACCTCTTCGCTAGATTGAGACCTCTTTGGACCAAATCGCAGAGAGTGTCTTCATATCTGCCTTTTGCTATGATTACAATGTCGTCCGCGTACCCTTGGCAGCGGATCCCATTGTCCGTAAGCAGTGTCAGCAGGTCGTCTACGACTAGACTCCATAGCAGGGGTGATAGCACACCCCCCTGTGGGCAGCCCCTTGTTGTGCCTAGACGAATTCTGCTGTCCCCTACCCAAGTTTCGGCAACCCTTGTACGTAGTACGGCCTCTACCCATCTACGTACAGGTGCCGCCACATTCCTTTTCTCCAGTGCCCTGATTACACTCTTGTGGGATGTTTTGTGCGTCACCTCCCCATGCTCCAGTGAGCTCTCTATTTCAGAGGTCAGCTGGTACAGAGCAGTACTGGTAGATCTTTCCGCTCTGTAGGCGTGCTGAGCCGCATGCAGAGGTGAGCTTATCAGCGCCTTCGCCCTTATTTCCTGTTTCACGATCTTCTCCATGGTTTTTAGTAGGAAGGACGTTAGACTTATTGGCCTAAAAGATTTCGACAACGAGTAATCCCTCCTTCCCACCTTGGGTATGAATATCACCTTCGCTGTCCTCTATACCTCTGGGGCATACGCCAAGGCGAGACTCTCTCTAAGCAGCCGAACCAGGTGAGGCAGCAAGAGCTACTCCCCCCGTTGTAGCAGCGCCGGACAGAGGCCATCCACTCCCGGAGACTTAAATCTTTCGAACGAGGCCATCGTCCACCGAATCGAGTCCGCCGTAAACAGCTGTTTAGCGATACTCCAATCCTCGCGGGATGGCCTGTGCTCGATCACGGGTGGACACTGGTCCCATCGTCGCGTTTGATGGCAATTTCAACATCCTTCGTGCCTCTGGCCAGAGCTTTGTGCAGCCGAGCCGCTTCTGGCGCGGTGGCGACATTCTCGCAGAAACTCCTGAAGCTGGCCTGCTTTGCAGACCTAATCTCCTTGTTGTACAAGGTAAGATGGCTCCGGTATTCCGCCCAGACCCCCGTACGTCTTGCTCTGTTGAACAGGCTGCGCACCTTTTTCCGGAGGTCCGCTAGGGCCTTAGTCCACCACGGACAGACTCGTCTGTTGGTGGGTGCTTTTAGGGGGCAGCTGCTATTGTATGCGCAGATTACGGCCCCATTCAGGTCAGAGAGCCTATTCTCTATCCCATGGCCTGAAACGCTATCGTCAGCCTGTCCCCTACTGCCTAACTCCCTGCTTAATATTTCCCTGAAGGCTGCCTAGTTCGTCTTCCGAGGGTTGCGTCTGGGGGGGAGTTGTCTAACCTCTACCTCTAGCTTGAACCTTATGATCCTGTGGTCTGACAAGGAGGGCTCTGTCGAGACTCTCCATTGTGAGACCAGTCCACACGCAGGTTCATTGCTCAAGGTGAGGTCCAACACCTCCCTCCTGCTAATAGTTATGAACGTGGGTTCACACCCTACGTTCTCTATACCTAGATTGCTACCTACAATATACTCTAGTAGAGACTCACCTCTTGCGTTGCAGTCGGTGCTGCCCCATTCCGTGTGGTGGGCGTTCGCGTCACATCCTATGATGAGGGGGAGCCTGTGCCGTCTACAGTGCTCCACCAGACTTCCAACCGCCTCCGGGGGAGCTGTAGGTGCCTCCCCTGGGATGTAAGCCGAGGCTAGGATGAAGGGCTTGCCCTCAAAGTCTCTGACCTGCACCGCCACCAAATCCTGCGTCAGGAACTCTGAAATACAGAAAAAATTAATATTGTTCCTGACAACTATACATGCCCTAGGTCTCTCGCTGGAGAGATCCCAGATTACCTTGTTCGCTTCCGTCTTGAGGCCCTTGACCTCACCTCTGTACACCCAGGGCTCCTGGATCAGCAGTACGCCCAATTTCTCCACTGTGATCCTGCTTGCTATGACCGCCGAGGCTGCGACCGCGTGATGCAGGTTCACTTGGGCAGTCTCCATGTTGACGGCCATTATAGAATAGGCTCGAGGAAGGGCAGATCCTTTTCCCCGCCGTCAACCTCACTGCTGTCCATGGGTTCTCCCAGTTCGTCCAGGAGCTCTTGCGTTGAGGGTAGCTCCGCCGTTCGACCAGTTACAGGGGCGTCGGTAGTCGCTGTCGGCACTGCCTTCTCCGTCCTGCTTCCGCAGGACCGCTTTTCCACCACGTCCACCTGCATTCTGCCTGCCTCCGGGTCTGCCTCAGGCACTGCCTGCTTGCCAGATCCTTTGCCCTGGAGAGTCACAGACATTGCAGCTCCCTTGCTCCCGCTGGCTGTTGGCTTATAAGGCCGCATGACCACCGTGCTGAACCTGTAGTACAGGCGGAAGCTCGCTGCCCGGACGTATTTGTACGATTCATCGTCGATGAAAACGTGCAATCTCCTTCCTCTCATGTCTCCTATCTCCTCAATTTTGCTGCTGGCAACACGCCAGGACGAGATGCTGAGTATCCGGTTCTGGTTTTTCACCAGGCCCAAGGCTGCACCGAGGGAGGAACATTGTCATGCTGTGCATGACTGGCAAGTCCTCTGCCCTCTTCGCGCAGAGTATGGGGCCCTTCCAGCCTCCCAGCTTTGGAGCGTACTCCCTCAGCCAGTCCGCGGATTCCTCATCCATGCAGTCCACCTGCAGCATGCCTCCTCTAAATTCGACGCCCAGGAAGGACGCCGCGTAGTCCTCCCCCCTAAACACCTCCTCCATGATGAGGTCCTGGAGCGCGGTGAGTTCCTCCGGTTTTAGTGACTCCGCCGGATAGTTTCGAGCCGGACCAGATGGTTGACTGCCAGCTACCTTGGTGTTGATGTCCCGCGGCCTTTTGGAGCTAGGGGGCTCCTGCGGCGTGATCTGGCCGCTTTTGCGTTTTGCGGCTTGGGCATACGTGTCCGCGGGCACTGCCCTGCTATCACTCCGCCCTACAGTCAGGGTGGTGCTGACCGGGCCACGGTTGCCAGTTCCGCTGCCTTGCCCTTTTGCCAGGGACGCGTTGCTCCCTTTGTGGTTCCTTGCCAGATCCTCCGCCACCTCCGGGATTTTCCCATCGCGAAGGTACCGTAGGTACCATTTCATCGTGGAGCCGCTCATCCCTTTTCTGCGCGGGCCGTCACACCCACCGGGTTGACCAGCTCCTGGGAGGGGGCGTTGCCTACCTCGTCTGCGCCTCCTTCTTCTCTTTCTACGAGCGCCGTCAGGCTCTGCCCGGTTAGACTCACCCGAGTCCGACCCGCTGCGCCGCGCGGCGGGGGTCTTAGTGTCGCTCGTAGCTGCCACAGCGGTAACAGGCGATTTTGCCAGATGAGCGCCGCTGCAAGAGGGCACGTCTTCATCATCCTCCCTGGCGAACTCCTCAAACAGCGACCGCTCCTCTGGCGTAAGGATGTCCATGTATCTGGACTTGAGCTTAGCCCCTCGCACCTCTTTGCCTGCCGCTGCCGCATCGATGTCCTTATTCATGTTCAAGTCCGTGTGCCGTTGTTGTACCATGCCGTCCGGTTTCTGTTTTGATTTCGTTGTTGTTTGTTTGTTATTTGTATTCATTACTGATTCGACCCTTGGCTCTACTAGGAGAGCCGTCGGGTCTATTATTTATATTGGGGAACAAGAAAGGTCCGCCACGCCAGAGCCCCTTGACGCGGTAAGGCCACAGTTACTCCCCAATTCGGCCCGGTGTTGGGGAGGCTCCGTTAAAATACAGCCGAATGTTCCTCTTGGCTGCAAATCGTCCAATGGGCACGGATCGCATAACACCCTGGATTAGGAGGTGGTAGTCCTTGGTAGCCGCACACATGCGGCGCCCGACAACCCATCTGGACGGTGCTAGATAGCACAACATCCACACCGGTTGGGGGGTGCCGAGTATGCCTTGCGACTAAGACTCTGCACCGCAGCAAGGTGCCTACCATTGGCAGAGGTGTAGTTCATGCATAATGTATTGATTTCTTCTTCTTTTGATTTTTCTGGCTGTGTTATCACTTTTTATATTATTTATTGTATCAGTTAATTCTGTTATTACTTTAAAAATTTCTGAATTTGTAGTAAATTGTTTATTGTTATTTATTGTTTGATCATTTGATCTATCATTTATTTTTATGAAATCGCCATGATCTGGAGTTCCTGCTATCCATTTCCAAAGTGTACCTAATTCATTTATTCCTCTTTTTTGTCTTACATGGTTTTGTTTTAACTGTCCTATTAAAGTTTCAATTTATAATATTTCTGATTCTGTTTCTTGAGTGATAATTTCTAAATTATCATTATTATCAATTTCATATTTCATATTGTTATAAAAACTTCTTTTTTCTTCTGTTATTATATTTTCAAAGATTGTTAAATTAGTGATGTGAAATATATCTCCATACTCTTCATAAATGGAAACGTCTCCATTTTCGATAAGTACGTAGTCCTGTCGGTTATAATCTATGATATCAGCTATTGTCAAGCCAATTAGTAATGCGAAAATTGAAAGGATCATTTTGAAAACCTATAATTATATATGATTTTGTGTTATCTTTATGTATAATTCTATTTCTATTGTTTATTATTATGTTATTCTCCAAGTTTTCTTTAACTTGTTGTTTCTTATACCTAGGTTGTAATTTATTTCTCTCTCCTATTATTTTTTCATAAATAATTTGTCCAGGATGATATAGCTTATCTATTCTATGTTTATTATGAAACATTAGCATTTTCTCCTGTGCTTGCTTTAAAGTGGTTGGTAAGTTTTCATGGTTTACCCTATTATAAAGTACTTCATTTGGTTTAATATTCGTTACTGAATGAATTGTTGTATTGTATTATTGCGCTGCTCTAAGTACTGTTTCTAAATTACTGACAATATTGTATTCTTCTTTTATACATCTGGCTATTTTGATTATCGTTGAATGAACTCTTTCAACTTGTCCATTAGTTGCGCTATGACGTGGATCACAAAAGTAAATTTCAATATTTAACCTTTGCATTAAGGACTTAAATGTTGGTGTGGTAAAGCTTGGTTCATTATCTAAAGTAATTTGTTTTACATCTGTGAAGGTTTGAAGTAATTCTGAAACCTTTTCTTCGATATTTGATTTGTCTTCTATATGTTTTAATATTATAAATTTTGAATAAGCGTCTACACATGTGATAAATTTTAGTTTCTGTAAGTAAAAAATTTCTAAATGGAGCTGTTCTCCTTCTTTCTCTGGAATTGGGGCTTTACCTGTTGGTATTTTCTTAGGATGGCGATCATATTTATTTCTATTGCATATTATACAATTTCGAATGTATTCTTTAATTCTTTTCCTCATTTCGGGCCAATAATACAATTTCTCTATTTGTTCAAGATTTTCATTATAGCTTCGATGAGCTCTATTATGGGTTTGTTCTATTAATCCGGACTGATCTTCTCTATTAATAATATCCATTGGAAAAAGTTTGGTAAATACAAATCTGTTTTGAAAAGTTTGTTTCAGAGCTTCTTGGATTTCGTGCAAGTCTTCAACAGTGCAGTGAATCGCTGTCACTAACTTTGGTTGAATATATTCTTTCAAAATAGTCATTAAATTTTCTACTGTGTCATACTCTATTAAATGCCTTTTATTCCCAAAGGTTTCGATTAACTCATGAATCGTGAACCTATTTTTACTTAGTATAATTTGCTGTTTAAACTGATTTAATGGTTTTTGTGTTTTCTGTATTTGATTGTTTTCGCTACTCTGTGCCGAGTGCTCTGAATCTTCCGATTCGTTTGATAAATGGTTTAACTGAAGGCGGGAAAGTGCGTCTGCTACTAAATTGGTTTTACCGGGTTGGTACACAAATTTGGGAGAGAATTCTTCTATAATTGCGTGCCATTTTTTCATTTTTGGTTTTTCACGATTCTTTTTTTGTTTTATTTTGCCGGTAAAATCTTCGGCTGGCGTTGTAGAACTTCTTCGTTCCACAATAAATTTTTTATTTAATTTGCCGGTATTATCATCGGCTGGCGTTGTAGAACTTCTTTGTTCCACAATAAATTTTTTTATTTAGTTTGCCGGTATTATCATCGGCTGGCGTTTTAGGATCTTTTTGTCCCAAAATAAATTTTTTTAATATAATATTGCCGGTAGTTGCTTCGGCTGGTTTTACGGAATCTTTATGTTCCTTAATTTTTTAATTTATACCAATATTTTTATCGGGTGGTTTAGCGGAAGCCTTTTGTTCCTTATTGTTTTCTTTCTTATTTTTACTGATATTTCCCTTGGTTAAATGTGCAGAAACTTTTTGTTCCTTGATGTTTAAGTTTTCTCCATTTTTATTTTCAAAATAAATGTTCATACTGTTTGCTTCATTTTTATTATTATTTTTTCCATATAATTTATTTTCCTATTGAGCACGTCGATAAGTGCCTCAATTTTTTTTAAGGAAATTGTATCCCAAAAGGAGATCCGATTCTAAACCTTCTATTTCGTAGAAAATTTCTTCGACCCCAAATATGGTTATTATATGGTAATGCTTTATTATGGAATAGCCGTTCACGGTCTTTATCCGTTTATAAATGGCTAGTTCGTTTTTGTTATTATAAACCCCAGGCTTAATGTAGCAAGAGGTTGCTCCTGTATCGACTAGAGCTTTTAAACTTTTCTTTATTTTTGAGTCGTAGAGCTTTAAATAGGGGAGTTCATCCCCTCTTTGCCTAAAAAATGACTCTCATTTATGTTGTTTATCTTCTGGGTTTTCTCCTGTGGGCGAAAGCTATAATTGCTTTCCCTTGGTCGTTTTATTCCTTGGATGTTTTTATTTGAAATATACCTATTTGGTTGGTCCATATTGGCTTGATGGCTTGAAGTGGCCAATGATTTTCCAAAATTTTGGTATTTATGGCTATTGTTTAGTTGGGGCTTTGGATAATTTTCCCTTCGGTATGATCTAGACATAGATGGATCTATATCCATTGGTTCTGGTTTTGGCATGTTGCTCCTCTGATGAAATCGTAAATTATTACTTGGATAAAACTGTTTTACTCTTGTCCTTTCATTTGCAAAATTTTGTGCAAATCGAGCTCTCTGATTATTGGACTCTAATTCCTGAGCTTTGGCCAATGCGTCGGGCAAATCTTTCGGACGGAGGGAAAATATAATATCTCTTAATGGAGCGTTAAGTCCAGTTATAAATATTCTAAGAGCCTGGTCTCTATTCTTTTTATTCATTTCTTTTGTTATTGGTGCGGCCCCTCCATAAGTCATAATGGTTTTATTAATCATCAACGTTACTTTTTTGTTAACTAAATTATAATATTCAATGACCGTCATTGAGCCTTATCGTAGAACACTCATTTCTTGTTCTATGATATGTATTGGACGTTTGTCCGAATATGCAAAATCGAGACGCGCAATTATCGCGTCAAAATTTAACACAGTACCATGGTTGGTTAATGTGTCATTTGCTTCTAGTGTAATTTTGTTACGCAAAATCGTAAGGGCTGCGAAGTACTTTCGGCTACCTCTTACATATAGGCTCATAACGTTATGTGCTGCTTCGCGCCAGCTAACATAAGCGTTAATCCTTCCTGAAAATTCTGGTAAGGATTTTATAACATCTAGTGACTCATGACACTGAATGTTGTCATTTATTATTTCCGTCTGAAAATCTGTTACTCTGTGTGTTTCAATTTCAACTTGAGTTTTTAATCTGTCAATTTCTTGCCTTATTGCTATATTGCTTTCCGCAATTAGGCGCGTAATTAAATCTACCGTTAATCCTGCCTCATTACCCATGATTAATTATTATTATTTTTTTTAGTTTAGAGAAAGAACTTTATTATTATTTTATACTTGTATAATCTCTTCTAGGAAGAGATGCTCTTCTATTCTGGAGGATCCTTTTATGTAGGATTCGCAGAGTTGAGCTAAGTTATGGGGGTCTTTTTATTTTGTTATGTGGCTGGTCGAGCCTTAATTTATATTTTTATTTTATCGCAGTTAATCGCAGAGTTTTTTTTTTATTTGTTTTAAGCTGGAGGGTCCCCCCGAAGGTGGTGAATCGCAGCTTTATTTTATTTTATTATTGGTTGCACAAACCAGAAATTATGTTTTATTTTTTCTTTTTCTCTTCGTGATCCCCACCGCAATTTTTACAATCATATAATCTAATATACTTAGGTTTAATTTGGGTGTTCCCCATAAATATATATATATATAATTTATAATTTTAACATAAATCTGGCAACTTTTCTCGTGTACAGCTGTGCTTTCGTGCTTGGAAATTTGTTTAAGTTATAAAATATTAAAAACTTTGTGGAAATTATTCGAATTGAGTAATCCGTTAAGATAAGTATCACTTTTATATTGTTCTTTTAAAGAAATAAAATCTACTTTAATTGTGAGTTGACTAAATTTAATTTACTCCGCCGAGTCATCTTCAATTTGTTGTTGTGCTACATTTTAAAAAGTGCAATTGTTAGTGTTAATTTATATTGCTTGTTTAAATTTCTTTCTTGTTTTGTTCGTTTCCACCTTTGTCCACAGCTGTTTGCGAGTTTCTTACTTTTCGTGTGTTACAGTGCATCTCAAACTGCTCGCTACATTGGTTGTTATCTTTGATAACCAACTATATTTATTGCTTTCATTTGTTATAAATATTTTTTGTTTTTGCGCTTTTTACTTTTATTATTTAACATTTTTTATATTTTTATTGAATTCTGTTTTTTTTTTTGTTCATTATGACCTGTAACTTTCCGAACTGCTCTGTGAAAGGCGAGTCGGAACGCTTTGTTTCTTGCTGACTTTGTGATGGGCTTGCCCATCTTAAATGTGCTGGACTGACAGGTAGGATATTGGATTCTATTCTCGACGGTAAGGGCTTGCGCTGGTCTTGCTTAAAATGCAGACCAACAGAAATAGAATTGTTTAAAGTTTTTAAGCAGGCGCGCAATGGTTTCAAGGAGGTTGGTCGAGAGCTAGAAACCCTTACTGGAAAATTTAGGCAATTTGAAACGCTGTTTCATTCATTTCAATGCCTAAATATGCGGGAAGAGAATCCAAAACATTTATCTAAACGTAAACGTCCGTCTGATGAAGATACCACTGTATCTTCCTTAAAGAGAATGCCTTTACCCACTATTGACCTCATAATTCTTGCATCTCCTTGTCCTCAAGGAGAGAAGGTTCCGTCTGCTCAAGACACAGAGAAATCTGTTTCTGAACACGGTAAGCGGAAAACTTCGCAAGATCCGCCTCCAAATACCTCCAAGTCGGTAATACCACGGAAAAATGCAATTTTTATCTCGAGACTTGCTGCGGATACCACTGTCGACGATATAAAAAGTTACATCTCGTCGAAATTAAAAATGGTAGATACAGACATCCGTAAATTTAATTTCAAATACAACAGGGATATTTCGTCGTTTAAGATCGACGTATCTGCTGACAATTTTCAATTGATGTTTGATAACTCATTCTGGCCATCTGGTTTCTTTGTGCGCGAATTCGAGCACAAACGTAATAAGCCCCCTGTAGTTATGCCATGAAATCCCGTGATTACAAAAAACTAATTAACAATAATTCGCTGAATGTTTATTATCAGAATGTAAGAGGTCTTAATACAAAACTTGCTGATCTGTATTTAAATAGCACTCATTGCATCTTTAAAATTATTGCTTTCACAGAAACTTGGCTGAAGCCTCACATTTTTGATAATGAAATATTCAGCAGCGAATTCGAAATCTTTAGATACGACCGGCTGAACAGAAAAGGAGGTGGTGTCTTGTTTGCTGTTCATTCTTCAATTCCATCTGAAGAAGTCGATGTTCCGCATGCAGACTTCATAAAATTTAAATGAATTCGTATTTGCGCTAATAGTGGCCATATCTACTTAACTTTATCTTATATACCGCCTCACTCGGACATATCTGTATATATGCAGCATGCTTCGTTAATAAATAATGTTTTCTCGATGGCTAATAATACTGATTCCATGATTGTTTTGGGAGATTTCAATTTACCGTGCGTATCATGGAATTCTAGTGATGATTATACAATTCCTATCAGTACTCGCTTATGTTTTAACGAGTTCTTAGATGAAATGTCGGAGTTGGGTCTTAACCAAATTAATTTAATATCAAACGAGTTTGGTAAGATCTTAGATCTAGTATACGTTGATAACACTTCAATGTTCTCCGTTGTCCGATGTGATCCTTTGGTTCGGCCAGAGGACCCTTATCATCCAGCTTTGGAAATTAACATCGGATTCATAGCTAACTTTGCTAATACTAATACTCAAGACCTTTGTTTTCGGTTCAACTTTGCGAAAGCTAATTTTAAGAAGATTAATAACGAACTTTCTAAAGTAACTTGGCCAGACTACAGTGGCAATATTGAATTTAGTGCTTCCCACTTTAATGAAACTATTTTAAACTTATTCGAAAAATATGTTCCGAAATATGTTGTTACTCAAAAAATAAGTTCTAATTTATGGTTTTCGAAAGAATTATGTAAATTAAAAAATAGAAAATCTCCTGCTTTTAAACTTTTTAAAAAAACTGGTTTAGTTGCCGACTATTCAAAATATTCTAAATTGCGTCGACAATTTGCTGAACCTAACAAAATATGTTATAATAATTATATAAATAAAAAAAAAAATAATATTATACGTAATCCAAAATTATTCTATGGTTTCGTCAACTCCAAACGCAGAATTTCTAATTTTCCGTCCGCTATGAAATATAAGTCTAGTATGTCTAGTGACAATCACACCATTTCTGATATGTTCGCTGAATTCTTTAAGTCCAATTACTCTCCAAAATTTCCAAAAAATGTTCCGCTTCAGCACAAGTTATGTCCGATTTCTGTCATTAATGCACCTACCATTTCCGAAGCAGACGTCTTATATCAGTTAAATATGTTAGAACAATCATACAATTATGGCCCAGATATGATTCCCTCATGCTTTCTTAAGAAATGTGCCAAGTATATATATCAACCTGTTCACATGAGCTATGAGCGTTCTGCAGCATCCCACATCACATCACCACACATCACATCATATCACGTCACAACACCTCATCACACAACAGCTCACAGCATACCCCAATACACACACATGCATCAAACACCGATCACTACTACAACACTGCAACACAACAACCATACGATCATCAACGAAACGACTCGTAATGTTAGCCAATATTCACCACCCAAACCATCAAAAGGGATTGACCCGACCGGGATTGGTTTCTTACCGTTTCATCCGTGAAGAAAGAGAGTCGTCCGCGAATTTAAGTTGTATCAGCATTCTTTTTGCATTTTTTCACTTGTGCTACCGCAAAAATCACCGCAATCTCCGTTTTAATAAACCGCCAAGTGACGGGAGTGACGTGACACAGCAAGTTCGCCAACCGTGTACCACCGTGGGTTTCGCGAAAAACCCAAACAAAATATACATATATTTATATGTTTATTTAATAAACCTTTTATAAAGTGTGTGGAAATCAGTGTGTTTTATTTCCCACCTCAGAATTATACTGCAACACGTAAGTATACTAGTGGCATACGTGAACACAACCCCTAACAAAACTATTTAATTCATCTCTTATGTAAGGCTTATCTCCATCCATATGGAAAAAGTCATTTATAATTCCTTTGCATAAGAGTGGATTTAGGTCATCTATTGGAAACTATAGTGGAATAGCAAAGTTGTCTGCAATACCTAAAATTTTTGAAGTAATTATAACAACAAATAAACCCTACTTAGGGTTGTGCGCTGGGTTTGGAACCCGCCACGTAAAAAAACGCACCAATGAAAACCAACAATCAGCCTCGGATGAGAGACCCCCCTTTTGATGACAACCATGGCAAGCGAAATAAGGACTACGAATTGAGGGCATGCACCTGGAATGTCCGGTCCCTTAATTGGGAAGGTGCCGCTGCCCAGCTGGTTGATGTCCTCGTGAAAATAAAGGCTGACATCACCGCCGTCCAAGAAATGCGATGGACGGGACAAGGACAGAGACGAGTAGGTCCTTGTGACATCTACTACAGTGGCCATATAAAGGAGCGCAAGTTTGGTGTTGGATTCGTGGTGGGAGAGAGACTCCGTCGCCGAGTACTATCATTCACTCCTATGAATGAACGTCTAGCCACAATTCGCATCAAAGCGAGGTTTTTCAACATATCGCTGATTTGCGCCCACGCCCCGACGGAAGAGAAGGACGATGTGACCAAAGATGCCTTTTATGAGTGCTTGGAGCGCACTTATGAGAGATGCCCCGCCACGATGTCAAAATCGTGCTTGGCGACTTCAACGCCAGGGTGGGCAAAGAAGGTATCTTTAGCACTACGGTCGGTAAATTCAGCCTCCACGAGGAAACATCCCCAAATGGGTTGAGGCTGATCGACTTCGCCGGGGCCCGAAATATGGTTATCTGTAGTACTAGATTCCAGCATAAGAAGATACATCAAGCTACCTGGCTGTCTCCGGATCGAAAAACCACCAACCAGATCGATCATGTTGTGATAGACGGAAGACACGTCTCCAGTGTTTTAGATGTGCGTGCGCTCGGAGGTCCTAACATCGACTCGGATCACTATATTGTTGCAGCCAAAATTCGCACCCGCCTCTGTGCAGCAAAAAACGCACGCCAACAAACACAAGGAAGGTTCGACGTCGAGAAGCTGCAATCACAACGGACAGCCGAACGATTTTCTACTCGGCTTGCACTCCTGCTCTCTGAGAGCACTCGTCAAAAACTCGGTATAAGGGAACTGTGGGACGGCATCTCAAACTCCTTACGTACAGCTGCAACCGAAACCATTGGTTTTCGGAAACCGCAAAAGAGCAGCTGGTACGACGAGGAGTACCGTGTCGCAACGGAGAGAAAACAGGCTGCCTACCTCGCAACGTTACGATCGACCACAACACGTGCGGGATGGGATAGATACCGAGAGTTGAAGAGGGAAGCAAGACGCATTTGTAGACAGAAAAAGAAAGAGGCCGAAATGCGTGAGTACGAAGAGCTTGATAAGCTGGCCAACAGGGGTAATGCTCGAAAATTCTACGAAAAGATGCGGCGGCTTACAGAAGGTTTCAAGACCGGAGCATACTCTTGTAGAACCCCCGAAGGTGATCTAGTCACTGATGCCCAAAGCATACTTAAATTATGGAGGGAACACCTCTCCAGCCTGCTGAATGGCAGTGAACGTACAACGCCAAGAGAAGGCGAACCCGATTCCCCAATCGATGATGATGGAGCAGACGTTCCATTGCCCGACCATGAAGAGGTTCGAATAGCAATTGCCCGCCTGAAGAACAACAAAGCGGCAGGGGCCGACGGATTGCCAGCCGAGCTATTCAAACACGGCGGCGAAGAACTGGTAAGGAGCATGCATTAGCTTCTTTGTAAAATATGGTCGGACGAAAGCATGCCCAACGATTGGAATTTAAGTGTGCTATGCCCAATCCATAAAAAAGGAGACCCCACAATCTGCGCCAACTACCGTGGGATTAGCCTCCTCAACATCGCATATAAGGTTCTGTCGAGCGTATTGTGTGAAAGATTAAAGCCCACCGTCAACAAACTGATTGGACCTTATCAGTGTGGCTTTAGACCTGGCCAAATCTTGGAAAAGACCCGTGAAAGGAGAATCGACACACACCACCTCTTCGTCGATTTCAAAGCTGCTTTCGACAGCACGAAAAGGAGCTGCCTCTATGCCGCGATGTCTGAATTTGGTATCCCCGCAAAACTAATACGGCTGTGTAAACTGACGCTGAGCAACACTCAAAGCTCCGTCAGGATCGGGAAGGACCTCTCCGAGCCGTTCGATACCAAACGATTTTTCAGACAAGGTGACTCCCTATCGTGCGACTTTTTCAACCTGCTTCTGGAGAAAATAATTCGAGCTGCAGAACTCAACAGAGAAGGTACCATCTTCTATAAGAGTGTACAACTGCTGGCGTATGCCGATGATATTGATATCATCGGCCTCAACACCCGCGCCGTTAGTTCTGCTTTCTCCAGACTGGATAAGGAAGCAAAAGAAATGGGTCTGGCAGTGAACGAGGGCAAGACGAAATATCTCCTGTCATCAAACAAACAGTCGTCGCACTCGCGACTTGGCACTCACGTCACTGTTGACAGTCATAACTTTGAAGTTGTAGATAATTTCGTCTATCTTGGAACCAGCGTAAACACCACCAACAATGTCAGCCTGGAAATCCAACGCAGGATTACTCTTGCCAACAGGTGCTACTTTGGACTGAGTAGGCAATTGAAAAGTAAAGTCCTCTCTCGACGAACAAAAGCCAAACTCTATAAGTCGCTCATAATTCCCGTCCTGCTATACGGTGCAGAGGCTTGGACGATGACAACAACCGATGAGTCGACCTTAAGAGTTTTCGAGAGAAAAGTTCTGCGAAAGATTTATGGTCCTTTGCGCGTTGGCCACGGCGAATATCGCATTCGATGGAACGATGAGCTGTATGAGATATACGACGACATTGACATAGTCCAGCGAATTAAAAGACAGCGGCTACGCTGGCTAGGTCATGTTGTCCGGATGGACGAAAACAGTTCTGAAAGTATTCGACGCAGTACCCGCCGCGGGAAGCAGAGGAAGAGGAAGACCTCCACTCCGTTGGAAGGACCAAGTGGAGAAGGACCTGGCTTCGCTTGGAATATCCAATTGGCGCCAAGTAGCGAAGAGAAGAAACGACTGGCGCGCTGTTGTTGACTCGGCTATAATCGCGTAAGCGGTGCCTACGCCAGTAAAAAAGAAGAAGAAGAATTATAACAGACGACATAACCTTCCGGATCTCTCCACTAATTTCTTGTTCTCAGCACGGTTTTCATAAAGGGAAATCTACAATAACTAATTTGCTTGAATTTGTATCACATGTATCAACGGGCTTTAGGGAGATCAAGAATACTGATGTCATATACATAGATTTTAGTAAAGCTTTTGATAAAGTAAACCATTCAATTCTTTTGCATGAACTTGATCTTCTTGGTTTTCAACCAATATTTCTAAAATGGGTTGCTTCTTATCTTGGTAATATAATTCAACAAGTCATATTCAACGATCATTTTTCTGACATAATCCATGTTCCTTCAGGCGTTCCACAAGGTAGCCATCTTGGTCCAATTCTGTTCTTGTTATTTATTGATGACATATCATCTGTTGTTAAGTTTTCAAAAGTTTTATTAAATGCTGACGATGTAAAACTTTTTAAAATGTATACTTCAAACAGCGAAAGATGTCAGTTGCAAACAGACTTAAATAACCTAGTTTCTTGGTGTGATAGAAATGACATGCCATTGAACCTTAAAAAATGTAAAACGATGTGCTTTTCACGTAGATCTGTAGACCCTACTTCATACGCAATACAAAACTTTAGGTTAGAACAAGTATGCAGTTTTGTTGATCTGGGTGTAACTATGGACCCCAAACTAAATTTTAATCTTCACGCATCTTCCATGGTTTTTAAAGCTAAAGGCGCTCTTAGTTTGGTTAAACGTTGGTCTAAAGAATTTAGAGATCCGCTTGCTGCAAAAATTCTTTTTACATATCTGGTGAGGCCTATATTAGAGTATGCCTCTGTGGTTTGGAACCCTAGTTACCAAGTCCATTCAGATAAGTTAGAGTCCGTTCAATAACAATTTTTACTTTTTGCCTTAAATCATTTGCATTGGGATTCCAGTTTAAATCTTCGCCCTTACACTAACCGCTTAAAACTTATAAATCTCCCGACACTGGCTAGTCGTAGGGAGATGCTTGGTATAATATTTCTTGTAAAACTCATGAATGGGTCAGTCTGTAGCCCATCTCTCTTATCTGATATAAATTTTAACACTCCCGCTCGTTCTACCAGGCAGCTTAGACCCTTACTTTTAAAATTTTCTGGAACAAATTTTGAGTTAAACGAACCATTCCGCCGTATATGTCATGATTTCAATTCTCATTCCAGCACATTTGATCTAACAGACCCACTCTTTACCATTAAAAAAATTATCTTATCTACTCTTAACAAGTAACATTTAAAAATTATAAACTTTAATTTAGTTCTTAGTTTTGGCTGTTGAAATTTTTGTTTCTGTAGCTGAGCAGCTTAAGATCGCAACGCTTAAAACTCTCTTGCCTTTTATGACTCGGCTAATTCCGCTCGTTCGCGGATTGCGTCCCTCGCGTCGGTTGGGCGGGAGGAGGGTAATCGTTGGGTATTATTATTATTATGCTTATTTTTCTTAACGATAATGATTTATTAATCTTACTGTTTTCTCCAATGTTGTCCTCTGTTGTCTTCTTGTTGTTTCGTCTTTACTCTCACTGTTTTCTATAAGTTTTCCGGCATTTCTCACGTTGCTGTAGTCACAAATGTTGTTGATATGTATTTGTTTGTTTGACAGCTTTATTTACTTTAATTTGTTTTAGTTTTTAGTGTGTTTTGGATAATATGTTTTATTATTGTTTAATTACATTTTTTTTGCGACACGACACGTGTTATATATTAGATTTCGTATTATTATTTTTTGTTAGTTTACGCGGCATAGCATGTTTTGGTTTTAACTTTTAATTTTTCTCACTTTTATTGAGATATTATTACTATGCTTTTTTGCATATTACCTTTCGCACGAGGATTTTATATTTTTATTATTTATCTTTTATAAGGATCCACGATCACGTATCCTTTTCTGAGGATATTTTGTTTTTCGTAGGCCCACGTTGGGCGCCAATTAATTCCCATATCGCGGGAATTTGTAAAAAAATATATTTTTTCTATCTGCCAACGCACAGAGAAAATGAAACACGTCGTGTCGACTGGATCGCCGGAGACAAAATCTATCTTTTATTTACAAATTACTAATATTTATACATTTACTTATTATTTACTTAAAGTTTTTGCATATGGAAATTGAGTTCGAAACAAAGAAAGTGTCAATTTACATTAATATCATATTCAGCATTTTTAGACAGAACGTTAAGTGTTCTGTTTTGGTTTTATTATGCCTTCTTGTGAGGGCTACAAATATTGTTTAGATAAGAATGGTTTATTCTAATGTGAACGGAAAAAGTATATCGAATTCTATTTTAATTTATGAGGCCGCACAACTACAAAGTGTAAAGATTCCATATTGTTTACAGTTATGGTCAAGTGGCTGTGTGGAGGCTGTCATTAACTTGTATACAAGCTCATACATAAACTTACATATATTATTTACGCTGGTTTGTGGGAGAAGCTGTTACAGCGGCAAGGGAAGCAGTGGCAATTGGCGATCGTTCGTTTGTGTTTTCGGCACAGTTCGGATTTTCTACCAGCAACACAATGTTGGGACGCTTTGTCGTCGCGTCAGTCTTTCGACACATTTACTCTTTGACAAAATATGAGCTTCGGCCATTGGTTGTCCGCAGCTTCGCATGAGGCAATAAGCGTACACATTTACATACAAAGTTGTGAGTTGACAAATTTGCAATTATGAGTATGGTTCTTGCAAATTTGTTTACATGCTCACATAATTACATACATACGTGATTATGACCGCTTGGCCTTTTAATTTCCACTCCGGTTTGTACTTTACTACTGCGTCATTGAATAGCTGGATATATGCTCTGCATTGCACTATGGGTCAAATGAATGGTTTATGAGGCAAGAAATCACAGGAAGCAGCTAGAGCTTCAAAATTTGGTACAGGTGACTACGATGGGCATCTTACTCTTCGATAAAAATCTCAAGTCGATCCGTCCTAACCACGCCCACTTCTAGTAACTATATTACTTTACCACGTTAAAATTATTATAATGCCCACCGGAAAAGTAAGCTTAGCGGTGGGAGAGTTAATAGAAAACAAGGTCCTTGGATAATGGAGCATTCTGCTAGAAACAACATTTATTTACTAATAAAATTATTAACATAAAACCATGAAATTAAATAAGTCTTCTTTTGCTAGTGATCGGCTTACAAATTAATTTGTGCTTCCAATGCCATCAACATTTAATTCCACTAAAAAGAGAACATTAAATTTTATAAAAGTTTGTATATTTTAAATAACTCTTACTTAAAAATTGTCCCCTGTTTCATCAACTTCTAACTTTATATTAAAAAGAGATAGATCCGCGGCCTCCCATTCGAAATCAGAAAAATTTTCATTTGCGATAGCTTTTGACGTAGTCGGCAATTGATATTCAGGAACATCTGGAATCTTTAAAAGAGAAATAACTTCTCTTGGAAGTTGCAAATTTTTTTTTGCTGAATGACGGTTCTTTAGACAAATACTGGATAAGAATGGGTCAGAAGAATCCATGGCTCTGTTAAAAACATCAGATATATTGTGTTCTCTAGAGTCTTTTCGTGCATGCTCAATGCGATCCTTTTTATATAATTTGTTTCTTGCCTCAGAAGCACTTTCTCCAGCGCATCCAAGAGGCACGATTGAGGCTTGTACTATTTGTGAAGAATGTGCTAAAATTTTATGCAACGTAGCTGACATTGGGTACCATTCGAAATATTGAAAATATATTTCGGCAGTTCTATAACAAAAACTCTTCAAGTTTTCTACACTTAACTCAAAATTACAAGAAATTGCAATTAGTATGACTTGTAAGTGTTTTAAAAACTCGATGTTAACGTTTGTTATTGAAGCAAATAACTCCAGATTTGCTTTTCGCGCCGTATTGCCGTCGTTTCTTGATCCACTTCCGTTACTTCTCGGCTTATGGACATGAAGACCCGTTTTCTCCCAGAATTGTTGCTGAATTTCACTTTTTCTTTGTTGCATTAGTAATTTGTCCTCAGCATTTCGAATTTGCCATTTTTTAATATGAAGTCTATATGAAAGATTCAGAACAAATTATAGGCATCGAATCCAAGCGTGTAATGGGCTTATGCCATATTTTAATGAATTTGGTTTTGGCTAAAACACTAATGAGCTTAAGTCTTTTATTGACAAAAACTGCTTTGGATTTCCACCACATATTGGGCACGACTGAGAAGACTTTGTTTCCGTAAGTACGTTCAAAACTTTTCCATCAATTAAAGTCATTATAAATTCGTATTTAACTGATATTTTTCTACCATTTAAAAAATATTCTAAGGGCTCAAGGTTTTTTATTTGCATATCCAGATTGTTTTTTTCTTTCAAAATATGTTCCTTCGTTTCCTTAATAAATTCAATTTTAAGTAGTCGGCAAAAACGAACAGATTGAGGTGTACGATTAATCCAAACGGTTTCATGATGCGACGTGATTAATTTTAGTGGTATAATTGATGTCACAAATAGCGAGTTAGCTAAACTTTCTGGGGTATTGCTGCTGAATATTTGTTTAAAAGAACTTTGTCCTGTGGAACCGTCGAAACCATAACTTAAAACCAATCTGACATCACTCAGTTCATCTATTTGCATCAAAACTTCTTCTTGGTATGACAAAATTCTTGTTGCTGTATGGTTACCCAAGCTCTGCAGAGGAATTTGTGCTGATGATTCCGTTACCGATAGTCCATCAGGTCGGCATTGCAGTTTGCACTCTTGAATTTTTTGGTAATGTGGATAAATATCACAGTTTCGTGACTTGCTCATTGCCCGAATGTTTATGTACTGTTGCTTTGTTAAATTATTTTCTATCAAAAATAGTAATGCTTCCTCGGCGGATAGTCTTAATGGTTTTTTGTCATTGGAGGTTAAAGTTTTTCTCATTTTTGTAGCCCTAGATGAAGATGAAGCTGCTTCCTTTAAAACAAAGTTTAAATCATTTGCTTTTGATGCATAAGCTGATATTGAAGCAGCATGGACCAATAATTTGGTATCGTGACCCTGTACGGACGATACTTCGGAAGCAAGTTTTCGTTTTTGCCTCGCACTTCTCTCGCTGTATCCAACATGAGGGCGACCTCTTTTGTTTGCGACATCACTCTCCGAAATTTTAAATTCAGTTACATTTGATAGCCATAAACTTTCGTTGTTCTCAAATCTCTTCGCACATCTTTGGTTCTTGTTCCACTTTTGGGTAGCATTTGCACAAAAATTGTTAATTTTCTTTTTGATTGATGCCATACATTCGTCATCCACACTTCTATTAAATTTCTTGAAAATCCATTGACAACAATCGTAGCATTTCGGTTATTATCTAACCAAAATTTAACTATATCCGTATTTTTTATTTTTACGCAATCTTAAAAGGAAAATATAAAAAATTTAGAGCAGTTGGGCTGCAGTTGGCTGCAGTTGAAATTACAACCACATGAAAGTACACATCACTACCTTTCTCCACATATATATTGTTCAACAAATACGTCCCAATAAACAAAGTACTACTCCAAGGACACGAGGTCAATAACCAAAACTCCACAGTAAATACGACACACTTTGATGTAACAAAAAATTTACAACAACAACATTTTTATGAAACTTATTAATAACATTTTTTCTACATACCGGAATTAATATTTTCCATTTTATAAAAATTGTATACAATTATAATATTTTGTTATACAATGGATTATATGTTAGGCACTATAAAGGTGAATGTCAGAAAACAAAACAAACCAAAAAAAAAAATACAACTTTGACAGCTTGGCTTTAAGACATGGGTTGCCACCTGACTCTAATTTTTATATTTTTGGGTATTCCAAAATGTTTATTACAAAATGCCATTATCCTTTTTTTGAAATAGTACACTTTAAAAATTGATTTTTTGCCTCAAAAACCATTCATTTGACCTATAGTGCATTGGTGGTTGTTTTTTGAAATTCGAATAGCGTACTTATTATAGACGATGTCAGCGTTAGCCAGTGCGAGTGAGTGTTCACTTTTAGAAGTTACGGTGTCGAAGTCATATGAAACTGATTGATAATATCCAAGCATTTTATGATCGTAAATGGCTTGTTGGTTTTAGGATTTGTTTTCAGTAGATTAAACAAGATCGAGTTTTTACACTGCATGAACTTTGGTATGAGACAACATCAATGCTTTCGTGATATTTACAAGTGTTGAGATGTGTATGTGACAGTATTTTGATGAAAGAAACTTAATAATGTTTTATCTATTGAGTAAGCTTAATCTAACATATTTACAATGTTCCTTAAATGTTAGCTTTTTATCAAATAATTCTACAAGTATTCTTAAAATGTCAGTATGAGGGATTTGAGTATTTTCAAGTGAAAGGTTAGGGAAGGTGCAATTTCTTTTTCTGCAGATGTGAATGTTGAACTTTTGCTTGCAGAAACTTTGGTTCCTGTCGCTTTAGACCATTTCATTATGTCGGTAAGAATATTAGTAAAATTGATTTTGACTTCGTTCAAGTTTTTTAAAGCCGAGAATATTAATACATCGTCAGCGTAGATAAGGTGGTCAATCTTGCTGTTTGAGGCTATTTAGTTGCTGAGTTGATTAAAGGCTATAATAAATAACGTTGCTGAGAAAGGAGATCCTTGTGGTATGCCGTTATGAAGGGGGAAAAAATTGGAGTTGAAGTTGCTAACACTTACTGAAAATTTACGATTTGAAAGAAATGCCTTTATAAAATTATACATTTTGTTTCCAATGAACTATTTTTGTAGATATTATAGTATTGCATGGGTTTTCTGATTCTATCAAAAGCTTTTTCAAAGTCTAGGCTGAGGACGGATATTGTCGAGGAGGCGCAGTGTTCAAAGTAAGGTAGGGTGTCAATGACACCAAGACCACTTTGAAAAGCGAACTGATTGGGTCTTATTAAATTCTTTTGTTTGGAATTATCACATTATTCTCTTTGAAATGATTTTGTCCAGAACTTCTGCCATACAAGGAATCAAAGAAATTGGTCTGAAGTCAGATTGAGGTATTTGATTTGTTAGGTTTGGGGATAGGGATTATAACAGCTTTTTCCACTCCTGAGGCAGTAAGCTTTGTTCTAATATGTTATTGTATAAAGTTATCAATCTGTCTTTTAAGGAGTGTGGGAGGTTTTTTAACAGAGGGTAAGGAATTT
Source organism: Bactrocera zonata (assembly GCA_037783105.1). Taxonomy (NCBI): domain Eukaryota; kingdom Metazoa; phylum Arthropoda; class Insecta; order Diptera; family Tephritidae; genus Bactrocera; species Bactrocera zonata. The sequence goes on from JBAWJQ010006688.1 coordinate 695,474, forward strand.
TGTCTGATCCAGGTGTTCTTCCGGACATTTTGTTGATAGTAAAATCAAATTCTTCAATTTTAATAGGAGATTCTATCAAAATAGCTTCAGAACACGGTGATGAGTTGTAGTAATTTTGTGAAATTACTTCATTTGAAAGAGTAATAAAATTGGAGTGAAAGTTTGAATTTTTGGACTTGTTTGACCATAATTTGGCAACAGTTTCAGCGATTTTTTGTGGATCACAAATAGGACCTATGATTGGATAAAGTCGATTTTGTTTTGATGGTATCCACCTGAATGAGCTTTTATGTCACTCCATATTTTTTTAGGGTTTGAAGTAGGTTTTATACTACCTGTTAACTTTTCAAAAGTTTTCCTTTTTGCGGATTTAAGTTCTCTCCCGAAATTGGAATTTGCCTTTTTATATCTAATTAAGTTTTCTGTTGTTCTATTTTGTTTAAATGTAGTCCAAAGTGATTGCTTTGTGCTCCTTAAAGCAGTTAATAGCTTGGACTAATACGGGAGTTTGGTGGTAAATTTTCTTGTGTTTGTTTGAGGAATAGCTAGATGAGCAGCGGAGCGTATAATTGACGTTATTCTAGTGTTTGTAATTGCGTTAATCAGGGAGCAGTATTTAAGCGAATCGGCTTTTTATATAAGAAATTTTGATCGCGGTTTAATCGTATATTGCATTGGTGTAACGAAAGAAGTTATGAGCGGAAAATGGTCGCTATTGGGAAGATCTTCTAAAGTGTAAGAAGAGAGTTTAAGGGCTATAGATGCTGAACAAAGGGCAATGTCTACATGAGTGAACGATTTGTGTATAGAGAAGTGGGTTGGTGATCTATCGTTAAGAACTACGATATTTCTTGCTAGTATAACGTCTTCTATTATTTGACCTCCTACGTTAGAGGAAGTGGTTCCCCATTGTGGACTCCAAGAAGAATATAGCATGAGATTATAGAAAATTTGAAACCAATGTTAACTTCTATCGCAATGACGGAGATGTTTGATAATATTGGGATAATTTTATGTTTGATTTGTTTTTTAATAGATGATTTGTTTTGTGGTAAATTATGAAAATGACCGATGTATTTGTGGGGCGTATACGATGTTTTGCTTACAGGGAGGTGAGTTTCCTGTAATGCAATGATTTCTGGTAAGAATTCATTTATGAGTAAAATTAAGTCTGGGTAATTGTTGAATAGACCTTTTATATTCCACTGAAGAATTCTCATGATCTGTTCTGTAGTGGGGTTTTTGGTAGGTAACAGAGTGACGAGTATATTACTGAGTTGGCGGATCAAGTTGGAGATGAGCGAGGTTGTTGAAGAGTTATCAAAGGCAGTTGTGGATGAGTCATCGACTACACTTGTTGTTGGGAGTACGTTAAATTTGTTGCGTTTACTATGGTTGTTTTATTTTCAATATTTGTGCTATTTGTTTTAGAGTTAGAATTTGTTGAGTTTACTGTGGTGGTTTTATTTTCGTTGCTTCGTTGTTCGTGTATTATTTTAGAGTTAAATGGTGAAGATGAAATAGGAGTAGAAGAAGAGATTTGCGCTCCTCTTTGGGTATTTTGTTTGTTATTTGAGAGATCTATGTTCGTTGGATTGTTAAGTATGTTAGCGAATGAAGGAGATGAAGAATTAAAAACATGTGGTATTTGTACTTTGTGAATATTTACTGCTTCGCAAAATGAGCATTTATTATCTGTTTGATTGTTATTGAATTGTTCTCGAACTCGACGGGTCACTCGAGGACAATGCGTCGGCAGTTGAGAACAAGAAACAGGAAAAAAAGTGTGTTAGTAAATGAAACCACAAAGTTTGTGTTTAATATATTATATTACAATGTTGGTTCTTTATTGGCTTATCAAATATTACCTGTGATTGTGATTGTGGATATGCTGGTGATGGTGGCCGGTGGACGACGTCTTGTTCGCTTCGATCCTTTTGAAAAGTGAGAAAAGGCGGCTAGCAGAATCGCTTGCTAAGCGGGAGTTTTCAACGAAACCATTGCCAGTTGAGTGAAAGTTATTAACAGTTGAGTGAAAACTATTAACAGCTAACTGGCAATGGTTTGTTATATACTCACTAGGGTTGGTAAAAAGAAATTAGGCACTGGCCTAAACATACCGGCCCCCTTGCGGTGAGCAACAAAAAAAAATCACATGTCCATCGACCACCATAACGATGTACAAATTTATGGCACAATATAAGTAGAGCTAAATAGAAAATATAGTTTAAGTTCATTCATTTGTTATTATAATTATATTTCTTAAAATAAAAATGCAAAAAACAATACTTAAATAGCTTAATTTAGTACCGGGCCGTACCCGAAAGCACCCAGCCGAATATGGATCCCTGAGCGAGAAGCTGCCCAAACGTTTGTGGCATGACCTGTTGGGTCATGATGCGGGAGTATACATCCGCGCCGAGCACCAAGCGTATCGGCGACGACTTGTAGAAATTTGGATCCGCCAGTTTGATGTGGGTGTATGGGGCTGCTATGTCGCAGTCCAACGTGGTGGTCGGGCTGATGCGCATATAGTCGTTCATTACCCTTACATGCGTCGATATGCGGGTATTCGTCCCATGTCTGCCTCGCAGTACTACAAGGCAGCCGCGTTGACCACCGATATCAGTCTGCACTAGTTGTAGTTCCCTTAACAGGTCGCGTGCAATTAGCGACGTAGGGGCGCATGCGTCTATGGGGGCCCTGACTAAATGTAGGCGTCCTCTTGCCTCGATCTTTAGCACCGCCGTCGGTAAAATGGCTGTCGTTGGCAGCAAAGAAGGAGCCGTTAGCCCGGCTCTAAAGGAGCTAGCCCGGTGCAGCTGGAGAGACCTGGTCTCCAGTCTGGTCGGGTTGTGCGCTTGGCGGCGGTGCTGACGGCGCTTGTGCGAGCGATGTTCGTGTCGCAGAAGGGGGCGGAAAGTCCGGGTTTCCGTTTCCCCTCGCTGTGATGGGCGGAAAGGCCGTGTTTCCGCTCCGGTTTCGAATCGTTCTCCCTCCTCCGGTTCTGGTTGGAGAGGCCTAGTCTCTGTTCCAGAGTCTGACGCATAAATTGATAGCGCGTCGTCGGAATCCATTTGTTCACTCCATGGACGGTTTTGAGGCACTGCGGGGCGGCGACGGGCATTTTTCCCGATGTGCAGCATTGTGTGGTGCTTCTCGTTGCAGCGCCGGCACCGTGCGTCGCTGGAGCACTTCGTTGCACTGTGGTTTACCGCAAGGCAGTTGACACAATATTTTCCTATGAGTGCCTCCCGTAAGCGCTCTTCCGGGTTCTTGGCTCGGAAGGTCGAGCAGAGCCGTAATGGATGCTTTCCCTTGCACAGCGTGCAAGAAAGCGGGTACCGGTTTGGGTGTAGCGCCGCAGTCTTCTTCAGGGTGCTGTAGCGAGTCATCTTCCTGAAATTAATCTGTTGACGATTTTGTGTTGTTCGGTTTCGAATATCATCTAAAACTGATTGGGTGGCGAGAAAAAGTGCATAAATTATATTATATATATTGCATATTGGGAAGGTGGCCTTATGTGGTGTGAACTGCCTTACATTACCATAGTGTGTAGGCGGCCTTATGTGGTGTGAACTGCCTTACCTTACCATAGTGTTGCAAATAATAATAATTAAATAAAAAAACATTTTGCCTTTAGCATCAAATTTATGTTATCGTTATTGTTTTATTTGTCGTATGTTTTCGACAAAGTGACCTGCCACCAAAGAAAATGTTAAATACAATTTGGTTTAATAATTATTTTCAACTCTTACTTGTCACTAACGTGCTTCTTGCTCAGTAAGTTCAAGGGCAATGCATACATGTGCTGCTGTAGAAGAAGACTTTAGGTTTGCAACTTTGCTATTTGCTAGCAAAATATGGCATTTGCAAAAAAAAAAAAATTGAATTTAAAAACCATAAGCATGAGTTATGCCTCATAGTTTCAGAGACAACAGTTTTACATTCACTGTTGTAAAATTTTTTAAGGCGAATTAAAAACTGACGGCATGGCATCACTGTATGTCATGAATGACATTTCTATTGCATGGTTGCACGCTTTGGCACGTGTGCCAATAGCAGGAAGGTTATGGTAAGTAATGATAACAACAATGTTATTTCCATATTTATTTAAATATTTTCCTTTTTTTTTCAGACTTGTGAGAACGCTCTTCAGGTTTCACCCCTTTTCTGTGAACGCTGCTAAAATGAAAGCCAAGGGACAGTTGAAAGAATACGAAGTGATTGGCCACAAGTTGCCGACCGAGAAGGAGCCACAAACTCCTCTCTACAAAATGCGTATCTTTGCCCCGGATAACATCGTGGCCAAGTCGCGTTTCTGGTATTTCTTGCGTCAACTGAAGAAGTTCAAGAAGACCACCGGCGAAATTGTTTCATTGAAACAAGTCTACGAAACATCTCCAACCAAAATTAAGAACTTTGGCATCTGGTTGCGTTATGACTCCCGTTCAGGTACCCACAAAATGTACCGTGAATATCGTGACTTGCATTGTAGTTATTTTTTAGCTTTTTGATTTAAAATAAAATGAAAGTCGTTGAGACCGTGACTTGTATGAACGCTCTTCTTAATTTCACCCCTGGTGCGAAACAACTGATCGCTGGTGTCAACAAGATGGATTCGTACAAACCACCATACAGTGAGACTTGTTAAGAGGAAATCACGCAGGAAGTATCCTCATACATCAAGAAGATCGGTTACAATCCAGCTGCTGTTGTATTCTTGCCATCTCTGGCTGGCATGGTGATAACATGTTGGAAGCATCCACCAACACGCCATGGCTCAAGGGATGGAAGGCTGAACGTAAGGAAGGCAACGCTGAAGGTAAGACATTTATCGATATATATTTATGCATTGTCTGGTAATAAGGTGTGTTGCTTGTTTAAATGCGGTGTAAATGAATGAAAAAATAAAACGGTGTGCAGATTTTGAATATGATTGTTTTAAAGCGTATTGGAATACATAAGAGCAATAATTTGAATCGTTTGCATGTGCGTACACACGTACTCATGTTAAATTCATCTAAAAACGTTTGAAGTGCCGCGTAAAATTGAATTTTAAGCACCTTTATTGCACTAAGTGAGACTAATACATGCGTGGCTTGACAGCAATATACCGATGCACGTTGAAGATTTGCAACGTATATGTGTAGGTTTAACATAACTAGTGTAGAAAAAAGCATTTGTACCTACCTAGAATATTAATCATTAATCGTCTTTACTCAAATGTATAATTTTGATAATGCTTTCAAAATGTGGGATGATGGTGTTACATGAATGTTGAACAATTCAAAACCTAAGTAAATTAATGAAAATAAAGACTATATACATATGCATACATATAAAGGAACACATTAGCGGAAATTGTTGACCCAGCCACGTCCGTCTGTCTGTATATATACGAAATAGTCCCTCAGTTTTCTTCATATCATTTTAAAAATTTTGCGAACGTCATTTTCTCTTTAAAAAGCTGCTCATTTGTCGGAACGACTGATATCGGACATAACATATAGCTGCCATACAAACTGAACGATCGGAATCAAGTTGTTGTATGGAAAACTTTCACATTTGACAACATATCTTCAAGAAATTCGACATGTATCCGCAAAAATAGGCATATGGCTTCAATACAAACTGAACACGTAGTACCTAAAAGAAATACGCCTATGAAGGGTATATTAGCTCCGGTGAGCCCGAAGTTAACGTTTTTTTTTTTCACTTGTTTGGATAGTAGTAAGTGTATCGGAAAGCTAGGCTTCCGAAGTGGCTAGGGAATTGTTGTGTTGAGTAGGGTGTGCATCCACGTTTCTTTCCTCGTAGGGCGGTAGTAAGACCAATTTGGCCAGCGGTCTTGTAATTTGGCCTTTTTCAGTGATGATGTCCACTACTCGCACTCGGGTATCAGCACCTGGGTGTATATTAACGATCCCACCCAGTCTCCACTCGTTCGGTGACAAATTGTCTTCCTTGATGACGACAAGCTCACCTGTTTTTAAATTTGTTTTTAGATGTTTCCACTTGATGCGTTTCTGCATTTCGTTCAGGTATTCAGTTTTCCACCTTTTGCAGAAGGATTGATGTAAGGCCTTAAGTTTTTGCCATCTATTTAGGATAGAGGCACTGCTTTCATTTATATCCGGTTCTGGTGGGGCCATCAGATGTCCGCCGACCAAAAAATGTCCTGGAGTAAGTGGCTCCAAATCAGTAGGTTCGTTTGAGGCTGGGCTTAATGATCAAGAATTAAGGCAAGACTCAATTCGGCATAAGAGTGTGTTAAACTCTTCAAGAGTGTATTTGTGCCCAGACGCAACCTTCCGAAAGTGACTCTTAAAGCTTTTCACACCTGCTTCCGCCCATATGAGGAGCTACAGCAGGTATGAAATGCCATGTAAGAGCTTGGTGGCTATACCTTGAGATAGCATTGTTGCGAGCATCGGCTATGAAGGCTTTAAGTTCGGACCTTAGGGATCTCGATGCTCCAACGAAGTTTGTTCCGTTGTCCGAATAAATATTTTTGGGGCAACCTCTTCTTGAAACGAATCTAGAGAGGGCTGCTAAAAACGATTGTGTTGATAAGTCGGTAGTGGCCTCCAGGTGGATGGCCCTTGTTGTAAAACAGACAAACAGGCAGACATACCCTTTGGATACACGGCATCCTCTTCCACGGTAGCTTTTTATTTCAAACGGACCCGCGAAATCTACCCCCGTATTGGTAAAAGCGCGTGAAAATGTGGATCGTTCGGACGGAAGTGCACCCATGAGTTGCGTCTGAGCACGTTTTTTGAAGATCGTGCACGTCTTACAGTTGTGGATAATGGATCGAATCAAGTTTTTCACCCTTGGAATCCAATACTGAGCTCGCGATAGCCGTAACATCAGCTGATTTTCTCCATGCAAAGAGACTTGATGGATAAACTGGATTATTAGACGAGACAATACGCAGTTGTATGGAAGGATAATTGGATGGCGCTCATTGTATGACAAATCGAGAGACGCACTGAGACGGCCACCAGTTCTCATCACTTCATCTTTATCGAGGAATGACCATATTTCTGCTTCTGCGTATTTATTATCAAACGTCTTGTCGTTGCTTTAATTTCTTCGGATGAAATTAAGCAGGACTTTTGTTGAAAAGAAGCCTTTGTGTTTGGATGAGTTCTTTGAGAGAATCTCATAACATATGATAACACTCTCAAAGCTCTCGGCAAACTAGAAAAACGGTCAAGAATGTCGTTAGAATTCCCCTGTATAGTTGTACAAGCATGTACACGTACCTGTTTTTCCTCTATTGTCGTCTCGTAGTCGTTTTGTTGTAATGGCCATTTGCATTGATCTTCTTGCAGCCAAGAAGGTCCCTGCCACCACAAGGTGTTTTCCACCAAATCCTGTGCCATAAGTCCCCGACTGGCTAAGTCTGCAGGGTTAGATCCTGAATCGACATGATTCCAATTTGCGTTGCCGACCTTTTCTATTATTTTTGTCACTCGATGGGATACAAACGTTGACCATGAACATGGTGGCTTGCGAATCCATGCGAGAACGATGGTCGAATCCGTCCATAGTTTAAGGTTAAGATGAGTCAGCTCCAGGTTGCTGACGACAGATTCAACTGTTTCGGCCAGTAATACGGCGCCGCACAGTTCCAGACGTGGTAAAGATACAGTTTTGACAGGCGCTACTCTGGTTTTTGCCAATAGTAGGCTGACGAAAACTTCGTTGCTTGTCTTTACGCGCAGGTAAACAGTTGCTGCGTATGCTTTCTCTGACGCATCGCAGAATCCATGAATGGACACATCGTCCGTTGGCGAAAAGGGGACCCATCGTGGAATTTTAATGTTGTTTATGTACCGGTGGTTATCCATGAATGCGTTCCAACGATCCAATGTGGTAGGAGATACAACCTCGTCCCATTGTGTTCCTTCTAACCAAATATGTTGCATTATCAGTTTGGCTGTGACTATTATCGGTGCTAGCCATCCTAATGGGTCAAACAGCTTGGCGATATCTGAGAGGATAGCTCTCTTTGTATATGATGCTGGGCTGAGTATAGGTTTTGTTTTAAAATAAAAGAAGTCAGTATGCGCATTCCACCTTATCCCAAGAGCCTTGACATCACTTGTGTCTTCGAAGTCTAAAAACTCTTTGTAAAGCAAGTGGTCTTTTGGAAGGCCTTGTAAAATTTTCCCACAATTGGCTGTCCATTTTCTTAATGGGAAACCTGCCGACTCCAATGCTGTTCTTAACTCATCTCTAGATTTAATTGCAGCCTGCAGAGTGTCCACCTGCTAAGACATCATCAACATACATGCACTTCCTGAGTATGTTTGAGGCTACTGGTAGTGAGCTTTCAACGTCGTCAGCTAATTGAAGTAATGTCCTTATTGCCAGATAAGGAGCGCAGTTGATCCCGAACGTTACCGTCTTCAATTCAAAAATATTGGTTTGTTCGGTCGGACGGTTGCGGAAAACGATTCGCTGGTACTTCGTTTGATCAGCCTTCAACAGGATTTGGCGATACATCTTCTCAATATCGCTATTGAAGACATATTTAAATAATCGCCATCGCAGAATTAAAATGGTCAGATCTGCCTGAAGAACTGGACCGGGGAGAAGGATGTCATTCAGCGAAGTGCCGTTTGAAGTTGCTTGCGATGCATTGAACACCACACGCACCTTTGTCGATGTGCTCTCTTCCTTTTTTACGGCGTGTTGAGGCAGGTAATAGTTGTCACTAGAGTCGGCCGTTTGACTGGTATGTATCTTTGCCATATGACCCAGCTCAACATATTCATTTAATACCCTGTTATATTCTTTTTGCAGGTTTTCGTCTCTTGACAACCGAGCTTCATTACGATAAAACTGGGAGTACGCAATCTTTAAGGAACTACCTAGACTAATGTTGACCGGATAGTCTTTCCTGAATGGTAGCGATACAACGTACTTCCCGTCTTCATTTCGCTTCGTTGTCTTCTTATAGAGCTCTTCGCAATACCTGTCCTCCTCGCTTAACTTCCTTTCCTTGGACATCTCTTCCAACTCCCAGAACGAAGCTAACCGCTTTTCCAGCGATATTTCGTTATAATACGAGACGCAAGTGTTGGTTGGCTTAATTGAATTTGCACGCCCCGTGTCTATCCAACCGAACACAGTCTCTTGCGCAAGAAGTAATCCCAGTACGTTCTTGCGTATGCCATCCAGCATAATCTGGGGATAGACGTCACCACCGAGTATGACGTCCACGGGTTCATTGACGAAGATCCTCTTATCCGCCAACGTGTTAGTGCCGAGTTAGTGCGCTAATATGGCAAGTCGGCAAGTTTCCCGTTAATTTCGGCAGAACCATCATGTTCGTTGTGATCGATATAAGTGGGTCAATTGGTGACCGCAACTCGACACAACATGCTTCCTTCACTTGCGCAGATACGGTGTTGTTGATGCCTGACACCTGGGAATTTATCTTCCTCACTGGCAAGTTGATTCTGCGCTTCAGCCTTTCTGTGATGAAAGAGCACTCTGACCCGGAGTCGATGAGTGCTCTTGCGGCATAAGTAACGCCGATGTAATTTATGTTTATATGTGCCGTTCCTAATAAGACACCTTTATCGCTGTTAGCGAAGCACGACTGTACTTGAGTCGTCTTGAGTTGCCTTTCGATTTGTTGAAATTGCGTCTCTGCTGCGCTTGCCTGGACGTAGACAGAATCTCGTCCGATGGCGTAGATGAGCCTCTTTGGCTGCTAGGCTGCACTGTCCTCAAATGTAGGAGTGTGTGATGCCTCGCGTGGCACGTGCTGCAGTTGAATGCACTGGTGCATTGCGACACTAAATGCCCAAAGCCGAGGCAATTGATGCAGCGATTGTTGCGCTTAGCGAACTTGATCCTGTCCGCCGGTGCCATGTTAAGAAACATGGGGCAAGATCTTAATTTGTGATCTGCGCTTTTGCACATCAGACATGTTGATTCTTAAACGCTTACTTGGAAGGCGCCGAGTCTGTTCTGATGGCTATTGTTGTATTTATTCTGTGTGGGTGCACTGACAGGCTTTACGGAATTGGACGATTTCTTGGCACGTTCTATTGCCTAAAAATCACGGTATCTATCCGTGAGGAAGTTGTCCAATTCCTCCCACTTCGATGTTTATGTCTTGTTCTTTACAGACTGTTCCCACAGGGCCAATGTTGCTTGTGGCAGTCTCTTAGAACAAATGCGGATTATGATTAGGTCCCAGTTCCCAATGTCCACTTTATTGGCTGTCAGGCAGGAGATGCAGCTGTTGATCTCCCGCTGTAGCCACTTTATCGAGCTTGAGCACTCCTTGTCGATTGACGGTAAGTCGAGCAGTATATCGACTTGGGTTTCGACAAGAATTCGCTCGTTCTCGTACATGTCTGTCAAACCCTTCCATGCCATCGCAAAACCATCATTGGTAAGAGGGCATTTCGACACAATAACCTTCGCCTCCCCTTGCATCTTTTTGTTGAGGTGGTATAATTTCTCCACCGGTGAGAGACGATTGCTCTTGATGTATGCGGCCGTGAACATATCCCGGAATGTAGGCCATGAAAGGTAGTCCCCTTTGAAAACATCCGTATCGCAAGGCGGAAGGGAGTGGTTATTGTCTACCTCAACAGATTTTTCTGTGCCTTTGGGGGTTGAGAGGATCTCAGACATATCCTCCATTGCCCACATGCAACGTATGTAGCACTGACCACCTAACTTAAATTTCTTTTTTATTAGGGCATAATCTTTCGACGACATGTCCCCTTTACTGTTTAGGTCGTCATGGGCAGCTTTCGCTTTGCACCACATCTCTTTCAACTCGTCTTGTTGCATCACAAGAGCGTTCTTCGAGATGTCCTTTGATGCGGCACTGAATTCAGACTCGTATTCGACAACGTAGTCTACTAAGCGCATGAAAGCTTCCATGGTTTTGTTGATATGAGTGACAAGGAAAAATTAAAAATAGAATTTAAATTTAAAAGAATAGAGCAATACTCAAGACTGAGCAGGTTGAAAATAATTCCCCACGATTGAAAATTTTTATTTGCAGCACACCACTGCCAACCAAACGAGAAAATAGAAAAAATTTTTGACTGTTGTAGCCGATATCGCAATATATCTGGCTGGTCAATAATACTTGATTTGTTTAATATTTGTTAGCAAACAAAATTCTTAACTATAGTAGCCGATATCGCAATATATCTGGCTCGTCAATAATACCTGATTTATTGGATATATTTTAGCAAACAAAATTTTTAACTAATAGCCGATATCGCAATATATCTGGCTTATTGTACTTTATTTAATATATGTGAGTTGTAGCACACCACTGCCAACCAAAAACCAGAATATAGGTGTAATCGTACGTAAGTATGTATATATATGCGACACTTTATATGGCTCGCCACCCAAGATACGCCACCGAAAATCAGTTTGTGACAAAAAAGTGTTTGAAAGTGAAAAAAGTGCAGTGTCTCAGTGAAAAAAAAGAGAAAAACAAAAACAGAAATTTCGTGACCAAATTGAGAAAAAATTAAAAATCAGTGCCGTAAGTGATATATGAAAAAATATTACCGCTCAAAATCGAAAAATTGAGAAAAATCAAAAATTAGTGCCGTAAGTGATATGTGAAAAAGTATTACCGCACAAAATCGAAAAATTGAGAAAAAATCAAAAATTAGTGCCGCAAGTGATATGCGAAAAAAGGTATTACCGCACAAAATCAAAAAAAAATCGAGAAAAATCAAAAAATTAGTGCCGTAAGTGATATGTTAAGAAGTATATGAGAAAAGTATTACCGCACAAAATCCGGTAAACGTAACCGTGCACTTACGGATTATTTTGCTTTTGTAATTATTTCACTAAAACACTAAAAACACTTTGTCACTTTTCTTATAAAAAAGATTTATAATTGTCACCAATATTAAACAAAAATGCGATTAAAAAACCAACTGTTTTTTTTTTTACAACGATTCAATTTTTTTTTTTTTTTTGCAACGATTTATCACAGTTTTATGAACAACCAATCACGTACCTGGTTTGCCTGAGTTGGTGTGAAGTGTGTTGTGTTAAAAAAGAGTTGCTGGTGTGCCGCGCCTTGTGAATCCCTGTGGGTGGTGTTAAAAACTTGGCCGAGGCTGGTGTAGAAAACTTGCTTGCTGGTTTGCAGCGCCTTGTGAATCCCTACGGGTGGTGTTAAAAACTTGCTTGAGTCTTGCCTTAATCCGGCTCGAAGGACCATGAATTGTTCTCGAACTCGACGGGTCACTCGAGGACAATGCGTCGGCAGTTGAGAACAAGAAACAGGAAAAAAAGTGTGTTAGTAAATGAAACCACAAAGTTTGTGTTTAATATATTATATTACAATGTTGGTTCTTTATTGGCTTATCAAATATTACCTGTGATTGTGATTGTGGATATGCTGGTGATGGTGGCCGGTGGACGACGTCTTGTTCGCTTCGATCCTTTTGAAAAGTGAGAAAAGGCGGCTAGCAGAATCGCTTGCTAAGCGGGAGTTTTCAACGAAACCATTGCCAGTTGAGTGAAAGTTATTAACAGTTGAGTGAAAACTATTAACAGCTAACTGGCAATGGTTTGTTATATACTCACTAGGGTTGGTAAAAAGAAATTAGGCACTGGCCTAAACAGTTATTATTTTTTTATTTCACTGAACTTAGGACACAATTTATTTGAGGCGGCGTGTTCAGCAGAACAATTTACACAGAGAGTGCGAGTACAGGGTGAGGGACTGTGTGTTGGTAATGCACATGTGTCGCAGATAGGAGTCTCATTGCAGTGTTTTTTTGTATGGTCAAGAAGTTGGCAGTTTTTGCATCTCATTGGATTTGGGTAGTAGGGTCTTACCTTGGTTGTATACCATGATACATAAATTTTTTCGGGTAAGTAGTAGCGATCGAAGGTTAAAAGCACGCCTTGGGGTGGATTGACCATTTATATACTTTAGAAATTTTTAAATGAAAGTAACACCCTTTTCTTTCAAATTTTCAATTATTTCATCGTCAGAGACTTGATTTAAACGCGGAGCGTAGATAGTGCCTTTTGAGGAGTTTATATTTTTAAGGAGTTCAATTTTTACATCACAAATGCCAATGAGGTGTTTTGTTGCTGTGAATTTTTTTGCAGTAGTGCTATTTTTTACTAGAAGTACTAAATTGCTGTCTTTTAATTCACTAATTTTTATTACGTCAGAACTAATATGTTTTAGGGCTTTATGCACAGCGCAGCATGAAAATTTATTTAAAGGTTTGCTTGCTTCACTTAAACTTACCACCACATACTTAGGGCTATCTTTTTTTGTTGTTGGTAAATAGGATGGAGTCATGTGTAGAAGTTCACGCAAGTGAGGAAAGTTCTCTGATCGCTATTCTCTTGGAAGTGGCCAGAAACGATTCTTTTACATATGATTCAAGCAGCTCACGACTTCCGGTCTTTGACCAAGTATCTTCTGGGTAGCCTAAGAACATCCGTTTGAAGGCGAGCTAAAGTGAGAAGGCGAAACATCCCCTGCATGGGGTTGTGCGCTGGGTTTGGGACCCGCCACGTAAAAAACCACCCCCAATGAAAAGGAAAAAACAGCCTCGGATGAGAGACCCCGCTTTTGATGACGACCACGGCAAACGAAATAAGGACTATGATTTGAGGACATGCACCTGGAATGTCCGGTCCCTTAATTGGGAAGGTGCCGCTGCCCAGCTGGTAGATGTCCTCGTAAAGATAAAGGCTGACATCACCGCCGTCCAAGAAATGCGATGGACGGGACAAGGACAGAGACGAGTAGGTCCTTGTGACATTTACTACAGTGGCCATATAAAGGAGCGCAAGTTTGGTGTTGGATTCGTGGTGGGAGAGAGACTCCGTCGCCGAGTACTATCATTCACTCCGGAGAATGAACGTCTAGCCACAATCCGCATCAAAGCGAGGTTCTTCAACATATCGCTGATTTGCGCCCACGCCCCGACGGAAGAGAAGGACGATGTGACCAAAGATGCCTTTTATGAGTGCTTGGAGCGCACTTATAAGAGATGCCCCCGCCACGATGTCAAAATCGTGCTTGGCGACTTCAACGCCAGGGTGGGAAACGAAGGTATCTTTGGCACTACGGTCGGTAAATTCAGCCTCCACGAGGAAACATTCCCAAATGGGTTGAGGCTGATCGACTTCACCGGGGCCCGAAATATGGTTATCTGTAGTACTAGATTCCAGCATAAGAAGATAAATCAAGCTACCTGGCTGTCTCCGGATCGAAAAACCACCTACCAGATCGATCATGTTGTGATAGACGGAAGACACGTCTCCAGTGTTTTAGATGTGCGTGTGCTCCGAGGTCCTAACATCGACTCGGACCACTATACTGTTGCAGCCAAAATTCGCACCCGCCTCTGTGCAGCAAAAAACGCACGCCAATAAACACAAGGAAGGTTCGACGTCGAGAAGCTGCAATCACAACAGACAGCCGAACGATTTTCTACTCGGCTTGCACTCCTGCTCTCTGAGAGCACTCGTCAACAACTCGGTATAAGGGAACTGTGGGACGGCATTTCAAACTCCTTACGTACAAGTGCAACCGAAACCATTGGTTTTCGGAAAGTGCAAAGGAACAGCTGGTACGACGAAGAGTCCCGTGTCGCAGCGGAGAGAAAACAGGCTGCCTACCTCGCAACGTTACGATCGACCACAACACGTGCGGAATGGGATAGATACCGAGAGTTGAAGAGGGAAGTTGAAGAGGGAAGCGAGACGCATTTGTAGACAGAAAAAGAAAGAGGCCGAAATGCGTGAGTACGAAGAGCTTGATAAGCTGGCCGACAGGGGTAATGCTCGAAAATTCTACGAAAAGATGCGGCGACTTACAGTAGGTTTCAAGACCGGAGCATACTCTTGTAGAACCCCCAAAGGTGATTTAGTCACCGATGCCCAAAGCATACCTAAATTATGGAGGGAACACTTCTCCAGCCTGCTGAATGGCAGTGAACACACAACACCAGGAGAAAACGAACCCGATACCCCAATCGAAGACGATGGAGCAGATGTTCCATTGCCCGACCATGAAGAAGTTCGAATAGCAATTGGCCGAGCTATTCAAACACGACGGCGAAGAGCTGATAAGGTGCATGCATCAGCTTCTTTGTAAAATATGGTCGGACGAAAGTATGCCCAACGATTGGAATTTAAGTGTGCTATGCCCAAACCATAAAAAAGGAGACCCCACTATCTGCGCCAACTACCGTGGGATTAGCCTCATCAACATCGCATATAAGGTTCTATCGAGCGTATTGTGTGAAAGATTAAAGCCCACCGTCAACAAACTGATTGGACCTTATCAGTGTGGCTTTAGACCTGGTAAATAAACAACCGACCAGATATTCACCATGCGCCAAATCTTGGAAAAGACCCGTGAAAGAAGAATCGACACACACCACCTCTTCGTCGATTTCAAAGCTGCTTTCGACAGCACGAAAAGGAGCTGCCTTTATGCCGCGATGTCTGAATTTGGTATCCCCTCAAAACTAATACGGCTGTGTAATCTGACGTTGAGCAGCACCAAAAGCTCCGTCAGGATCAGGAAGGACCTCTCCAAGCCGTTCGACACCAAACGAGGTTTCAGACAAGGCGACTCCCTATCGTGTGACTTTTTCAATCTGCTACTGGAGAAAATTATTCGAGCTGCAGAACTTAATCGAGCAGGTACAATCTTTTACAAGAGTGTACAGCTGCTGGAGTATGCCGATGATATTGATATCATCGGCCTCAACACCCGCGCTGTTAGTTCTGCTTTCTCCAGACTGAACAAGGAAGCAACTCAAATGGGTCTGGCAGTGAACGAGGGCAAGACGAAATATCTCCTGTCATCAAACAAACAGTCGTCGCACTCGCGATTTGGCTCCCACGTTACTGTTGACAGTCATAACTTTGAAGTTGTAGATAATTTCGTCTATTTAGGAACCAGCATTAACACCACCAACAATGTCAGCCTGGAAATCCAACGCAGGATTACTCTTGCCAACAGGTGCTACTTCGGACTGAGTAGGCAATTGAAAAGTAAAGTCCTCTCTCGACGAACAAAAACCAAACTCTATAAGTCGCTCATTATTCCCGTCCTGCTATATGGTGCAGAGGCTTGGACGATGACAACAACCGATGAGTCGACGTTGCGAGTTTTCGAGAGAAAAGTTCTGCGAAAGATTTATGGTCCTTTGCGCGTTGGCCACGGCGAATATTGCATTCGATGGAACGATGAGCTGTACGAGGTATACGACGACATTGACATAGTTCAGCGAATTAAAAGACAGCGGCTACGTTGGCTAGGTCATGTTGTCCGGATGGATGAAAACGCTCCAGCTCTGAAAGTATTCGACGCAGTACCCGCCGCGGGAAGCAGAGGAAGAGGAAGACCTCCACTCCGTTGGAAGGACCAAGTGGAGAGGGACCTGGCTCCGCTTGGAATATCCAATTGGCGCCACGTAGAGAAGAGAAGAAACGACTGGCGCGCTGTTGTTGACTCGGCTATAATCGCATAAGCGGTGTATACGCCAGTAAAGAAGAAGAAAGTAGGAAATAATTCACCCTTCGATAATTGCCCCATTTTTTTTTTCTTTTTGGTTGGGGACTAGAAGATAATAGGGCGAACCTATTATTTTCTGAAATGGTCCCCCAAAGGGACATTTTTAACGATTTTAATTCAATTAAAATAATTCACTAAACTTCACTAACAAATTTGAGGGAATAGGGTGCGATGAGGAATGAGATAGTACAGTATTCTGTTTTAACTGAATTCGCAGACAATACAACTGAGAGCACAACGGTTTGTGTCAAGTGTCAGTCGATGACTGTATCAAATCTTTTAAAGGTCTGCAAATAAGTATGTATGTATATAAATATATACATATCTTATCAAACCTACATTAATGAAATATTTGGTGACAACATGAACATGACTTTATTATATACATATTTCAAAAGGTTTTAAGGAATTCATCATGAAATAGTTCAATTTGTAAGTACATCCTTGTGTGCTTTGAAATAAAATTCATATGTTTATAGAAAATATACATACATACTACATATGTACGTATATAAATTATATGCAGAGGCTTTGGTATGAGAGTCTGTAAGCGTACATTCCTTAACATCGAAAATAGCATAATTTTTCTCATTTAACACTGAAAATGCTCAGTTCTG
Source organism: Bactrocera zonata (assembly GCA_037783105.1). Lineage (NCBI taxonomy): Eukaryota > Metazoa > Arthropoda > Insecta > Diptera > Tephritidae > Bactrocera > Bactrocera zonata. The sequence continues at coordinate 712,673 of JBAWJQ010006688.1, forward strand.
TTATTTTCCTGCCTCTGATGTTAAGTGGTGAAAACCCGCTAAAAATTTTATGTCGTGAAATACGCTCATCCAAAACAGTATATATCCCAAAATGGAAATATCCCTAAAGTTTCGACATCGTGAACCTTCTCTATAAATATACGTTCTCTGCTATTACTTTTATAAAATAATTTCGATGTTTTACATCTGCCAGCTGTCGACTGACAGCCCATTATTTTTTTTTTACTTTCCAAATTTTGCCGCCCTAGCCCCTAGTGTAAATCCACCACTGTCTTTACGTAGCTCTTCTAGCAGAACGATTTTCTTGGAACTTTTCAAGAGCCCATATAGTGAAGCGATGTCTCTTGGAAAGACTGAAAGCTTCAGTATTTCCACAAGCTGTATTTTATATATTTACGACTTACGGTCTCGACGTAAAATGTGTCAGTGCGTTCCGTACGTCAGTCCGAGTTGCTACGAATAACATAAATACTCGAAGCTACGGCTGTTTTTTTCTTCAATGAAGCAATTATCGTTTTAATTTTACTTTTAGACTAACAAGTTTAGTCCATACTGAATGAATCATTTCCTTGTTGACATTTTAAAACTACTGCTTTGATCAATCGAAAAAATTAGTTGCAATAATATTTTTATTGACAACGTTTAAATGCATTATTATTTGTACTTGCGTACATATTAAACGTATTTCGTTCACTTCAATTGTTATGATCATATCGCTTCTGAAAATATTTTTTTAAGAAATGCCGCGAATAATTAACTACTCTATTTATTACAATATAAAATCTCACTTATAATTTTAATATTAAACAACATTTATAAGCATGCAACATGTTGCTAAAGAGTATAATAGTTTTGTTCACCTAACGGTTGTACATATCATCTGAAACTAATCGAAAACGTATCATTATACCATAACAAAGCACTCAATTTATATAAAACTGGCACTGGTGATCGCAGTAGCAGGAGTCACCTGTGGTCAAAAAATTTTGAAAAAGTGGGCCTGGCGTCGCCTTTAATAAGTTTAAGCACATATCCCCAAAACCACTAAAGCTACCACAACCAAACTCGCCAGGAACAATTATTGTAAGAACTCCGCCGATAGTGTGATAATGGATGAAATGATAACACCGCTTACTCCCAATACAAAGATACTGTTAAAAACTACTAAACACGCGATAAATCAATAACTAAACCCGCCAGAGATATGAGAGCTTTAATGGAGCCGGGGTCAAAATTGTACGATGAGCGCGACACCACCCACTTTTAAGTGAAATCACATATATCGATACCCGACCAAACCGATTTAAACCAACTTAGGTATATGTCATTTTCCGGACATTTTTATGTTACAATGTGAAAATGGGATAAATTGCCTACTTCCCATATAACAATAGGTATTTTAAATTACATTAGAAACTTTCACTTTCCATTATACAAATCAAGAATAGTGCCTTTGATGTGTGCCACCTTACGACTAGAAATTGCCCAAATCAAACTAAAACTTTTCAATCCCATAGATACTCAATATTTGTACCCAGAACTTATGCCTAGTTGGCTTTTATAAAATTGAGAGATCGGGATTTTCTTATCACGGTGCACATTTGTGCTCAGAATAAATAAAATCAGGTAAAAACTTGTCTTAGAACCAACATAACTAACAAGCTATAACCTGAAGTTAATTCTCTGGCTTTAATCCTCGCAAGTTGCAATATTATAAAATGTTCGGTAATATTTGAACTTAAATCTTCTTTCCTTTAAGTGGCCATACACGACACGCAAGTGCGTTCGATCGGTATGTGTGTGATTGCGATTTACTCGTGTATGGGCTTATGCGCATACCAATCTATGTTCGCGAAAATGTTTGATTTTTTACGATCGGTGTGCACACATGTATGCCGTTTTTGTTTTGTTTTTGTTTTTTTTTTTGTTTTGTGTATGTCGCTGTCCACACAAAATCTCATTTTTAGCGGGTCCCCGAATAGGAAAGTTCGCGGACGAACAATTTTCCGCTTGCTTGTCGGGCATATTTACTATTTGAAGAACGAACGCAAAAAGGATTTGTATGGCGAAACGATTACATACAGACCGAATGCACATGTGTGTCGTGTATGTCCATTTTTAGCTCTTCTTATAACCAACAAGCATTATGCACCTTTAGAGTACTTTTTAATACCAAAGATGTATAAATCAATAAAAATTCTTCTATGCAACTTAAATGGGTTAATCAAACATAAGAATGAAATCGAGATTGTATTGAATTCGAAAATTGCTCATGGCCGTAAGATATCAGATACACTATTTTAAAATAAAAACTATGCAACTTACCTTACAATTCTGCCTAGCCATTACGGTGACAGTGACTATTCACGGAGTTAAAAGTCCCGTCTACTTACTTCTGTTTGTAGTTTTCCTAGGCATCTAATCTAATTCGAAGAGTACCAACAGACACTGGTATAGATTAAAAATGGGTGGAGTTTTTAACGCAAAGAACACGCACTGGGTTTTAAGGCTAACGACTATAAGTGGGAGAGAACACTATAAAGCACTGCAGTCAACCGATTCCAGACCTGATAGAATTTTTCATTGTCGGCAAAATATCCCGGATCTATTTGTGGATCAATCGGGAATCATTTTCCAATCTATTTAACCTATAGTGCAACCGTTGGGAATGCTTTAGAAAGATCATTTGTTGGGAAAATACACCGGTAGTAAGGAAAATTGCTCTAAACTTTCAATATCTCAATGATATAAGAAAATTTATCAAATTAAAGAGAAAGCTGCTAAGTAAGTGGAATCAAACTCGTTGCCGCTGACATGTGAGTCGTGTGCGTAGAGTTTAGAACTCAGACCGCCGACTAAGTATTCGTATAATAAATCTGTGGTTCATAACATTGTGATGAAGCACTTGAACATGCGCCAGGTGTGCGCGAAAATGGTTCCCGAATAGGGCTGCGACTGGAAGAGTGCCAAGAAAATTTGAACATGTTTGAAAGTGACCCCCAATTTTTGAATAACGTAATCACAGGTGACGGGAAGATGGAGTCATGTGTAGAAGTTCACGCAAGTGAGGAAAGTTCTCTGATCGCCATTCACTTGGGAGTGGCCAGAAACGATTTTTTACATATGATTCAAGCAGCTCACGACTTCCGGTCTTTGACCAAGTATTCTCTGGGTAGCCTAAGAACATCCGTTTGAAGGCGAGCTAAATTGAAAAGGCAAAAAATCCCCTCCACAGGGTTATGCGTTGGGTTTGGGACCCGCCACGTAAAATATCATACCAATGAAAAAACAACAGCCTCGGATGAGTGACCCCCTTTTGATGACGATCATGGCATACGAAATAAGGACTACGAATTAAGGGCATGCACCTGGAATGTCCGGCCCCTTAATTGGGAAGGTGCCGCTGCCCAGCTGGTTGATGTCCTCGTGAAAATAAAGGCTGGCATCACCGCCATCCAAGAAATGCGATGGACGGGACAAGGACAAAGACAAGTAGGTCCTTGTTGCATTTACTATAGAGGCCGTATAAAAAAGCGCAGGTTTGGTGTGGGATTCGTGGTGGGAGAGAGACTCCGTCGACGAGTACTATCATTCACTCCGGAGAATGAACGTCTAGCCACAATCCGCATCAAAGCGAGGTGCTTCAACATATCGCTGATTTGCGCCCACGCCCCGACGGAAGAGAAGGACGATGTGACCAAAGACGCCTTCTATGAGCGCTTGGAGCTCATCTATGAGGGCTGCCTACGATGTCAAAATTGTGCTTGGCGACTTTAACGCCAGGATGGGCAAAGAAGGTATCTTTGGCACTACGGTCGGTAAATTCGGCCTCCACGAGGAAACATCCCCAAATGGGTTGAGGCTCACCGACTTCACCGGGGCCCGAAATATGGTTATCTGTTGTACTAGATTCCAGCACAAGAAAATACATCAACCTATCTGGCTGTCTCCGGATCGAAAAGCCACCAACCAGATCGATCATGTTGTGATAGATGGAAGACACGTCTCCAGTGTTCTAGATGTGCGCGCGCTCCGAGGTCCCAATATCGACTCGGACCACTATCTTGGTGCAGCCAAGATTCGCATCCGCCTCTGTGCAGCAAAAACGCACGTCAACGACGAAGGTTCGACGTCGAGAAGCTGCAATCACAACAGACAGCAGAACGATTTTCTACTCGGCTTGCACTCCGGCTCTCTGAGAGCAGTCATCAACAACTCGGTATAAGGGAACTGTGGGACGGCATTTCAATCTCCTTACGTACAGCTGCAACCGAAACCATTGGTTTTCGGAAAGTGCAAAAGAACAGCCTGTGCGACGAGGATTGCCGTGTCGCAGCGGAGAGAAAACAGGCTGCCTACCTCGCAACGTTACGATCGACCACAACACGTGCGGGATGGGATAGATACCGAGAGTTGAAGAGAGAAGCGAGACGGATATGCAGAAAGAAAATGAAAGAGGCCGAAATGCGTGGGTGTGAAGAGCTGGCCGACAGGGGTAATGCCCGAAAATTCTACGAAAAAATGCGGCGGTTACAGAAGGTAATCTAGCCACCGATGCCCAGAGCACACTTAAATTATGGAGGGAACACTTCTCCAGCCTGCTGAATGACAGTGAAAGCACAACACCAGGAGAAAGCGAACCCGATTCCCCAATCGATGACAATGGAGCAGACGTTCCATTACTCGACCATGAAGAAGTTCGAATAGCAATTGAACGCCTGAAGGACAACAAAGCGGCAGGGGCCGATGGATTGCCGGCCGAGATATTCAAACACGTCGGCGAAGAACTGACAAGGAGCATGCATCAGCTTCTTTGTAAAATATGGTCGGACGAAAGCATGCCCAACGATTGGAATTTAATTGTGCTATGCCCAATCCATAAAAAGGGAGATCCGACAATCTGCGCCAACTACCGTGAGATAAGCCTCCTCAACTTCGCGTATAAGGTTCTATCGAGCGTATTGCGTGAAAGATTAAAACCCACCGTCAACAAATTGATTTGACCTTATAAGTGTGGCTTTAGACCTGACAAATCAACAACCGACCAGATATTCACCATGTGCCAAATCTTGGAAAAGACCCGTGAAAGGAGAATCGACACACACCACCTCTTCGTCGATTTCAAAGCTGCTTTCGACAGTACGAAAAGGAGCTGCCTCTATGCCGCAATGTCAGAATTTGGTATCCCCGCAAAACTAATACGGCTGCGTAAACTGACGTTGAGCAGCACCAAGAGCTCCGTCAGGATCGGGAAGGACCTCTCCGAGCTGTTCGATATCAAACGAGGGTCCAGACAAGGCGACTCGCTATCGTGCGAATTTTTCAATCTGCTGCTGGAGAAAATAATTCGAGCTGCAGAACTTTATCGAGCAGGCACAATCTTTTATAAAAGTGTACAGCTGCTGGCGTATGCCGATGATGTTTATATCATCGGCCTCAACACCCGCGTCGTTAGTTCTACATTCTCCAGGCTAGTCAAGGGAGAAAAGCAGTCATAACTTTGAAGTTGCAGATAGTTGTGTATAGTTTGGAACCAGGATAAACACCACCAACAATGTCAGCCTGGAAATCCAACGCAGGATAGCTCTTGCCAACAGGGGCTACTTCGGACTGAGTAGGCAATTAAGAAGCAAAGTCTTCGCTCGACAAACAAAAACCAAACTCTATAAGTCACTCATAATTCCCGTCCTGCTATATTGTGCAGAGGCTGGACGATGACAACAACTGATGAGTGAACGTTGCGAGTTTTCGAGAGAAAAGTTCTGCGAAAGATTTATGGTCTGTTTTTAACTTGGCTATAATCGCGTAAGCGGTGTCTACGCCAATAAAGAAGAAGAAGAAGATGGTTAAAATCCATGAATAATTGATCACATAAACATGGAATTTGAAAACAAACACATCTAAAAAAACACTTATTTATTCTTCAATGCATACTTTTCAGTCAGGTCTCAGAGTAGCAGTGAAAGCGTAAAGACAAATTCATCGTCTACCCTTCAACTCTCTCAAAATTTGTAACTCCGATCGTGTTCAATGTCAACGATTCCTATGGCAGAGCCCGTTGAGGTCAGTGCATGCTCTGCCTCCGACAACAAAAGCAAAGCAAAATATACATAAGCAAACAACAAAAAGTGGCAATACAGACCTGGATGGATCGGTACATTACCATCAATCTTAAGCTTAGTCCGCAAAACTTAACAAACGCTAAGCAAAAAATAAACCGAGGAAATGCAACTGAGCCATTAAGCACAAATCGATTTACGCTCCCAAGTGACAATGTTGACGGTGAGGGTAACAAAACTCTTGAAAGTGTTACAAAAGTCACTAACACCAACCCACCGCCAATATACGTAAGAAAGGAAAGCTCTGGCGCTCTCGTTAAACAGTTCCGCTGTCGAAAGGAAACATTCGAGAAACGAAAGTGCAGATACTACGAACAGAACTTTCGTTCATTGTCCTAATACCTAAATGAGAAAAAAATTAAATTATACACTTATAAACTTAAAAGTGCGAGAGGCCAGCAAGTTGTTATTAAAGGTATTGAGCCAAGTGTTGAACCCATGGAAATCCTCGAAGCACCTAAAGATCACGGTTTTAACACAAAATATGTTGCAAATATCTTTAATAAAAACAAAATCTCACAGCCTTTGTTCAAAGTTGAGCTTGAAACAGAAAACAAACAACTGGGAAAAAATTGTGGGAACCTATTTATAAATTTCAATGTTTGCTACATCGGAGGATCACTGTGGAGAAATCGCATAAAAGAAATGGTCCTGTACAATGCACCAATTGCCAAAAGTATGGTCACACCAGGCCTTACTGCACACTTCGCGCAGTGTGTGTAGTTTTTGGACAGTTCGCATGACTCTGCCACTTGCACATCAAACAAAAAATAACCAAATGCAAAAAAGTCTGGAAACTGCGGTGGAAACGACACAGCAAAAAAGGTTATCCAGTCCATAAGGATGTAAAAAATCGAATCATCCAACGTGTAGTCTCCGAACGCAACCATAATGTACCGAACGTTTTATCTTCCAATCTGAATCCGATGATAGCTCCATCAAAAACCGTCAAGAGCGTATCGTTTGCAAACGTCTTAAGATCAGGCCTAGGAAAACTCACAACTACAGTAACAGCAAGTCTTGTTGAGCCGCAAGAAGAGCAGCCCCACGTTCAATCCGATAGTCAATCGAATAACGAAGCAATGATAGCGTCAATGCAAAAGAGCATGATGAACTTCATAACATTCATGCAGAACACAATGCAAGAATGCTTAAAATTGCTTTATGAAATGCAAATGGTATTCTTAATTACCCCAAAAATGATTATTGAACTACCAAACTGTTCTATAATTTGCATCTTTATGTTTTTCACAAAACGAGCTCACTTTCCTCAACAATGGAAAAATTTAACTATAATGATGATACCTAAGCCTGGAAAGGGCAAAACGCAGCCATCCTCCTATAGGCCCATCAGCTTGCTCTCGTGCATGCCGAAATTATTTGAAAGACTGCTGATGCTCCGCATTAAGCCACATCTTCAAACCCACAACATAATACCATCTCACCAATTTGGCTTCAGGGAAAAAAATGGAGCGATCAAGCAAGTATATAGGATCACATCTGGAATTCGAACAGCTTTTGAAAAACGGGAATTTTGCTCTGTAATATTTCTTGATGTCGCGCAGGCTTTTGACAGAGTATGGTTAGATGGTCTTATATATAAAATAAAAACGCTACTCCCACAAAATATCCCCAAACTGTTTAAGTCCTACCTTTATGATCGAAATTTTGTAGTTCGATGTAACACCATTACAACTGAAGCCTAAACGAGCTGGTAAGGTAGATTTTATAAATAATAGTAAAGTTAAAAAAAAACAAAACGCTTAAAGGATTAGTAGGGTAATCTTGCCTGTTTTTTGTTTTCATAGAAATTTCTATTCTACAATAGAATTTTCTGTACATATCATAGGGTATATCATGGAGTATATAAACAAAATTTTTCGGAATTTTTTGATGGCATCTGTCGGAGAAATGGCTGGGTGAATGAGATGCGTTTTTTTTTTTTACTGTCGGACACGATTTCTCATGTTTGGATCATCTGAAACACAAAAAACCAATTTATTCTTAAAAAGTACGTACATGATTATCGTCCCTCATAGAATCATGAAAATATGTTGATAAATAAAAAAATACTTACCGTTTTTTTTATTTTTTCCATGTTTTTTTACATAAATTTTGTCATAAGATTGTCAATAAATTATAAAAAAATATGAATCTAGTAGGGATAATAACCATGCGTTTTGTGAACATTTAAAAAAATTAAGCAAGTCGATTGAGTAATTCGTCCGGAATAATGTCCTCCATTTTAAAAGAGTGTGTTTTTAGAAAATCGCGTTTAAAGTTTGAGGCACAGGTCAGCTGTGCACTCCGAGCACTCCGAACGTCGAACGGTATTATTATTTGTGGACCTTTTTCGAAGTGTCTAAATCACCTGTGATAATGTAATAGATTTCCAATGCTGACAAGTAGATGGTGCGAAATCAGAGTCGCACAGAGAGTTTTCGCGTAGATAAGTTTCAAATCACCTCGGAGACGAGATTAAGAACTGTCACTTTTGCATTGCTAAATCTTGTTAAATTGATGAGATTATTGGGATAAACTACTCAACATCCGAAATATTGCAAAACTCTTTTTTGCTGACCTAAATATAATGCTTGTACATTGAGTTCACGACCAAGTTCTGGACCAAAAATATTCATATTCAGCGCTAAACCATAATCTTAAAATTTTAATGATAACTCGTCCATTTCATTTTGAGGATGGAATAATGTGTAGAAGTTCACGCAATTGATTTCTCTGATCACCATTCACTTGGTAGTGGCCAGAAATGATTCTTTTACATATAGCTTCAGTAGCTCACGACTTTTGGTCCTAGACGATGTATTCTCTGGATAGCCAAAGAACATCCGTTTAAAAGCGAGCTAAAGTCGGAAGGTGAAACATCCCCTCCATAGGGTTGGGTGCTGGATTTGGGACCCACCACGTAAAACCGATCCCCTTGAAAAGTAACAAACAGCATTGAATGAGAGACCCCTCTTTTGATGACGACCATGGCAAACAAATTGAGGATTAATATTTGCAGGCATGTACCTTAAATGTCCGGTCCCTTAATTTCGAAGGTGCCGCTGTCCAGCCGGTTGATGTGCTCGTGGAAATAAATAATGACATCACCGCCGTCTAAGAAGTGCAACGGCACAAGGAGTGAGACGAGTAGGTCCTTGTGGCACTGTAGCCATATAAAGAAGCTCAAATTCGGTGTGGGCTTCGTGGTGCGAGGGAAACTCCATCGCCGAGCCTTAGCAACCAAGTATGCTTTCTATGATCGGTGTGAGCGCACCTATGAGAGATGACCCGCCACGATGTCAAAATAATACTAGACAACTTTAACACCAGGGTGGGAAAAGAAGGTATCTTCAGAACAACGGTCGGGAAATTCAGCCTCCAAGAGTAAATATTCTCAAATAGGTTAAGGCTGATCGACTTCGCCGGGCCCGAAATATGGCTATCCATAGTACTAGATTCTAGCATAGAAAAACTCACCAATTCTCTGAGAACACTCATCAACTCGGTATAAAGAAACTGTGGGATGGCAGATCGGAAAAGGCAAAAGAACAGCTGGTACGGTGAGGAGCCAAGATACCAACGGTGGCCAACGCGAAAGGGTCTATAAATCTTTCGCAGAACCTTTCTCTCGAAAGCTCTTAAGGCCGACTCATCATATATTGTAATCACCCATGCCTCTGCACCATATAGCAGAACGGGAATAATGAGTGACTTATAGAATTTTAAAAATTGCTTACGCACTCCGAAGTAGCACCTGTTGGTAGAGATATTCTGCTTTGAATTTCGAGGATGATAAACGAATTTATCCGTCGCCGTGTACTGTCATTCACCCCTGTGTATGAACGTCTACCCACAATCCGCATCAAAGCGAGGTTCTTTAACATATCGCTCCGCCACTATGGCAAAATCGTTCTTGACGATTTTAACGCCAGGGTGGGCGAGGAAGGTATCTTTGGCGCAAAGAGTCGAGGGTGAAATGCATGAGTATGAACACCTTGGCAAGCTAGCCAACAGAGCTAATGCTCGAAATTTCTAACAAAAGATGCGGCGACTTACAGAAGGTTTCAAGACCGGCGGATAATCTTGTAGAACCTCTAGAGGTTATCTAGTAACCAATGCCAGAGCATACTAAAATTATACTTCTCCAGCCTGCTGAATGGCAGTGAAGGCATAACATCAGGAGACTTCTCAATCGATGGCGATGGAGCAGAATTCAATTGCCCGACCATGAAGAACGACAAAGTGGCGGAGGCCAATGTATTGTCGGCCGAGCTATTCAAATCACGTGGCGAAAAACTGATTAGGAGCATGAATTAGCTTCTTTGCAAAATATAGTCGGACGAAAGCATGCTCGACGATTGGAATTTATGTGTTTTTTGCCCAATCCACAAAAAGGGAGACCCCTCAACTAGCGTTGGTTAATGGAAATTTAAGGTTCTATCGAGCGTATTGTGGAAAAAATTAAAGATCCTTAACATAGCATATTGTGTGAAAGATTAAAGCCCACAGTCAATAAACTGATTGGACCTGATCAGTGTGGCTTTAGACCTGGAAAATCAATACCGACCAGATATTCACCATGCGCCAAATCTTGGAAAAGACCCGTGAAAAGGGAATCGAGACATATCACCTTTTCGTGGATTTCAAAGCTTCTTTTAGCGGCACGAAAATAAAATGCTTTTATGCCGCGATGTCTGAGTTTTAATCCCCGTAAAACTAATAGGGCTGTGTAAACTGACGTTTTGCACCAAAAAAGCTCCGTCGGGATCGGGAAGGATCTCTCCTAAGTTTCGGACAAGGCGATTCCTTCTAATGTGACTTTTTCAATCTACTTTTGGAGAAAATATTTCGAGCTGTAAAACTAAACAAAGAAGGTAACATCTTTTTAAGAGAGTATCATTGGCGTTAACAACTGTGCCGTTAGTTCTGCTTTCTTCAGAATGGATAAGGAAAGCAAATGGGTCTAGTGGGGCAAGACAAAATGTCTCCTGTCATCAAATAAACAGTCGTCGCAGTCGGGATCCATGTCACTGTTGACAGTCATAACTTCGAAGTTGTAGATAGTTTCGTCTGTTTGGAACAGCAACAGCAATGTCAGCTTTGACATCCAACGCAGAATATGTCTAGCCAACAGGTGCTACTTTGGACTGAGTAGGCAATTGAAAAGTAAAGCCCACTCTTACCGATCAAAAGCCAAACTCTATAAGTCTCTCATTATTCCGGTCCTGCTATACGAATACGGTGCAGGGGCATGGACGATGGCAACATCTGATGAATCAGCCTTAGAAGTTTTCGAGAGAAAGGTTTTGCAAAAGATGTATGGTCCTTTGCGCATTGGCCACGGCGAATATTGCATTCGATGGAACGATGAGCTATATGAGATATACGACGACATTGACATAGTTCAGGGAATTAAAAGACAGCGGATATGGTGGCTACGTCATGAGTGCGAAAACACTCCAACTCTGAAAGTATTCGACGCAATATATAAACATGGAGTTTTTACCAATATTCCTCCTTTTATTCCAAAATACTATTTATAATTATAAATTTTGCAATATCATAAAAATTGTGGAGGTAATTTTAAATAGGCATGGGTATTGATAATTCATACCATAATTATATTTGTGTCTATTTGTAGCTTTTCCGATGTTCCCTAACGTAAAAATTACTTCTTCATTAACAATCTCTGTGTAAATAGTACAGATAAATACGTCTGCATATAGTTTCATATTATATAGTATAGAGTCAATAAAAAATACCAAAGCATTGAAAAATATAACTTACCTAACATCGAGAAGACTGGGCGGCTCTAAAATGTAGGAATTACGGTTCGCTGAACCTGCTTTCTCATTCATGGTTAAACATATGCGTATATGTACACTCCATTACATACTATTAAAAAATAAGTCGGTATACCACAGCTTTTTAGTTGCCGGTTTTGTTATGCACTTTTGCCGATAGAGAGTACAACGGCTTGACTACGGCCTCCATACAGAAATAAGAATTTATGCATTGCTCATATGTGTATATATGTATATGTATAATAGGGTGGGTAAAAAAGGTAATTTTTTTTCGCTTCGTACTCTGAAAAATTGATCGAACGGAAAATTTACTCCGAAAAAATTTTCAATTAAGTTAACCATTTACGAAATATTTATAGTCAAAAACTACGATAAAATAAAACCAATTAAAAAATTCAAATAAACAAATAAAAGAAAAATAAATAAGTGCAATTTTTTATAGAGCAAATTTCGTACAAAACCAGAATTCAGAAATTTTTTTTTGAGTTATAAAATTTACAAGTAAAAATCAGTTTTTGTTTTAATAACTAAATTTTAGCGGTTGATAGTTTTTTACGAAAAAATCGTTGCAAACCTTTTTTGAAGAGCATTTCCTACAAAATCCACAAAACGAAAATTTTTTCAAGTAATTGTAAGCGAGATAAAAATGATCAATTTGTTAATAAGAAAAAAATAGAAAACCATTAGGTAGAGGACCATACAGGAAAGCTTTTCTAAGAGGTGTCTATCAACCAATTTTTCAGAATACGCAGCGAAAAGATTTCGATTTTTTACCCACCCTAATGTATATATACATATACAATATATGGAAAAAAGAGGTGAATTAAATCACTACTTTTCGCATTTAATATAGTTTTTTCCATTTAACGGTTATATTCCTTTGCATGTCGGATATATGAACACTAACATACACATATGTATATGTGAATATAAACACATATAAATAATTTTCTGATATCAATAAATGGATAACTTGTAACGGTGTAATCGACTATATCTAAATAATTCTAAAGAATAACAAACTTTAGTAAAATTATGTTACATAACTTATGGCTCAAATCGCGCCAAGTGGTCCATGAAAACTTCGAAAAATCTCAGATTTTGAAAATTAGCAGTTCATTAAGAAGGGGACTAGACGCATACCCCGTGATATAAATATTTCATTAAACTCTTTTTTTGTAAAAGTTATTGAAAGTTGAAATTTAGAGGACGATAAAATTGTAAAATTATTTTCTCATGAACTACAGGAGATAAATTGATGAAATTTTCTGAAGTCTGAGATATATGTTTGTGCTATATTATAAATATTTTTTCATGATCCATTTGCTTAAGTAATAATATTTTATATAATAATATAGCGCAGTGCGCTCGTAAGCTCCCGACATCTGTGCCGCAAGAAAAGCATAAGCGTAGATAACTTGATCAGAATCTCTTTTCTTGCTCTCTCGCTTGTCAGCTGGCAGCGGACCCTGATCTTTTTTCTGAGCTGGCAACAAAACACAATCAAGGTCCCGTCAACCAGCAGTTAGTGAAAAAGGCGGGATGCCAGAAGAGCAGCGCTAAAACGAACGGCAAAAATTAGTGCATTGTTGAAGTTTTGTAAACTTAGATGTCAGTAGTTTGTAAAATTATTTATATATGTTGGTGATACTCGTATAAGCCTACAGGTGAACCGAGCACGCAAAAATAATATCGGCATCGCGCTATTTGCATACCTCAGTGGTAATGTGGAAACTGTAAAATACCCAAAATTTGTTTATACAATGCCAAATCTAATATTTTTCAGCAGTGGCATCATTGGCAAATGTTAAAAAAATGCGAGTGTTGACTGCTCTCTCTCTCGAACTAAAGACATAGATAACTTGATACGAGTTTCCCGCCTTTTTCACTAACTGCTCATGCAGATTATTAAAGGTGAATATTTTCCCCGTTGTGTCAGATACTCTTCAATTTTTTTTAGCATGAAGAACACTAAAAAAATTTCATTTGTTTAAGAAAACATTATGTAAAATATTAATATTTAAACAAATGGATCATAAAAAAATATTTGTAATATAGCACGAACATTTTTTTTGACTTCACAAAATTTCATCGATTTATCTCCTGTAGTTTATGAGAAAATAATTTTACAATTTTATCGTACTCTAAATTTCAACCTTCAATAGCTTTAACAAAAGAGGAATTTTGACGAAATATTTATATCACGATGTATGCGTCTCTTCCCCTTCCTAATGAACTGCTAATTTTCAAATTCGGAGAATTTTCGAAATTTTCATGGACCATTTGACGTGGTTTATTCTAGTGAGACATTTTGTGCTGAAAATTGAGCATATTAGGTATGGGTGGGGAACTAATTAAAAACTTGTTAGGTTGATGGAAAAGAAATCCGAAACTGGATGAGGCAAGCCACAATTTAGAAACAATGAAATTCAAATTAACGGATAATTAGAAATGTTGTGATCAAAAGGAGTTGTTACAATCTAGTACGTAGGTAGACTTTTATGTTTTGGGATTTGGCATTTTCATCCCCGCAATCAGACAACTGGAGGATGGAGTCATGTGTAGAAGTTTACGCAAGTGAGGAAAGTTCTTTGAGAAGAGAAAGAAAGAGAAGCTGTAATCACAACATACAGCCGAACGATTTTCTACTTGGCTTGCACTCCTGCTCTGTGAGAGCACTCGTCCACAACTCGGTATAAGGGAACTGTGGGACGGCATTTCAAACTCCTTACGTACAGCTGCAACCGAAACCATTGGTTTTCGGAAAGTGCAAAAGAACAGCTGGTACGACAAGGAGTGCCGTGTCGCAGCGGAGAGAAAATAGGCTGCCTACCTCGCAACGTTACGATCGACCACAACACGTGCGGGATGGGATAGATACCGAAAGTTGAAGAGGGAAGCGAGACGCATTTGTAGACAGAAAAAGAAAGAGGCCGAAATGCGTGAGTAAGAAGAGCTTGATATGCTGGCCGACAGGGTAATGCTCAAAAATTCTACGAAAAGATGCGATGACTTACAAAAGATGTTATTGATACCATCGGCCTCAACACCCGCGCCGTTAGTTCTGCTTTCTCCAGACTGAAGAAGGAAGCAACGCAAATGGGTCTGACAGTGAACGAGGACAAGACGAAATATCTCCTGTCATCAAACAAACAGTCGTCGCACTCGCGACTTGGCTCTCACGTCACTGTTGACAGTCATAACTTTGAAGTTGTAGTTAATTTCGTCTATTTAGGAAACAGTATTAACACCACCAACAATGTCAGCCTGGAAATCCAACGCAGGACTACTCTTGCCAACAGGTGCTACTTCGGACTGAGGAGGCAATTGAAAAGTAAAGTCCTCTCTCGACGAACAAAAGCCAAACTCTATAAGTCGCTCATAATTCCCGTCCTGCTATATGGTACAGAGGCTTGGACGATGACAACAACCGATGAGTCCACGTTACGAGTTTTCGAGAGAAAGGTTCTGCGAAAGACTTATGGTCCTTTGCGCATTGACCACGGCGAATATCGCATTCGATGAAACGATGAGCTGTATGAGATATACGACGACATTGACATAGTACAGCGAATTAAAAGACAGCGGGTACGCTGGCTAGGTCATGTTGTCCGGGTGGATGAAAATACTCCAGCTCTGAAAGTATTCGACGCAGTACCCGCCGCGGGAAGCAGAGGAAGAGGAAGACCTCCACTCCGTTGGAAGGAGCAAGTGGAGAAGGACCTGGCTTCGCTTGGAGTATCCAATTGGCGCCACGTAGCGAAGAGAAGAAACGACTGGCGAGCTGTTGTTGACTCGCCTATAATCGCGTAAGCGGTGTCTACTCCTTTAAAGAAGAAGAAGAATCAGACAACTCACAACTTTATCGTAAAATTTGACGTTTTTGATGAGACAAATTACTAAAACGTTTTAGCAGACGAGCATTATTTGTGTTGTTTGCAGTGTATTTATGTGGGCGAAAAAAAGAAGTCGTTACAGATAATGAATTGAGGACATACGAGTATAAGCCCGAGGGCTGTCGTCTATATAAGTATTTTAAGATGAAGCGACTTCCCGTACATAAAAAAGTAAATTAAGAGTACAAAATTTACGTTCAATAATTGCGTTCAGAACGCATGTTTTGGAGATACCTCAGTCAGTGGGAAAAAACTGTTTCGAGAATTGGTCCAAACGCATTCAAAATGAAACTACGACTGAACATGTTTGTTGTTCGTAATAGAAACCAGTAAGGAAGGGCTAAGCCGAGCAATTTTGGGTCGTCAGCCGATTTGTGCGGAACAAACCGTGCACACACCTTTCGTAAGCCCAAATGTTCGGTCAAAATGCGGTAAATCGCTGTTTTGAAGATGTTCAATTACATTTCCATGAATTTCAAAGATGATTTCGGCTGATTTTTGATGAATTCACGTACAGTTTCGATGGACTTTCTGGTGATCACAGATTTTGGTTGGCCCACATGTGGATCGTCATTTATGTACTCTTGACCACTTTGAAAACGTTGAAACTACTCGTGCACTCTGCTACAGGATAGGCAATCATCGCCATAAACTTGTTTCAACAAGAATATTAAATTCTTGGACAATCGATAAAAATAGCACATTTTAACTCACTAGTCGACATATAGATGGCGCCACCAGGGGGCGCTAGATTCAAAAAGTCCTGATTACTTTGGAACGCACCTTGTATATTGCAATGCGCCATTGACAAATTGACTATATATCTCTTTTCCTTGATGAAAAACAAATGTTTATAGTATTAAAAGTTTAATTATTTATTAATTAAATATAATACGGAAATATAAAATGCAACTACAACACTCAAAATGCACAAGTATAATAAAATATAAATTCATTAAAACTATATTAAACAGGTGTTTGCTCGGTGTGTTTTATAAAATATATTGCACTAAAATCATAATTTTCCATTTACTAAATCTAACACTGAGATCATTGTACTAATGTCATTTTATGTCATTTTATCTTTACTGGCGTAGAAACTGCTTGCGCGGTTATAGCCGACATACTGTTCATTGGGTGCATTTTTTACGTAGCGGGTCCCTAACCCAACGCACAACGCTGTGTCGGGGATATTTCGCCTTCTCTCTAGTGTCCGCTTTCAAACGGCTGTTCTTAGGCTACCCAGAGGATACTTGGTCAAAGACCGGAAATCGTTAGCTGCTAGAGCCATATGTAAAAGGATAATTTCTAACGTCATTTACTATGCATAAATCCTGCTTACCAAAGTGCGAAATGTTTTACTTTTACATTTACTAATTTATTTGTATGAGAGATAAACTTAATATTACTTTATAGAAACAGTACTCGCATTGTTCAATAGCTTGAAGATAGTAATAGTACTTTGCATGTGCGCTTTCTAGATTTAGACCATGTTGAATAGGACTCGAGTATTTAAAAATCAAGATACACATAACATTGCTTATTTTGGAAAACAGACGTGTAGACAACTTTTGATACTATGATCTGATGCTACCCGAGAGTAACTAGTTTAGTATATATAGTCGTAGTCTTTTCGTATTTCTAATCAAACTTCAACTTATTTGCTTTATATTTATAATGAACTTTAATTAACCAAATATGTACCAATTTGGTCTACCACTTTTTTTCATTTTTTCCACTAGAGAAATTATTCCATCAGTGTAAAACTTTTCTGGTTTCTCGGCGAAAAACTGCGATAAGAAATTTTCGCAAGCTTTTCTTGAAGGCAACTTTACTCCATTAAGGGAATTCTGCATTGACTGAAACAAATGGTAGTCCGATGGTGCAAGATCAGGGCTATATTTTTTACCAAGTCATCAAAAATATGTGTAGTCTAGCGTTGTCATTATGAAAGACGAAGCTCTTTCTTTTGATCAGTTCTGTCCGTTTTTTTCTATTGCTTGCTTCTGTCTCATCAGTTGTTGACAGTAAAATGTAGAATCTATCTATCTGTATCTTTGACATTGAAATTTCCATAACGAAAGCGAATTAACCAATGTTGTGTCTCCGTAAACTTCACAAATTTCATTGATGGCTGGTGTGGCATTGTAACCTTTTTTTATACAAAAATATCCAAATATAGCGAATTTCTTCACTTTTGAACAGCTGTAACTTTTTCTTAACTTCTCCGAATTCAATTTCTTTGGTCAAATGAAGCTTAAAATCTCACTTCTTCAACACTATATGGTATGACACTGGAGATATACGACTGCAACGACATCTATTGTATAAATACGAAAAGACTTTTTCGACTACCCAATATTATACATACCCACGTATAGCATATATGTACAATAGGGTGTTTTTTTTTTTTTTTTTTATTGAACTATTAATTTTTTTCAGTCCCGTCACGAAATTTCCTTGGAAATACCCTAAAAAAAATTCCCTGAAAATTTTAGCTCTTAATATTAACATAAAGAACTGGACCAAGGCTTGTAAAAATTTTCCATAGAAAATACACTACAATCGTGAGTTTTTATCTTTAAATTCCTACAGATCAGGGGTATTTTATGGCATCGCTTTGACTTTAAACGCATTTTTCTCAGAATCATCAAATTAAACGACACCAAATCAATTCATGTCGACTTTACCTTGAAAAAGCCGGCATATTGTCCAATTTATGTAAATAAGATTCCTATACCACATCATAACAGTGCTAAGTACCTAGGTATCACCTTAGATGCAAAGCTACGCTGGAAAGAGCTTGTCAAAAAAAAAAAAAGGAGCGAGCTTGATATGAAATTTGGCAAACTTTACCACCTAGTTGGTAGGAAATCCAAGCTATCAATACAAAACAAACTGTTATTATATAATCAAGTCTTAAAGCCAGTTTGGACCTACAGAGCCCAGCTATGGGATTGCTCAAGTCAAAGCTGTATTGCCAGCAATTAGCGCTTTCAAAGTAAGGTACTAAGGACTTAAGTTAATGCTCCTTCGTACATTAGATCTACTGAACTGCACCGTGATCTAGGCGTGAATTCAGTGGTAAATGAAATCTCCAAATTAGCAAAGTCTCACGAACTGAGGCTTAGACAGCACGTTAATGAGGAAGCCTCTAGACTCATCGAAACTGCTGGGCGAGAAATCCGGTTGAAACGCAAGAAGCCTTCCGATCTAGTAAGACAACAGTAGCAGCAAATGTATTTCTTAATATTTAGCTTTTAAGTATCTCTCTTAATTAATTAGACTAGAATTGTTGTTAGTATTTTACTTTTATGTACTAGGTAAAATGTTAAATAATAATTAAAAAAAAATATTTTTCACAGAATTTTTCACTCTACAAAAGTGCTCAGTGCAACAAAGTCGTAACTTACGTAACTTACACCGGCGAGGTAGTACGGGGCTCTAAACCCAATTTTTCCAATAATTTCGAATTTTTTGTACATATATCGTAAGTGACAGGAGCTATAGAAAAAAATTTTACAAATTTGTAGAAAATTGTATTTTCTATAAAAAAGATCCGAGATCAAAATCGCTATCATTTATACTTCTCAAGTTATTCAGCTTTTTAAGTAAGACTGTAAGCAATTTTCATAGATTCTTTAATACATACCATCTATAAAGATCTGTAGGAATTTAAAGTTAAATACTCACGATTGTAGTGTATTTTCTATGGAAAATTTTTACAGGCCTTGGTCCAGTTCTTAATGTTAATATTAAGAGCTAAAATTTTCAGGAAGTTTTTTTTGGGGTATTTCCAAGGAAATTTCGTGACGGGACTGAAAAAAATTAATAGTTAAAAAAACACCCAAACAGAATATAATAATTTACTTTGATTACGTTTTGCGCAAAGTCATATATCTGTACTTCTCTATATATTATGTGCCCATATACATATATACATACGTAGATATATATGTATTCAAAAGTAAATTAATTCGTATATACTAAAGCGTGGATTGAATTTCTGCGACTAGCAAGAGGAAGCGCTCTCCACACCAATCGAAATTAAGACACACGTATGTATATGCAACCACTGGCCTGTGATCCTAGTTAAAATGAAACAAAGCGAGTCAAACGTATGAGCGAAAGAACGGCCGCAAACTAACGATCGTATGGAGTGAACGAAGCGTAACGAGGTTTGACTTTGCTTTATACTGCTCTGCTCTACACCAGGCATAATAATTTTTATTGCAAAGGTAGTTTTAATCGAGATCTTATTGTTTGCGGATGTTTCGGAGCGCAGGAATAATAAAATTGTTTTCTTACAGAAGTACAAAATAAAAAAAACTATTTCTTCAAATTCAAATCTCAATACGAAATTCCGTGCAACAGTTAAGAGAGCAACGAGTGACAGAAAAAATATTTTAAAATTGTGTGATATAAATGTAATACATACATATAAATGCAAATTTATATTATAATGATTTATAAATATTAATTTCTTCGATCATTGTGCAACAAATTCAGTCTTTTCAGTGCGGATCGTGTAAGGATCAATTAAAATCTATACGAGTGTTCGTAATTGTATAATGTTTTACTTAATATTAAAGCCTCGTTTTGATATGACATCCTCTTCTATTTTCACAAAGCAAGAATACACTCGGGATAAATAAATATCAAATACATAACAGGATTAACTGTTTTTTGAGATTCTTATGAATCCCACAAATTATTTATAATTTAAAAAATAAGATAATATCGTTTTGTCTAAAAAGTCTATATCTAGCGCACTAATCAGTAAAATGTTTGTTTCAGTAACTAATTTGGTCATTTGTGAGAAGAAAATTTATATGTGCATAAATGACCTTACGGATTAAAATTTATATAATAATAATAATCGGAATTAATTGAAAAAGAGTATATTTTAAAAGATTTTTACTAGTTTATATACATCTGTAAATTTTGCATGGGGTGTAACAAATAATGGTTGGTAAAATAAATGGTTACAAACGGACTATAGCCATTCACACTGGCTGGTGTTGGTTTTGATTTATAAATACAGAAAGTGATATACATAGTTGTGTAATATATAATTTTATGTTTGTATAGTTTAGATAGTACACTACCTTGTTACCAATATTAATGGTAACTTTTAATCGGTGTTCTACCTTTATGACTACAAATACAAATTATACCTTTAAACTCCTACCGGGGAAATAGCTATAACTAATAATATTCAAACCAACGTTATTATTGTAAATTATTATAAATTGTTTAGTTATCACTAATAATAGCGTATAACGACATGCAGGATGCTTCTATTAACCAGTATTAAACTCTTGATTTCCTCAAAAAATAAAACATTGACTTCGTCGTTGCTTGTGTGACTGAGAGTATATGTATTCAAATGGATATAATCTAATAGCTAATTCTATCTACTCATGGCATTGTTTACAGTTTTTATTCGTCTTGAATATAAAACTTTATAAATGTATACGAAGGTGGGAAAATATAAGAGTTCCCACCAAAGATAAGCAAATTGTAGCAATTAAGAGGGCTTACGTATTACCATTGAAACTGAAATTTAAAAAAAGTTCAAGGTCAGGTGCATGAGAATTTCTCATATGCATATATGTACATAAATACATATATTGAAATAATAGAAAATAGTAAAATCTTTTTTTACACGGTTCCTAAGAAAACCATGTAAGTCAAAATCGTGTAAAATTAAAGAAAAATTAAATAATTTCTTAAAACATGCGCAAAAAACAAAAAACAATCAAAAAAATTAGGAAACAAGAGTACTAGCTAGTTGATGACAGTCGCGTACGTTAACGTTGGCTTAAAAATAGTATTGTCACCAGAAGATATGTCTAACACAACTGTTGGGTTTTGCTCTAATACAGAACTATCTTCATTATTGGCGGCCCCTATAAGATTTTTTTGTTATAAAGTCTGTTAAAAGAAGTTATTTTTTTTTTTGTTTATACAGTTGTTTAGATAATTCTTGATACCCAGCAACCGAAGATTTAAGTTTACGTTGGAATTGTAATACACGCTCCATGTCAGGATCATGAGCAAGAAAATGTTGTTCCAAATTTGTAGCAAATTTCAAGCCCTTACGAATTAAATTAGACGTTAAAACCCGACCTTCACCTTCGTCTTCGTCGATATCAACATGTTTATTTTTATTGATAGTCCTAATTTCAGTTAAGTCGTCAATCATCGATCTTCTTGCATTAATTCATCGATGTCAGCCGTTTGAATATTGTAAAACCCATCGCCAAATACACCCTGTTCAGAAAGTATCGGGAATTCTTCAATTAAATATCCCGCTTATATGGAAGACAGGTAAATTTTTTTTTTTAGGTTGGTACAACTGTCCTTAATTACGATGTCAAAAATTAGCGCGATCTGTTATGATCTGAACATGTGTATTGCAAAATATTAAACTTTTTCCATGCTTTCATAACATTCAAATTGTTTTCTTCGACTGAATCTAAAATATATCTTAACGTTTGTTTGATGTAGTACATTTTAAATGATGCTGTAATACTCTAATGGAGTGGTTGAATCAGAGAAGTGGTATTAGGCGTCAAAAACAACAACGGAACATTCGGATGTACCAGCACTGGGTGACTAAGTGCATTATCAACAAGCAAAAGTATATAGAGTTCTATGCCTTTTTGTGTTATATATTTCTGGACTTCGGGAACAAAACAATCACTATTATGTAATTGGAAGATTTCACCAATTTATAAAACAAATACTAACTTAAGCTTTAACTTTAAGAACTTTATTGAAATTATATTATATATAGCGTCATCATCAAACTGATATGTTGAATAAAGAGGGTATTTCCTTTAAAGTAAACAAGCCGTGACAACAAGCGCCATTTGGATGATATCCAACACTGCAGAGAATCATGTTAAAAATAAAAAAATTTTGGAATTTGTGTTAAAGCGCCATAATCCATAAAAAATTTTTCGAGTTAGAGAGCCTTCGAGTTATAAAAGTTTTCATGAAAACATACATTTTTTCAAAAAACTGTAAAATATAGATTTATACACAGTTTTATTTATTTACTTGCATAATGATTTTTTGTATTTGAATAGGAATACAAAATTGCAAAAGAATGCGTTACATTATTTCTGCATGGCGGTTGTATAATTTCTTCTTCAGAACCCCCATCGTTTTCCATGGGACTAGAAGTCTATATCCGGGTCGGGTCTGAAATATTCGGTTATACAATATCATCTGTTATAAATCTGTCTGACCAAATCTCATTGTCCACCCCAATATAATCAAATGTTAGAAGGGATAAATACGCGCTGCGACTTCTGCGCAAGCAGCTGGTGCCGTTATGTACACTGAAAGAAGCGAATGTACTATTTAGAAAAACAATTTTGTTGTTGTAGACAATGGTTTGTTTGTAAATATATCATTGAACTATTAAACGAATAGAAACGACTGAAACCGTTCGATTAAGTTTCAAACCAAGTAGACAAGATAAAAATGAACTAATATGTACATCGCGCGTTATATTATGAAAAGTGAAAAAGCTTATCTTAAGCCATTCAAACAAAAATTTAAGCAAATACTAGCTCACATACCAGTTTATAAAATAAATTATCTCGAAAATAAAGTATCTGTAAGTAAGTAGTACTGTTAGTGACATCTATGCTAAATTTCACCTCAAAATATTTATTAGTATTTGAGATACGTGTCGCTTTGTGAGGCTCAAAAAGTGAATTCTTCGATTTTTACTATGTCTGAATACGTTGAACCAGGAATAAATGGATATCCAACTTATTCCAGTGTGAGGGCGCCTCAAAATTAGCGTTTTTATGACATTTTTCATTGTAGCCAGATCATAAAAACGCTATTTTTTGGGCATTTTAAATAAAACACCCAATTCACATTTTCCACACCACCTATGAGGCATGCAAAAGGGCGCGTAACCGAAGTTATTTTTGGGTGTTCGGTTCCCCAGTAGGTCTATATCACTCATTAAAAATTTATTTACATAAAAAATGAAAAAATACCTAAAACAATTCATATGTATAAAAAAATTAACAAAAACAATATCACTCCATATCACAGAATATTAATACAATACTTAAAACTATAAAAATAAACGTATATACAAATGCCAATATTTAAGCCCCAAATTGTAAATAGTAATTAAAAACTTTCTAATCTTTATCGTTCTAACTTTAGAGCCTCTTAATGCGAATCTGCTTAGAAAAATCTTATTTTAGTATAAAATATTTAACTCATTGCAACCACTAAAAAAGGAAGATAAAATCTAGAAATATGAAACACACAAAATTTTATTCTTAAAATTGGGTAGAGATAAATCTTTATTTAAAAATTTTGTCACAAAATAAATTCTAATTCTAATGAATAGAGCAATAACTACCTTTGGGTCACAGTCTTCACAACACAAGAAGGGCCGAATATCTTTTAATTTAGCAAAAAGAATTTCTCCTAATCCTATTTTATGACAATTTCTGTCAAATTCCTCAACAAATTTAATTTCTAAATTATTAATAAATGCAACAAATTCTTAATGCGGCTTCTTTAAGTTGTATTTATCGATCTGGTTTTGGTATATGAAGATGAATTCGTCAGAAGGAATTTCATCTCCTAAATAAGGTAATGGCAGGAGGCATGTGTGCATTTTAAAAATTTTCAAGTAAAGGTAGCCGAAAAAATAATTAAAATCATTTTCCTTTAAAAAGTTAATTTCTTAACTACTATCTAAAGTAATGGATCTAACAATGGAGTGTTCGGGCCGTGGTAAACCCTGAAAATCCTGCCAAGAAAGGTCACTTAAAACGGAATCATTGCACACATTAAGAAGAACATTATGGCTATGTTCTGAAATAACTGTGGCTTCGGGTTCTAAAGGCAGCCTCACAGTTAGATTTTGTTACGATGGGGTGGTAACTCTCCGTCAGTTCCGACCAATTTAAAACTTAGAACAGATTGAAATCTATGAAGATAACGAAGCAGATATAGCCAAAATACGGCAAGGCAAGAGCTAAGGACTTATTTAATAGGTTCAGATGAACTCTTGGTATCCTTTAGGTACTAAACCTAGATATCTAATAACGGATAAGTAGTCCCTTGAGGGCACCAAATGGTTTGGACTTCAGTAATATACCACAAATTGAGCGATATTTTCGTACGAAAACCGCCATAGGCCCTATTGTCCACATGTACAGTAAAGAAAAAATTGAAAAGTTATTTTCAGATTTCGACAATAGATAAAGTATATATTAAAGCTGTATTTGTGCAAAGTTTAATTTCGATACCTTAATTTGTTCTTGATTTATATATTACCTTGAAATGAAAGAATCATATAAAATTGCGACAAATGGGAAATAAACGCGGTTTTAATCTGATTTAGCTACTTACTTACAGCTTAATATACCGATACCCAAATAGGATATTATAGTAAAACCAATTTTGTTTAAATTGGTTAAGTTGTTCCGGGGGTACCAAACCCACATTCCAATTCGCATACTTTCTTAATGCTTCTGACGTATTTATTTAATGAGTATGTAAGGTGAGCGTGGTTATCATCAGATTTCAACCATTTAACTCTGAGGTATTTAAGGATTCGTTCCAGCAA
This sequence comes from Bactrocera zonata, assembly GCA_037783105.1. Classification (NCBI taxonomy): domain Eukaryota; kingdom Metazoa; phylum Arthropoda; class Insecta; order Diptera; family Tephritidae; genus Bactrocera; species Bactrocera zonata. Next base: position 738,117 of record JBAWJQ010006688.1, read on the forward strand.
GTTTTGTTGATATTGATTCAGAGATTTGTTTATCAAACCTATTAGAGGGCAGGGCTAGTCCAATAACACTACGGGCCCTCGAACACTTGTGTCTAGTTCCATTACTATTACTTCAATTTTTACTTAAGTTATCGTTTGCGGACGGACAGACCATAGATTGGAACTCAATTATTGGAATATATCAGTTAAGATTTTTGAATGAATATCAAGCAGTATCTTATCCTATATAGACTTTGGCCAAAAGTGGATAAGGTCGAATCAATATTTTTGTCACCCTTCAGTTAATTAAAATAAATATTATCAAACTTTTTCTGTTGAATCGGCGGCCATCCCTTTTATTATGTATTTCCATAAATTGGCGATCTCTATACGATTCAATAGAATTGAAATTAAGGTTAGACACAATGCTACTAGTAGTCGTTTATTATGAATAGAGCAATAACCTTTTTAGTTCACTTGCTTCCGACAATTCCGTCTAATAATTACTACATATATACCACATGCAAAACTTTCAAAAGCAACAGATCGTTGAGGGAGAAATTACATATCAAAGTACTTTCATACGAGTACATAGCAGTTTATGCATGAACATATATCCTAGGTATTCGGTGACCACACTTTTTTTTTACTTAAGAACCAAATACGTAGTACACGAACTGTAAAGATAATAAAAATCTACAGGTGGCGATGCACATTTTGTTGCAGTTTATTTCCCCTTCCTATGTTTGGAAGGCATATGCCGCGCAAATGCTAATACACAAAGAACTAGCGTCATATAACAAGTGGTTACTCAAACTATGGTGGTAAAAAAACTAGTGATACATTCAGTCTTGTAACTATGCTTCAGCTAGTGGTAGAAATGTTGACCTTAAATACTATCTCTTCCATCAAAATTTGTGCAACTGAAAAATTGAAAAAAAACAATAGGTAACATTAGGGAGAAATAACGTATAAAAGCAAAAGTCAATTACAAACAGGTGAGTCTCTTAAATGACCGTCCGTATAAAAATGCAACAACCACCGAAATTTTTCTAGTACATTTTCCAAGACACATGTTCCTTGCATGCCATACTTGTGAAAGAGGGTTGAAATAACTAATACAGTTTGAAATAACGACACATGAGGTAACCTCTCCGAACGTTTGTTTGTGTTAACAAGTTTGTATAGATAAAAAAAAAAATTGATAACCTAACCTAAATTTAAATTATGTATTACAAAAAAAAAAAAAACAATTTATATGTGTATCATGTACACATTCAATAAAGCGACTGCTGATCCAAGTTTGTTGAAAGTGTGAATTTTTGTACATAACCTAAAAATCAGCGTGTAGCAACTTATTTGCAAAAATTTATTATATTGTTTTATGATCTAAACAAAGTTCAAACTCAAGCCTGACAAATAGAAGGGGTATACACTTGGCTTACATTAAATTTGTTTATAATGTCATCCCTACATCCTTATAGAGCATAAGAAGATGTTAAAAAAGTTGCAACTATTTTATTTCATTGACGACCTTGAAGTCAACATCTACAACTTTCACAAATACATATGTTCATCTATATGTCAGATGTTATGAATACCCTGAGCTACTAATAATCTTAAGACAAATGCTGTCACCTGTTATTAGAGATCATCAAACCAACCACTGAGGCTTTGGTTTATCATACTGTAAATGCTAACAGCATATAATTTTAAGTATAATCTTTTATTTTTTTTCATACTCGTAGATACGTTATTGTAATACAAAACAACCTTGTTACATAATATGCGGAAAATAGATTTTCGATTTGACTGCCCTTTTCGTTGCAGCAAACAACGGTCAAGCTTAAAGCATTAAATTTATAGGCGAACGATGGATAGAGTTCATGTGCTGCAAGATGCCAAAGACTATGCTCTGAACACAAGTGCGACTAAACATAAAGAGGCACAGGTTTTGTTCCGGTAGTTCACTTTGAAATTAGTTGCTTTTACATTTTTTATTTTTATTGCAATCATCGTTTTTGCATAGTTTACAAGATGTGTTATTTAAGCAAGAAGTCTGGAATAAAAGGAAGCATTGGCGCGTGCGCCCTCTAACAGTCGCTTACCTGTTGATCACCACCGCAAATCAGTTGATGTTGAACATTACGTGCTTAGTAAAAGCAAGGAAATCACCAACTAAAAGAACGATAATAATACACCTAACAATATTAGTAATAGTAGTAGTCAGTAAAAACACTTCAAGTAGCAAATCAGCAGGTAATAACGACGAAGGCAAAAGCAGAATTCGGATAGCTTCAACAATGATCTTCATCATCATTCCCACTATTACGCGCAACTAACGATTTGCACTTTTTGTTTTCCCTGTACATATTACTTTCAATCGAGATATTTTTGTAGCAGTTCTTAACTTTTTACTGGCTTCTTTCTTAAGGGGGGTTAACTAAAACTGCTCGTACACATGTTCTCTGCCATTGCTTTCGTGTGTTGCGTTACATTACAGTCTAAAGTATTCTGATGATATAAGATATAATATAAAAGACGTGAAAATTTGCACCGGTGTTACATTAGTCCTGCATCAGGTCCTAACCGAGGCAATATACATATGTATGTAAATATTTATAACTCAAGAACCGATTTAGCTGAAATTTTTCGTCGTTTTATGTTAAAAGTCGAAACAATTCAATATTCATGTAAAAATCATTTGAATGTTTTTTATTTCAAAATATACAAAATAACTTCACACAGCTACTGTCAGTACAGTAATTTTTGTTTACACGCGTCTTTATTTATAAAAAGTTCGTATCACGTTGTTTATCCGCGATGAACTCTTAAGCTCCTTAACCGATTTTAGTAAAATTTAGCACATTGTGTCCAGTTTGTACCAACTTAGAGGATAGGATTGTTAAAACAAGTCAAGAATACAGTGAAAGCTTTCTTAAATGAACGGCCTTTTAAGCGGACTTCTCCATTAACCATGCACATTGTTGGTGTTTATTAAGTATAATCTATTCTGTGGACAACTCTATTAACTGGACGAGGAAACGCTGATAACCAGACATTGAGAAATCAGCCTTAAATTTGTTATTTTCCAATGAAGTATATTTGCATGAACATATTCAAAATTAAATCTTGAGTACAATCCCTTGGATTCTTACCGATAAAAACGTTTTCGTAAATACTATTTTCACTGTATTGAATAGTTTATTATAAAATCATGTGGAATCGGCATCAGAACAGAAAATCGCATTGGCAGATGCATCGCCACGAATTGCTGCTGCTTTGTTAGATGATGAGCGAACGACGCGTGGATATTCATAACAAACCAAACAGAACATCTAGCATAAAAAATGACAGAACTGTTACAGTGTTGAGAAAATTTTCAATCATATTTTAAAATAAGTGCATGATATAATTGACAACAATTTTATTTTTCGTTTGGTCCTTTAAAACTTCCATTCTTAGACTCCTCTAAGAAAGCTTCTCTAAGTACGAGGTACTCCAAATTACAGCTTTCTTTGTTTTCGTATTATCAAATATCTCTTCCAACTTACTAATAACTCGCATGAGAAACCATTTTTGTAGAGCATTCAATTTCCTGCAAAACTATGAGTTTTCGGATTTTTAATGTTTTTTTTTTTTCATTTAATTACGAAATACATAAGAAAATAAGTAAAGAAGGGCTAAGTTCGGGTGCAACCGAACATTTTATGCTATGGCATCTTACAAGAATCAAAACCCGACAAATACTTTAAGGTGTAAAACCAATAATAAAGTGTAATAAAGTAAAAATAAAGTTATCTATTTAAAGCGCAAAGATGCACTTTTATGATGTCAAACACGCTCTCTTATTTTTATTGGGATAACTCAAACAATAGGCAATATATGCGGTACAAAGTCACCCGGAAGTTCGAAAATCTTTATATTTGTATGTATATGGGGCCTAAAAGTAGTATTGGTCTAATTAAACCCATTTTTGATATGTAGACAAACCATTCTAAGAGAAGGATTATCCCTTAATTTCATTTATAGATATCACACTTTAACCGACATTTTCGATCAAAAGTCAACTATAGCTACCGGAGTCTACATATTCTGTACTTGGAGACTTGAGCAGTTTTTATTGGATTTAAACAATTGTTGGTCATAAAGTGGTACACGCTAAAGATATTATTTGTGCAAAGTTTTATCCCATTATATTAATTGCTTCTTGATTTGTGTACTGAAAACTGAACGAATCAAGTGGAATTTAAAATTGAGAAGTAGGCATGGTTGTTATCAGTTTGGTCCATTTTCACACTGTGACATATTAATGGGGAAAAAATGTTACGTACTAAATTTTGTCACAATTGCTTTGGTCGTGTCCCGAGATATGAAATCCCATCGTCCCATTTTTAACTCGGTTCCCGTAAGTCTATCTCTGTGGTAAAATCTAATGTCTCTGGCGTATTTAGTAATTGATTTATCGCGATTTTAGTAGTTTTTAATAGTCCCGTTTTATGGGGATAGACCGGGGTTATCCTCCGATTTCTTCCATTTCCACACTGTCGATAGAAGTTCTTATAATATTTGTAAAATTTGGTTGTTGTAGCATAAGTGAATATGTACATTAAACTTGTTAGAGGGCAGGCCACACCCACTTTTTCAAAAAATTTTGCCCACAGATGCCCCTTGCTACTGCGATTCTCTATACCAAGTTACAGTTTTATACCTTAACTTAGTGCTTAGTTATAGCACTTTACATGTTTTCGGTTAATGCCGATTTAAGGGCGTGACAGTGATCCGATTATGCCCATCTATGAACTTGTAATTTTTTTTGTGAGGAACTCACATACCAAGTTTCATCGAGATATCTCAATTTTTTACTGAAGTTACAGCTTGTACGAATGGACGGACAGACAGACAGTCAACCGGACTTCAACTTTTCTCGTCATCCTGATCATTTATATATGTATCTAATCAAGTAAAATGATTTATTTGATTACTTTAATAAATCTGTCTCTTTTCATCATATAAATACTTAATAAGCTTATGTTCCATGTTGTTTTACACGGTATGTTCCAAAGTAAACAGGACTTAAACAAAAAACAGAACAAATGGGTTTTTCGGCAAAATCAATGTATATTATTCAAAATAGTCTCTTCATATACAGCTTTTTGCATGCTCCAAAGGCATTTCGAACGAGTGTTTTAGCTCGTTGGCAGGTATGGCCGCCAGTATGCCGGTGCAAGCCTTTTGAATGACCTTTACGTCTGCATAACGCCTTCCTTTCTTGGGCAAATGCATTTTTCCGAAAAGGAAGAAATTGCACGGTGCCATATGAGGTGAATACGGGGAGTGGTTAATAGTTAAAATGTGATTTTTGGTCAAATAATCGGTCACAAGCCTCGATCGAATGTTGGATTGTGAGCAATTTTTGGGCGTCAGTCAATTTGTGTGGAACAAACCGTGCACATACCTTTCGTAAGCCCAAATTTTCGGTCAAAATGCGATAAATCGATGTTTTCTGGATGTTCAATTCCATTTCCATGAATTTCAATCATGATTTTGACTGATTTTTTGATGAATTCACGCACAGTTTCGTTGGAATTTTCGGTGATTTCGGATTTTGATTGGCCCACATTTTGATCGTAATTTATGTCCTCACGACCACTTTGAAAATGTTGAAACCACTCGTGCAGTTTGCTACGGGATAGGCAATCATCGCCATAAACTTGTATCATCAATTGAAACGTTTCAGTAAAAGTTTTACCAATTTTAAAACAAAATTTAATGTTGGCTCATTTTCGCACTGATAACACAAATATATTGACGCTTAAAACGCAATAACTTCACTTCCAATCGCTGAAATGTCATGAAATACTCACTGGACAATCGATAAAGATAGCAGATTCAGCATATTCTAACGCACCAGTTGACTTATAGATGGCCACCAAGGGGCGCTAGATTCAAAAAAGTCCTGTCTACTTTGGAACGAACCCTGTATATCTTCTTGGATTTCTTTTCTACTCTCGCAATATGTTGCTGCATAAAATAATACACATGATATCTAATTCCAAATGATTCTTTTCATTTCGGTCACTGTGGGAATTATCTTCATAAAATGATATGGGAACATATTCTTGGGTATGCCTTAGTAGCGCCGAAAGTTAAAGCCAATAGTCCGTTAATGTTAGTAAAGAGTTTTGAGCTGAATATGAATGAAATAGTTCTAGACCTTAGTCGAAACCTCACATTCCTAATATAATGATTTACGACTAACTAGTTACCAACTATATAAACTTGACTTAACATATTAGGTTGTCAAAAAAGTCTTGCGGTATTTTCGCTAGTTGGCGCTGAAAGCGCGTAGTTCTAGTTTTATTCGTCGCATCGGGTCATGCTATACCTTTTCCATTTCACGCGCTAACACGTGCTTGATTGATTGTCGTTTCTTTTAAGTCGTTCGTGAGTTATAGCGTCGCAAACATGGAGCAAAATAAAGAGAAAATACGGCATATTTTACAGTACTACAACGATTAAGGCAAAAATGCATCTCAAGCGGCAATAAAACTTGTGCAGTTTATGGACCCGATACAGTTTCCATTTCCTCCGCACAACGATGGTTTCAACGTTTACGTTCTGGTGTAGAGGTGGTCAAAGATGCGCCACGCTCCGGAAGGCCAGTCGTCGAAAATTGCGATAAAATCGCTGAATTGGTCGAAAGAGACCGGCATAGTAGCAGCCGTAGCATCGGTCAAGAGCTGGGCATAAGTAGTCATCAAACCGTTATAAACCATTTCAATAAATTCAACCTAATATGTATATTCACATGCCTGCAAAAAATAACCTCTAGTTATAAAACTGACTTTAGTCTTACATACATATACTATATAAAAGCTCTATATCTGCACAGTAATGAACTATATGAAATGGGAAAAATAAATGCCTTCACATATTTTTATGTTGTCAAATTCTTCAGACCTCACTTAGTTTGAGATATATGGTTTTTGCAATAAAAATGCTTGAGTAACATCACGATAAAGTATATTTTAGTTTACGAGTGATTTTATAATAAATTATAATAGATCAATTGGAAAGTGCCCGGCCTACCCTAGTAACACATATTTTTTGGCAAAATTCGAAATTTTTTTAATCAACAAAGTTTCTTTCATGGGATACCATGCATTCTCCCATATCGACGCAAAAACTTAGGTATTTTATTATGGTTTTGTTTTAGTTAGAAAAAACGGAAGTCTGGGTTTTTGCATATATTTATTTGTTTTCATAACAACAATTATTTGCATTGCAAAAATTAGAATGTTATATAATTATGATTCCAACTATTACAGGACCCATAACTAAGCACAACATGGAATTACAAACATCACAAGTAAATAATAATACCAGTTCATTATCACAAGTGATATCTAACAGTAATACTATTGGATCCAATCACAGTCATCACTCAAGCTCACTTAATGTGCGGCATTTACACCAACCAACTTCACATAGTACATCTGCACTTCACCTACATTCTTCACCTGCTGGGACCTTATCTGCAACATCAGCCCAACACTTAGCTCAAATACAATCGCATCAACACGAAAATCCATACTCGCAAGCCATTCAAAGTGATAATGAGAAAAATAAAGGTAAATATGTAAATTTTATGAGGAAATTTATGAAGAGCAATGGAGATTTATTAAGACTATATTGAGAAATTGTATTTCTTGCCACTTGAAATATTTATACAGCAGCCGCTCGTCAGTTGAATATGTAATCGTTTCATTGAAGAGATTTTGATAGAAACTCTTGCATAGTTAACGGCTTAGTAACTGCTTAACTATTTATACTATTTTAATAATTTCAGGAGATATTTAACTGAACTCATGCTTTATAAGGTTTTAAAGGAAAAACGGATATATTTGTGTTTTTTTATGTTTTCTTTCAAGCACACAATTTAAATAATTACAATGGCAGTAACGGGTGTGATGAAGATTTGGGGACTAGTTCTTTAACAACAAATAATCCGATAAGCGCTGAATCTTCAACAAATTCAACAGCAAACTTCATGCAACAAACCGCTGTAGAATGGCTAAACGCAATGAATGAAGCTCAAACATCTGTCGGTGAGTACAAGCATCTTTTTCATATCAATATAGAGCTATACCTATAAGAAGCCAAACATCAAAATGGTTAGAATATTTACGGTAGAACTATTTTCAATTGAGAATTACATTGCTGTAGTATATATTATACTTTTCAGAACAGTAGTAAAGAAAAATGAGATTTTCTATGGGCCGTATCCGTTAAATAGGCATTGTTAGCAGTGGACATATATTACATATATTACGAGTATATATAAATATAATATAATATATTACATATTATCACATATTATATATAAATATTAAATGATAACTAAAGAATATATTTTCTTAAATTGTACATGAATAATGTTGCCTCTATTATAGATTTAATCCAAGTGAAATTCTTACAATTTGTTAATAAAGCAAATGAAATAAACATAAATTGTGCCCTATCTCACTTGTCTTCAAACAAATATGCTTGATATAAATAATATCTTTTACTTAGAAGGGCACAAATCTGTTTCGTTTTCCAATAATTGATTATGTATAGGTATCATAAGAAAAATTTTTCTTCTTCTTCTTGATTGGCGTTGACACCGCTTACGCGATTATACCCGAGTCAACAACAGCGCGCCAGTCGTTTCTTCTTTTCGCTACGTGGCGCCAATTGGATATCCCAAGCGAAGCCAGGTCCTTCTCCATTTGGTCCTTCCAACGGAGTGGAGGTGTTCCTCTTCCTCTGCTTCCCCCGGCCGGTACTGCGTCGAATACTTTCAGAGCTGGAGTGTTTTCGTCCATCCGGGCAACATGACCTAGCCAGCGTAGCCGCTGTCTTTTAATTCGCTGAACTATGTCAATGTCGTCGTACATCTCGTACAGCTCATCGCGCATCGAATGTGATATTCGCCGTGGTCAATGCACAAAGGACTGTAAATCTTTCGCAGAACCTTTCTCTTGAAAACTCTTAAGGTCGACTCATCGGTTGTTGTCATCGTCCAAGCCTCTGCACCATATAGCAAGACGGGAATTATGAGCGACTTATAGAGCTTGGCTTTTGTTCGTCGAGAGAGGACTTTACTTTTCAATTGCCCACTCAGTCCAAAGTAGCACCTGTTGGCAAGAGTAATCCTGCGTTGGATTTCCAGGCTGACATTGTTGGTGGTGTTAATACTGGTTCCTAAATAGACGAAATTATCTACAACTTCAAAGTTAAGACTGTCAACAGTGACGTGAGAGCAGAGTCGCGAGTGCGAAGACTGTTTGTTTGATGACAGGAGACATTTCGTCTTGCCCTCGTTCACTGCCAGACCCATTTGCGTTGCTTCCTTGTTCAGCCTGGAGAAAGCAGAACTATCGGCACGGGTGTTGAGGCCGATGATATCACTATCATCGGCATACTTCAGCAGCTGTACACTCTTATAAAAGATTGTACCTGCTCGATTAAGTTCTGTAGCTCGAACTATTTTCTTCAGCAGCAGATTGAAGAAGTCGCACGATAAGGAGTCACCTTGTCTGAAACCTCGTTTGGTATCGAACGGCTCGGAGAGGTCCTTCCCGATCCTGATGAAGCTTTTGGTGCTGCTCAACGTCAGTTTACACAGCGGAACTTCTTCCCGGTCGGGCAATGGAACATCTGCACCATCGTCTTCGATTGGGGAATCGGGTTCGCCTTCTCTTAGCGTTGTACGTTCACTGCCACTCAGCAGGCTGTAGAAGTGTTCCCTACATAATTTAAGTGTGCTCTGGGCATCGGTAACTAGATCACCTTTGGGGGTTCAAGACCGGGATAATGCTCCGGTCTTGAAACCTTCTGTAAGCCACCGCATTTTTTCGTAGAATTTTCGAGCATTACCCCTGTCGGCCAGCTTATTAAGCTCTTCATACTCACGCATTTCGGCCCTTTTCTTTTTCTTTCTGCAAATGCGTCTCGCTTCCCTCTTCAACTCTCGGTATCTATCCCATCCCGCATGTGTTGTGGTCGATCGTAACGTTGCGAGGTAGGCAGCCTGTTTTCTCTCCGCTGCGACACAGCAATCCTCGTCGTACCAGCTGTTCTTTTGTACTTTCCGAAAACCAATGGTTTCGGTTGAAGCTGTACGTATGGAATTTGAATTGCCGTCCCACAGTTCCCTTATTCTGAGTGAGTAGAAAATCGTTCTGGTGTCTGTTGTGATTGCAGTTTCTCGACGTCGAACCTTCCTTGTGTTTGTTGACGTGTGTTTTTTGCTGCACAGAGGCGGGTGCGAATCTTAACTGCAACAAGATAGTGGTCCGAGTCGATGTTAGGACCTCGGAGCGCGCGCACATCTAAAACACTGGAGACGTGTCTTCCATCTATCACAACATGATCGATCTGGTTGGTGGCTTTTAGAACCGGAGACAGCCAGGTAGCTTGATGTATTTTCTTGTGCTGGAATCTAGTACCACAGATAACCATATTTCGGACCCCGGCGAAGTCGATCAGCCTCAACCCATTTGGGGATGTTTCCTTGTGGAGGCTGAATTTACCGACCGTCGTACCAAAGATACCTTCTTTGCCCACTCTGCCGTTAAAGTCGCCAAGCACGATTTTTACATCGTGGCGGGGGCAAATCAGCGATATGTTGAAGAACCTCGCTTTGATGCGGATTGTAGCTAGACGTTCATTCACCGGAGTGAATGATAGTACTCGGCGACGGAGTCTCTCTCCCACCAACCTTGCGCTCCTTTATATGGCCACTGTAGTAAATGCCACAAGGACCTACTCGTCTTTGTCCTTGTCCCGTCCATCGCATTTCTTGGACGGCGGTGATGTCAGCCTTTATTTTCACGAGGACATCAACCAGCTGGGCAGCGGCACCTTCCCAATTAAGGGACCGGACATTCCAGGTGCATGCCCTCAATTCGTAGTCCTTATTTCGTTTGCCATGGTCGTCATCAAAAGGGGGGTATCTCATCCGAGGCTGTTGTTTATTTTTCATTGGGGGTGTTTTTTAACGTGGCGGGTCCCAAACCCAGCGCACAACCCTATGCAGGGGATGTTTCGCCTTCTCACTTTAGCTCGCCTTCAAACGGATGTTCTTTGGCTACCCAGAGGATACTTGGTCAAAGACCGGAAGTCGTGAGCTGCTTGAGTCATATGTAAAAGAATCGTTTCTGGCCACTCCCAAGTGAATGGTGATCAGAGAACTTTCCTCACTTGCGTGAACTTCTACACATGACTCCATCCTTGGTTGGTGTTATTGATAAGCTCTTTAAGTAGGAATTTAAAAAGTACTAGTGAGTTGAGAATTTTGAGAATGCTAGAGCGATTTGGTTGAAAGAATGACACGTTTTAATAAATGAATCTAATTAAGTAAAATTAAAATCATAACAGCCTGCAACTATGGTTTTACGGTGTAGTTTGTTTATTCTATTACGGTTTATAAATTATTTGTTATATTATTATATATATAAAGCGAAATTACTCTTATATCTATTTTCAGAAGACAATCATAGTTCACAAGGAAGCTTATCTGGTGATGGTAAGTTGAAAGTAAAAAATTATTTTAAACTATAGGAGGTTTATATACAAAACCGTTTCAACTTTGAAATACTACACCGAGTTCCGATGAGAGTCATCTTTTAATTCATCGGTCCAATCATAAATTAAAAGAATGGTCGATTTTCAAAAAACCGGCACAAAGCGCCAAAAGTTTTATACAATTTTTTTAATGATATGGCATACGCATTTAATAAAGATGTCAATAATTTGAAGTAATTATATTTCATATTAAGATCACCTAACACAATTTCATGAATTTTAGTGATTTTTTCTGGATTAACCGTCTGTTGTGCCTTCCTGAGCGGAGTTTATCATTAGTGTAATGGAATTTGTGATCAATAACTTAAGGATGATTGGACAAAATGTCACAATGCTTCTAGTTAAAAACCCAAATCCTTATCAGCATATTCATATATAATGCTAGAATGCAAAAAAAGAATAAATTAGCAAAAAAACCAATTTGTAATAACATCTGAAACACATTATATGAAAAAAATATAAAAAAATCTATATTATGAGAAATATTAGCGTAATTAATTCATTATTGCAACTTATTTATTCAAGCAGTTTTTTTTTTAATTTTTTTAATTTCATTCAGAATATTAATACAGTTATTTCTAAATGTTGCATATTATATCAAAAAACTACGGTAACCCCACTTACAACTTAATGGATGCCATGGAAAAGCAATCAACTCAGCGGCTTGAAAATATTCCTATCTTGTTTGTTGTATCCTCGCCAATTCACATATAGTATTTCAACATAAGCCTCATCATAAAGTATAATATAAAGTATTTTTTTTTTGAATGCCATTCGATTTTTTTTCGTATTTTTGGGTTTACTGTTTAAAATATTTGTAATAAATCCATTCGAGTTTAAGGCCTTCCATATTTTTCTAAAATCGATTCACATACCAGTTAGCAAAATATTTCGACTAATAGGCTTATTAATATTTCATACATTTGTTTGAAATGAGGCATAAACATATCATTTGAAGCCATATAATAGTGTTTTAAGCAAAAAATAGATAAATGTAACTTCAAACGACTGCACACATACATATGTGTTATTGTCTGTAGTGTTTACCTTTTCTTCCCCAATATAACAATATAGACTAGTGCAGAAGCCTTATTATAATATAAAGAAGGAAGAAATTCATTGTAGGTTGAAACTCATCGGAAACGAAAGATAAAATAACGAACATTCAGGAAAAAATAATTTACGGACGATCTGAGGTCGAGGTTAAAACGGTTAACCTCTATTTCCGGCAAAACAGTTATATGGAAATTTTATAGGTAATGAAAAGATCTTTAGCTTTAGTGTACAGTGTACAAAATTTGCAATAAAAAAATCTTAAGTCAAAATTTCAGACTTTTGTTTAACGTGTGTGGACTTTATGATTCCTGAAATCTCTTCTTTCTATTACTATGGTAAAATTGTTAAGAAAATCCAAAAACTAACCCACTAAACAGCTGAAAACGATTCAAAGCTCATTTTTTTATTTCATCTACAATTGTAGCAACTGAAAAAACAACATTTTTAAATCGTTTTTGTATGTTCTGAGAAAATTTACCGTAGTAATTTATATATACACTTTTAATACCATCAGGGAGAAGATACAATCATAAAACATACTCATATTGTACAAAAATCTGAATGTAAATTCGAGATTTTTCGATTGAAAATTAGGGGTTTTCTCGAAATCAGGTAATTTTGAAAGTGTCGTCAAAAAAAGGCAATTAATATTTTAACCATCCATTTTTTAATAGTTATTTATTAATTTTTAAAGAGTGCAGAAAAAAAATTAAAAACTTAAAAAATAAAAAATTTCAAAAGTTATGAGCTGACGAAGTGGGGGGTCTCTAAAAATTTCCACGTGACCATGCCCATGATTTCAACCTTCCTAGTTATCTTAAACCAAAAAAAAGACTATTAATCTACAATAATGTCGTAATGGTCGGAACTACGGAAAAGTGGGAAACATTTTTTTTCACAAAATGGCGACTGCCTGAAAAAAAAATTTTTTTTGATAACTTTTTCTGACTATTTCGAATTTTTTTAAAATAATAAAAATAAAAATTTTGGGATGGGGCTAGTTCCAACCATAACCAAATTTCAAGTAAATCGGTCCAGTAGAACCTGAAAAATCGGGGGCATCGTTCCGAAAAAGTCAGTTTGGAGAAAAACGCGTTTAAAGTTTCACGATCCGGCCGAACCAGTTTGGATGCCGGGTCAGAAAAATGCCTATATCTCCGATAATAATTTGAATTTTGAAAAATCCTCTTATGCACATATTCTTGAATAGTTAAAAAAAAAATTCGATTTCTTTTAAATTTCTGGACTTTCCTTAAGTCAAAATAAAAAGGAAAAATAAATATTACTTTTTCTTTTAAAAACGAAATTTTAATTTTTAATTCCAACAGCTGGATTAAGCAATAAAAATCTAATTTTGCTTGAAAGATTTTTTTCTGAAAGAAGTTAGGGATAAAAACCTGGTATATTAAGTTTGCCACCCAGAAGGAAACATTGATCTCTATGATATCGTCTCTCAGTTTTTGCGATAGCGATCCCAAAAAGCGTTTCACTTGACGGAGCCACCGGTGTCGGACCATTATAGAGTAGGTATTACTACCATACAAACCAGTAAATGGTACAGTAAAGTTTTAAATCCAACCAACATTCTTGGATCTGTAATAAGAGAACTTATACTCAAATTACTATTTGTAAGTTATGCAAGGAGATCTAGGTCATGCATTGCGGTGGCTAAGGTATTCAATAAATTATATTATTATAAACTTCTAAATTTTAACTGTAGCAATTTAAAAATTTTTCATCAGAAAAATTATTTGAAAGAATTTGGGGTCTTAATATCTAGAGAATTATATCAGAAAACGGGTACGTAGCCCGATACTCTTAATTATTATTTTTTTTTTTCGAGAAAAACTGTGAGGCAGTTTAATGTAATGAGTATTTGGTTGCAGTTCTTTTATACCATTCTCAATATCTAGCTATTGTCCCTTTATATTTGTGCTGGTGAATAAATTTTCAATTGTACGCGCATATTTTTTGTCAACCAAAGTGTTATAACACTTCACCATTCAACGAGCAGACAATTGTCAGACAGTACTACCGAAAAGTTCATGGTTGCTGTTTAAATCTTGCATTGTTCTGTGCAATACATCGAAAATATTTGTGAGCCACTCATCTCAAATTATTATTGAACTTTTTCTCCACACTGCAGCTATGCCGTTATTTTTTACATGGTGCATTTGGTTTGGTTTGGTGTCGTTCGCCCATCATTTAGCAAAGTAGCCGCAGAAGAAATGTCATATCAAGGTCCAAGAAAACTATGCCTTGCTCAGTAGCAACGATTGGTATAATCCATGTATACTATATGTAATTTTAACACATGCTTATGATTTTATAAGTATATAATATTTTTTATATATGAATTGTTTCGAATTTTAGCATAATAGAGATATAAACTGTCCTATCTTTAAAGTTGGGTCAAATTGAAAACCGAATTCTAAATTAAAAAAAAAATCGGCACAGTAGCTTAGGAGTTTAACAAAATCAGTAGCGTCAGTTGTATTTTGTCATCCTACATTTCATGTGACAGTCCACGAGAATAAACAGTATTCATGTTCTTATCCCTAAAAATTTTCAGGAAAATATCTTCAGCCGACCTTGATTTTAAATAGTTTAACGGCTTTCTTGTACATAGTATATATGTACATTATTACCCTTAGCCTTCATTGAGTTACAACGGATATCTTCAGAGCGCTCAGAAGTAAATAAAATCACTTGACAATTTTTGAATTACTCTGAAAACATAATTAAAATGTAGCATTAAGATTACTGCACATTGTTGATAATTAATTTTTATATTTTAATCAGAAAAGAATTTATTTTTTTTTTTTAATTTTTGTATGTCTAGGATGTTAATATGCTAGTAAAGCTACGCTTCCCAGCATTAATTTTAAGCATCTCAGCTAGCGGCGTCTACGCAAATAAAACAGAAGGTAATGCCAAACCATTGTAAAGAACTAAAACAAACAAAATAATGACGTTTGGTAATATTTATCACTTTGCTTAGAATACATATAGCAACTTATATATGTATGTATATGTACACATTATTATCGTCTAGTCGTCCATATCTTGAAGGAAAATGCGAGATATCTTGATCTAAGGAAAATGCGAGAGTAGAAAATGTTTGGTTACACGCGAACAAATCCGTTTCTTAGTTGTTTATAAATACTTTTTAAAATTTAACATACAATATCTTGCCCCTTACACAAATACCAAAACTCTCAGATTTAATTTCACTTGACAAATCACTTATAACTTATGTTTTGACTTTTAGTTCTTACACCATTGGGAATTATTCTAATTATGATTATGATGGACAGTTTCATTTTCACTCTCCGACAAACGCAAAGCAGAACAAATAAGGGAGTATTTAGTTCGGTTGTAACCAAATATTTTATATCACTGCAATTTTCCGAAATACCCGAAGGTATTCACAAGCCTTTAAATTTAAAAAAAAACTGATTAAGAAATAAATTTTCATTATGCGACGAAATTGTCAATGGATTACGATATGTTTTTATAGGTCATTGTCACACTTATTTTCATAGCTAAATTTTTCTTCGGGCTCGAAATATTTGTTTTAAAACCAATTTTATTTGGTGAAAGTTGCATTAAAATATTACACATTTTGACTGACGTAAATAGTTAAAAGTTTGATAAGGTATAGAGAAAGGCTTGGACTGAATACTTTAACTTTTGATGCAACATAAAGTTTTTAATGATTATAAAACTTTGTTTGTTAGTTTTTGAGAAATTCGAATGAAATTTCGTACATAGGTGTATTTTGGTTTTATAATCTCTTGTCAAAATCGGCTAAATCGGACATCTAAAATACAAATCTCCCATACAACCGATTATTTAGATTTTTTAATCTTCACTTATTAATCGCTAGCTCGAAACCAGTTTTAGGACTTATAGTCTCTTAAGTGAAGTGGTTCAGAAGGATAAAAAAATTTTGCCTGTTCTGATGTACAGTACACATACATATGTATATTGTAAAAGGGTTGGGACGTGACAAATCTGACTGACGATCTCTCGTATTTCAACTCGTCTCATACTGATCATGTATATATATGAACATATCGAGCCCTAACCGCCAAAAAGACGTAAGCACCATGATTATCGATTTTTGTTTTTTGATAAAAATCGATAGCTTTAGATCATTCGCATCATCTCACAAAATACCATAGCTATAAAATGAACCGTTATGATTTTACAGCTAAAACAATTTAGACGTATGTACATATTTCGTTTGTTTACATATTTTGTTACAACGAAGTGGTGCTTACGTCTTTTTTCGATTCAACATATTATTTTACTTTTTATCAGTGATTGTGCAATATGGAATTGTGTCAACAAGCGGTAAGTGCACTGGGTTGTTTTTGTAAATATATTTCGATAAATTTCATTTTATATTTTGGTGTTGTAAAACTTTGTTTCAGATTGCATTCAAAAATGGTCTTGTTCCATACAGCGATACTGATTCTAATCATTCTTCTGAGCAAAAAACTTATTCACAAACAGAATCCGAAAATGATATTGAAGAAGAGACATGTGTGGGAAAAAGAGGTTACAGAAACAAAAGAATATTACTTAAGAGATTACAAAATAAAAAACAACGTGATACTAGTGTTCAGCCGAATCCTTGTATAAATAAAAAGTGTGGAAATCTTTGTGATGATAAGTTCACCGAGTTAGATCGGTTAGCAGTAAATGAACATTTTTGGGGCTTCGGCAACAAAATTAGACAAAAAGACTGGCTCCTTTCGTGTATAACACGGTTATCCGTCCGAAGACAAAGAGGTGATAGTAACAGAAGGCAATATACATATAATTATGCCATTAATTATAATGATAATAGTATTAAAGTGTGCCAACAGTTTTTGCTGAAAACGCTTCACATATCGGGAAAAAGGTTAAGATTGGCTAGAAACAATGCGAGTGGTTTGAAAAGTTTTAGTGAGGAAAAAAAATCTACGCTTCATAATAAGTCTGACGAGTCCAAGGTTGCACTTTTAAAATCATTTATTGAACAATTGCCAGCAGTTCCCTCGCATTATTGTCGTAATAAAAGAAACAAGCTGTATCTTCCTCAAGAATTTCGCAATACAAAAGGATTATATGATTGCTATACCAAGCATTTAAATAATATTAATCAGGAGTCGTCACTGTTATCCTTAAGGGTCTTCCGAAATGTTTTTACAAATACTTTTCATATCGGTTTTCACTTGCCTAAAAAAGGCAAATGCGTAACTTGTGAAAATTACAAAAACCTGGACAGCGAAACACAAAACCATTTAAAGCAAACTAAAGAATACCAAACACACATAAGAAACAAAGATAAGTGTAAAGAAATCTTTTTAGAGGACCAAAAACAAAGTAAAGCCAATTCGTCCTTCCTATGTGCTAGCTTTGATCTCCAAAAGGTTTTAAATAAACCCCATGGAAAAAGCATAGCATTATTTTATTCTCGAAAGTATGCATACTATATGAAAGCGTGTATGAAAATGGCACCAGAAATGGTTATTGTTTTTTGTGGGGAGAAACTGACGGAAAAAGAGGATCTAATGAAATTTCCATTGTGGTCTTTGAGTATTTGAAAATTGTCGACGAAAGAAGAACTCACCCTTTAGTAAGTCTTTACTGTGACAACTGTGCTGGTCGAAATCAGAATAAAGCTATGCTTTCCACATTAGTATTTTTTCTTACAATTTCGAATTTAATACACAACATAAAAATTACGTATTTGTTACCTGGGCATACTATGATGCCAGTTGACTCTATACACAGCACTATTGAGGCATTTACTCGCGATAAAACTATTTGGGCCCCTAGTGAATGGTATACCATGATTTCAAACGCAAGAACTAATCCCGAAAATTATAAATGCATTATAATGAATAATTCTGATTTCAAAGATTGGAAAACATTTTCTCAAACTATGTTTCCCACTTCAATTAAAATCTTTTTTCCAAAATTACGTTCTGCTTCGTTAGAAAAAAATAATCCTATCATGAAACTTAAGTACGGATATTTTGACGATTCCAAAATTGAAGAATACGATCTTAACTCCATTGCGAGATCAAGACGGAATAATTCTTTAATAGAAAATGGACCTCTACGTTTATATGATAATTTATTAAAAATTTCTTCAAAAAAATACAAAGATTAAAACACAATACCTACAAGATTTCACAGCGAATTTTTAAATTTAAAATACGATGAAATTATTAAAGATGTTCTACCTGAAACTGATCAAGAAGACAATTAGTATTTTCTAGAAAGCCAATTATTTTTAAAACTATTCAATTAAAGTTTAAAAACTATTATTATTTATATAAGTTTGCAGTTAAAATTAATTCTGTACTCTAAAGTATTTTTCATATTAATTTTATTTTTTATTGACACTAATGAATTTAAGGTTAATTTTTGTACACGAAAAAATTTGAAAAATTAAAAACAGAACAAAGTTTTTTTACTAATATCATTGGGCGTAACCGCCAAAACATAAATTAGTAGCTATCCAGCATGACAGCAAAAAAGACGTAAGCGACATTAATACCCGTTATCTTGGAAATATATGAAAAAAAAATAAATACAATGTATAGTTAAGAAGTAGCAGTGCATACATACTCAATTCCTCTGCACTACTTCTTCCTGAACCAAAGATTTAAAAAAAAAATCTTCCCCTGTATAATTTGTTTTTTGGCGCTTACGTCTTTTTCGCGGTTAGGGCTCGATATACATCGAACATCGACATTTATATCGATTAGTTTAACCGTGCGATTCTGTAACGTGATACAGTCTCAAGTCTCTAAATTTGAGATTTTAAGTTAGAGACAACTTTTGAGACTTGAGACGATTTTGCTATTCTGTAAGTGACAGTCTCAAAATCTATTGCATTTCATCATTCAGAGATGTTTTTATACTTGAATGAAAATAAATATGTCGACAACAAATATTAAAATTTCTGTAACATAGTCAAAAACCATAATTATCCATAAAAATAAGAATAATGTCATAAATGTATGCATCTAGTAAGGGGAAGCCAATTTTTGTGGGAACCGAATGTAAATAATGTCGCAAATTGATAGATTATAAAGTGTTAACTGTTTGCTCTAAGTGCTTTATTTCAAATAATAAGGCGACTGAAGTAAATTTATTTGTTATCTAACTACTACTTAGAATCGAAGTTATAAACCCATTTTTTGATTTTTCAATTTCACATTCTGTCTCACAAATTTATTGTTTTGGTAATAGGAGGATCAGAAATCATTATATT
Organism: Bactrocera zonata; assembly: GCA_037783105.1. Taxonomy (NCBI): domain Eukaryota; kingdom Metazoa; phylum Arthropoda; class Insecta; order Diptera; family Tephritidae; genus Bactrocera; species Bactrocera zonata. The sequence continues at coordinate 758,065 of JBAWJQ010006688.1, forward strand.
CGATACATATGTAGGTCTAAATGAAGAAAGTCCCATGCCAAGTTTCCATAGTATCATAATAGAGTTGTGTTTTAATTGATGATTTGGTAATCTAATAAAAACAAAAGTAATCAAGGAGGACTGAAACTGGCTTTATATGTGAAGCCTTGTCAAATTTTATAATTTTTTTCTAAAATGTTTAATAGAAAAGTTATGCACCGAATTATAAATAGGAACATTCATGAAAAGAAAAGCGGTGCTGCGCCATTTGTTGATTGCTCATTTATTTATCACCTTTTGTAACATTTTAAGAAATGAGGTAACAATTTTATGTTGATTAAATAATTATAGTATTTTTTTTATTTTTGGTCATTTAGTACTAGTTTGTACCCAGAATATTAGAGCAATAAAGCATATTAGAAAAATCCACCTACCTAAAAGAAGACAGCAACTATTATACTGTACCCTTGAGCGGCATGTTGTGAGAGTATAAAAATGAACAACACTTAATCGAAGAATGCAAAAATATTATTACCTACTCTTGTCCTCTTAGAACCACAATGATTTTATTAATGTTAGTGCTAACATATAAACGAGGGTTGCAAAAGCTCTCAATTAAAAACATGTTGGATGTTTTCTCCTTCTAAAAATTACTTCAAATACCACCCGGAATTCTCATTCAATTTTCTGCAATGTGGCAAATGTTGAGTATGCTTGAGAAAGATATCCAATAAGGCAGAAACCCACTCATACCCTCTACTTTTTCACACCCGATGTCACAAATATCAGTACATACAAATTTCACTTTTTTGTCTTTCATTTCCCTTGCAGATGCGTGCAATTAATTAACAACGCTAGTAGGAAAAATCCAAATCGGTTGATATTTTCAATTCCAAAAAAAATTTTTTAACTAAGTATATGTCTTAAAGATAAATTGTGCATATTTAGTTATTGTAAATTAGCAATTTATTTTTTTTTTTTTGTTATAAAAGAGCTTTTATAAAATAAAGGCATTTTATTACTTCAAAGTCAAAAATAGGTCGTGCAACTAATTAACAACGCTTCCTTTTTTTGGAAAAAATGTTTTATTTCGGGTGGAAAGTTAATATTTGCTTGCAAACCCATTACTGTCAATCACGGCTTCACATCTAAGAGGCATTGACTCCACTAAACTTTGGCTAGATGTCCTTTGGAATATTATTCCATTATTGTTTAATCTTTTCGTATGATTCCAGGAAATTTCCAACTTTATGGGAATGAACTCTTTTTTTTTTTTCAAATGTGTCCAAAGATTTTCGATTAAGTTTAAGTCTGGGATGCTTGGAAGCCATGCGCAGTATGTTTCAAGTCTTTATCTTGCTGGTAAATTGACGTTACGGGAGTATTATCATCAGGATAAGGTAACATTACGTTGTCAATGGTTGAAACGTATTTGAACTCGTCCATTCGCCCATTTTTTACAAGTAGGTCCAACAATTTACCACGATATGGCACCCCAAGTCATTATGCAGCCGCTATCATGTTTCAAAGTTAGTCTTGTGTATTTGGTGACCAACTCCTTGCATCGAGGTCTGCGGACATAAGTTTTTCCATCTGAAGAAATCCTATTTATTTTTAGTCATTTCCACTCTTTAGCTGTTCAACGGCGGTATTTCTTTGCAAACTTTAAGCGGCTCCTTCGATTGCATTCAGACAGTAATGGCTTCATCCTTGAAACTCTTCCAAAGAGTCCTATCTCGCATAATCGTCTTTTTACGGTAACTACAGATAGTGCGTCTGGGTTTTCTCCAAAAATTTCAACTCGAATTTTTTTTGCCGTCTTGTGGGGATCATATTTTTTGAATCGTGGATAATTAACCCGTCCTTCTGAAGAGTAGATTTCCGACCTCTCTTCTTTATTGGAACTTGTTTTGTCATTTTATTCTTGTTGAAATACGTAACTGCATTAATTAAAAGCCAACCGCTTAGGGAAATTTAGGGTCTTTTCAATGTCTCCGCAAGATTTCCCATCCTTGTACATCTGTACGATAACAGAGTTGTCTTTATCACAAAACTTGTGCTTACTCATTTTTACACAAAAATTATTTAATTTCTTAATAGCAACGTATTTCAATAAAAATAAAAATATTTAGTTACCTGAACACAACTAATTTCTTAGAAATCTTAAAAATTCAACACGGGTTGCTAATTATATGCTCGACCATTTTACTCACTATTGCATAAAAGATCTCAACTATTTCAGAATAACGGAATTTTTTCAAAAATATTTGTCAACTAAATCTAACCATGCTTTCATATAAGATATTCAAAATAAAATTATGTTTTTACCCTTAAAATTTTTACAGAAATCGTCATTTAACTTATAGCGACAAGTCGTTGTTAATTAGTTGCACGCATCTGTAAATTGGATTTTCTTTCCGCCAAATCAAGTACACTGTTTTATATCAAAGGCTGTTAATGTTTATTTGTAAAAAAGATAATGATTAATATCCATTAAACAAATATTTTAAATTAAAGGAACGGACAACTTTGGAATAAAGATCTAAATGGTAAAAATTAAAATTAAGGCAAATGCAATAATTACTTTAATTTTAAAATAAAACAGTTACAGTTGTTTATTATCTTAAACTCAAATTCTAACAGGAGATTCCAAAATAATTCAAAGTGAACTATTTTTTTTTAATTTCAGCGTATTAAGTTTTTTTGGATAAACATTGCTTCATTTTTAAATTCATGTCTTTAGTCTGAAATATTTAATTCATTCATACAAATGTAGCTGTCATTATATAAAAGTAATTTATTTGGCAAATAAGTAAGGGATTTCGGGTGAAACCGAACATTTTATACTTTCGCAATTTGCGGCGGAGGAATACTTTTAAGAGCAGCAAAACTGTATATTAGGAGATGTGGTTTAGCATGTACATATCTATGTGTCATATCCAATACAAGTATTACGCGTTCAGTTAGTTTTATTAAACCATTATATATATTGGCTGATACACTTCTTATAAATTTAACCCGAAGTCTGAAATTTGTATATGCTAGAGACACAACGTTATAAAAGACATTCGGTCAGTGAAGTGCTTTCAGATTTCTTGAATGTTGACCGGTACATATACAGTATAAAGCCGACCGGAAGTTGGAAAATCTTATTATTACTTATATGGGGGCTAATGTAAGTACTGACTCGTTTCTAGCGAATTTCGACTTAATCGTACACTATTATCAAGAAAACATGCTCTCTGAGTTCTAAAAATATTCCCCACAGATTGTATGTGTTTCCACTGCGATACCTTGTAACAAATAACGTTTTGTATTATTAAGAGCCTAGTATAGCTCTTTATTTCTTTTTGCTTAACAGCATTTTGTGGACAAAGCAATGATTTGATACTGCCCATATTTCATGGGTACGTATACTAAGGAACACGCGTACCAAGTTTTAACAAGATATCTAAATTTTTGCTCAAATTATGCTTGCATGGACAAACCGGACAGACAGACAGACACTACTTTGTCCGTCTGTATGTATAATTGTATGTATATATAACTCTATATGTATTTCAATTAATTTAAGGTGTTAAACTATAGTACTCTGTAGCAACATGTTGCGAGAAAAAAATGAAATATCTTATTACAATTAAAGCTAATCTGGGAAAATAATTGAAAACAAGTAAGTTCCATTTTGACCGCAACATTTTTAAGTTTCATGTTGATACCTTACCACTTCGTTTTGCTTCACTTTGCTTTGATAGGAAGTAGATATTTAGTTCAAAGCTGAAAAAGTGAAAAAGGAGAATAACAAAGTTTTAGTTTCAGTCCGGCAGCGCATTCCCATATACATATTTATAAGTACTTCAATGAATAAATGATTAGTTTCTGTGATCGCTTTAGTCTGCGGTGACTCTTCCGGTTGCTTTTTTATAAAACTAGCTGACCGGGCATGTGTTGTCCTGCATGAAATTATGTGTTTTTAAATGAAGAGAAAGTTGAATTTACGTTGTGTTAAAAATCATTTATTTTTGATTTTTCTAAATTTTTTTTCAATGTAACGCAGTTTGATAAACAACATTTTTTGGTTTCTATTCCGCTGCGTAAATGTACAGAGAAGATGGTTTTCAAACTCGGAAACACCCCACGTATAACTGGCGCGCACTCATGCAATCGTAGTTACGATAATTTGCGCAATGTTGGCACAAACATTCGTGATGACAAACGGCAAGTGGAAATGATATCAATCCACTAGAACCGAAATTTGCCTATTTCCAATTATTTTCGAATAAGATGTAAAATGTTTTCGGCGATGTAATTTTGTTCATATTCCATAATTGACGCGGATTTGAATGCTGATATGTCGAAATGGTCATCGCGAAATGTGTGCGAACTCATTGCCTGATCCATTGATTATCATGTTCCAGCAATTGTAATTGTTGGCATGCTTCTCAAAAAGTTGCACACACTCTACCATTCGCAGTACCCAATGACTCAAATGAAATTGAACTACATACGCACATTTACCAATAGCCACCGAAGGTATAAGATTATGTAAACTCGTCCCAAGGACATACATGGATGTCAATCTACTGGTTGGCCTCGCTTTCTGTGTAACTATTTCTTCGACGATGCATTCCATGTATAATATTGTGTTGTCAAAAAAGTCTTGCGGTATTTTCGCTAATTGGCGCTGAAAGCGCGTAGTTCTAGTTTTATTCGTCACATAGGGTCATGCTATACCTTTTTGGAAAGCCGTTTCTTTCCGTTGTCGTTTCTTTTAAGTCGTTCGTGAGTTATAGCGTCGCAAACATGGAGCAAAATAAAGAGAAAATACGGCATATTTTACAGTACATAGTACTACGATAAAGGCAAAAATGCATCTCAAGCCGCCAATAAAATTTGTGCAGTTTATGAACCCGACACAGTTTCCATTTCCACCGCACAACGATGGTGTCAATGTTTTCGTTCTGGTGTAGAGGTGGTCGAAGATGCGCCACGCTCCGTAAGGCCTGTCGTCGAAAATTGCGATAAAATCACTGAATTGGTCGAAAGAGACCGGCATAGTAGTAGCCGTAGCATCGGTTAAGAGCTGGGCATGAGTCATCAAAAATTCATTTCAATTTCAATAAAAAAAAATATAAAAAAAATTCAATAAAAATACCGCAAGACTTTTTTGACAACCTAATATCAAGGCATTTCCGAATAGAGAAATGTTCTCGCAAACGAATCACTGACGCCAGTTGAGAAGAAAATCGTCAACGTCAATTTTGTTGTTAGAGGTGCTTCCGCTGGCTGTATTGTATTCTCTGGGTTGAAAAACACTCTTTGGCCATTCTCCAAATGAACTGCAAGACGCACAACTGTCGGAAAACGTTCATGAATTGCAAAAGTAAATACCCTACAAATTGCTTTATTGCAGTTCATGTATCGACCATTTGATACTTGCTGATCTCATCTCGTTCAAGACCAATAACCGTCATGTTGCTTTCTTGGCGGGCGAATTTGCAAACGTATTTGATCGATTTAACCAAACTACAATATCAAATATTGACATGAGTTCTGAAAGTGAAATAGACAACAGTGACGAATATGGCACGATCCATATGTTGTCGACTTCGATATTCACTCCTCTAAGTTGAATGGTAAATGTTCAGCCCTAGTCGTCTGATGAGCTACGACGATAGAGTGGATATCCCTCATTTCCAGTTTGGGTTTCCGAAAAAATGCACGTGGATAGTTATTGTTAGACATACAATGGCTTGCTGATTAACCGCGATCCTAGGAGTATTCGTTCATGTGCCTTGGTGTACGATACGTTGGTGGCAAAAAGAACGCCGACCGATATTAGCCCGACTTCTTCGTGGCTTCGTAACAAATTTCAATCTGCAATTGATAACTTCGTTTGAAGCATACATAAAGTTTTCACTGAATAATTTTTCCGGAATAAAAAAGCAAGCGACCGAAATTGAACGATTCAAATAATTTACAAATCAAAATATTGAAAAACAAAAGAAAAAAAATTGTATGGACAAAAGTCACTTTTTGGAAACTTTGAATTTTTCGACTTTTCCTTATGAAAAGTATAAGGTTTTTTTTTTATTTCTAAACCTTTGCCAGATCTACAGCGAACAACTTCTGAAAATTTCGTGAAGATTGGTTCAGCCGTTCTCGAGCCTTAGCGTTATTAACAAACAAACATTCATTTTTACTTACGTATATACAAAAGAAAACGTTTCTATGCGAAAAAAATTCCCATATACATATTTATAAGTACTTCAATGAATAAATGATTAGTTTCTGTGATTGCTTTAGTCTGCGGTGACTCTTCCGGTTGCTTTTTTATAAAACTAGCTGACCGCGCATGTGTTGTCCTGCGTGAAATTATGTGTTTTGAAATGAAGAGAAAGTTGAATTTAAGTTGTGTTAAAAATCATTTATTTTCGATTTTTCTAAACTTTTTTCAATGTAACGCAGTTTGATAAACAACATTTTTTGGTTTCTATTCCGCTGCGTAAATGTATAGAGAAGATGGTTTTCAAACTCGGGAACACCCCACGTATAAATGGCGCGCACTCATGCAATCGTAGTTACGATAATTTGAGCAATGTTGGCATAAACATTCGTGATAACAAACGGCAGGTGGAATTGATATCAAACCACTGGGACCGAATTTTGCCTATTTCCAATTCTTATCGAATAAGATGTAAAATGTCTTCGGCAATGTAATTTTGTTCATATTCCATAATTGACGCGGATTTGAAGGCTGATTTGTCAAAATGGTCATCGCGAAATGTGTGCGAACTTCAGTGGCATGCGAAGTATCGTCCATCGTTTGACTCCATTGATTATCATGATCCAGCAATTGTAATTGCTGGCATGCTTCTCAAAAAGTTGCACACACTCAAATGAAATTGAACTACGTACATTTATCAATGGCAACCGAAGGTATAAGCAATCGTCGTTTTTCAGGTGGATTATGTAAATTCGTCCCAAGGAATTAGTAGAGAACACACATGGATGTCAATCTACTGGTTGGCCTCGCTTTCTGTGTAACTATTTCTTCGACGATGCATTCCATGTATAATATCAAGGCATTTCCTTTCCGAATAGAGAAATGTTCTCGCAAACGAATCACTGACGCAAGTTGATGTCAATTTTGTTGTTTGAAGTGCTTCCGCTGGCTGTACAGTATTCTCTGGGTTGAAAAAAACTATTTGGCTAATCTCCAAATGAACTGCGAGACGCACAATAGTCGGAAAACGTTCATGAATTGCAAAAGTAAATACCCTACAAAGTGCTTTAGTCCAGTTCACGTATCGACCATTTGATACTTACTGATCATCTCGTTCAAGACCAATAACCGTCATGTTGCTTTCTTGGGGGGCGTATTTGAAAACGTATTTGATCGATTTCACCAAACTACAATATCAAATATTGACAAGAGTTTTGAATGTGAATTAGACAACAGTGGCGAATATGGTACGATCCATATGTTGTCGAGTTCGATATTCACTCCTCTAAGTTGAATGGTAAATGTTCTGCCCTAGTCGTCTGATGAGCTACGACGATAGAGTGATATCCATCATTTCCAGTTTGGTCTCCCGAAAATAGCACGTAGATAGTGTTTCGTGCATTTATTGTTAGACACATAATCGCTTGCTGATTGGCCTCGATCCTAGGAGTATTCGTTCATGTGCCTTGGTGTACCACACGCTGGTGGCAAAAAGAACGCCGACAGATATTACCGCGACCCCTCCGTGGCTTCGTAAAAAATTTCAATCTGTAATTGATCACTTGGTCTGAAACACACATAAAGTTTTCACTGAATAATTTTCAGTAGTTTTTCTTTTAAATAGCCGGAATAAAACAGCAAGCGACCGAAATTGAACGGTTCAAATAATTTACAAATCAAAATATTGAAAAACAAAAGAAAAAAATTGTATGGAAAAAAGTCACTTTTTGGAAATTTCGAATTTTTTGACTTTTCCTTGTGAAAGGAATAAGGTTTTTTTTATTTCTAAACCATTCCAGACCTGCAGCGAACAACTTCTGAAAATTTCATGAAGATTGGTTCAGCCGTTCTCGAGTCTTAGCGTTACTAACAAACAAACAATTCCGGCAATTATTCGAATTTTTCTCGCCATTAAAACCATCTCTGAACTTCAAAAAACATTTAAAAAAGAATTGGCCAAATTGGTCTAGGCGTTGTTGAGTTATGCGCTTAGCAACTTTCGTAATTTTTTCTTACATAAGAACCTTCTCCTAATAATAACAAATACAATAAAAAAAAGAATTAGTGAAAGCGGTCCAGCCATTCACGCTTGATGCCGTGACCAAGGGAAAAGAGATTCATTTTTATTGTACATAAATAAATTCTGGAAAAATGAATCTGAAAATAATAATTCCATAAAATTATGGAGAGCAGCGAGCATTATAACTATAATCTCACAATTTGCAAGAATAAAGAGCATAATTTAATAAGGAAGGGATAAGCAAGGCTGCCGAGGGAAAATCTCTGGTCCAAGGGTAAAAAGGTGGGGCGAATCCAATTTACGGGAATGTTTCTAATACTTTATAAACTTTATTGACTATCTTCCCACTGACTACTTCTTTCTTTTCTCTTCACATCTTTATTAATTTGCTTTATGGTTGATGTTGTGTGGGACAACATTGTTTTGTACGATTTTAAAAAGATATGTATGTATATAGGGGTTTCCTATAGTCTTATAAATTTATAGGTAATAAATAAATAAATAATCGAAAACAAAGCGTTGGGAATTTTAATTGTGAAAACGCATGTCTATATACAAAAAATTTTTTAAACAAGCGTAAAAATTTTTGATTTTACGATGCTTATTGCTCCCTAATAATGCATAAATTAAAAAATTATTAAACAAATTTAAATTTTTTCATTAAAACATTTATTTATCGATCGAATGACTTAGAAACCGGTTCGTTGAATTTGTTGATTATCGTTAGTAAGTATTTGAACATATAATTTAAAATCTCGCAATCTTCTATTATTTAGAACTTTGAAGTTTTATTTTCGATCTATAATGGCAGCGAATGTGCCGATAATAGTCTGCAAACCCAACTTCTTGGCTAATTCTACTTCTAGGCACAGTGTAGTTAATCTTGCCCTATGTCGAGCATAATTGATGAAAATTTCTTATTAAAATACTTAACGCACGTTGAAAGCTTGCAAAAAAAACGGGAAAAGTTCATATTATTCTCAAAGCGATGAATTTTTTTTTGGAAAAGTCTTTCTAATTTTTGAGCATTGATGACATTAAATAAGTTGTGTCTTGAGGGTTTCAAAATATTGCAACGTAAACGTTCAATTTTCGTCCACTTCTTCATGTAGGACGAATCCGCGCTTTTTTTCTTTTGCTGAAGATAAAATCACTTCGATATTCTCTGACTTATCTGCAGCAGTTTTGGATTCATTATAAATTGCCGTCCACTGGTCACGCAGAATTTGCAAGTCCACACGAAGGCTTTCTATATTTTTAACTTCAGCGTGGATTTTATCTCTAGAAGAAAGAAGTTTCTTTCTTTGATTGGCTATCGAAATGCACTCAAATATCATACATTTCAAAATTCCATCAACGCCTTGACGAGTTTCTTCTTAAGGTTGAGTTATTTAATTTTTTTCAAAGTGGTTATTAATACGGGAATATTTTTGGCAAATAGCTCCACGGCATCAATTTTGGCAGTACATCTCTTAGAAAGACAGTGAAGTTAATTGGTATTTCGGATTTCGAAATTTCTCCTGCATGCTACTGTCGGGACGACTCCAACTAAATTCAGCCTGTGGGCACCACAAAGTGAAATAACTACATATGCATTTATTTTTACCTTGGATTTTCATATTTCCCGCTCATATTACTGCCATTATCGCAGCCTTGTTCACGGCAATCTTCCTATGTTTCACATTTTATTGGTAATCACAACGTCGAAAACCATTCATTATTAAAAAATTTAAAGATCAGACAAGAATATGCCGAAGCTGGATTGAAAACTCCGTAATTCGAAACTATTAGTTGTCAAAAAAGTCTTGCGGTATTTTCGCTAGTTGGCGCTGAAAGCGCGTAGTTCTAGTTTTATTCGTCGCATCGGGTCATGTTATACCTTTTTGGAAAGCGCTAACACGTGCTTGATTGATTGCCGTTTCTTTTAAGTCGTTCGTGAGTTATAGCGTCTCAAACATGGAGCAAAATAAAAAGAAAATACGGCATATTTTACAGTACTACAGTAAAGGCAAAAATGCATCTCAAGCCGCCAATAAAATTTGTGCAGTTTATGGACCCGATACAGTTTCCATTTCCACCGCACAACGATGGTTTCAACGTTTTCGTTCTGGTGTAGAGGTGGTCGAAGATGCGCCACACTCCGGAAGGCCTGTCGTCGAAAGTTGCGATAAAATCGCTGAATTGGTCGAAAGAGACCGGCATAGTAGTAGCCGTAGCATTGGTCAAGAGCTGGGCATGAGTCATCAAAAATTCATTTCCATTTCAATAAAAAAAAAAATTCAATAAAAATACCGCAAGACTTTTTTGACAACCCATTATATGCCACCGTTTAAAGCATTAAGCAATATCAAAGATTTCACGAAGTGATAGAAAAGAGGATTATCTGTAAAATACAAGTAGTATCACAGTATCTTTATTGTTTACGTTTATGTACATCCATATACAGGGAGGTGTTTCAATTTTGTCCATAAAAGTAGGATTCTAGAAACTATATTATGTGAAAGTTTTAAAATCAGAAGTAAACAGTAAAACGTACGTACCTTCTTTTATCGTAAATGAATATGCCAGGAAATATGAGATACAAAAGGTAGAATTTATAACAACGCTCAGGAGGTTGTTTAACATAGTATAGATATGTTTATGTTTTTTATTATATTAGGAAAATAATTTTTAATAATTATTTATTATTTTATAAGATATCAGCGATAATAGGTAGAAGTATATATACTATACTAACATTTATTGTTTGACGGCATGTACAATTGGGCTCGCTATTTTATTTTTATTAAAAAATTGGAGATATAACATTTACATATCAATGATTTCACTAACAATAGCAGAATCTTTAAGTAAGTAAGTAGTATATTTGTGCAAGAGTATCATGTTGTAATGCATCAGCAGTACTGGTTGACGAATAAGGTGAAAAGTACTGTAGCAACTGAAGCAATAGGAATACGACTGCTTCAGCCAATCAAATTTGTCTAAGGGATGAACCAAAAAAAGTGACGCACCAATCAAACGCTTGGGAACTTTACTTGTATTTGCTTTGCTTACTCCTTCATTCATTTATTTCATTCACACTTATTGATGCTTATACACGGTTTTGGAAAATAGTATTGACCGTTTTGTAATTTTTATGGTTTTAGAACAATTGTTAGAAAAGTATTAGGATGGTTCATTGTCGCCAGATGTTATATAAAGTATATTCAACTCTTCTTTAATGGAAAAGTTGATCTTCATAAACATACATATGTACATAAGTACATGTAATACACGTTTATTTATCATACGAATAAAGATTATTTGAGATGAAAGCCCATATGATGTTTATATATCAAAAGTAAATTCGGTATTAAAGTTTCCTTGGCTATATATGTATTCCATTTAGTGTCCCAGAAGACAATTGCGGAAATAGAATAACTTATTTTACACAATCGAAGTTTCGACTTATAGTATCTAATATTTGCTTAAAATAAAAACAGTTATAACTATTTTTTAAATTATTTCTCTAATATTTGGAGATGATGAAAACAATGTATTTCTAATTGCTAAATTCCACAGTTGAAATCATAGTGAATAGTGAAAAAAATAAATTAGAATTCACAATGCCTAGCATTTGTATAATATGACAAAAATGAGTGAGTGATTAGTAAGCTTTTGAAAAAAAAAATAGACTTTGGTGGTTATCTTTAGTTTGATTTCATAATTTAATTTATAAATTATATAACAATGCTTTTTGTGTAACTAATAGTGATTTGCACTAAGCCATAAATTTTAATTAGATTTTATATTTATATATGTAATAAATTTAATATTTTTTGTAACAATTTGATTCATAAATAATAAGTATTTTTTTTGGTATATATGTATGTAAATATGTATATACATAAGTATTTTTCGTTTATTTGGCATTTTTAACGCAGCACAAAAGTCTAAAAAAATTTGCACCCCAAGTTATAGCAAGCGAAGCTCTTATGTATGATACATATGTAGTTAACTATGTAGCATACACGAAATTCATGTTTCTTAATTCATTCAATTTCCGTTCATTCCAATGTTAACATCGGTCATTCGGGTGGGCCAATGTTTCGAAGTAATGCTTATAATTGCTTCAAATACTAGATATTTTTTTTAAACATTTTATGTCAGGATAGAACAATGGAATGGGTAGCATCTTTTAATTGTGAAAAAAATAAGTATCTTCTACAGTTTGAGAATATTTAAACTTAGCTTTTGTGTCTTTTACATGTATATTAATGTATACATATTCAACGAAATATATACTATATGTGCATTAAAGTGGGTGAAGTAATTGGGATTAAAACTCCGCCAGGCGCATGCCATGTTATTCAAATATTCTTACAGTGGGTATCATTATCGAGCTGTTTTCAACCCAAAATGTAATTTTGGTGGTGGAATTGGTTACACACTTAACCGCGTAATTGTGGATAAGAGCACTCAAACGTGATAATAATACGGGTTTTATCGCAAGTCGTGCAACAATTGGTTAGCTGTTCACATTAAAACAATCTACTTGTGCCATATTATTAGTATTTAGAAACCAAATTAAAAAAATGGAATAAATTTGTCTATCTTAGAATCCATTTTAAAATATTTTAGTGATACATAAATGATGCTACATGCAAGTTAAAGTGAAATTAAAAAATAAAAATATCTTATGGCACAAATAAAATATATATACAAATTTGCATGACTTACAACGGTTGAAACAAAAATAAATAAATGCGTACACACTTATTTGTATAAGTACATAATTCCTATTAATCTTGAGATGCTGAAATTTATATGTGACAGTGCTCAAATGCTAAAGATTAAAATAAATAAAATATAAAAATTTAGCAACGATCGCAAAGTCCAACTGAAATTTTATAAAAACCTTGCATCTAAAAATGGATTTGTCAACGGCATATCGATACAATCAAAATATGATGGAATATTATACATGTAACTAAAGTTTTACATAATTCATACCGATATAATTATAAGTAATAAACAATATTACATCGATAATAACTTAAAACCATTTTAAACTTTATCAGTACTTCCGGTTTTGCCGTGATCTTAAAGAAAGCAGCAAATGTTCAAATTACAAAACAAATATTGTATATGGTATACATATGTATGTATGTATGTGCATATACAAACTCGACGTTTTTATTTGAACCCATGTAAACATAACATAAAATTCGTCAAAAAAAAAACGAAAAATCAAATTTAAATCAGATAAATATTAACTATTTTTTAAACATTTACTTGAAACATGAAGATTGTTATATTAAATATAGTAGTCTTTATACAGTTTAATATCATGGTGGATAAATTTCAAATTTTGAGAATCCTTCGAGAACTTCTTCTGTAGTGACTTCAATCTCATGATGCGTGTGCAGCAAGGCCAGGCCGATCAATCTTTAAGCATTTTCGTCCTCAGTCACGTTTTCATGGGGCGAAGTTTTGAAAAAAAGCATTCAGGGCTCGCATTCGTCACAGGAAGTGTGCAGAATATGCGAAGAAATATATGAATTATGGGGTATAGGTTTACATCGCAGTTCTTTAACGTTTCCAATGCAGTAGTCGGTAACTTGTTGTCTTTTGACTTGTACTTCTGCCCTCAATGGCACTGAGAGTGATCAAGTTCACCTTTGAGCTTCAAACGTCGCACGACGTTCTCATTCCAAAAGGCCTTTGAATCTATCTATCAAGCAGTCAATAAGATTTTCCATTTCTTGGGATTTCAAAGCGCATACTTTTTCTGGAAGCAGAAAACTAAATTGAAATCCATCCAATACTTCTCTAGAAAAGCGCGTCTTCAAATCTTCGCCGATCTTATCCAACAGAGGAATGTACACTGACACCTTTTAGTATTGTTCACAAGATCTCAAGCAGAAATTTTCGCGTTTAGTTTGTCGGCCGCACATTCTCGGTTTTTCGCGGAGAATGTATAAATCGAACATATAACAGAAGGATCTGAATGCAGCATCTATTTCTATCTCTATTAAACCGCGTCGCTTCAAATTTAGCAGTTCCAGTTACGGATCTGATTGGATTTATTAACAATTTAATCTGCATACGTTGCTATACTTTGTAACTTCAGTGGTATATTAGCGTTATTTATTATTCTCGAAATTGGCGAATTTCTGGTTTACATTAGGTTGTCAAAAAAGTCTTGCGGTATTTTCGCTAGTTGGCGCTGAAAGCGCCTAGCTCTAGTTTCATTCGTCGCATCGGGTCATGCTATACCTTTTTCATTTCACGCGCTAACACGTGTTTGATTGATTGTGGTTTCTTTTAAGTCGTTCGTGAGTTATAGTGTCTCAAACATGGAGCAAAATAAAGAGAAAATACGGCATATTTTACAGTACTACTACGATAAAGGCAAAAATGCATCTCAAGCCGCCAATAAAATTTTTGCAGTTTATGGACCCGATACAGTTTCCATTTCCACCGCACAAGGATGGTTTCAACGTTTTCGTCCTGGTCGAAGATGCGCAACGCTCCGGAAAGCCTGTCGTCGAAAATTGCGATAAAATCGCTGAATTGGCCGAAAGAGACCGGCATAGTAGTCATCAAACCGTTATAAACTATTTGAAGAAGCTTGGAGTCACTAAGAAGCTCGATGTATGGGTGCCACACTAATTGATTCAATAAAAATACCGCAAGACTTTGTTTTTCATTATTCTAACAAACCTTATGCCGAATATGTCGTTCAGTGAGTGACTTATATATTTATAAAATGGCTCGAAAATATATTCTCGAGTATATCTGAGTGATGTCAAAAGTTTGTGCAAACAGTTTAGACCTTGTCTGATTTCGGATTTCCAATTTGTCTTTAAACATTTAGGTTGGTCAAAATATTAATAAGTACAAATGTGATCGTAATTTATTCACTATTTCGTTGAACAATGAGTCATGAATTCTTTATTAACATTTTTTAAAATAAAGTTTTGCCATCATTTCAAAGTCTTTCCTCTGAACTTACTTGTTTTTAATAGTAGTGCCTATTGGTTGTTTTGTATGAAGTACCTGCAAATATTTCGTTGATTTGAACAAAAAATGTAAAGTATTTATCTATGTTTAATTTTTTCAAGTTTAATTATGTTGGGAAAGATGAGCCAATTCACGATGTTAAGCAAAATTAATTGTAAAAAAAATATAGAAAGGTCATTAACTCACTTTGAATTAGACGCAAAGATTTATGTAACGAAATACAAGTTAGAAAATTTTTTCATAAAAGTACACCACTGGATTTAGAAATTATATTTGTTGAAACGAGTTATTTGATATCGTTCTACATTTATTTACGGCAATGTGTGTCAAGCTTGAAAACATTATCAATAAAAAATGAAACGGCAGAAACTCCTAAAGCAGTTGTGTATGCTCTTTCCAGACCAAAAGCACTTCGTATAACATCTTTTGTAAATATGTCAAACTTTTCGAATATCAGTTTATTTTGATAAAATTACCTAAATATCTGAACACGTTTCGAAAATTAAAAATGTTATTGTTAATGCAAAGTAGGCTTAGAAGAGGTGCGGAATTTGACATTTGCGAAGAGCGGGAAATTGTCTTAGTCAGGCCCTGGGAAGCCCTTTTATAATTTAAGATATGCTAGGTGTTCATATTGTTTTTAA
This sequence comes from Bactrocera zonata, assembly GCA_037783105.1. Taxonomy (NCBI): domain Eukaryota; kingdom Metazoa; phylum Arthropoda; class Insecta; order Diptera; family Tephritidae; genus Bactrocera; species Bactrocera zonata. The sequence continues at coordinate 773,936 of JBAWJQ010006688.1, forward strand.
CACTAAATTGATGAAAATCTATTTTTTATTGTATTTACAGTAAATGAAAATCATAAATGGTAACGTAAATAATATGAAAGTCAAAAAATTAGTTATATATTAATAAGTTAAGCAAAAAGTCGCAAATATTTATAAACATAAGAACTATGGAGTATGGTGCCATATTCGAGATAAAGAAAAGAATGTACACGGTATACAGCCACCCGGAATGTCGAGTATTCTTATATTGCGTATATTGGCAGTAGGGAAAACTCTGAGTTGATTTCGTTTACTTTTGCCAAGAAATCGAGAATATGTTTCCACACAATTTTATTAAGATAGCTTATATATTGATCGATATAGCCGGTATAAAATTAACCGAAAACTTAAAACTCTTATGTAAAAATAGCTATATGAAGGCTAGAAGTAGTATTGACCCGATTTTATTCATTTTTGTACTATTCTTCCTGTTTATTGGCGTAAATACCGTTTACGCGGTTATAGCCGTGTTTGCAACAGCGCGCTAGTCGCTCTTTTTTTTTTTACTATTTGGAGTTAATTGGAGTCTAGCCAGGTCCTTCCCCACCTGATCTTTCTAACGGAGTGGAGCTCCTCCTCTGCTTCCTTTGGCGGGTACTGCGTCAAATACGCTCAGAGCTGGAGTGTTTTCATCCAGTCCGATGACATAACCTAGCCAACGGTGCCGCTGGCTCTTAATTCGCTGAACTGCGTTAGTCGTATATCTCGTACAGCTCATCGTTCCATCGACTACGGTATTCGCCGTTGCCAATGCGCAGAAGACCATAAATCTTCCGCAGAATTTTTCTTTTGAAAACTCTCACCGCCGACTGGGACAACAGAGACGTGAGAGCTAAGTCAACGACAGCTGTTTGTTTGATAACGGGAGATATTTCATGTTCCCCTTGTTCACTACCAGACCCATTTGCTGCGCTTCTTTGCCCAACCTGGAGAGACCAGAACTAACGTCGAGGTTGTTATGGTCATCGGCGTCCCCCAGCAGTTGTACACTCTTGTTGAAGATTGTACCTTCTCTATTCAGCTCTGGTGATCGAATTATTTTCTCACACAGTTTACACAGCCGTATTAGTTTTGCGAGAATACCAAATAAGACAAAGCGGCATAAAGACATTCCTTCAATGCTGTCAAAAGCAGCTTCAAAATCAACGACGTGGTAGTGTGTGTAAATCCTCTTTTCATTGGCCTTTTCCAAGATTGACGCATGGTGAATATCTGGTCCAATCAGTTTGTTGACGGTGGGCTTTAACCTTACACACAATACGCTCCATAGAACCTTATATGCGATGTTGAGGAGGCTTATCCCACGGTAGTTGGCGCAGATTGTGGGGTATCACTTTATATGGCTCTGGATGTTTCATACCCAAATATTTCTTTTAATGCGATAGGATCGGCAGCAATATAGTATTTCCATTACTATGTTTTGCATGTAAGTACATTTATATGTACACATGTGCAGTCACAAACTAATAAACTTGCGCGAGTGAATGACAAACTTTAAACATTTGTCTATATTATTAGTATAACGAAATTCCAACCATCACGAGAACAAACTTTTCTCCCTACTGCTGGCGCAGCGGCGGACCGAGGTTCACCGCCGCCGTAGGCCTGGACTGATACGCCGCCCCTTTTGATAAACTAAATTTTATAAATTGTGGTTTACAACTGTTATTAAAAAAATTTTTTATTCTTTGAAATGTAACTATTTTTATATGTTTTATTTAATAACAATACAAAGAATTTCTTAAATTTATAATTTTTTACGTAGACTTCACGACGCAGAATTCACGATTACACGTTGTAACGTTTAATTTTGAATTAATAATTTAATTTCTTCAAATATTGTTTTAGATAATGCGCCATTGTTTTCTGTTAACATGTGCAACACACCTACACTCTATTCGGAACTAATCACGCACAATATGTATGATCACACAATTAAACACACGAATTAAATTACCGATTTCTTCCATTTTTACAAAAATTGAATTTGCATCAATAGGCTTTACTATTAACAAATTTTGTAGAAAACATTTTATATTTCTAATAATTACCAAATGTTAGTCGGTACGTATTTCTCTTTAACTTTAAAAGTAACGTGAAAAAGCAATAGTTAATTTCAAACAACATTTATACTATGTTCGGACCGACATTGAAAACACATTTGTATGTTGTGGAATGTATGTAAGTCGTTCGGACCGACAATGTGTGTTTTTGAGAAGTTTTCACTGACAACTATCAATACGGGGATTCTCTTGCTCTTTCAAGATGGCACAAAATGCAAAAATCCTGTACCGAAATATGCAAGGCCAAGAGAGCATCCATTGCGAATCTAGTGATATATGACGGCACGAAAATAAACATGGGTTTTGGTCTGACATATTTTACAGCTATGGCAAATAAATTTTTGCGTGTCTTTGTTGTGCCGTTGCACCAAGAAGAAGATTCTGCAATTGGTGCACCGTGCAAGGGTATTGCAAGAACAAGAGAATCCCCTTAACCGTGAGCAGCTGTATTTGTATATGGAATGTAAACAAATATCAAGTGTCAATTTAGGGCCGACAAAATATGTCTTCCAAAAAAATCGATTAAACTAGAGCAGGCAACGATTATAATGAGTGGAATGTAAGTTTTCAAGTAGTTTTCAGCGAAAACTGTGTTTTCGTTTGACAGATTTTACATGGACGAAAACACAAATTTTCGTGCGAAAACCAGTTTTTCCGACGAAAACATGTTTTCGTTGTCGGTCCGAACATAGTAATAGATAGTAATTCATCACTTCACAGGCGGTTAACAAAATATTTTCCTTATATTTCTATTGGAGTCAGTATTGGGTTAGAAGGATTCGTGGCAAAATATTTTTTAACACATTTTAATTTTCTAGAATTTTCGATCATAAAAGTACCATATATTAATGCTTATTAACCTTTAACTGGTGACATGGTTTTTGTGTAACTTAACTGGTGACGAGCGGCCTAAGAGGCCGCTGCTTTACATTGTCTATAGCATCGAAACTACATATAAACGATAGCTTACTGCAGTCTTTCAAACCAATAAATGAATATATAAAATAATAAAATAAAACTACTCAATAGGCTCGAATGTGATTTTAGATTACTAACTTTCAAATACAATATATGTAGGAACTAAAATCAGGGGGTGAAATGATGTTTCACTGACTTCGCTCGGCCTGTGAGACCGCTTGTCACCAGTTAAAGGTTAAGATTGAGTCTTAATAAACAATTTGTAATGGTTCTTTATTAAGACTCCGAAGATTGAAAATATTTGATTTATTCCAAAGCTTTCAGAGGCGAAAATAAAAGCTGAAATCATTGTATTAATGCCTCAAATAAAAATATTATTATTTCTTTTAAGTAATAAATTAAAATGATTCTTACAATAGTTTTAAACATATAATTATTATTTGAAATATAATTTTTGTATTTTTGAATTATATTGACTTTTAACGTAAATATATCCTACGTCCGTCTCCTGGTTCTAAGTTAACTCCTACCAATTTTCAGAAAATCGCTTCAGCCGTCCATGAGTTGTTAATAGTGTAACTAACACGATTTTCTCTTCAATACACAGTTTAAAAGAAAGTCGATTTTTCTATCCTTATGTCTTCTATATGCCTTAATTTTTAAGACTACGCAATGGATTCTGATGCGGTTCTTTTTAATAGAAAGAGTGATTGAAGAGGAAGGTTAATGTGTATAATATCAACCATTAAATAGTGGAGAAATACTGTTATTTTTGAGATTTCTAATGTAAATAATAACATTTTTTTCGCTTACATTGCAAACGCAGGGTGAACCCTACGATATTTATCAAAATAATGTTATAAGTATTGTCACATTGAAAAGATCTACAGAGAACTCTGTCTATCTCTTACAGATATCTCACAATAACTTTTTTTTGTCATTTACTTTTTACAAATAAAGATCAATTTTCGAAGCGATTTTAACCAAAATGGCATTAATTAAATGCCTCAAATATATTGTTGATTTAATATAGATCTATTTGGCTCCTTACAGCATATGATTTAAACGAAAATTCGAAGACATTTTTCTTCTTTCCGCAAGATGGCGCCAATTGAAGATTTCAAGCGAAGCCAGGTCCTTCTCCACCAGGTCCTTCGAACGAAGTGGAGGTCTTTCTCTGCTACCCTCGGCGTGTACTACGTCAAATACTTTCAGAGGTGGAGTGTTTTCGTCCATTCGGACAACATGACTTAGCCAGCGTAACCGCTGTCTTTTAATTCGCTGAACTATGTCAATGTCGTCGTATATCTCATACAGCTCATCGTTCCATCGAATGCGACATTCGCCGTCGCCAACGCGCAAAGGACGATAAATCTTTCGCAGAGCTTTTCTCTCGAAAACTCGCAATGTCGACTTGTCTGATATTCATTATGAGTGACTTATAGAGTTTGCTTTTTGTTCGTCGAGAGAGGACTTTACTTCTCAATTGCCTACTCAGTTCGACCTAGCACCTGTTTGCAAAAGTTATCCTGCGTTGGAATTCCAGGCTGACATTGTTGTTGGTGTTTATACTGGTTTCAAGATAAACGAAATTATCTACGAAATTATGACTGTCAACAGTGACGTGACAGCAGAGTCGCGCGTACGACGACTGTTTGTTTGATAACAGGAGATATTTCGTCTTGCCCTCGCTCACTGCCAGACCCATTTGCTTTTCTTCCTTGTCTAGTCTGGAAAAATCAGAGCTAACGACGCGGGTGTTGAGGCCGATGATATCAATATCATCGGCATATGCCAGTAGTTGTACACTTTTATAAAATATTGTACCGGCTCGATTAAGTTCTGCAGCTCGAATTATTTTCTCCAGCAGCAGATTGAAAACGTCGCGCGATAGGGAGTCGCCTCGTCTGAAAGTTCGTTTGGTATCGAACGGCTTGGAGAGGTCCTTTCTGATCCTGATGGAACTTTTGGTATTGCTCAATGTCAGTTTACACAGCCGTATTAGTTTTGCGGGGATACACAATTCAGACATCGCGGCATAAGGGCAGCTCCTTTTCGTGCTGTCGAAAGCAGATTTGAAATCGACGAAGTGGAGGTGTGTGTCTATTCTCCTTTCACAGGTCTTTTGTTGATTTGCCAGTTCTAAAGACACACTGATAAGGTCCATTCAGTTTGTTGACAGTGGGCTTTAATCTTTCACACAATACGCTCGATAGAACCTTATACGCGATATTGAGGAGGCTTATCCCACGGTTGTTGGCGCAGATTGTAGTGTCTACCTTCTTGTGGATTGGGCAGAGCATGCTTAAATTCCAATCGTTGAGCACGCTTTCGTCCGACCATATTTTACAAAGAAGCTGATGCGTTCTCCTTATCAGTTCTTCGCCGCCGACTTCTTTGGACGGGTGGTTGCTATTCGAACTTCTTCATGATCGGGCAATGGAGCGTCTGCTCCTGTCCTATAAGAGTATGCTCCGGTCTTAAAACCTTCTGTTAGCCGCATCATCTTTTCGTAGAACTTTCGAGCATTACCCCTGCTTTTCAAGCTCTTCATACTCACGCATTTCAGCCTCTTCCTTTTTCTGTCTGCAAATGCGTCTCGCTTCCCTCTTCAACTCTCGGTGTCCATCCCATCCCGCACGTGTTGTGGTCGATTGTTACGTTGCGAGGGAAGAAATCTGTTTTCTCTCCGCTGCGACACGGCACTCGGACAGGGTAAATAGTTTGAAATGCCGTCCCATAGTTCCCTTATACCGAGTTGTTGACGAGTGCTCTCAGAGAGCAGGAGTGCAAGTCGAGTTCTAATCGTTTGGCTGTCTGTTGTGATTGCCACTCCTCGACGTCGGGCCCCGGGAAAGTCGATCAGCCTCAACCCATTTGGGGATGTTTCCTCGTGGAGGTCTTATAGGTGCTCTCCAAGCGCTCATAGAAAGTATTTTTGGTCACATCAGCAGCACCGATGCGGATCGCGGCTAGACGTTCATCCACCGGGGTGAATGACAGTACTCGGCGACGGAGTCTCTCTCCACCACGAAGCCCACTCCAAAATTTGCGCTCCTTCATATGGCCATTGTAGTAAATGCCATAAGGACCTACTCGCCTCAGTCCTTGTCGCGTCCATCGTATTTCTTGGACGATGGTGATGTCAGCCTTCACTCTAACGAGAACATCAACCAGCTGGAAAGCAGCACCTTCCCAATTAAGGGACCGGACATTCCAGGTGCATGCCCTTAATTCGTAGTCCTTATTTCGTTTGCCATGGTCGTCATCAAAAGGGGGTCTCTCATCCGAAGCTTGTTGTTCTTTTTCATTGGGTGCGTTTTTTACGTGACGTTTCCAGCGCACAACCCTGCGAAGGGGATGTTTCGCCTTCTCACATTAGCTCGCCTTCAAACAGATTTTCTTAGGCTACCCAGAGGATACTTGGTCAAAGACCGGAAGTCGTGAGCTGCTTGAGCCATATGTAAAAGAATCGTTTCAGTAACCAAAAATTATTCAAGTCCAACAGAAACTATTCAAACCCATAGGTATAAAAATCTTCGAACTTACGGTTGACTCTGTGCCGCATATATTGGCCAATATGTGAGTTATTCTAATGAAAATAAAAGAATGTGTTTTACTCATAACAGTATATATGTGTGTGCCTACAAGGGATAAATCTGAGCGAAAACTTGGCCTAGCCCTCATATAACTAATATCAGGATTATCGAACATCTGGCTAAATTTTTTTTTCCATATATGATTGGTTTACGCCTTAAATTATTTTCCTGGCTTTGATTCATGCAAGTTTGAAGAGTATAAAAAGTTGCACCCGTATAAAAAGTTGCTCTTCCTTACTTGTTTATTTAATATTTGCTTTGGTACAATAATTTGTAAATACATGTAGATTAATCTCAGCTGTATATTATAACTTTGTTCATTTATCTTGTTTGTAGTATTTCAGTTCCTTTTTCTGAACATTATTTCTACTCAAATAGTGAATACAAGCAGCCGAATTCCAAAAACCTCAATATACTAGTATAATTAATTAAAAGATCGTTATAAGCTCTTACCCATTGCTCGCTTGCTAACATTTATAAACCAAATCTTTAAAACATTGATTTAATATAAGCTTTAAAAACAATTATTTCTCGTTAATTTCTAAAGGTCACGGTGGTGTAAATCAACTGGGTGGCGTTTTTGTCAATGGTCGTCCACTTCCCGATGTGGTACGTCAACGCATCGTTGAATTAGCACATAATGGCGTCCGTCCATGTGATATATCACGGCAATTGCGAGTTAGTCATGGATGTGTATCTAAAATATTGTCAAGGTAAGAATTAATACACGCATATGCTAAAGCAAGGCATTATCCTATTAACAGGAATATTAATTAATTTAAAGGAGGAAGCTATTCAAAGCTTTGAATTTTTTTTTTGCTGTTCATGGGATCAGAGTCCCACATTTTTGAACACTGATTCCTATCTAAAATTTAACGAGGAATCGAATGGAAAGGTCAATTTTGAAAAATAGTTGGGCGAAAAGCACAAAAAACCGGGTTTTTGGAAAAAAATGTTTTTTTGGATTTTTAAAATTTTTTTGGATTTCGAAAATATTTTTATCAGAAAGCTGAGATTTTTTTACATAAAATTGGATAACTTAAAAATTTTTTTCACTCAATTTTGAGGTCGTTAAAATATAAAAGAAAAAGTAATTTTTTTGTTTGATCTCAATTTAAAGTGCGCGCCAAAAAACAACGGAGCAACTTTGACCACTAAAAAGTTAACAGATATTCTTCTATTGGTCTATATTATGATATTCTAAAGTTTGGTCAAAATCGGAGAACCACGGGTACAAAACCATGTCGCCAATTGATGGAATGGCCCATATATATATCTTCACGTTTGTTCAACAAACAAAATATTTATAATTTCTCAAATAATTTTAAAATTTTTAATTTATTCTTCAAAATCTATGTCGTCCCCCTCAATACACATATGCCAACGTGTTTTCCAATCCTCGAAACAGTTGTTAAAGTAAATTTCCGGAATAGCTTTCAATGCGCGTAGCAATTCACGTTTAATTTATTCAATTGACTCAAAACGGTTTCCCCAGTTTGAGTTTGCTGAATAGCCAGAAGTCACACGGAGCTAAATGAATCGAATATGGTGGTTATGGCAAGATATTGGTTGAAAGTTTGGCAAAAAACACACGAAGAAGCAGTATTCAACGGTGCAAAAACTAAGAGTTGTCGGCCCATAATTCCGGCTTCCGGCTAATAGCTTCGCGCAAACAACGCAAAACACTCAAATAGTAGTAGACAATATGACCAGTTGAAAGGGAATCGGTGTGGACCACATCTCGATCATCGAAGAAAACCTTCTTTGACGTGGTTTTTTCGGCTTCTTTTCACCTATGCCATGATATTCGTCCGATTGATCTTCTATTTTCTGACAGACGTTACCGCGACGCTGTTTTTTGAAAAATTTTAGTAATTTTATACTGTTCACTACGCAACGCAAAAACTTTCAATTGTTTAATAAGAAACTAAGTCAAATATTATTATTTAAACAATTGGATTGTGATAAAATATCTATAATGTAGCACGAAAATTTTGCTTTGACCAGTAGTTCATGAGAAAATAATTTTACAATTTCATCGTGCTCTAAATTTCAATCTTCAATAGTTTTAACAAAAAAAAAAAAGGATTTTGACGAAATATTTATATCACGGAGTATGCGTTTGGTCCCCTTCCTAATGAACTGATAATTTTCAAAATCGGAGATTTTTCGAAATTTTCATGGACCACTTGATGTGGTTTGATCCATTATATATTGACGAAAAATGGACATTTACTCATTATAGAAATATAGTATAGTTGATTATTGGATAAATTTTTCGTATTATAATTTTTCGTACATTAAATTTCATTTGACATCGGGTTGATAGAATGAGAGAAATTGTTGTCTGTTTCATTCCTTGCCGGAACCATTTGAAATCCAGAAGTAAATGTTTCATTAGTCTCCTATTCAGGGGCGGATGCAAAGGAAAAAAAAGTTAAATTATTTCCATCATTAGTGACACTCCGCGAAGAAAAAGATTTTGAGTTGCAAGTAGAAAATTCTAAAGTTCACCCCTGTCCTCCCCAAACTGGATCCGCCACTGCCCTGCCCTTATTTTTCACCTCTCTTCTGACCAACGCCATTTACGCATTTAATAAAACCTTTGTGGAATGCAGAAACTATAGAACCACTAAGAAATTCTTTTAGAAAAATATTAAACTTTTTAAAATAACTAAAACTCATTCAATTCAACGAATTTTTAAATTCCAATATTTTACTTAAAGTTATAATTGTGGTTATATCGTATGTATTTAAGAAAAGTCAATGAAACTTACATATAAATTGCAAAACTGTACTGAATGTGGCTAAAAGGGGATAACAAATTAATGCGGATAATTCCTTCCAGGTTCTGCAGCTGCGTACAGGTCTTTATGAGTGTAAAGCCAATTGGCCAATTAAATACAGAATATATAATACTTCTTTTATAGTATGAGTATTCCCTAATTATACAAATTTTTGTAACAAAATATCTAATAATATTCACATGCTTTTGATTTCTGTATTCAAACACCTTTTTCCGAAAAAAATTGTCTGCAATTATCTTATAAAATTGGTTTATATTCGAACTGAGCACAACAAGAGACTTTAAAAATACTAGTTTTTCTTTTTCTTATAAATAAATAAAAATGTGTTAAACTGCAAGTTCGGCTGCAACCGAACGTTTTATACTCTTGCAACTTGCAAGAATCAAAGCCAGGGAAATACTTAAAGGTGTAAAACCAAAAAAAAATTAGCCGGATGTTGGATATTCCTGATATTAGTTATATAAAGGCTAGGCCACGTTTCGCTCAAATGTATCTATTTTAGGCACAAAAATACACTGTTATGAGTAAAACACATTCTTTTATTTTAATTGGGATAACTCACATACTGATCGATATATGCGGTATTTGTATGTTAAGTATATGGAGACTAAGGGAGTATTGTTCCTATTCAACCCATTTTTGACATACAGACATACCATTATAAGGGAAGCATTATCCCTTAATTTCAGTTAACTATGTCACTCATTGATATATTTTCGATCAAAAGTCAACTATAGGATCCGGGGTCGAAAGATTTGATACCTATGGGCTTGAACAGTTTCTGTTGGACTTGAACAATTTTTGGTCACAAGATGGCACACACTAAAGGCATTATTCACGCAAAGTTTTATCCCGTCTCATTAATTGATTCTTGATTTGTGTATTGGAAACTGAACAAATCAAGTGGAATTTAAAATTGTGCTATATGTGAAGTAAACGTGGTTGTTGTCCGATTTCGTTCATTTTCACAACATGACATAAAAACGTTAGAAACATGGCACGTAAGAAATATTGTCGAAATCGATTTGGACAGATCCCAAGGTATAGAATTTTTCCAAAAAGTGGGCGGTTTCACGTCCAGCCCCCATAAAGCTCTCTATACTATCTCGATGAAAAAATTTAATGTTTCTGGCGTTTTTAGTTTTTGACTTATCGCGTTTTTGGTAGCTTTCAATGGCACCGTTATATGGGGAGTCCGCAGAGTCATCCTCTGATTTCATCCATTTTACACTGTCGGTAGAAGTTCCTATAAGATTTGTACTCAGCACATTTGATTGTTGTAGCTTAAAGTTTTTAGAAGGGGGAGTCCACGCTCACTTTTTCAAAAATTTTTGCCCACAGGCTCCCCTTGCTACTCCGGTCCTCTGTGCTAAATTACAGCTTTATATCTTAATTTAGTGCTTAGTTATGGCACCTACATACCAAGTTTCATCAATATATCTCAATTTTTATTCAAGATACGGCTTGCACGGACAGACAGTCAACAGGATTTAAATTTTTCTCATAATCCTGACCATTTACACATATATAACCGTGCCTCGATTAGTTTTAGGTTATTTTCAAATATTAGACCTAATTATTTACTCATGATCTTCGCTAATTATTGTATCTCGGCTTTTTGTTTTAAGGTATTATGAGACTGGAAGCTTTAAAGCCGGAGTTATAGGGGGTTCCAAACCTAAAGTAGCCACTCCACCAGTTGTCGATGCTATTGCTAATTATAAACGTGAAAATCCAACGATGTTCGCTTGGGAAATACGAGATAGACTTTTAGCGGAAAGTATATGCTCGCAGGATAATGTACCCAGCGTGTCATCAATTAACAGGTAAGAATAAACATTTTGGAACAATAAAATTAAAGTTAAAGTATCTCATGTTTTGTGATGGCTCGCCTTGATTCTCTTTAAAATTGATCAAGTTCGAAAGTATGGTTATTTAACGAAAGTAAAATAAGCCTAAATTTAGCGACAATTCTCACCTCCGCTCATCATTCAGAATTCAAATGATACAGAGGGTGATTTAAAATACAAATCAAAGGGCAACAAGTTTACAAAGGTTATTTTACATGATCGGAATATCAATGTTCATTTGTTACCGGACTAAATAAAGACAGAAAAACAATTAACCGAAAATTGTGTACTATCTCGATTATCAAAAATTAAAGGCCGGGGCATTATTTCGGTGTTAAGCAAAACTTTCTATTTAAAACATAAAAAAGGAAAATGTTCGGATGTTGCGGAATATTTATACCCTCGCAATTTGCAAACATCAAAGTTCGGAAAATACTTCTATGGCAAACTCAACATTAAATACTCAACAATATCGTCAAAGATTGCAATCATATTCAAAAATCTTTTTAACTTAAATTTTAGGTCATAAAGGCATCTTCTTATTACACTTTGCCTTGTGTCAGAATAATTTATTTTTAATTTAAATTTTGCTCGAGAATTCTTGGGTTTTACCCCTCGATAATCCACCGTTGCATACTGCAATGATTCCTCGTGAGTTTTTTGATAAATTTTCAACCGGATGCCGCAACCACTCTAGAACATGTTTTCACGTAATTTTATGAAGATGGAGTCATGTGTAGAAGTTCACGCAAGTGAGGAAAGTTCTCTGATCGCCATTCACTTGGGAGTGGCCAGAAACGATTATTTTACATATGATTCAAGCAGCTCACGACTTCCGGTCTCTGACCAAGTATCCTCTGGGTAACCTAAGAACATCCGTTTGAAGGCGAGCTAAAGTGAGAAGGCGAAATATCCCCTACTTAGGGTTGTGCGCTGGGTTTGGGACCCGCCACGTAAAAAAACGCACCAATGAAAACCAACAATCAGCCTCGGATGAGAGACCCCCCTTTTGATGACGACCATGGCAAGCGAAATAAGGACTACGAATTGAGGGCATGCACCTGGAATGTCCGGTCCCTTAATTGGGAAGGTGCCGCTGCCCAGCTGGTTGATGTCCTCGTGAAAATAAAGGCTGACATCACCGCCGTCCAAGAAATGCGATGGACGGGACAAGGACAGAGACGAGTAGGTCCTTGTGACATCTACTACAGTGGCCATATAAAGGAGCGCAAGTTTGGTGTTGGATTCGTGGTGGGAGAGAGACTCCGTCGCCGAGTACTATCATTCACTCATTCACTCCTATGAATGAACGTCTAGCCACAATCCGCATCAAAGCGAGGTTTTTCAACATATCGCTGATTTGCGCCCACGCCCCGACGGAAGAGAAGGACGATGTGACCAAAGATGCCTTTTATGAGTGCTTGGAGCGCACTTATGAGAGATGCCCCCGCCACGATGTCAAAATCGTGCTTGGCGACTTCAACGCCAGGGTGGGCAAAGAAGGTATCTTTGGCACTACGGTCGGTAAATTCAGCCTCCACGAGGAAACATCCCCAAATGGGTTGAGGCTGATCGACTTCGCCGGGGCCCGAAATATGGTTATCTGTAGTACTAGATTCCAGCATAAGAAGATACATCAAGCTACCTGGCTGTCTCCGGATCGAAAAACCACCAACCAGATCGATCATGTTGTGATAGACGGAAGACACGTCTCCAGTGTTTTAGATGTGCGTGCGCTCCGACGTCCTAACATCGACTCGGATCACTATATTATTGCAGCCAAAATTCGCACCCGCCTCTGTGCAGCAAAAAACGCACGCCAACAAACACAAGGAAGGTTCGACGTCGAGAAGCTGCAATCACAACGGACAGCCGAACGATTTTCTACTCGGCTTGCACTCCTGCTCTCTGAGAGCACTCGTCAACAACTCGGTATAAGGGAACTGTGGGACGGCATCTCAAACTCCTTACGTACAGCTGCAACCGAAACCATTGGTTCTCGGAAAGTGCAAAAGAACAGCTGGTACGACGAGGAGTGCCGTGTCGCAGCGGAGAAAAAACAGGCTGCCTACCTCGCAACGTTACGATCGACCACAACACGTGCGGGATGGGATAGATACCGAGAGTTGAAGAGGGAAGCAAGACGCATTTGTAGACAGAAAAAGAAAGAGACCGAAATGCGTGAGTACGAAGAGCTTGATAAGCTGGCCGACAGGGGTAATGCTCGAAAATTCTACGAAAAGATGCGGCGGCTTACAGAAGGTTTCAAGACCGGAGCATACTCTTGTAGAACCCCCAAAGGTGATCTAGTCACCGATGCCCAAAGCATACTTAAATTATGGAGGGAACACTTCTCCAGCCTGCTGAATGGCAGTGAACACACAACGCAAGGAGAAGGCGAACCCGATTCCCCAATCGATGACAATGGAGCAGACGTTCCATTGCCCGACCATGAAGAGGTTCGAATAACAATTGCCCGCCTAAAGAACAACAAAGCGGCAGGGGCCGACGGATTGCCAGCCGAGCTATTCAAACACGGCGGCGAAGAACTGGTAAGGAGCATGCATCAGCTTTTTTGTAAACTATGGTCGGACGAAAGCATGCCCAACGATTGGAATGTACGTGTGCTATGCCCAATCCATAAAAAAGGAGACCCCACAATCTGCGCCAACTACCGTGGGATTAGCCTCCTCAACATCGCATATAAGGTTCTGTCGAGCGTATTGTGTGAAAGGTTAAAGCCCACTGTCAACAAACTGAATGGACCTTATCAGTGTGGCTTTAGACCTGGTAAATCAACCACCGACCAGATATTCACTATGCGCCAAATCTTGGAAAAGACCCGTGAAAGGAGAATCGACACACACCACCTCTTCGTCGATTTCAAAGCTGCTTTCGACAGCACGAAAAGGAGCTGCCTCTATGCCGCGATGTCTGAATTTGGTATCCCCGCAAAACTAATACGGCTGTGTAAACTGACGCTGAGCAACACTCAAAGCTCCGTCAGGATCGGGAAGGACCTTTCCGAGCCGTTCGATACCAAACGAGGTTTCAGACAAGGCGACTCCCTATCGTGCGACTTTTTCAACCTGCTTCTGGAGAAAATAGTTCGAGCTGCAGAACTCAACACAGAAGGTACCATCTTCTATAAGAGTGTACAACTGCTGGCGTATGCCGATGATATTGATATCATCTCCAGACTGGATAAGGAAGCAAAAGAAATGGGTCTGGCTGTGAACGAGGGCAAGTCGAAATATCTCCTGTCATCAAACAAACAGTCGTCGCACTCGCGACTTGGCACTCACGTCACTGTTGACAGTCATAACTTTGAAGTTGTAGATAATTTCGTCTATCTTGGAACCAGCGTAAACACCACCAACAATGTCAGCCTGGAAATCCAACGCAGGATTACTCTTGCCAACAGGTGCTACTTTGGACTGAGTAGGCAATTGAAAAGTAAAGTCCTCTCTCGACGAACAAAAGCCAAACTCTATAAGTCGCTCATAATTCCCGTCCTGCTATATGGTGCAGAGGCTTGGACGATGACAACAACCGATGAGTCGACCTTAAGAGTTTTCGAGAGAAAAGTTCTGCGAAAGATTTATGGTCCTTTGCGCGTTGGCCACGGCGAATATCGCATTCGATGGAACGATGAACTGTACGAGATATACGACGGACATTGACATAGTTCAGCGAATTAAAAGACAGCGGCTACGCTGGCTAGGTCATGTTGTCCGGATGGATGAAAACACTCCAACTCTGAAAGTATTCGACGCAGTACCCGCCGCGGGAAGCAGAGGAAGAGGAAGACCTCCACTCCGTTGGAAGGACCAAGTGGAGAAGGACCTGGCTTCGCTTGGAATATCCAATTGGCGCCAAGTAGCGAAGAGAAGAAACGACTGGCGCGCTGTTGTTGACTCGGCTATAATCGCGTAAGCGGTGCCTACGCCAGTAAAGAAGAAGAAGAATTGTATACATAAATGAGTTTTATCGCCAATCCCTGTTTTTCTCTTCTTCTAGTCTTCCAACTGGCGGGCTTCTTCGTTTCTCCTTCTGTGCTCCAGCTACCTTCTCGTACTTTTTTGTTTGTTTCTATATTTGTTTTAGTTTTTCGCGCCTGTTTGATCCGTTGTTGTGGATTTTTGTTGAATTTTATTGTTTTATTGTATTTTTAGATTTCGCGCCCGATTTATGTTTCGTGTTTAGGTTTCGCGCCTAATATTCTCTCTCTCTTGTTATTTTTTTGTTTTTTGTTGGAGCTGTTATTTATATTTTAATTTTCCTTGTAATTTGTTTTTGTACTTGTCAGTTCACCTTTTATATATTTTAAGACTACTGCACTCCACTTTCTTTTGTTCCTTTTATTGGTTATTTTATTTTCTTTTATTTTTATTTTAAGACTACTGCACTCCACTTTCTTTTGTTCCTTTTATTGGTTATTTTATTTTCTTTTATTTTTATTTTGTTCTGTTTGAGTCACTGCACTTGGTATTGGTTTGTATTAGTTTTCTCCACGGCACTTTATGTATATATTTCACTTTCGCACTTCGATTGTCACCAAATTTATTAAGTTAATTATTATTGTTTTTAACTTGTCTGTTATAGGTGCCTTTCGTTAAGGCTAGAAGGACCATGACTAATTTTGTAACCACTATATCTTTATTTTTAGTTTCGTAATCACTATGCACATACATATAAGATAGTTTAGATGGGCATAACACACATAATAAAAATATCCGTGCCACTCAAGTTTATAACAATGTAATTTATTGTTAAAATATTTAATTTAGTACAATGTTATTTTAAGGTTGAATTATAAATTAAATGTTTTAAAATTTTAATATTCCACTGTGTTGGATGAACTGTGTGTAACGAAGTGTTTTAATGTCCAATGGATCGCTGCAAATCGGCGCGGGCGGAACTCTGTCGATCGGAACCCAAAGTAATGTTGACGCGGCGCAGTATCGAATCGAATGCTTAGAACGAATGGTGTTGGCGAAAGGTGTCGACGCGGCGCAGTGTGTAAACGAATGTGTGAGCTTCCCCGTTGTCCATCCCTTTTGTAGGTTGAGTTGGTATAGGTGTGGTGAGTTATTGGCTTTCCGTTGCAGTAGCATCCTGTGGTGAATTGCGTTGTTTTATTAGGATGCGCCAGTTTTACCGGGTAGAGGGGATCGATGCTTAACTCATTTAAACATGCTGAATCTGCCGTTAGTGCTATTTCGAGCTCACTTTCATTAAGAAATGAAAAATAATGGTTGCTTTTTATTCCGGGAATGCTCTTAACGTTAGCCCATCTCTCCGAAAGAAATGCAGCTGTATTTTTTATACATGTATGTACTGCTTACATATAAAATAGAAATACCATTTATATTAATTTTTGGCAATTTAAAAAAATCATGGGCGTTATTAAGAACAATATTTTGAGCTTTCACCATTTGCCAAATTTTTCTCTTTATGACAGCTCCAATTCCGTCTACTGCACCCTTTGCGTGAGCAGTTGCAAAAAAATTCCACTCAATATAATTTTTCTTTAAAAACGGTATAATACTCAAAATGAACTTGTTTTTAAATTGACTTGCACAGCCATCAGAAAATAAAAATAACTTCGAAATAGCGTTTTGTTCTTTAAGTTTCTTCACAATTAACTAGAGAAAGCAATAAACATCATATTTATTGTGTGACAGTTGATCGCTCGTAATAGCAAATGATCTTGTGCAATTGTGCAACCAGGCAACAGAAATAAAAATGGTAACTTGGAAGTAGCTAAAATGTGCAGACTGAATTTCATTTTGATTGAGGAGCCTATAGTTTTCCGCAAAATCGACTTGCAGAACAGCTTCATCTTGTTTAATAGATATTTTTCGGTCTTGAAAGTATTTTTGTTGAGTCCTTTTAACGTAAGTATGAAGTTTAAAGGAAGGTAATTCCAATTCATTAATCAAATCTGTTATTGGTCCTTTCGTATGACTAACGATGATGCGTTTATCAACGATTCTCCAATGCTTCCATTCAGTAAGCTCTTCGAGTTGATTAATGTAAATCAAAGGGACGAAAGTGTCTGTAATGTCTTTAATGCACTTGTTGCATTCATTCCTCATACAAACTTCATTGGTTTCGTTACAACACACTTTTCTCAAAAAATTGCCGAAGTTAGATGGGAACATACGAAAAATGCCAAACATAGCTTCCAATAAAAATGAAAAATTGGCGTGGTACTGGCAAATACACATGTTATGTGGAAGCTTACTAGACAATTCCACGTGTTTTGGTCGGTTGTTATGAAATTTAGTACGTGAAATATTTGTTCCAGGAAACGTTGTTTTAAACAATTCATATGCTTCTCTAATTGTCATAACTATGAATCTTTTAGATATTGGAAGGTTATTTGATTTTGATATAAGTGTGGACGTTCTTCCGGCAGTTTTCGTAGAGATGTCATCATTAGTGTAAAACTTATAAATCATTTTAACATTTTCGTCAACCGTATTTTTTGTTTGAGCGTCTTCTTCCTCTTTCAAGTATTTTTCTGTAAGCCTTCTAAGAATTTCCTTTTTTTGTTAATGTCTTTTGGTAACGCTAATTCCACTTTTTTAAGGCCTTGTAAAGGGTATTTTTTAAATTTTTTTTTTTACAAATTTTAAGGAAAATTGAGTGAATAACAATATGGCTTTCGATTGGACCATCTATGTTAATTCTAAAGCAATGATGAACACGTAAAAAAATAACGTTTTTTGTATAACACCTGAAAAGACCTGAGGTAGGGTAGGATTTGGTAATAATTTTTGTATTAATCATCATCAAAATAGTTTTTTTTTATAAATTTATAAAATTGGATATCTATTCTAATGCCCCATTAAAAAAAAATTAGGTTGGATTAAGTTCAAATATTTTTGGTTGGTAGACAGTTTCTGGGATATGCCCATATGTGGTTTTAACTTTTAATTTAAAATAAAATCACTTAAAAAACATTTTTGTTATTTTTAATAAGTTTTACAATCAGAAAAACTTACAAAAGAGTAAAAAATAATTTAAAAGTGCACACTTTTACTTTTTCGTTTATGTTCATAGGTACTATCTCTTAATAAACCCCATTATAGTATTATTACTATAACTTTTACAAAAGCAAACTTTATACGAAAAAAAGGTATTTTCATAATTAATCAGAAAATCATAAAATAAACTTTAGGACAAAGAAAGAAAATTTTTTTGTAAAGTCGTGTCTTTCATCGGACTTTTTACTGAAAATTTTATTTTTATTGGGAGTTTTGAAAACATAATTATGACTAAGAAATATACTTTTTTTAATTATATAATATATGATTGATATAAAAACCATCCTATATTTTAAGTTGTGCTAAATTTTACTAAAATCGGTTCATTAGATTATGAGATTATCACGGAGAAATCGTAACACGTAATTATAATATACTTATATTGAAATTCTGTATAATACTAAGGTAAAATAGTCAGATGGAATTTCGTACTGTGATATATGGGGTAGACGTGGTTGTTGTCGGATTGGGCCCACTTTCACAATGTAACATAAGAATGTCGCAGTAATGTTATGCACCATATGACTAAAATTGGTAGAGTACTTATAATTCCTTAGATATAGGATTTTAACTAAAAATGGCCGGTGCCATGTCCATCGTTAAGCTATGCGACCCTTCTAAATAATTTGCCTGTGAGTTTTATCATTTTACTGTAACTATAATATTTATTTTGATTTTATATGAATTATGATAATTGAATTTTAGTCTTTTGTTTTAAAAACACAATAAAAACAAATTAATATTTTTACTTGTCATTTGAACCATTCACAATATTAAAAGTGAGTTAAAGAAGGTTTGCGGTATTGAAGATATACTATATAATTTAATAAGGTAAAAATTCGAATAATTGCCGGAAAACCCCTAAAAACAGCTCTTTTCTTAGGTAGGTAGGTAGGAGTGCAGCCCTATCGGGCTCAATTAGCACTGATGTGCCATTTTGATACACTATTCGTAGAACCTCCTGTATCTGCTGTTACGTTCCACCCTCTCTCTCAAACCATTTTGAGGTTTCGATGAAACTACTTATGTCCGATATGCTTTTGGTGGAAATCCATTCAAGGTTTGGTGCTTGGTGGATTCCGAGTGTTTTGTGTCGTATCTGTGCCAGAGCCGGGCATTCGCAGAGAAAGTGGAGGATTGTTTCCTTGTTCCCTGCTACTCCGCAGCTTCGGCAGATGTCGTTGTAGGGCATACCCATTTTGGACGCATGTACCCCAAATGGCCAGTGCCCTGTTGTGGTAGCTGTTATTCTGTAAATACTTTTTCTTGACCTATTTAATAGGTCGTTGGTTCTTTTCCTGTCGTATGTTAGCCATAATTGTTTAGTTATGACGCATTTTGTACTGGTTTTCCACCTGTTGTTTGCAATTTGTTGAAATTGTTTATTGATCTCTCCTTTGATCGATCCTAGTGGGCTCGGTATGAGCTCCGCCTCGGATTCATTGAGGAAAGCTCCTGCCTTTGCCAACTCATCTGCTTTTTCGTTACCGAAAATGTTCCTGTGGCCGGGAACCCAGATCAAGTTTAGCTGGAGCTTGTCTTTTATTGTGCTTAGTGCTCTCTTGCAGTTGTGAACTATACTGGAATTTGTCATGGGTGAAGACAATGCCAGGAGGGCCGCCTGGCTATCCGTAAATATAGTTGCTTTATGTATATTCCCGTGATTTTCTAATAGAACTTCGCAGGCTTTTTCTATGCCTAGTACTTCTGCTTGGAAGATGCTAGCCGATTTCGGTAGACGTATAGAGAGAGATATGCCCAGATCAGCGGAGAATACCCCCGTGCCCACTCCGCAGTCCATTTTGGACCCGTCGGTATAGACTGAGGTGGTACCCTCCACTGCAACTGAGCCTCTTCTCCATTCTCGTCTAGATGGTATCCTCACCTGGAAGTGTCTATTGAAATCCAGCTTTGGGAGAATGTAGTCTGATTTATTAATAGTGAGCTTATTCAGGATTACACTATGTCCGTAGTTCTGCTGATTCTAACCTCCCAATTCTTTTATTCTTATCGCCGCAATAGCTGCTGTTTTTTGAATAAAAATGTCCATTGGTAGTTGATGCAGGATCACATTGAGCGCATCAGTCGGACATGACCTGATTGCGCCCGTAACACCCGCACATGCTGCTCTTTGTATTCCATTTAATTTTCTAATGTTGTACTGTTTATTTAGCGCTGGCCACCATACCAGTGCTCCATATGTGAGTATGGGTCTTATGACCGCCGTGTACATCCACATGATTATACTTGGTTTGAGGCCCCAATTCCTGTTGACGATTTTCTTACAAATATAGTAGGCCATGTATGCTTTGTTTATTCTTTTTTCTATATTTATTTTCCAGGACAGTTTGGCGTCAATCTCCACCCCCAAATACTTAGCTGTTGGGGATAGAGTGAGTGTTGTGCCGTTTAGTACCGGAAGTTGAAACTGAGGTATTTTGGTTCTGCTAGTGAATAGCATCAGTTCTGTTTTATTCGGGTTAACTCCTAGACCATTGCTTTTAGCCCATAGGTTTAACCTACGAAGTGCTCTTTCCATAATCTCGCTGACTGTTGAAGGAAACATTCCTGATACCAACAACACTATATCGTCTGCATATGCTACTGCTTTCACTCCTCCACCGTTTAATTGGAGGAGTATTTCGTTCAGCGCTACAACCCATAGAAGCGGAGAGAGGACCCCCCCTTGAGGCGTCCCTCTACTCACATAACTTGTTTATGTTGCAGCGCCGTTTGAAGCTATAATCTTCCTATTCTCAAGCATCGATAGTATCCATCTGCACACAGTGTCATCTATGCCCCCATGCGCCAGAGAATTAATTATCGAATTTACTTCTATGTTATTGAAGGCGCCCTCTATGTCTAGAAAGGCAGCCATGGTGTATTGTTTGTGGTGTAGTGATTTTTCAATCACACTTATCACCTCGTGAAGGGCGGTTTCGGTTGATCGGCCCTTTATGTACGCATGTTGGGACTTCGATAACTTCTCCGCCATTATTGTTCTTACGTGTATATCTATTAGCCTTTCTAGTACCTTCAGCATAAATGAGGTAAGGCTAATAGGTCTAAAATCCTTGGCATTCTCGTGTGTTCTCTTTTCTTATTCCCATACAAACGAATGAATGTTTGTTTGTTAGTGACGCTAAGATAACGGCTGCACCAATCTTGGTGAAATTTTCAGACGTTGGTCGTTGAGGATCGAGGAAGGCTTAGAAATGAAAATACCTTATACTTTTCATGAGGAAAAGTCGGAAAATTGGAATATTCCTAAAAGCAACTTTTTTCCATATACATTTTTTTAAGTCTTTGTTTCTTTTGTGTTTCAATATTTTGATTTGTAAATTATTTGAATCGTTCAATTTCGGTCGCTTGCTTTTTTACTCCGGCTATCAAAAGAAATATTATTGAAAACTATTCAGTGAAAAATTTACGTGTGCTTCACACAAAGAGATCAATTGCAGATTGAAATTTGTTACGAAGCCACGAAGAAGTCGCCCTAATATCGGTCGGCGGTCTTTTTGCCATCAACGTATGGCAGCCCAATGCAAGGAAAGGCAAGAAGTACTCCCAGGATGCGGTGACTACTATACGTGCGGAATTATGGATCGCTGTCAATCAGAAAGCTATCGTCACAATGTCACAGCACGACTTTTCAAACAACGGTTACGATATTTGATGGACTTTATCGTGAAGCAACGTATGGTATATATGGTGCTGTTAGATGCTAGATGTACTCTGTTGAGTGGCAAAAGAGAGGTTTGCCGCACGCACACATTCTTCTTTGGTTGGTGGTTACACCAGATCAAATTGATGAAATCAGGAAATTCCTGATGCAGAGAAAGATTCAGTATTATACGAAGTGGCGAAAACCAATATCGTTCATGGACCTTGCTGACACTACAATCCCACTTCGGTTTGTAGTACGTCTGACAATAAATGCACGAAACACTATCCACGAGCTTTTCTTTAGGAGACGCAAACTATAAATGATGGTGTTCCACTTTATCGGCGTCGCTCGCCAGATAACAATGGCAGAACATTCATCATTCAATTTAGAAAAGTGAATATCGAAGTTGACAACACATGGTATCGTACTATATTCACCAATATTGTCTAATTCACATTCAAAATTCATATCAATGTTGTGTATTGCAATTTGGTGTTATCGGTAAAATACGTTTGTATTGTTTGCTTTGACAGCTAATCGAGCTCAGTAGGTTTTGACGTTTATCAATTGGAAACGAGCGATGGCCAGATTGAAATCTTACCAAAAAAATATGTAAACGGAGGGATTTGTTGCATCGTTCAAGACCACTTATAAAAAATGTAAAACAAAGAAAATTAAATTAATTCGTGAAATTTAAAGGTATTTGATGAAACGTGTTGTAATTTGAAGCATCATAGTATTATTTTCAATGGAAAATGATTAAAAGCATTTAATGATTGAGAGCTAACAAGCTTATTGGGTATTGAAAGCTCAAAAGTCAGTTGTTCTAATATTCTTTAAAAGGATTTGAATAGTTTATCCATATAATAAATAACCACTATTTAGTAATTTTTATTCGTACTAAATGTTGGGTGTTGGGTTGATAAATGCCAAAAATTGTTATTTTGTTCATTCCGGCCACAATGGAAAATGTTATAAAAAACGCTAATTTTGAAGCGCTCTCACACTGGATTAAGTTGGACATCCCTTTATTCCTGTCTTGAACAATACGGTCGATACGTGAACTGTAATAAAGCGCTTTGTAGGATATATACTTTTGCAATTCATGAACGGCCTTCAAATCTGCGTCAATTATGGGTTACGCACAAAAATGACATTGCCGAAGACATTTTACATCGTCTTCGCAAAAAAATGGAAATGGGTCAATTCCGATTGATACTTCCGGTGCGTCGATATAAATTCCATCCGCCGTTTATCAATTCAGGAAGGATGAACTCATCACGAATGTTCGGACATTAGCCGAATTATCGTAACCACGATTCCTTAAGTGCACGCGCAAAGTTTGCTACCAAAAATTCCGATGTTGTTGACTTAAACTGGAAGATTCAAAGTTAAATTCCGAGAGACTTGAGCTCATACTAATCGATCGATCGTCTTGACAATGAAGACGACGCCGAGAATTATCCAGTGGAATTTCTAAATTCTTTGGAGAGGCATCATTTGCGTCTCAAAATTGGATCTGTCGTTATTATATTTCGCAATCTCGATACGCCGAACCTGTGTAATGGAACCCGACTGATTGTGACGCAGCTGTAGAATACAAGGGGGCAGAATGCTTGATTCTACGAATTCCTTTGAGTTCTAACGATTTGCCATTTCAGTTCAAACGTATTTCGTTTCCAGTGAAAATAGCATTTGAGATGACAATCAACAGGACACAAGGATAGTCGCATAGTGTGTGGCATAAATGATATGTTTTTCACATGGCCAGATATACGTGACGTTCTCACGAGTTGGAAAACCATCTTTTCTGTACACCGGAACAGAAACCAAAAAAATGTTTTTTACCAAGCTGCGTTACATTGAAGAAAAAAATGAAATGATAAATTTAACTTTCTTTTCATTTCAAACACACATAATTTCACGCAGGACAACGGCTGCGGGGTCAGCTAGTATACATATATACTTATGTATGTAGTGTATAAGAAATTTCTTATTTTGCCCGTATACCGGTAAGAAAAAATGGAAAACAGCTTAATTACAATTTTTTTCTCATATTCAAAAATTTAATATTTTATTAGAATTATTTAATATTATAAACTTACTCTATTAACAAAGAAATTCTGAAATGTCTGGAAAAAAATATTTTAAACTCGACAATTGGGACGCTATTTCCGGTGACCCCTCGGAAAAAGATGCGCCCGCGTTGGCAGGACAACTCCTTACAGGATCCTCTAAAAAGAAAAATACGTATTTTAGTTAAAACCTTAGAACTTGGACGAAGGAAAAAAACTAAAAATTGTATTTTTGGCACACATTTAGAAAAAATTGAAAACTGCGCATTTTTTTCTTTTTTTTAACAGTTGAATTCGAAAAAAAAATCCTTTGTCCAAGTCTTCAAGAATTGTAGCTCAAACATCGGTTGAGTAGTTTTCGAGAAATATTGCCAACCAGATTCAAAAACACAGTTTCGAGAAAGACGCGCCCAAAGACGGCGCACTTAGCCTAGCTAACCTTTGAAAGCAAAACTATTGTTCGGATCAACTTTAAAACTTAGACTTGAAATAAATCAGTCTGAGCGAAAGAAATATGTATTAAAATTTTAATTTAAAAAAATAGGGGGAATCTGGAGATATATGTATGTATCTTTAAGCAGCAAATTAGTTTATTTAATACATAATAGTTTAAATAAATTAAATGAAAAATTTGAAGAATTTTTATTACAAAAATGAGGATATATGTAGGTAATACATTCTATAATCTATATATATATAAGAAAGTCGTGTCAGTTACACTATTTATAACTTTAGAACGGCTGAACCGTTTCGGCTGAAAAGCGGTGGTCGTCGTTTTTCCACGCTTGAAGACCGGTTCATCATGTGCAATCCACTAGGCTGACTGTCGATTGGACTCTAGTGTGAAATTATGGAGCCATGTTTCGATTGTCACACATCGATGCAAAAATTCGGTTTTATTACGACTAAAGGGCACTCAAACACTCCTCAAAATCAGCAATTCGTGGTGTTGCATTATGAACTTGCGCAGCACCCACTTTGCAGAGTTATTGTTGAAGCGGAAGAGTTTTGCCGAGTTTACAGTCCATGGCCGGATAAAAAAAGCCCATGATCCGACACGAAATAGTTTTTGATACATTTTTTTCTAAACTCAAAGATATAACCAGGACATAATATCTCCTGGTAAGCCGACATACAGGCCCAGTGATAGAAAAAAAACAGCAGACTTAATAGATTTTGCTGTAGTCAAAAATATAGATAGATCGCTTATGACAGCTGATACATTTACAGACTTATCATCTGATCATTCAACTGGACTAATAAAGTTATACAAAGCCCATGATATTTAAGACAAAAGTTTCTCTAACATCTCATAAAACTAACTGGTTGAATTATAGAAAATGTATCAGCAGCCACATCAATATTGATTGCAAAATAAATACAGGAAGAAACATTGCTAAAAGTATAAGGGAATTTCATAATGTAATAAATAATGCAACTGTATCGGCAACATCAAAAAGAAACAATAAACCACTTAGTTTTAGAAATTTCTCTAATAATGAAATAGAAAAACTTGTAAATGAGAAAAGGCGAGCTAGACCTGAATAGCAGTTAAGTCGCTCCTCTGCAACTCTGCTTCAACTGAAAGTGTTATTTAAAAAAAGTGCTTAAACGCGAGGAAGAACGCAACACTGAAAATCATATAAAGAAACTGTGTCCAAATAAGAGCTAAATCGGAAAAAAGGCATGAGGACTCCTTAATATGACTCCAAAAATGCTAATTGAGTTACCACATATTGCTATAAAGGTGCTCTCCTTGCTCATTAATGCAATTCTTTGTATCGGATACTATTCAACTTCGTGGATAAGAGTCGCAGATCATCATGATAAATAAATCTTGGAAAGACTTAACACAGCCTTACCCTGTATTTCTAAAATATTTGAAAAAGTGTTACCATGAAAATAATATTATACCAACGCACCAATTCGGTTTTCGTGCTAAATATAGCACTGTAGAGGAAGTAAATAGAATTACCATCGAAATCAGGAAATTATTCGAGCACAGAGAGTACTGTTCAATTCTAGGTGGAGCTCAGGCGTTTGATAAGGTCCGGCATGAAGATTTATGAAAATCAAAAGCGTTTTGCTCTACGAATTGCACAAAACTTTGGAGTCAAAATTAAGAAACAGGAAATTTACAGTTAAAGTAGCAGACTTCATATCAGAAGAACGAGTAATAAGGATTAGTGTACCTCAGGGTGGCGTGCTATGCCCAACTCTGTACATAATATATACAGCAGACATTCCAACAACTACTAACGTATTGACATCAACTTTCGCCGATGACACAGCTCTAGTAAGCCGTAACAAATACCCCATCATAGCATGAAGAATATCAGAGCTGCACTTAACTTTTGTCGAAGAATGACTAGCCAACTGGCGTATAAATATTAATGAGCAAAAATGCAAATGTTACATTCTCGCTAAGACCAGAAACGTGTCGGACAGTTAATAAACAATGTTCTAGTACCCCAAGTGAATGAAGTAACTAATCTTGGGATTCGCCTGGATCGAAGGCTCACGTGGCGAAAACATATACTATAGCTTGTAAAATAACTTGCATGAAGTTAAGAGCAGCAAATTTTAATTGGCCTTTAAACAAAAAT
This sequence comes from Bactrocera zonata, assembly GCA_037783105.1. Classification (NCBI taxonomy): domain Eukaryota; kingdom Metazoa; phylum Arthropoda; class Insecta; order Diptera; family Tephritidae; genus Bactrocera; species Bactrocera zonata. The sequence goes on from JBAWJQ010006688.1 coordinate 800,594, forward strand.
TCTAAACTGAGCCTAGACAACAAAGTCTTGTTATACAACGCAATCATAAAAGCGATTTGGATGAAGCCATTCAACTGTGGGGTACGAACTGTGCAACCAGCATTGATATAATACAAAGGTTACAATCTAAAATGCTTAGAATAATCACGGGTGCACCTTCGTACATGCGTAATGAAAACATACACAAAGATCTTGATATTCCTATGGTAAAGAAAGGGATTGAGGGCAGCAAAATGGGATAAATCTCTAAACTTCGCGAACATCCAAACTCATTGGCCTTGGTATTTCGTTTAAAAAGAAGTGATCTACCAGCCTACTAGAAAGCAACGTTCTGCCAAAAAAGCTCAATCGCATTTTTGAGCTTCTTTAGTTTCAGATAGATTTAAGATTGGAATACTTATTGTTAGGCTTTACCAAGGAAATCCAATATATTATGAAATATTGAAAAAAAAAATGTTATAAACTAACACAAGTTGCTTCACCGCAAATGCTATACATACATATCTCATTAACTAATAGTTTCTCAGTTGCCAAATTTGTATACGTATCTTCTAATGGAAGGCGCTGACTAAAAATCAAATAGATGGTATTAGATAATACTATTCAAAGTATCAGTCACGCAGCTCCCTGGATGAGAAAAAATGCCAACGCAAAAAATATTGATTGCGCGTGGATTTGAAAATGCCGACGGCAAAACGTAATTCTATGCTTGTTGGCCTCCCTCGTGGTGTATATAGTACATGAATTACACGTATCTAAGGATATACTATATCAAAGTACATATTTTTCAACCACAACTTTTTAAGTCGAAATTGAAGATAAATTAAATGAAAAATAACAAAATTATTTGCTTATTTATTTATTTATTAAAAGAAAAATAATAATACAATTATTATCTTACAGAGTAGAAGCACTAGCTGCCAGGGCTTACGGCTTACTGCTCTAATAAAACTATATTGTCTTAGAATATTAATATATTAGCCAGTAAAAGGTAAATATGAGATCAATATTACTGTCAGTACAATTATTGAAATAATTGATGTTAGTAAAAGAAGTTAATTGGATGTAAGGTAACTTAAAATTAGAGAATTAGATTAACTTTCTAAGGCCAGTTTTGGACAAAAATTTGGCTACTTTGTGGATGTTTTCCTCAACAAAAACCTTGAGCGTATTTGAAACGGGTTGGACATCAAATAGTGCGTTTCTAGTTGCACTGAACTTAGTGCATTCATCGAGAAGATGTTTAACTGTAAGTGATGGATAAGTGCAGAATTCGCAGCGTGGCCTATTTGAACCGTTTAGCAGGTACGAGTGCGTGGCCATAGTATGCCCAATCCGAAGTCGAGTAAAAGCAATAATGTCGTTTGTCCGGCAAGTGGACGGAATATGCGGCTGCATGCCAGTTGTATTGAAGTTCGAGTAATAGTTTTGCACACTGTTCCAAGGATTTGTTTTCTGTTCTTTAAGGAAGTTATTGACGAGTAGGAAGATATCCTTCCTCACCATATAATTGAAAGTAAATAATGGCTCCATTGCAACTGATTTTGCTTTCAGAACCGCTAATTCATTGCCAATAATTCCAGCGTGACCAGGAATCCACATAATTTTGATTTCCTTACCTTTTTGTATAAGTTTGGTGCGTATTTCAGAAATTACGGGTGCCTTGTTAGTAAGATTCATGATACTAGCAATAGTTGACATACTGTCTGTGCAGATTATCGTTTTCTCGTTAGATTCTGAGGCTGTTAGTATTGCGTGGTATATTGCAACCGCCTCTGCCGTGTATACTGATCCATAATTTGGTAGGTGCCCTGCTATTACTGTTTTCCCATCAGCTTGGACCACAGCGAATGACGTGTGGTCCTTCGACTTTGACTCATCGGTGTAGTACATTTTCCATTCATGCCGAAAAGGAGCTCTGTATTCTTCAAAAAGGCGCTGGAATACTATTGGGCTTGTGGTTGACTTGACGTGATTTGTTAAACCGAGAAGAAAAAATGAGTAGCTTAAGTTCCAAAATAGTGAACTGACGGAAGGCAGAAAAGAGGGTTTCAAATCTATTCCTAAAATTTTAGCGTATTCCAGCACTCTTTGCAATGTTGGCGTGCGTCTTGTAGTTTTATTAGCGGCCCATATCGATGTGATAGTGTCATACATAATACTATTTCTGCAGAGAAAGATCTTTGGGATAACCCTCATAGTGGTATATTCATTTCTTTTTTGTAAGGAGCATTCCAGCTTCGGCTAAGATGCATTGAATCGGGGATGTTGGAAAGGCACGTTTACTCCTTCGAACGGCTGCATAATATGTCGAAGAGACCAGTTTTATATTACTCTTTCCACTATTTCCGTATATTGGTAAGCCATAGTCAATCTTCGACAATATTATAGCCTTAGTAACATTAATTAAAGTGTTTGGATGGATAAGATGCTTAGATGATAGATATTTAATAATATTTAACCTGACAGCTAGGCTTTTTTTTAACCTAAGACAGTGCTCTTTAAAAGTTAAATGTTTGTCGAAAGTAATTCCAAGGAAACATTAGCTAGAAACATTTGATATCCGTACATTTATGTTTGCGGCAAATATGAAAACATATGCACTTATTAAGCGACAGAGTTGCTCCAGAACAGTTTTACCACTTAGAGATATCGGTTAGTATTTTTAAAAATTTATTTTTAACAGTGTTTAGATTACTTATTTTAGAATAGAGTAAAACGTCAGTTGCATAAATAATGTGGGAAATGTTCTTATGCCTGCTAATTATGTGGCTTAATTCATTAAAGGCGATAGCAAATAGCATTACGGAAATGGGGGATCCTTGTGGGATTCCGTTTTGTTGATTATGTAAACTGGAAAAAACATTATTTAATTTTACTTTGAATTTACGATTAGTGAGAAAAGACTTGATAAAATGGTATATTTTATTACCAAATTTCCATATTTCTAATTGTCGTAGAACTATGTGAGCTCCGACACGACCAAAAGCCTTTTCGAAATCTAGACTAAGCGTAGAAATATGATTGCGGGAAGACAACCCATATGTGACAAAACTTTCGAAAAGAAGGAGCGCGTCGGAAGCTCCTTGCCTCTCTTTGAAAGCGAACTGATGTGGGCTAATTAAACTATGTTTGGAAGTGTACCACATAATTCGTTTTGAAACGATTTTTTCTATTAACTTACTCATGCAACATATAAGTGAAATAAGTCTATAATTTAGAACTTCTGAGGATGGGTTAGTAGACTTTGGTATGGGAACAATTGTAGCGATTTTCGAGTTTTGTGGATAAATTCCGCTCGTTAAAATTTGATTGTACAGATTGATTAATCGTAATTTAAGCGACAGAGGCAAGTTTTTTGTTATATCGTATGAAATTTTATCTGCGCCAGGGGTTTCCCTGACAGAGAAGATATTGTGCTTTCGAATTCTAGATAAGTGATCTCTGATTCTATTATTTTAGCTGGTGAGGTGAGCAGAGTATTATATTTTTTATCTATAAAAGCGTAACTAAAGTTCCCGTCGCTAGAATACGTAGACCAAGTGGAGGCAAACTGTTCAGCTATCGCCTTGGGATCGAATATTGGGCCAGTTGGGGTAATAACAAAATTTATATTGACTTGGGAAGGTGAGCCAGTTAGCATTTTAATGTCCGACCAAATCTTTTTAGGATTAGAACTGGGGTTAATTCTGTGGTAAGTTTCTCGAAGCACATTCGTTTTGCTTCTTTAGTTTTTTTACGAAAAATAGCATTTGCTTTCTTGTATAAAATCAGGTTGGCTTCTGTTCTGGAACGCTTGTAGTTTTTCCAGTTGTGCTGGACCAGTATGGAACTACTTTTTTATGAGGTTTAAAAACAGTTTGCGGGATTGAAAGGTGCGCTGCAGACCTTAATATTTTGGTGATATTAGGCCGCCTCTTTATTGACATTTTGAGATACCGGGATTTGATCGCAGAACAGAATTGCCTTTTGCGTGTGTTTAGACCAGTCTGCTTTTCCTGTCAGGAACTTTGGTTTAGGAAAGGCCTTTGCAAGGGATGACGTTGCAAATTCAGTTACTATTGGGTAGTGGTCACTACCACATAAATTATCGAGAATTCGGCTATTCACTTTTGGAGCTATATTGGTAGAGCAAATAGATAGGTCGACGTGCGTAAAAGAATTATGAGTTGAAAAATGAGTCGGGGCACCATCATTCAATACAGTAAGATTCTCTGTAAGAACTAAGTTTTCTAGAATTAATCCTCTTTGGTTAGTTCGGGGAGAGCCCCATAATGGGGACCACGAATTCATATCTCCAACCAGGATTACGGGGTTGGGCACTGAGGAGAGAATTTGCCGAAGTTTGGCAAGCGTGAAATTTTGTTGTGGGGGAATATACAAGCAAAAAATCGTAAGTTTAAATTCTATGGATATCTGAATGGCTAAAGAAGCTATATTTAAATGGATTTCGAGACATTTATGTAGAATGTCTTTTCTTACTAAAACCGCAATACCTTGCTTGTTTGTTAAATTCTGAGGTAAATTTAAGAATTAGCAAACATACCTATTTGGTACCAAAGCGTCTTTATTTACAGCAAGATGAGTTTCTTGTAAGGCAATGAAGTGTGGGGAGATTTCTTTAATGAGAATTTCAAGTTCAGTGTAGTTGTTGTAGAAGCCCTTTATGTTCCATTGAAGTATATTGAACATAGAGCAAATAGAACAATAGAGAATGTGTTAAATTTCTTCATCTTCGAAAGTTGGCATAGTCTGATCATGGTCTAGGTGACTGTACCGTTGAGTAATTGATGGGTTGGTTTGTGAGTTGTTGATAAAAGCATTTGAAGTGTGGTGAGATTGTAGTTCGCTGATAAATGAATAAGCGGAGTTAGTTGTTTGAGGCGTGGATTTAATAGAAAAGCTGTTAGGAGTGCTATGGGAGGAAGAATTGGTAGAAGCAAATGGGAGAGATTGAGAGTTTACTGGATTTATTGTGTTACTTTTTTCTGGAGCATAATTTAGTTTTAGAGCGTAAGAAGAGGTGTATGGGGTGTTTAAGTCGTTGTTGGCGTTTGGAGTAAGATATGTTTGAGCAGTGTTATTGCTCTTTGCAGTGTCGGTGTGAGAGACTTCAGAAGAAGTTTTATTGGATTCGGAAGGTACATGATTGGAATGAGATGTAGGAAGTTTTAGTTGTAATTGTTTGATTCGTTTTGTTTTACTTTTTCTGCAAAAGTAGAGTTAGGAAGACTGGGCACTTGTGCTTTATGTAATTTTATAGCCTCACGCATCGTGCATTTGTTCTCAGTTTTAATTTTTAGAATATCTTTAGATTGGATGTACTTTGGACAAGTATTAGAATACGATGGGTGCTCACCAGCGCAATTAGCGCATAGGGTGCGCAAACATTGTACTAAGCCGTGAGGAGGGAAATTACAAGTTTCACACCCAGGTTTGTTGTTACACCTTTTAATGGTATGCCCTAAGAGTTGACATGATTTACATCTCATTGGATTTGGAAAATATGGTCTTACACGTGCTGAGCGCCATGAAACCTCCACTTTATCAGGTAGTTCATATATGTCGATATGCTTATAGCTTCCAATGCTTTATGCACTGCAAAACACGAGTATTTCGATATTGGTTTTGTTGAATCACTTGCTGAAATAGTAAGGAATTTTGGGTTGTTCTGTTTGGTTTTAGGTAGTTCGGGAAAAACTAGGGGTTCATACATTGTTTTTTTACGTTTTGCTTGGGGACATTCCGCTAACAAAGCGAACCTGCTGTCCCCCAAATTTTATGGCCCCGGGGCCATTGGAAATAATTAAAGCACAGACACTTGTAGCGAAGTTAACACGTGTGAATAGCCTGAAAATACGTCCACTCGCGATGAGTATCAGTCGGAGACTGATAACAAAATTAAAAATATAGGCATTTAAAAGAAATTTAGAAATCTCAAAAAGCATATCCGGATGAGAGACCCCTCTCTTTATGACAACCCCTGCAAATGTGTTAAGGATTATGATATAAGGGCATGCACCTGGAATGTCCGGTCCTTTAATTGGGAAGGTGCCGCTGCCCAGTTGGTTGATGTCCCCGTGAAATGCGATGGACAGGAAAAGGACCGAGGCGAGTAGGTCCTTGTGGCATTTACTACAGTGGCCATATAAAGGAGCGCAAGTTCGGTGTGGGATTCGTGGTGGGTGAGAGACTCCGTCGTCGAGTACTATTATTCACCCCGGTGGATGAACGTCTAGCCACAATCCCCATCAAAGAGAAGTTCTTCATCATATCGCTGATTTGAACCCACGCCCCTACGGAAGAGAAGGACGATGTGACCAAAGATGTATTCTATGAGTGCTTAGAGCGAACCTATGAGAGCTGCCCCGGCCACGATATCAAAATCGTGCTTGGCGACTTTAACACCAAGGTGGGCAAAGAAGATATCTTTGGCACAACGGTCGGTAAATTCAGCTTCCACGAAGAAACATCCCCAAATGGGTTCAGGCTGATCGACTTTGCCGGGGTCCATAATATGGTTATCTGTAGTACTAGATTCCAGCATAAGAAAATTCATCAAGTCATCTGGCTGTCTCCACTTCGAAAAACCACTAACCAGATCGATCATGTTGTGATGGACGGAAGGCACGTCTCCAGTGTTTTAGATGTGCGTATGCTTCGAGGTCCTAACATCGACTCAGACCACTATCTCGTTGCAGCCCAGATTCGCAGCCGCCTCTGTGCAGCAAAGCACGTCAAGACACATAAGAAAGATCCGACGTCGAGAAGCTGCAATCACAACAGACAGACGGACGATTTTTTACTCGACTTACACTTCTACTCTCTGAGAGCGCTCGTCAACAACTCAGTAGAAGGGAACTGTGCGACGGCATTTCAAATATCTTACGCACAGCTGCAACCAAAAATGGTTTTCAGGAAATGCAAAAGAACAGCTGGATCGATGAGGGCTACCATGTCGTAGAGGAGAGAAAACAGACTGCCTACCTCGCAACGTTACGATCGGCCACAACACGTGCGGGATAGGATAGATACCGAGAGTTAAAGAGGCAAGTGAGACGCATTTTCAGACAGAAAAAGAGAGAAGCCGAAGTGCGTAAGTATGAAGAGCTTGACAAGACAGGGGTAATACTCGTAAATTACACGAAAAAATGTGGCGAATTACAGAAGGTTTTAAGGCCGGAGCATATTCTTGTAGAACCCCCATAGGTGATCTAGTAAACTATGGCCGGAGCTTACGAAAATTATGGAGGGAACACTTCTCCAGTCTGTTGAATGGCAGTGAAAGCATAACGGTAAGGGATGGCGAACCCGATTCCCCAATCAATGACGATGGGGCAGACGTTCCATTGCCCGACCATTAAGAAGTTCGAATAGTAATTATCCGTCTAAAGAACAACAAAGCGGTGGGAGCCGATGGATTGGTGGCCGAGCTGTTCAAACACGCCGACAAAGAAATGATATGTGCATTAGCTTCTTTGCATAATATGGTGCCATCGACCGTGATATAAGTCTCCTAAACATCGCGTATAAAGTTCTATGGAGCGTATTGTGTAAAAGCGAATATCGCATTCGATGGAACGATGAACTGTATAAAATATACGACGACGTTGGCATAGTTCAGCGAACTAAGAGACAGCAGCTGCGCTGGCTAGGTCATGTTGTCTGAATGGACGAAAACACTCCAGCTCTGAAAGTATTCGACGCAATACCCGTCGGAGAACGCAGAGGAAGAGGAAGACCTCCAATCCGTTGGAAACACCAGGTGGAGAAGGACCCGGCTGCGCTTTGAGTCTCCAACTGGCGCTACGTTGTGAAAAAAAGAAACTATTGGCGCTGTTGTTAACTCGGCTATAACCCCGTAAGCGGTGTCTACGCCAGTAAATAAGAAGATATAGAACAACAATATAATAATAATAATAATACCCAACGATTACCCTCCTCCCGCCCAACCGACGTGAGGGGCGCAATCCGCGAACGAGCGGAATTAGCCGAGTCATAAAAGGCAAGAGAGTTTTAAGCGTTGCGATCTTAAGCTGCTCAGCTACAGAAACAAAAATTTCAACAGCCAAAACTAAGAATTAAATTAAAGTTTATAATTTTTAAATGTTACTTGTTAAGAGTAGATAAGATAATTTTTTTAATGGTAAAGAGTGGGTCTGTTAGATCAAATGTGCTGGAATGAGAATTGAAATCATGACATATACGGCGGGATGGTTCGTTTAACTCAAAATTTGTTCCAGAAAATTTTAAAAGTAAGGGTCTAAGCTGCCTGGTAGAACGAGCGGGAGTGTTAAAATTAATATCAGATAAGAGAGATGGGCTACAGACTGACCCATTCATGAGTTTTACAAGAAATATTATATCAAGCATCTCCCTACGACTAGCGAGTGTCGGGAGATTTATAAGTTTTAAGCGGTTAGTGTAAGTATATATGTAAGTTAAATGCACAAGTTTTCTTAACTAACTAGATAGTTGTTCAAAATGGAATAATGAGAAATGAAAAGTAAACAGTACGACTGTTGTTGCTTCCGCAAATAATATGAATGTAGTGATTTTAATTAGATGTGTTTTATAGCAAATATGTTAAGGAGTATATGATCTATAGTATACGTTAATATTATGCAAAACATGATAATAATACAGTCAGGATTGCATCAAATAAGGAGCGGATCCAGAGTAAAATTTTGGGTGGGGAACTTTGTAATTTTGTACTTGGAAGTCAAAGTTTTTCAGCGTAACAAGAAAGCAAGGGAGTTCATGGGGTAAGGGTGCAACCGAACATATTTATAATCATACAACTAGCAAGAAGCAAAGCCCGGAAAATTCCTTTTATCTTCTTGATTTACTATATATTGAGGGTGATAAATTTATATTTCGTTTTATTGCTATATTTTAGCTCGTATCAGCTTTAATTATAGAAAAAAATCAAAATAAGATACATATGTGTGATATGTGATTTCAACTCGACCGAAGAGGATAAATTTAATAAATCCAAAATAAAGTAAATGTGGAAAACATCAACCAGTTGATCGATTAAGGATATGAGGTTTACACCGAGGTATAGACCAATTCAATTCTAATTCAATGCTAAACCACATAATTAAAAAAAAACCTGCACATTTAGCTTCATTAAAATATCACATTTTGACCAACTTGAAGAGTTTAAAGACAGCGAAAAGACGGAAATCATTATATGGGATGTAGTGGGGGAAGAGAAAGAGACGGCATAATTGCATTAATTTGAGCATTGCTCTCTTATACTTAAGAACGCATTTTGAAGGATTTTTTAAATATGTAATTCACACACTAACCGACATATTCGGCGTAAGGTTTGTTCGAAAAACTTTATATTAGATACATGGGGGCTAAGGGAAATATTGACGAAATTCAAATCATTTTTAACACACTGACATACTATTATCAAGAAAAGATTCTCTCTAATTTCATTTATACATATATTTCACACATTGATCGATATTTTCGTCAAAGAAGGCAACTTAGTTATATGGGTCCACATATTTGGTACTTAGGGGCTTGAGCACTTTTGGTTCGATTTGGGAAATTTTTGGCCAAAAGTTAGCATGCTTCAAAGTAAAATAAAGCAAATAGGCCGAATGCGTGTTGTTTTGTTCACGTTATGAAAGCGCAGGGTGGCAAAATTTACAAAAAATAGTAAGATGCCACTTAATTATCAGGTAACGCTCTGAGTGCTCTAGACGGCGGGACGGGTAGACAGATAGTCACTTAGAATTTAACTCCTCTCAACGTCCTGATTATTTACATCTATATAACACTATACGAGTATCTATCTCGATTAGTTTTAGGTGATATATGCAACCGTTAGGTGAATAAAACTATTATCTATGTAGCCACATGTTGCAAGAAGATACAAATTTGCAAACACCTGAAAATATTTCCGTAGCTTTGATCCTGAAAACGTTCGTGTGTGTAAAATGTTAAGTTACACATAATCTTAGCCTTTTCTTACTTGTATCATTGTGTTTATTATTGAAGGAGGTTATATATGAGAAATGAAGTACATGTTTTACAGTTTCAATATACAACGTTTCTACTATATATGTATAACGTTGTAGTACATAAGTTATAAAGCCATAAAATACTTATCATTATAGGAGGCTGTAGTATTACCATTTTCCGTCCCCATTGTTAATCCGTTAAGTTAAGCGTGTATATTCGGAACCGAAAACAAAATGCAGCTGGTTGTATAAACATAAGTATGAGATTGCTGTTGTTTGTCATTCAACCAGTATCGGCTTCCGGAGAAGATGTTATATTAATTGCAAACGGCTAAAGGAATACTAGAAAAAATTTAATAAAAATATCAGTGAAACCTTCTTCTTTTATAGTTCGTTGAAATTGACACATGACTACCACAATATGTTTCCTTCCGTTGTTTGCTTGGTCAGCATATCGAAACCTCGACAAAATTACTACTGGCAAAATGTCCGATACTTGCTGTTCTATCTTTTACATCCACTATTAAATTTTTTCTTTTCGATTTTCCCCTTTTGTGTTAAAAATGACGTAGCGCAAATTGCATTCAAGTGCATAGATAAGCGACTTCAGATAACTCCACACATAGTGCAGCGGTGTAAAATTCGCACTATTTTAAAGGTCACGCCGCAGGCCAACGGTGCGAAATAATGCGCTCACCAAATGTTTCCTACAATAAATTGATTGTTTCGTTGGTTCTATGGCAGTATTAGCGCCATCTTGTAAGAACCAAAGGCCGTCCACGTCAATATTCTTTGATTTAGCCACGAAAAAGTTATTAATCCCCATTAACTCCAACAATATGGCCGCCTTAATTTTTAAATACCACATAATTAAAAAAAAACCTGCACATTTAGCTTCATTAAAATATCACATTTTGACCAACTTGAAGAGTTTAAAGACAGCGAAAAGACGGAAATCATTATATGGGATGTAGTGGGGGAAGAGAAAGAGACGGCATAATTGCATTAATTTGAGCATTGCTCTCTTATACTTAAGAACGCATTTTGAAGGATTTTTTAAATATGTAATTCACACACTAACCGACATATTCGGCGTAAGGTTTGTTCGAAAAACTTTATATTAGATACATGGGGGCTAAGGGAAATATTGACGAAATTCAAATCATTTTTAACACACTGACATACTATTATCAAGAAAAGATTCTCTCTAATTTCATTTATACATATATTTCACACATTGATCGATATTTTCGTCAAAGAAGGCAACTTAGTTATATGGGTCCACATATTTGGTACTTAGGGGCTTGAGCACTTTTGGTTCGATTTGGGAAATTTTTGGCCAAAAGTTAGCATGCTTCAAAGTAAAATAATGCAACCGTTAGGTGAATAAAACTATTATCTATGTAGCCACATGTTGCAAGAAGATACAAATTTGCAAACACCTGAAAATATTTCCGTAGCTTTGATCCTGAAAACGTTCGTGTGTGTAAAATGTTAAGTTACACATAATCTTAGCCTTTTCTTACTTGTATCATTGTGTTTATTATTGAAGGAGGTTATATATGAGAAATGAAGTACATGTTTTACAGTTTCAATATACAACGTTTCTACTATATATGTATAACGTTGTAGTACATAAGTTATAAAGCCATAAAATACTTATCATTATAGGAGGCTTTAGTATTACCATTTTCCGTCCCCATTGTTAATCCGTTAAGTTAAGCGTGTATATTCGGAACCGGAAACAAAATGCAGCTGGTTGTATAAACATAAGTATGAGATTGCTGTTGTTTGTCATTCAACCAGTATCGGCTTCCGGAGAAGATGTTATATTAATTGCAAACGGCTAAAGGAATACTAGAAAAAATTTAATAAAAATATCAGTGAAACCTTCTTCTTTTATAGTTCGTTGAAATTGACACATGACTACCACAATATGTTTCCTTCCGTTGTTTGCTTGGTCAGCATATCGAAACCACGACAAAATTACTACTGGCAAAATGTCCGATACTTGCTGTTCTATCTTTTACATCCACTATTAAATTTTTTCTTTTCGATTTTCCCCTTTTGTGTTAAAAATGACGTAGCGCAAATTGCATTCAAGTGCATAGATAAGCGACTTCAGATAACTCCACACATAGTGCAGCGGTGTAAAATTCGCACTATTTTAAAGGTCACGCCGCAGGCCAACGGTGCGAAATAATGCGCTCACCAAATGTTTCCTACAATAAATTGATTGTTTCGTTGGTTCTATGGCAGTATTAGCGCCATCTTGTAAGAACCAAAGGGTAAATTAAAATATTGACGAAACGAGAGGGAAAAAACATAAAAAAAATGGACTAAATTTTAGTTTTTTCGACATATTGGCTATAAGGACACAAAAAACATTGATTTTGGGGTTTACAGTCATCTAAGAACTTAAAGACGGACTTATTCTGAGAAGCTTTGCCAAAGAAAGTTTACCAAAAAAGTCAACATTAAAAAAGTTAGAGACCGAAGAAAAATGTGCCTTTCTCTTACAATGGGCCACTTTGATGAAAAACTTCAAAAAAAATTTTTGTATGAAACCATGATTGTAACTCAAAAAAGTAATGATGCAGTTCGATTCGTAGGACCCGAAATAGGGGGAAACCGTCGAATTTGGTCTTGTCTTTTTTTTTTTGAAAAAAGCTATCACAGTGTTATCAATCAAAATGTATATTAACACACCCATTTATCCCAAGTTAGCTTTATGGCTGAAACAATTTTCTTGTGAAAATTGGGATCGGACTGGTTTTGGACCCATTCACCAAACATGCGACGCCCTTGATGGTTCGGCCTCTTGCGTGAGTTAGATTTTACTGTTGTCGCGCGAGAAGGCGGATGGACTCATTCGGGTCTTCTTTGATACTCTGTTTTACGGCATCAATAGCGCTTTTAGTACGCACTGTTCGGCATCTCTGAGGATCCGTTTTATCTATTAGAGTAAACGTGATGGGAGAGCTATCTATGGTTGCTTGATTTACTGACGACTGGCGACCAATTACACCGGCCGACATCATTTTCCTTGTTCAAGCTCTGATTATTTTTTTTTCACTAATTTGGTAGTGCTGACCACGAAATTATACCTCATTTTATCGTATCACATCAGGTGTAAAAAAAAAACACTCTCTACCTTTCGGTAGACCTATGATATGGAGAGAGCAGACAAATCGTACTGATGATTAGTATTTTTGCTGTACAAATGTGAAAGGTTTAATGCTAAAAATAAAAATAAAATTTTCTACGCAAATGTATCTTCAGTTACACGGCCGATTCCACATGGTCCAGACATGCCAGTGCCTCTTCCAAGCTCAATATCTGATCTTAGTTCAACAACATCAGAACATAATTTACAGTGTCAAGAGTCGACGGAAGTTTACATATGAACCAATTTTAAATCAACCACAGAAATTTACTCAAAGTGAATTAAATGATTTAGTTACATATCTAAATCTTTCTAAAGAATCTGCTCAACTTCTTGGATCTAGACTTCATGCAAAACATATGTTAGCTCCAAATAGCAAAAAACATATGTTAGCAGAATTTGTACCTTTTTTGGTCAGGAAGAATTATTACTTTATTGTGAGAATATCCAATCTTATCGAAAAGTTAGAAGTAAAATATAATTCTGGAATTGGAGACTTTTTATAGATACTTCGAAGCGGAGTCTAAAAGGTGTCCTTTTACACAACACTAATCAGTATGCTTCTATTCCAGTCGCCTATTCTGTTCATTTGAAAGAGACTAATGAAAATGTAGAAACATTGTTAGATAAAATTGGATATGAAAAACACGGTTGGCAGCTTTGTGGAGATCTAAAAATTATAACTATGATATTAGGCCAGTAGTCAGGATATACAAAATTTCCATGCTTCTTGTGCGAGTGGGACAATAGAGCACGAGACAAGAACTACGTACAAAAACAATGGAATCCTCATAAAAATCTCAAAGTAGGAACAAAAAACGTTATACAAAAAAATTTAATTCGTTCTGAAAAAATTTTACTACCTCCGCTTCATCTCAAACTCGGTATGATGAAACAGTTCGTTAAAGCATTAGATAAAAACAATGCTAGTTATGAATACCAGTGTAAAAAATTTCCAAGATTATCTGATGCAAAAATTAAAGAAGGAGTGTTCGATGGACCACAAGTTAGATCTTTGATGGCTGATGAAAAATTTGATGCTACTATGAATAACACTGAATCAGAAGCTTGGCTGGCGTTCAAAGATGTTGTCAACAATTTTCTAGGAAATAATAAACACCCCGACTATAAAAATAAGGTTGCAAATTCTTTAGATAAATATCGAAAATTGGGGTATAATATGAACATAAAACTCCACTTTCTAGATTCACATGTGGACTTTTTTTCCTGATAATCTTGGTGATTACAGTGAAGAGCAGGGAGAAAGGTTCCACCAGGACATAAAAACTATGGAGACAAGGTACCAAGGTCGATGGAATGTGAATATGATGGCTGATTACTGCTGGTCACTGACACGTGATATTACTGAAGATACCCACAAAAAAACTACACCTAGACGAATTTTGTCGCGAAACGTAAAAGATGTCACTCCAAATAGTCCTGTAGCGTTGTTTAGACTTTACATTTTGAAAAAAATGCTTTTTCCTTCTTTTAAAAAAATCTGATGTGCAAATATGTAGGTGTTTTCGTGTTTAAAATAGTAAAAATTGGTGGTATTTGTGGCTCAAATACAAACAACGTTCAAAAAATTTTCATTAGTCGCAGAGCGCGATTCGGTGCGTGAACAGAACAATTATTTCGGTAATGCGTTTAAATTTGCACGATTCGCAAATATTGTTCCGAAGTAAGTTTCTTCACTACGATATGGCAAACCAAATAAAGTGACTGCTGTCAAAAAGACCAAATCCGAAACATTCCTAAAACAAAAAGGTGAAAAAAGAAGAATTTTAATATTCATAGGCAGTTTTCTTAAGTTAATTTTTCCGGGGTTGTTTGTTGGGGCCATTTGATGTATTCACACTAATGGCGACCAATAGCTTCTTCTGCACTCAGGGCATCTTCGTTAACAACCGTTGCAAATATCCTTAACGCAACTTTTTATTACAGAGTATAACGTAATACTTTTGTTCGCCTGACGGTTGCATAACATTAGACTAATCGAGATAGATACTCAATTATATACATACATGTATATATATAAATGATCAGGATGACGATACGATTTGAACTCCGGGTGACTCTCTGTCAGTCCGTGCGAGTTAAAACTTAAGTAAAAGAGAGGAATCTTGATGCAACTTGGTAACCGTGTTCCTTGGTAAAAAAATTACAATCCCGTTAGTAGTCGTAATCGGACCATTGCCACGCCTACAAAAGCGAAAACTTATAAAATGACATAACTAAGTACCAAATTAAGATATTATACATCAATTTGGCACAGGAGATCGCAGTAACAAAGGACACCTAAGGGCAAAGCTATTTTAAAAAGTAGGCCTATCTCCGCCCTCTAATAAACTTAATGTACCTATATCCTTAACCACTAAAGCAAATATTATAAACACTCCTACCGACATAGAGAAAATATGTGAAAGCGGATAATAGCCCCGCTCACTCCCCATATAGCGGTACTGTTAAAAACTTTTAAAAGCGCTATAAACCCATAGCTAAATACACCAGAGACATTAAATTTTACCGCCGCGATGATATGAGAGCTCAGTATGGGAGCCGGAATGAAAATTGGACTACGGGCGTGATACCGCCCACGAAATTAATATAAAGCGATAAAAATTTGCACTAATAATTATTTTAAAGTATGCCACCTTATGACCAAAAATTTTCCAAATCCAAACGAAACTGTTCAAGTTCCCAAATACCGGAAATGTTGACTCCAGTATCTATTGTTGAGCTTTGACCGAAAATATAGGTCAATGTATGAGATATATAGTACAATTTAAATTCAGAGAGAAACCTTGCCTACCTAATATAAAGATTTTCGAATCGGCCAATACGTGAGTGATCGCAATGAAAATTGATTCCAACTTTCTGGTTGACATTTTACGCCTTAAGGTATATTCCTGGCTTTGACACCTACAAGTTGCAAGAGTATAAAATGTTCGGCTGCATCCGAACTTAGCCTTTCCTTACTTATTTTTTTTTTTTTGCTTTTCTTTAATTGGTCCAACTTCAACTCAACTGAGTGGAATTAAAACCGTAATAAGAGTGTAACATTAAAAATTTGTGTTATTAAGGCCTTTTTTGCCAGTATTCCATTTAATGCATCTTATTATAAATTTTCTTTTAAACATTGTTTTTGGATAAGTAGCTAAAGTAATATCAAAATTAATTAACTTATTCATAATATACGTCTACATGCATACAAATACAAATATAAACGTAATTGACGTATACAAATGGCAAACGCAACTAAGTGGCAAAAATGGCATTTAATATATGAAATGCTATACGAGTGTTTACATCATAACAACTACTCATACTTTATTCTTACGCCCATACTGTTACTCATGATCCCTTTCTAGCGGAGGTGACTTCGTTGCTCGTGAGCGTGTGCAACCGCATGCGGCACGTGCGCTCATTTGAAATCAATTCGCTTTGCATTAATTCGTACACTTATTCTTACTTTTTAGCACATTAGTTATTTTCATCCACTAAGTAAAGTGTTTGGATGTTATATAAACCGATGACATTTAATGCGTATTAACTGTCAG
Organism: Bactrocera zonata; assembly: GCA_037783105.1. Taxonomy (NCBI): domain Eukaryota; kingdom Metazoa; phylum Arthropoda; class Insecta; order Diptera; family Tephritidae; genus Bactrocera; species Bactrocera zonata. The sequence goes on from JBAWJQ010006688.1 coordinate 817,303, forward strand.
GGCATACATGCGCCGTTAAGGCAGGAAACAACAAAAATGGACTTCCTCCCAAAAGTCATTTTTATTTTTTATTTTGCACTAGGATTATATCGTGTCCAATTCAGAGTGATGTTGTAAAATCTTCCTTAGACAATTTCACATTCATAGCAAACCAGAACGTGTGATATAGTGTTAGGGTGGATTATAAAGCATGGGCAGGAACCTGGCGATACTAACAATATCATTCCTGCCACAAAATATTTAATCGCAATAAATATATACATATATATCATGTTATTTTACTAAATAAACATATGTATATAATTTATTAAACAGTCATACAAAAAATTGTAATTGACTGAAAACGGGCAAAGATATGTAAATTGACCTGTTGAGTTTAAATAAGGAACTGACAATTTGAAATTATTAAAAAAACAAAAACTAGAAATATATATAAAAAACTAATTTGAAACTGACAATAGTATATATTATTATTAATTGCCATTTTATTATTTGGTATCCATAGTCTTATCAACTTCAGGTGTGGTTGATTACCTTACTTCTAGCATTACTTGTGTTTGGTTGATAGTTCTCGAACGGTAAACTCAAGCAATAATTTTTTGATGACGTTAATGTCTGGATGATGGTGTTAGCAAAGAACAATTCCAATTGGACAATACCTGATTTGTGCTTTTGTCTTGATATAAACGGAACTTCTTGATAGTTCCAAGACCTTTGAAGCAAATTGGCTTTGAATATATTGAGATACATATTTTATTTAAAAAACCATTAATAAACTCCAGACTTCCCGCGGCATCTGCGCACACGCAAGCCCAAACTTCACAGTACCGTTGCCTCTTTTATGTTCTCTTTAGTTAGCTAGTATTTGGGTTTCTCTGATATAAGACGACCACAAATTCGACAATTTCGACTCATTTGTAAAAGTATCCAGGTATAAAAAGTGTTTCATTTTTCTAGTCACAGCATGTCTTTTTATTAGCTACTTTGTCATAAAAGTCATGATCCCGAAGCACTCCAGCTCATGTACAGCAGGGCTTCCCTTATTCACATCGTACCTCAATATACAGGTTTGGAGCGGGAAGCACCTTTAATTTAATTTTTGAAAAATATACAATTCATCACTCTCGTTGAAATCTTTATTGAGAGCTCCTTTCTTCTATACATCACAAAGCTTTCACTAAGGAACCGAGTAATCAATTGTATCAAATATTTACCCGAAATATTTATACTTATACATTACATTTTTTTTAAGTATTTGCGTTTTCTTTGTACTCGAAAATTTCAGAGTTTTTCTCCTCCTAATTTTTAAAGCTATGACGTTATCTGTGTTCGCAAGTTATAATGTTGTCTCTACAGTTGCTATTTCCTTCTGGAAAAAGGACGAAGTTAATAAAAAAAGTTAACGCCAAAAGTGTTAAATCTGACCGCAAGGATAGTACGGGAAGTTTGCTAGTGAATCGATGAAAGTATGTGATATGAAGAGCATAGCACCATCACGGTAAAATTCTATGTCTCATAAAATATTGTGGAAACGGGAGGATTAATACAAGTTACGTTTCAAAGTAAACAGGACTTTGAAAAAAGCAGAACAAATGGCTTTTTTCGGCAAAATCAATTTATTTTATTCAAAATAGTCTCCTTCTGCTTCAATACAGATTTTTGCATGGTCCAAATGCATGTCGAACGAGTGTTTTAGCTCGTTGACCGGTATGGCCGCCAGTATTCCAATGCAAGCCTTTGGAATGGTCTCTACGTCTGCATACGTCTACGTCCCTTTCATGGGCAAATGTATTTTTCCGAAAAGGAAGAATTCGCACGGTGCCATATCAGGTGAATACGTTAAAATGTGATTTTTGGTCAAATAATCGGTCACAAGCGTCGATCGAATGTTGGATTCTGAGCAATTTGTGTGGAACAAACCGTGCATACACCTTTCGTAAGCCCAAATGTTTCGATGGAATTTCCGGTGATCACGGATTTTGATTGGTCCACATATTGATCATTTAGTATGTCCTCACAACCACTTTGAAAACTTTGAAACCACTCGTGCACTTTGCTACGGGGCAGGTAATCATCGCCATAAACTTGCTTCATCAATTGAAACGTTTCAGTAAAAGTTTTAACAATTTTAAAACAAAATTTAATGTTCATACTGACACTTAAAACGTAATAACTTCACTTCCAATCGATGAAATCTCATGAAATTCTCACTGGACAATCGATAAAGACAGCAGATTATAACGCACCAGTCGACAAAAGTTCTGTTTACTTTGGAATGCACCTTGTAATACAAAATATCATATACCCAGATTCTCTCAATTTATAATAGATAACTCAAACATCAAACAAGATGCACAAATAGAATAGAATGCTTCAAATTCAACATAAAAATTATAAAAAAATGGACCACAACTTTTCAAGCCTCGAACCGATTATGACGTTCTCAAAGCCTATAGCTCACTTACACCAAAAATATAAGTTAATCTGTAAGATTTCTTAAAGAGACTAAGTCTTTTCTTGATGATAATGAGGTCTGGTACGAGAAATGCATAATATTTATGTACTTATATCACTAATATACAATATATGATTTCCCAAATTCAAGATATATATGTATATATTCGTGAATAAAACAAGAAAAAACGTTAACTTCAGCTGCCCCGAGGCTAATATACCCTTCACAAGTGCATTTCTTTTAGTAACTATGTGTTCAGTTTGTATGGAACCTACATATATGCGATAGTAATCCGCGCAGTGTGTTCGCTTAGAAGGTTATGTGAAAGAGGTAAATGTGTAAATTGTATTCTTAGACTTGAATTAAGAATTCATTCATAAAAATATGCGCCGTATAGCGACAACTTTGAATTTTTTTTGCTGTTCATGGGATCAGAGTCCCATATTTTTGAACACTGATTCTTATGTAAAATTTAAGGAGGAATCGAATGGAAAGGTCAATTTTGAAAAATAGTTGGGGGAAAAACTCAAAAAATCGGGTTTTTGGAAAAAAAATGTTTTTTTTGGATTTTGAAAATTTTTTTGGATTTTGAAAGCATTTTTATCAGAAAGCTGTGATTTTTTTACATAAAATTGGATAACTTAAAAATTTTTTTCACTCAATTTTGACGTCATTAAAAAATAAAAGAAAAAGTCATTTTTTTGTTTGATCTCAATTTAAAGTGCGCGCCAAAAAACAACGGAGCAACTTTGACCACTAAAAAGTTAACAGATATTCTTCTATTGGTCTATATTATGATATTCTAAAGTTTGGTCAAAATCGGGGAACCACGGGTACAAAACCATGTCGCCAATTAATGGAATGGCCCATTTATTTATACTTTATAGAGTCTCCGACGCTTCCTTCTGGGTGTTACAGACTTCGTGGCAAACTTAATATACCCTGTTCAGAGTATAAACATGAAGGAAGGAATTGCGAACTAGATTAAAGCTTCCCTGATTATTTCAGGTATTGGTAAAACTTTATGTTAACAACTAAGGAAATTCGTATTGTAGGAAAAATTACGGTGGGACGGCATTTCAAGCTCCTTACGTACACCGTTGGTTTTCGCAAGAGCAATGTTTCGGTCGACCATAGCACCAGTTGAGTTGGACAGACAACGAAAGTTGAAGAGAGAAATGACTCGCATATACAGACAAAAAAATACCGACTAACGGATTTCAACACCGGATCATACTCTTGTAGGTCCCAAAGTGGTAATATATGTAGTTGCTGATGCTCATACCAATCTGATGTTATAAAGAGAGCAGTTCTCTTGTGTAACATCTGGAGATGGCGAACTCGTTTCTCCGATTGATGACGATGGAATAAATAATGAGGTACGAATGGCCTGGCAAGCTAGTCAAATACAGCGGATTCCACGCTCCAAAGACATTTTTGTACAAATTTTTATTCCGATATCTCCTTTGTTACTTGATTTTTAAAACGTAAAGTGAAAGAATAGGCACGCTCATTATACAATTGCAATGTTAGCTGCTATGAATATCGATTATACCGCCTTGGATGTAAATTTAATGTTTCTGACATACTTAGTTAGTGAAATCGCTTTTTTAGTAATTGTCAACAAAATCTTTACTATCTTTAATTTACTATCCGATTTCATTAATTTTTACACTATATACATATAATACATATCTTGTCCTATGCAAATTTGGTTTGTGAGATTTACTTCGCTTTTGTTTTTATATAGTATATGGTGAATCAACAACAATGTTATCAAGCTGAATTAGAGCTAGAGAGTGTGCGGTTGTCTTATTTTCTCACTATCTTTTGTGTTACCAAGTTTTGTTTTGCATATTTTAGATCAGTTTTATTATGTGAATGGCCAAAGGACATATGAAAATATAAAATTACTTCTTTTTATATTTGTACAAACTTAAAATATAATATTGGAAATCAATTATAATCATTTATAGAAAACATAATTAAAGATCTAACATTTTTTCTATGAAAAAAAATTAGGTGTTACAAACAACCATTAGATGAACAAAAAAAAAAGAAATCAATGTTCATTATATGACGAAAGTACAAATGAATCGTAACAATTTTTGGTATCTTATTAACTTATATTATGATTTCAGTCCTGTATTAACTTTTATTAAAATCAACATAATAAACTCAAATGATACATATGCGATATAAACGTAATCAAAAGGATGAAATTTCAAATATTGGCAAAATTAAACAGAGGTGAGAATACAGTTATATTAGCGTTTGTGGATTTTAATGATTTCTCTTATATACAACTAATATTTAAGGAAACACTTATTTAAGAGAAAACAACTAAAAATATCATACACATTAACCTAAATTAAAAGTTTTAAGCCACATCCGTTCCATCCGTTCTTTGGTGCTCCATACCAAGTTTTTAATTTTAATTTATGGCTTAGATATAGCACTTTAAAAGTTTGTTGCATAGTAAAACTTTCGAGACCATAATAATAAGTATTTAGTTTTTTTTGGATATAAAAATACCTTCTTATTTGCGATATAATGCCAATATTAAAACTATAAGGTACTTATTTATGGGATGAGTAAAATACATTTTTGGATTGCAAGGCTATTTTATATTTCTGAATATTCTCTGCGTGAGGAAGCAATTTGTATTATTATTTTGTGGATTAAAAGATTTCCCTTTGGGACATTCAATGAAGTGGTAGTACTTTGTGCGCACTGATTGCATTTACAAGGTACTCGCTATTTTATTATACCCCAAAGTGCTAGTGTTAAACATATGTCTCAATTGTGTTCGACTTGAACTGACATGCTTATGGTAGGTAACTTTTGAATGAAGAGTTCGTGTTGATTTAATTCAATTTTCTTCCAATTGAGTTAACCCCCTCGTGTCGAAGCGTCCAACATATGGAAACACAAAATTGACTTTTAAAACAAGAAACAAACAGGAATGATGAGCACTTTTATACGTATTTGTACGTGTTTATTGGTTAACACAGCCAATTTGAAAGAGTTTCCTTTAATATATGTTTTAGGCACACATCATTTGTTTGGATGCACATTGAATGAATTACAACAAGCAATTAACTCAACCAAAATAATACACAAATTATTTAATGTAATTGTATCTACAGACCTCAGAACCTCTCATTTGCGTGCATTTTTGTACTTCCAATCACAAAGTGGATTACACTTGTTTTTATTTTGCTTTGTTTTGTGTAAAATTCGTATAAAAGAAAAGGAGCTCGCGAGCCAAGGAGACTTCTATGATTTCACATTTACACAGTACATCGTTCTGTTGGCATCGATCCGATTCATGCGAGCACCAATTACAAAACATTTTATAAGTTTTGAACTGCCTTTCAAGGTTACAAATCTCCGATTAAATATTTTTTACAAGATTAGTGAAAGTAGTTTTATATGGTAAACCTACTCGATGTAGTAACTGTCAAATTCGAGTAAGTGATTTACGCTCTCAATTTCAAGAGAAAGAAGAATATTTACCTTTGTTATATTTGCACCCAAATAACAAAAGGATCATTTTTTTCATAGCTAAGATTACGTTATCAAAATACTACGTTTTTCCGCCACAGAGATTTAAAATAAAAAGTCTCAAAATATGAGCTTACAGAGTTTTTAATGATTTTTTTTACTTTCGTGATCACAATAACATATACCATAAACCAATAACATGAGAGGTATAGAATAAAATGGCACAAAACTTTGCAGTATTCTGATATATGTATGTCATGAGTATACTAAAATCACTTTTGTTATGAAACAAGGTATACATATTACTTTCCAAATATAAAACAAAGTAATGTTTGTAGTCCTGTTTGTTTTGTTCAGTATTGTTCTCTATTGTGACGTCACTTAGTTTGCGTCAAAGAAAAGCGAAAAAGTGAGGACGGTCTTCGTTCGCAATTTACTTGGTTCAAAGGCGGTGTCAGGTGTTAAAACTTTATATTAATAAATGTTGCCAAAAAATTCAATATTAATTATTCGATGGAAACGTAAAAGGATTAAAATACATCTTAGTATACTATTAATTTATACTATGGGTGATATTTTCACATACTTTCATTAGAATATTATATTTTACTTCGTATCCGATATGTTTATACTATATTAAAAACTAATAAACTGAAATGATATACGTACGTACATATTTGAGATATAAGTAAATTTAATTATTACTACTTTGGTATATGTATAAGTTAAACATCAACCAGAGGATGAAAATTACTATATTAGGGTTATGATGTAAAGTAAAGTGGAAAATGCGAAATCGCTCTATACCCGAAGGAGGCTAGGAGAAGTACTGAATTCATTAATTTTTGGCATTACTCAACCAAAAAAATTTTTAAAAGTAATTTTGTGAAGGTAACTCCACATATTCTGCGTAACGAAAATCTATATGAAGTATATGTACATGGTCTGTCGCAAAAGAAAGAGAACTTTTTAAATATAAAAGGCAATTGGATAACTACAATCGATGTTATCGATCAAAAAGGGACAGCAGCGTTTGGTCATCGGTCGTAAAATGCATTTTGACCAAACAGCAAATATTAAATTTTGTTTCAAACTTGGGAAAACGTTTACTGAAACATTTCAAATGATGAGGAAAGATTATGGTGATCAGTGCCTATTCCGTAGTAATGTGCATGAGAGGTTTAAGCGATTCCAAGAAGGTCGTGAGGACCTCTGTGGTAGGGCCAAAAAAAGTCGTCTTCAGAAGTCAAAAATAAAGACAATGCTGATTTGTTTTTATGATTCCGAGGATATTGTACACTGAGAGCTCGTCCCACCTGGCCAAACGATTAATGCTGTGTTTTACCTTGGTGCTATGAATCGTCTTTTGTCACGCATTTGTCGTGCTCGACCACAATACCGTGAGGCAGGGTCCTGGCGCCTGTTGCACGATAATGCCCCGTGTCATCGGTCGACGCTTGTCACTGATTTTTTGACAAAAAACTCCATATTAACCATTAATCACTCACCCTACTGACCTTATCTGGAACCCTGTGATTTTTACCAATTTGGAAAACTTCATTTGCTCATGAAAGGACACTGGTTTCAGGACATTTCAGCTATCCAAAAGGCGACGGCCGATATTCTCAAAAGCATTCCGAAAAATGACCTTAAACATTCATTTGAAATGCTAATTGACCGGACTAAACGCTGTATCGAAGCACAAGGAAACTACTTTGAATAAACAAATATAACTTTTGAAAAATATTATTTTTTTTGTTTTTTTTAACAGTCTTGTTTTTTTTGCGACAGACCTTGTATATACCCGACTTTACTTGATTTTGTACGTATATATTACATACTGACTGATACGGTAAAAAAGCCAATTGGAAGTCTAAAATTCCAATGCTGAGTATAATATACTATATATATACATATATAATACTAAGCCATACCCAATTTAATGAATTCTCGGCATCATGACATACTATTACTAAAACAGCATGATCGCCAACTTTAAATGCGATACCTCACACATTGATGAATACACAATATAAGGCAAAAAAAAAAAAACAACCGAGCGTTTGGAAATCCGTATATTAGGTATATGGCGCAGTAATCATCCGATTTAAAATATCTTAGGCACAAGGAGAAACGTTCATTAGGAATAGACACTTTCTGAGTTTTACTAAAACAACTCACGTACCGAAATACTTATACGGTATAAAGTCAGGCACAAGTTCAATCATCTTTATGCAAAGTGAGTTTCAAAGTAAACAGGACTTTTTGAATCTAGCGCCCCCTGGTGGTGCCATCTATATGTTGACAGGTGCGTTAGAATCTGCTATCTTTATCGATTGTCCGTTGCCAGTACGTTTCGGTGCGAAAATGAGCTTCAAACAAAGAGCCAATATTGAATATTGTTTTAAAATTGGTAAAACTTTTACTGAAACGTTTCAATTGATGAAACAAGTTCATGGCGATGATTGCCTATCCCGTAGCAGAGTGCACGAGTGGTGTCAACGTTTTCAAAGTGGTCGTGAGGACATAAATGGCGGGCCAAACTGTACGTGAATTCATCAAAAATCAGCCGAAATCATCATTGAAATTCATGGAAATGGAATTGAGTATCTCCGAAATATCGATTTATCGCATTTTTTTGCTCAGAATCCAATCGAATGACATCATTGTGACCGATTATTTGACCAAAAATCACATTTTAGCCATTAACCACTCCCCGTATTCACTTTATATGGCACCGTGCGACTTCTTCTCTTTCGGCAAAATGCATTTGCCCATGGAATGGAAGCATTATGCAGACGTAGATGCCATTAAAAAGGCTTGCATCAGCGTATTGGCGGCCATACCGGCTGACGAGCTAAAACACTCGTTCGACATGCTTTTGGACCGTGCAAAAAGCTGCATTGAAGCAGAAGTAGACTATTTTGAGTAAAATAAATCGATTTCGCCGAAAAAACCATTTGTTCTGTTGTTTTTTTAAGTCCTTTTTACTTTGGAGCGCACCTTGTAAATTTTAACCGTTATTTATTATTATTTATTATCACTATTATTAGGAAACGGTTTCAATAATATAGTATATCTCAGAGCTTTACATAAATTTAAATAAAATGTCAGTTAAAGGCACTGAGGCACGTACATACAGAATATCTGGGAGCTTGAAAAGTTGTGGTTCAGTTAAAAGAATTATAATAATTATTAGACGTAAGATGCCATATAATCCTCAAACGAGCGGAATTAGCCGAGTCATGAAAGTCCAACGAGTTTTAAGCGTTGCTATCTTAAGCTCCTCAGCTACAGAAACAAAAATCTCAATAGCCGAAATTAATAATTAGATTAAAGTAAGTTTATTATTTTTAAATGTTACTTGTTAAGAGTAGATAAAATAATTTGATTTTAATGAGAAAGAGTGAGTTTGTTAGATCAAACTTGCTGGAATGAGTTAAAATTAATATCAGATAGGAGAGTTGGACTACAGACTGCCCCATATATGAGTTTTGCAAGAAATATTATACCAAGCATTTCCCTACGACTAGCGAGTGTAGGGAGAGTTATAAGTTTTAAACGGTTAACCTGGAATTCCAACGCAAATGATTTAGGGCAAAAAGTAAAACGAATGGACTTGATAACCAGGGTTCCAAACCACAGAAGCATACTCTAATATGGCCCTCACCAAAGGTGTAAAAAGAATTTTTTTAGTAAGGGAATCTACAAATTCTTTAGACTTAGTTTAACAAAACTAAGAGCGCCTTTAGCTTTAAAAAAAGTGGAAGATGAAAGAAGATTAAAATTGAGTCCATAGTTACTCCCAGATCAAAAAACTGCATACTTCCTCCAAGCTAAAGTTATGTATTACGTATGAAGTTGAGTCTAATCTTGGTTGTCATGTCTTTCCTTATTTGTTGTGTTGTGCTCTTGTTATTACCGCAGGATTTATTTAACTCCCACAGCTTTTTCCCTTCATATGCTAGAAGGTCAATTAGGGAATTAAAACTAATATTACATCGCCTGATACTGTTCGGTAGGCTGATGGCTACGGTGCGGTATTACATTTTAACCACTAGCATTTTTTCATTTTTAAGCGCATCTGCCCAGATCCCTTCTCCGTAGAATAAGACGCTGATTGTCGTCGACATTAAGAGCTTTCTCTTTTTTTGGCTGAGGCCTCCTATGTTGGCTATTAATCGGCTCAATTGAAAGGTGATCTTCGCTACCTTTCCTGCGGGTTTCTTTAGTTGTACCCAGAAGGTTAGTCTGGGGTCCAGTCTTACGCTTGGTAGTTTACAGCTTTTTATGTCGTAAGAATATCCGTAGTCGTGTGCATGCCTATATCGAGGGGTAGGTGCATGTTTGTTAGCAGCAGTACGAGGTTTGACAATTAAGTAATGAGACTGATTTTATTGCAGCGCTTGTGGTAAATCTGTGACCTTGAAATTTCCTTTCTTTTTTCCCGGCATCCCTCCCCTCTCCACTGATATATGTACCATCGCTCTAGCTGCGCCAAGTTGAGTAGACGTGTGTTTGTAGTGCTCGTCACGAAAACGGAAAAACGAAATCAAGAGCAACGCGTCGCGATAAAATTTTGCGCCAAATTGGGCGAAACAGCTTCGGAAACGAACGCTAAAATTGTAAGAGTGTATGGTGATAGTACTCTCGCCCCCCGACCGAAAAAAAGCTCGCACGAGCAAGTCGAAGGTGAAGACGATGATTATTGTCTTTTTTGATAGCCGTGGAATTCGTTTCACCGGAGAAAAGTATGAATCAAGTCTACTATTGCCAAGTACTCGAAAGATTGCGAAAACGAGTCATCAGGGTGCGCCCAGACATCGCTCGTAACTGGATCCTTCATCATGACAACGCGCCGTGCCACACCGCTCTCAGCGTGTCCCAGTATTTGGCCTCTAAAGGGATCGCCGTGTTGCAACAGCCGCCTTATCCGCCCGACATATCACCCTGCGATTTTTTTTTGTTTCCTAAAACAAAATCGGCGGTTAAAGGAACCCATTTTGAGTAGATTACGGACATCCAGGCGGCCGTGACGGGGGTACTCCCGGACATCCCAGTCAAAGCGTTCCAGAAATGTTGCGAAACGTAGAAAACGCGCGGGAATCGCTGTATAGATGCCCAAGAGGACTACTTTCAAGGGGATGGCAGAGTTGTAGAATAATTTTCAAATATATGGTTTTTATGGAACCAGTCTCATTACTTAATTGTCATACCTCGTAGCTCTTCTTTCTCCGTAGCAAGCTGGAGGCTGTGTGAGTTGAGCCGTGCTTGCGTCCGTATTATGACCTGGTTCAGCTTTCTTTGCACTTCTTCTGTAACCCTTGTTGTGATTACTGCTGCGATGTCGTCCGCGTAGCCAATTAAATACGATTCATCTGGCATTTCTAGTCTTAATATAGCGTCATAGTCTGGACCTGTAATGGATCCTTGCGCTGCTCCTGACGTGACTGCTATCTTACGTGATCCCTCTTCAGTTTAGTACAGCAGTTTCCTGTTACTAACCGCTCCAAAGCCCTGAGGTAGTCGGGTATCTTGAAGTTTTTCTCAAGATCGTTGATCAAATCTACCCATCTAGCGCTGTTGAAGGCGTTTCGGACAACTAGAGTCGCCAGCAACACTATTCTTTTGTATTTATGCCATCTACGCTGTCCGATTTGTTGTTGTTGTTGTTGTTGGAGCAGCAGAATTCTGCCGAGTTGACAGTTCTTGGCCGGATAAAAATCCGGGTTCGTTCCGGTTACGTAGACCCGACTGTCGTGGTTTCTACTCTTTCGATGATGCATTTTATAGCTCTTATATTTGATCTGCCGGGTCTAAAGCCATGTTGTCTAAGGGACATTACTCCAGCTTCGTTGATAGCCGCTTGGAGTCTGGGTTTAAGTAGGCTTTCGTACAGCTTTCCCGCTGTGTCAAGCATGCATAGTGGGCGGTATACTGATGCAGAATTGGGGTCTCCTTTTCCGTTACTGATTAGCACCAGCCGTTGTTTCTTCCAGGGTTCAGGGAATATTCCGGCTTCAAGACAAGCGTTGCACATATTCAGTAGTACTGCCGGGTGCTCTGCAGGGATTATTTTGAGGATTTCTGCTGGGATCCCATCCGGGCCGGTTGATTTGTTGGCCTTGAGCTTGACAGTGGCTTTTTGCATCTCTTCAAGGGTAAACTGGGGGATTTGCGCAGATCTTAAGGTTTGTTCTGGATTTCGTATGTGGGAAATAGTGCGTTCACGATGTGATACATTTTGGCACCGGTTACATCTGGTGGCTTTGCTCGAGTGCCGAGTTTCTTCATCACTATTTTATACCTGAGTCCAAAGGGGTTTCTGTTTATATCCTCCGGTAATTCCTCCCATTTTTTCTTTTTGCTGTTGTTGATGACGTGCTTCAAATCCTTTTTTGTTCGGCTTCTTGGGATGCGGCTCATCTGCGCCTGGATGTTTAGTAGGCTCCTGCGAAGGCGGAGGCATATGCGTCTGAGTTGGGCGATATTTTCAGTCCATCAGTAAACTACTGCTTTATGTTTGTTGTGGGAAGCCTTGGGCATTGATTTTTGACAGGCTTTTTTATATTAAACATAGGGTGCTCGACTGTTTTCCTTGTAATTATGGGGGAGTTGATAGATGGGTTCTGGTCGTCTATTTTGGAGATTAATTTCGTTGTGTCTAGTTTCGAAATGTTCCACTTTCGTGACCCAATATTTTGTCTGTGCTGGTAAGCGTTTCTCCAGGACTTTCCATTTCTTTATTGAGGCTGCCACTTGTTCTGTTGATAGTGTAATGTCTTGTGGGGTTTCCTCGCATCTCCGTCTTCTAAACGTGGTTGCATTTCCCATTTTGAGCACTATTAGAGCTAGCCAAGCAGCCATTTCTAGAATGCGATTTCCTCTCGAGTCCGTGTTTGGCATACCCCACTCTTCGTCTCTGGAATTTAGGTCCCCGGCGATAATTAATTAATCTTCTGTAGACCTGGCTTGGCGTCAGGTAGAAGCTAATTACTGAAAAAAAGGGCATTTCGCCTGGACGAAACCGTAGCTATTCCCTTTGTTTACAGTGATGGCGTTACTCCCTGGTGGTTATCATATAGCGGCGGTTGAGCTGATATATTCTAGCCAAACACTACTCTCTTTCTTTGAATACTAAATAACAGATGATCTGTCATTAATAAAAAACAGAAACAGGATTGGACCAGGATGGCTACCTTAGGGAACGCCTGAACCTACATTGATTATGTCAGAAAAAGTAGCGCTCAATATAACTTGTTGAGTTTTATTACTAATATAAGAGCCAACTCATTTTCGAAATATTGGTTGAAAACCAAGAGGATCAAGTTTATTCAAAAGAATTGAATGGTTTGCTGTATCAAAAGGCTCCCGCGTCACTGTTGACAGTCATAACTTCGAAGCCGTAGATAATTTCGTTTATCTTAGAACCAGCATTAACACCAACAATAATGTCAGCCTCGAAATCCAATGCAGAATATCTCTTACCAACAGGTGCTACTTTGGACTGAGTAGGCAAATGAGAAGTAAAGTCCTCATTATTCCCGTCCTGCTTTGCTATTCCGCTATTGTTTTCAATGGATGACCTAAATCTACTCTTATGCAAAGGAATTATAAATGACTTTTTCCATATAGATGCAAAAAAGCCTTGCTTAAGAGATGCATTGAATAGTTTTTGGCACATTTGTTAAGGAAGCATGAAGGAATCATAGCTGGGGCATTACTAAATGATTGTTCTAACATATTTAACTGATATTAGACGTCTGCTTCGGAAATGTTGGGTGCATTAATTACAAAAATCGAACATAACTTGTGCTGATGTGGAACATTTTTTGGAGATTTGAAGAGTAATTGGACCCAAAAAATTCAGCAAACATATTAGAAAATGTGTGATTTTCACTGAACATAGTATACTTATATTTCATCATGGACGGAAAATTAGAAATCTTGCTTTTGGAGTTGACGAAACCATAGAACAATTTTGGATTACGTATAATATTATTTTTTACTTTGCTTATATAATTGTTTTAACATATTTTGTTAAGTTCAGCAAATTGTCGACGCAATTTAGAGTATTTTGAATAGTCAACAACTAAACCGTTTTATTTAAAAAGCTTAAAAGCACGAGATTTTCTGTTCTTTAATTTACATAACTCTCTCGAAAACTATAAATTAGAAGTCGTTCTTTGAGTAACAACACATTTCGGCACATCTTTTTCAAATAAACTTGAATTTTTATGGAAAGTTATATTCCGATATATTTTTTAATAATAGAAATAATCAAAATGCAATTTAAAATTATGATATGTCATGTTAGAAGCATTGTAATTATTCCCCATATTTACAATGTAACATGCAAAATAATGTTATGCACTGAATCTTGTGAAAGATGGTACATTCCTGAGATATAGGTTTTCACCATTATGTTTCCACTTAACCACATAACTTAATTTTTAATGAAGTTACAGCTTGCACAGACGTGCGAACAAACAGTCACCCAGATTTCAAATCGTCTTGTCATTCTGATCAATTATTTATATACATCTGTATATACTATATATACATAAACAAAACTACTATTATCTGTAGCAAAAAGTGTTGGGAGTATACATATTATATGTTATTCTTGTTCTTGTTATTCTTTATGTGTTATTATGCTTAATGTATAAAAGTTATTAACACATGAAATTAGTGCAATAAAGTCGTACGTATCCCAATTTCATCTTAAAAGCTTAACGCATGGTATGTTATATACGGTAAATCATTATTATTCCACCAATATGTGAATAAAGACAAACGGCAATATACAAGTTTTTTTTTAAACTTAACTAATCTATATCCGACCCGCGATAGATCAAAATACAGTTGGCTGTGAGTAAAATGTTATTTTCGTAGGTCAATCCCTACTAATTCGAAAGTTTGGCCTTGGGACTTGTTTGTAGTTAGAGAAAAAGATGTTTTCACCGGAAATCGAAGCCGTTTAAATGTGATTGGCAGATCACTAGAGGTCATCGGAATCCTAGAAATATGAGCTTTTTGACCAGCTTCTGGGTCGGTTATAATGGTTGCTACAAGTAAATTGCCCTTCAATTCCTTAATAGGCAGCCTCGTCCCGTTGCACATGCTTGGAGACCTTAAATTCCTCAAATGCATAATTGGAATTTAAATTTTTAAAGCCAATTCATGTGGTGGCAGTCCAAAAGGGGTTAATGAATTTAAAAACTCCTGGGGATAATGGACTGCGTCTTCGTTATTAGTCACGGTATCTATCAATTTGTATTTTTTATTTCTCCGGGAGCTGTTTGAATAATTAAATCGTTTATGTCGTTGACACTACCATTCCTGGGTGACACTATTGCCATACAACACAACCAAAGGAATTCCTTTTCGTGCAAATTCTCGATGTCAGAGTATGCTGCATCTTTAAAATTTCTAATAAATCGAGATCTACATCTTTTTGGCATTTTGAAATGAAAAAAGTTAAACTGTACTAATTATTAGATGTTATCTACAAAAATGTAATTGAAAAATTATAAGAACTACTTGAGTCGCTAAGCTGTTTGGATAGTTAAAACTTACAATATATTATATACTGAAAATTTTAAAAAATGGATTTAGTTCTGAAAACAACTGATGTTTAGATATGAAAAGAACATTGTTTATTTAAAAAAAAAAAATACTAACTTTTATTTTGGTAGGTACGTAGGAATAGTAGGTAAATACATATGTATGCATCTTGTATGTATGTATCAATGAGCATTCTGGAATAATTATTGAAATCAGCAATCATACAAAATGATAATATACATTTGAATTAAAAATGCAGTAGTTTGAATAAATAATAATAATCCTACAATTGTTTCGTACTCTGCAAATTTTTAAACGCTTCAAGAGCTCGAACCTGCTCGGCGTATGCTATAAACTTTTGCCTGCTCGAGCGGCGACCATGCGACTTTTTTCAAATAACTTACAATTTTAAACTTGTGATATCTTTCGAATGGAATGTCCAAATTGAATAATGGTATTGAAGCACACTTAACTATTAAGTCATTTGTTTTGATAAAGATTAATTCCAAAGTATAAAAAAAAAACTTTTTTTATAGCAGCAGCAGTGATAAAAACACTTATTGCGACAAAACTATAATAGTTAGACATATGCTGTCATGTGCGAAATTTTTTGTAGATACCTACATATATTATCTGCAAACCAATACTTTACGCAGCGCACGCGATTTAAGATAGTTTTTTGGTAATTTTTTCACGCTTGGGGCTATGTTGTTGGAGTTTTAGAATGCTTCCCAACAGTAAATGAATTTTTCAAATCGGTCAAGTAGTTTTGGAGTATATTCAATGCAAATAAATATACAATCAAATCTTTCCTCTTTGTAAGATTAGTATAGACGATACGGCTGACCCGATTCGAATGAAATTTTCGAATAATCTTCAGGATGGTTCAGAGAGTACTCCTGTGAAGTTTGGTGGCGGTAGGAATTAAAAAAAAAATTTTATTGTCAATGACATTTTTTACTACTAATAAAACAATATCATATCTGTTTTATTATACAATTTTGTTGACACGTGCGTCGTGTATATTTAAGTATATAAATAAGTCTTAATCTGCACACTGATGATACTTCATTTGACTGTTACTAAAGGAAGTCTTACAGGGTTTTTCCGGAAAGTAATAGGACTGATTTTCCTCCGCCGCGACTGTACTTCGGAACTTGCGTGCACCGACTGGATTCGGTAAATGTAACGAACGAGCGGCTGGCTAGTTGTCTCCGAGCTCCTGGAGAGTCAGCACAAACATTTTCACGCGACGTGTTTTTGTGAGCGGTGCATGCCGAAAATCCAGCGTTCGTTAGAGCAGAGCTACGCGATTAAATTCTGTGTGAAACTCCGTAAATCTGCGACAGAGACGTTTGATATGATCAAGCAGGCTTACCCAGATGTTGCTTTAGCAAGAAACAGTGTTTCGGTGGGCCGGGAAGAGGTCGTTGATGAATACCGAAAGAATGAGCAAATCCAAAGTGAAAACGATGCTTATTGTCTTTTTTGAAATCAAAGGCATCATTCACCATGAATTTGTCTATCCTAGACGAACCGTAAACGCAAAGTTTTACGTTCAAGTCCTCAAGAGACTCAAAGGAATGGTAAATCGGGCCCGACAATACATTGCAGCCGATTGGAAGTTGCACCACGACACCCCGGTTCATACCGCCTTGTGAACAACTACCTAACAAAGGCCGGCATCCCAACGCTTCCGCAGCAATCCTACAGCCTAGATGTGGCCCCTCGGACTTTTATGTTTCCTTGCTTGAAAAGACCGATGAAAGGTGATCCAGGCAGCATGCACCTCGACTCTCAAGGCTATTCCGGAGAATGCCTTCCGGGACGCCTTCAATGCTTGGAAATCGACGCAGAAGGAGCCTATTTTGAAAGTTTTTAAAGAATTGCAAGGATTGGTTCAATAATTTTTTTTAAATCGACTTAGTCCTATTACTCTCTGGACAAACCCTGTTTTATTTTTCATTCATATTTTTTTAGCAGAATTGTCGTAATAATTAATAATGCCACTATGAAAGCAGAGAAAATTGTAGCAGGATAACTAGGAGAATTGCAGAAACTGAAGAAGAGTGTAAATCATCACTGCAGCAAATGTGTGAGAGAGTATATTCAGTGCGAGCTTCCGAAACAACCCAAAAGACTTGTGCCCAGTTTCAGAGTCCATACTTAAGTTGTGCCCAAATAAAATCTTAGCTAAGCATTGTCGCAGACTGAGCAGTCGTTTGCGTTTCACATTCAATGCTTAATTTCTATAAAATTTTATTATGATATATGGCAACATTATAGGAAACATATGTTTTACAAATGTCATCCATAACAACATGCTTGAAATATTTAAATTATAATAATACATAAATTTGCGAGGAAAGTTATATCGAAAATGGATAAAAACACACAGTCAGAGCATTGGAACTGGTGGAAAAGTATAAAGTTGTCATTGAATGCAAGCGGACGGACACGTGCTCGAACGAAAACTCGAAACAATTCACAACAAAAGTCAGCTGTTACTTAAGCACTGCTTAAGTCTCCCATTTTCAGCACTTAAACATAACTTAAGTATGAAATGTAAAACACTATTTTCCTGTTTTATGTTAAGTATAACTTCTTAGTAATATTTCTGGTGACAATCCAACATCCGAAAATATAACTTATACTTAAAAATAATCGGCTTGACACAATCAGTAGTGAAGTTAAACGAGAAATCGTTTTGAGTCTTCACGCTATGTCCCCTAGAATTTTTATACAACCCATGAATTTGTGCGTGGTCAACTGCTACTAGTGATACACAAATAAGGAAATATCATAATCATTAGATTGTAACAGGCAAAAATTTGTAAATTTATTTACATATTTATAGGATTTTGTAGGTAGTGTTTAAATAAATGTTGTATAAGTAAGCAAGAACTGGGACGTTGGTAGCCGCCCACTCAAAGTAAAAAATTTTATATTTTGGGACACACATAGGTACGTACATAAGTACACATAAGCATAGATGTGCCAAACAGCAAACTCGAAATAGTGGTTGAAATTTTAGGCGGTTTCTTTATTCGTTCTTTAAATACATTTAGGTCACAATCACTATAGCAAGGCTTTGCAGATTCGTGGCTCTGCTTTAGCTAACGATTGGCGAATAAGCTGTCATAAAGGGGTTGATTCGCATTAATCCACCACTTGTCAAATAAGTAAAGCTGTGTATCGCAGAGACGCAGTGTTAAGGTCAATATTTTAAATATAAATATATAGATAAAAACGGGTATACAAATATATGTGCATATGTTTCGGCGAAGATTTATGGATTCGGTTTGCACACCCTCGAATTTAAAAATGGGTGCATGCTGCTTCATTTCTTCTTCATGGTTTTATCATGTTAACATTATTTTAGCTTTTTCTTACTCCGACAGCGATATGATCCTAATGGGTATTTGAATCCTTACTACTCTTTTCACTCATTTGGTCTCTAAACTTCATTGAGATATCCGAAATATGTACATACATATACATATGTATGTGCGTAGAAAATTCAGTTTTTGATGCATAGTTGTTCTAATCTCTAAAAATTAAAATGACGCAAGTTACGGTCCTTTTTTCAATAGCCAATAAATCGTTCAACTTTAATACGAAAATTCACGTTCTGTAAAGAACTTATGGTCAAAATAAACGGCCTACTGATCATACTATTCGCAACACCATCACCCATCTTGAGGACCAACGTTCATTATTGAGTAATATTCAACCGAATAGACCAGCTCGCATTGAAGAAAATAGCAGCCGTAGCTGAGAGTCTTTACGAAGACCGTAGAGAGTCGATTTGGCGCCGTTCGCAGCAACTCGGACTGGCCGCTTGAATTCAGGACTTGGAGCAGTACATCACACACCATTCGCCAGTTACCAGTCGAAATTCTCGAAATAGTCATCGAAAAATGGACTCAACGGATGGACGTCAATCTGAGGCGTAACCGCGGCCAACATTTTAAAGAGATAATCTTCAAAAATTAAATGCTAAAGAATGTTCTTTAGAATGATAATAAACAATCTGCATTAAATTTGAAGTTTCTGTGCATTTGTGCACAATCGAACCATTTGGGTTCGGAGTGAATTCACTTCATTATACGCAATGCCCGCACCAAACCATCCGCTTGTTGCGGTGTGAAAATGCATCATAAAGATTTTCAAAATTGGAATAACAATCAGGGACAAACAATATGTAAGACTCTTTGACAAGCTTCGAAATGCTAGATTCTAAAAGATAATTTATTTATTTTTCCAAAAAGTTAGTATTTTTATAATTCTAACATTGAAACCATAAAAGAATTTAACATTAATTTTAAGGATGAATTAGCGGCTATTAAAAAAACACCTTTATGCATTAAAAGAAAATAATAATAATAATAATTGTAATTAAAAATTAATGACACAAACAACTTTGAATCAAATAAATACCACGTGGAGTACCTAAATTTAAAACATACAATACATATAAAATATGTTTTAAATGAATCCAATGAAGAATATCACAGGTCAACAAAAGAATAATAAATGTATCTGGTTATACGAGTATGTATACCTGTAGTAAGAATGTGCACATACGTTTTTAAGCAATTATAGCGATTTGACTATGTTTGATTTTTCAGCCCATATAATGTCACTCTCTTCATAGATTCCAAATTCGTTTTGGAATCTGAACCAAAATACCATATCTCATCAATTCTGAAAATTTTAATGATTTCATTAGAGACTTAAACCATCAATAATGAGGAAGAGTTATTAGTACCTCAGTAGCATTAATGGATTTTACTTAATTCCGGTACGTACCGATCAGGAAATTGTAAAATGTAATATTAAGTGGGAAGAAATTATCTACCCCAAAACTATACTAATGCCGTCTTTTATTGTATTGGGTAATCGAAAAAGTACTTTCGAATTTCTAATCAAACTTCAACTTATTTTTCTTTATATTTATACCAATAAATAACTACCTAATATATAAAATTGGGTTTTATTAAATAATTTGCAATTTCCTCTTATTATGAGTCCAAAGCTTATTTAGATAAATTTAAAGATAATATGAGAGCTTATTGGGAAGAACAAGGAGAAGGCGTTCATGAAGGTGTAATGGAATTTGAGAATACCAAGAGCAGGATATTGAAATCATAATGGGGATATGTGAGATAAACTTCTACGGAACATGACGAAGAAAGTAAAATATTTATTTTTAAACTATTGGGGTCTATTTCAAAATGTTTATTGCAAATAAAACCTAAATGTGTGACTTTTATTTTTTGTAATAAATTGTTGATATGTGAAATTGTTATTATGATATGTTTAACATTTAATTTTTTTATATGTAAAAGCAAATTAAAAACTGTTTTTAATTCTAGTTTTGAGGTATAAAAGCAAAAAAATAAGGTATGTATATACATATGTATAACCCTATCGAGTTTATCGTGTGACAATATTTACAAAAATAGGTAAAATTCTTAATTAAATTTGGCTTGTATATTCTGTTAGTTAACTATTTTTGTGCATATGAAATTAAGAAGAAATGGCCCAAACCAAATTAGAAAAAAAAAAACTTGCTCTCCTGTAAAATTTAATTTTTCTAACATACGAAAACTTTACAACCATCAAGGCAAGCTGTCTAAATGAAATTAATATTTGCAACATATGTATGTACGCGTGAAGGTATTGATCGATATTTAATCTTAAAGTTATTGACGCATTTCTCTAACCGCTATTTTTGATATGCGAGTGTGTTCAGAAAACAATGAGAATTTTAAAACTAAGATTTTTCGGGATTGGAATATCCTAATGAAATTTTTATACTTTTGCAACCAGTTGATACAGAGTATTATAGTTTTGTTCGATTAACAGTTGTACGTATCACTTAAAACTAAGCGAGATAGATATTGGGTAATGTATATATAAATTATCAGAAGGATGAGAAAAGTTGAAATCCAGTTGACTGTCTGTCTGTCCGTCCGTCCGTGCAAGCTGTAACTTCAGTAAAAATTGAGATATCTTGATGAAACTTGGCATGTGGGTTTCATAGTACAAAAAAAAAAAATTGGGCCACTGCCACGCCCACAAATCGCCATTAACCGAAAACACATACTCGTAAAGTGCGATAAGTAATCACTTAATTAAGGTGTAAAGCTGTAATTTGGCACAGGGGACCGCAATATAAAATGTTCGGTTGCACCCGAACTTAGCCCTAACCTACTCGTTTTGTTTTGTTATGTTGAAATACCATACATGCCAATGAAGTACGATCAAATGCCCAGCTGTATTCATGGGTCACTGTCTGTATCAGCAGCTAAAATTAGATGGATTGGAGTTTGGCGATTTTCGTTTGTTAATTGATCAAAGAATTTGTTCGCGATTTAAAAAAAAAAAATACTGTAAAACACAAATACTGTAATGATTCTTCTACTTCCATATTTTCAAGACATAACTCAGATGACATTAAAAGATGACATATTGAAAATCGTATCAGTAATTTTAACTATCGAATGATATAGCATTGCTAATAGAAATATTTATTCTCACATAATTTTCTTGAGATATTTCAGTTGATTGTAATATTAGTTTGGGTAAAAAATAGGAAGACTTTTTAATTTATTCTGCGCGACCTATTTGTCGAAATATTTTTTCTCTGGGTTGGTGTGACTGTGAGTGAGATTTGCGAGATATTACTCAACAAAGAAGTTCCATTAAGTTTTGTTTACGAAATCAAATTTCTGGAGCCGACACGTTCAGAATGTTGGAAAAGAGCTTCGGCGATAATTATTTTTCTCAACTTTTTGATTAGTAAAATTTATTCATAGAGGGTCAAAGGTGAGCAGAAGCCGAAAAAAACCACAATATATTCATTACATACAGGGCTTTCCAATAAGAGTAATATGATTTCGTTCAAAGAAAAAATACACTAATTATTAAGGAAAATCGAATTCGTTTTTTACAATCGATAAATTAAGTTCTAATTACAACAAATTCAAATGTTCACGACTTTTTTTGTCCCTGCAATTTTATGAACATAATTTTCGAGTACTTTTTCCACTAAATCAAGTCGTATGTCATGAATATCATGTTCAATTTCGACTTCTTACGCTTGAAAAGAGTCTGGTTAATTGCTAAAGACCAATGACATCAAACAACATCACAAAAAGTAGTCTAGTGATGTTAAATCACAACTTCTTTGAGGCCCTTCAATATCACAATTTCTTGAAAAAATCGAATCTACAAACTTTTCTGTCAATAATTCGGTTATTGCACGTGCTGTGTGGCACATAGCTCTGTCTTGTTGGAACCAGATGTTGTCAAGATTAACTTCTTCCAATTGCGGTCATAAAAAGTTGGTCATCATCGATCTCTACCGCTCTCCATTGACAGTACCAAAGGCTTCAGCACATCAAAAAACAATCCAAACTGTCAATTTAGGTGAGTGTTATCCACAGTTTTTTTTTTATTTATCGCGCCACCTAGAAGAAAGTGAGTCTCTTCGAAGAAAATAATTTTCTTATCGTTTTCCAATTGTTCCACAGCAAAGCCAATCCATTGGCTTCAGTTCTTGAAAGAGAACAATTTTATAACGATGCAAGCTCAAATTCTTTCTCCAAATCCGTCAGGTTGAGGTTTGAAACAGTCCCAATTCTAGAGAAAGTCTTTTAAGCGACAAATTACGTCTCCAGAACAACTTGCCTATATGGCAGCAATATTTTCATTACTTCGACCGTTTTTTTTTCTTATTGGTACTTAGACTTTGTGCAAAAAAATTTAAGCTCAAAATTTTTAATAATTCAACGAATAGCGAGCACGTATGGACGATTAATGAGTATGGATAAAAAGGCAAAAGCGTACCAAAAGTTGCAATTGGAGAAAAATTATTCTGATAAAAAAATTTAATAATTTGTATATCTTGCTATGGTGAGGTTGTTGTTGAGAAGCAAAGTCCTCTCTCGACGAATAAAAACCAAACTCTATAAGTCGCTCATAATTCTCGTCCTGCTATATGGTGCAGAGGCATGGAGGATGACAACAACTGATGAGTCGACGTTGCGAGTTTTCGAGAGATAAGTTCTGCGAAAGATTTATGGTCCTTTGCCCGTTGGACACGGCGAATATCACATTCGATGGAACGATGAGCTGTACGAGATATGCGACGACATTGACATAGTTCAGCGAATTAAAAGACAGCGGCTACGTTGGCTAGGTCATGTTGTCCGGATGGACGAAAACACTCCAGCTCTGAAAGTATTCGACGCAGTACCCGCCGGGGGAAGCAGAGGAAGAGGAAGACCTCCACTCCGTTGGAAGGACCAGGTGGAGAAGGACCTGACTTCGCTTGGAATCTCCAATTGGCGTCACCTTGCGAAAAGAAGAAACGACTGGCCCGCTGTTGTTAACTCGGCTATACTCTGGCAATAATAAATACGTCAATCTTCGACTTCTTGATTGCAGTTTTTTTTTTGAGCTTTAGGCTTTACACACGCTTTCGCTTTGCTTTAATCGTACTGTTACTCGCGTAAAAAATAGTGCATATTAGTGAATGTTTTGTTTATTATGGCCCCAGGGCCACCTAACCTCGGAGAAAGTAGGTTTGCTTTGCTTACCTCTTGCCCCAACCCCAAAATAAGCAAACAAACCACTTGAAAACTTTCCAGAAATTATTCACGTTAAAAATATTGCCCTAAGTTTGTTCTAATATTTGCAGCAGATTCGAACAAAACATTTTCCAAATACTCTTGTTTCGCTGTGCACGAAAGCTTAGAATCAATAAACAAGGAAATTTCATCTTTCACCAAATTACGTGATGGAATTCTTATTTCATAAAAACCATAAAATCGCTGAAAAGTTTCTAACAGCAAAGAAATTAAATAGAATTTTCGATATTTAAGTTAAATTAAACGACAATTTGAATTGCTCTAAAGGTACAAATAACGCTCTATTTCTATACGTCATTGCATAGGAAAACATTGTTGTTAATTAAAAAGATCAAGGAGTTACCTCCGTCTATGAATTCACTAAAAAATCTAGAAGGCAAACAAAGACCTAGTGGAGTGTTCTCCTTTCATTTGACATCTATAAACTTCCAGAAAAAATCGAAGTCTCAGAGCGCACATTGCGCTTTACAACCTATGAGGTATAAAAGTTTCCAGCTTCTAGGCCACCCAACTAAACGTTGCAACAACAATCCAGCCTGCGATACGTGCAATTCCCCTCCTCACATCCCCTCGCCTTGCAACGGCACCTTTTGTGAAAATTGCTTATGCGATCATCCTTCCTCTTCACATTCTTGTCCTAAATACAGTAGAATCGCAAAAAGCTTAAACAAAATGTCCCAAGAGTGTTTTACTATTCCGAAATATTAACTTTTCCAAAGGGGTTTCGAATTTGAACAAAACTCGGAAATAAAAATATTATTGATGATATATGTAATACGTTCAATTCATTTGCAAGACTCGCTTTTACTCGTAACAAAAGAAACTTAGATTTATACATTATACATACTACATACTTATGTACATATTAATATTAGGTTGTCAAAAAAGTCTTGCGGTATTTTCGCTAGTTGGCGCTGAAAGCACGTAATTCTAGTTTTATTCATCGCATCGGGTCATGCTATACCTTTTTGGAAAGCTCATTTCACGCGCTAACACGTGTTTGATTGACTGTCGTTTCTTTTAAGTCGTTCGTGAGTTATGGTGTCGCAAACATGGAGCAAAATAAAGAGAAAATGCGGCATATTTTACAGTATTACTACGATAAAGGCAAAAATGCATCTCAAGCCGCCAATAAAATTTGTGTAGATTATGGACCCGATACAGTTTCCATTTCCACCGCACAACGATGGTTTCAACGTTTTCGTTCTGGTGTAGAGGTGGTCGAAGATGCACCACGCTCCGGAAGGCCTGTCGTCGAAAATTGCAATAAAATCGCTGAATCAGTCGAAAGAGAACGGCACTGTAGTCATCAAACCGTTATAAACCATTTGAAGAAGCTTGGAGTCACTAAGAAGCTCGATGTATGGGTGCCACACGAATTGATTCAATAAAAATACCGCAAGACTTTTTTGACTTTTATTTTGATCGTCGTTTCAATTTTCGATGTCTTCACTGCTGTCGTCAACACCACCCACCTAGGACAATAAAGATCCCGAAGTCATCTGAATTCAAGACTTTTTCGATTTAGCATATTCCAATGGGTTTTCAATCCTTTTGAAGCAAAGGGGGATGCGGATTTACCAATTATCAATGACTTCATGTTATGCGAACCATCTGCGCTCTAAATAACATAAATGTGATTCTATCCTTAGCAATTTTTCGGCCAGGTGTTGTCTTTTCGTAAATTTAATCTGATTTGCAATGAATTTTTCTGCTTTGTTGACATTTTTTAATTCACTAAATTAGAAATTTGGGGAATACATAGCAATTATTTTTCTTGCCAAACAAAATGTTGGGCTTGAAAACAAAATAAGTTCAAAAAAGTAAACCAAAAGTTAACTTTTTAGAGCGGTACGTAGACGATCAAAATTGGTCATCTTAGCCGAAGGTTTAACTTTCTTGCGAATTAACTATTGCGTGATTCTACGGTACCTACAATCCAAAAGTATTCTAAAAATTACCACAGCAAAAAAATGTTCAATGTGAGAAGCACTAAAGCTATAACTAACGTGATTCCCCACCGCTCATCATCTCCTCCCCTGCCACTCTCTACAGACACTGTACTAAAATCTCCAACAACTTATCCTCTTCCACAACAAAAGAAAACCATGAAATAAAACAAAAACAATTCCGATCTCACATTCCAATAACCATCTAAAGTCCTCAAATCAAACTACAAAAAAAAACAACAAAAGACCTTCCTAACTTAACGTTTCCCCAAACAAAAACAAACCCAACCAAAATAAGCATTCCACTCATTCCAAAAACATTCTCTCTCTCTCCCTACAGACAATTCCGATCTCTCTCTACCTACCTATATAGACTATATCTCAATTTATGTAATTATCACTTCTGGCGATGAAGATTAATAACTTCTATAATTCCTCCGCACTTTTTTCTCAACACCCATATGTTTAGATTTCTCCAATGGAATATGAACCGATTCTACAACAATTACACTGACCTAGAATTACTCAAAAAAGATCAATCACCTAATGTTATATCACTACCTATTTCTCCAACTTAACACAAAATCATACTAACAAACAAGGTGTTACTACTTTAATAAAAAAAGATATTCCACACAAACTTTGTTGGATTTAAAATAACCATCTTAACAATTTACATTCCACCACACCAAAGCTTTAAATCAAAGAATTACGCGATATAATAGGCATATCCAAACACTCGTACTTATACTTGGCGATTTCAATGCCTGGACTCCTCTTTAGGGTTCCACATGTACTAACCAAAGAGGTAAAATCATAGAAGACCTTATATTAGCGAAAAACTTGACAATTTTAAACGACGGTTCTCCTACGCATTTTTCTACACATAATTCGTTCACGAATGTAGACCCTTATTTGTTCTTCTGCTTTCGCCTCCAATCTTAATAGCCAAACATTAACTGATCTATATAACAGCTATTACTTCCTCATTATAACTCATTTATCAACCTCTTTATCCAGAAAAGGGTCGGCGAAGCCAAAATTTCTGTTGGAAAAGGCAAATTGGTCCAAATTTCAACAAAAAAAATTTCTGCTGCAAATCCCATTGACGATAATATAAATAAAGAAACTGCTCCGATTACCAAAATAATCAAAACTTCTGCTCACTTCTCTATCCCCCAAATGGATAAAGAAGCTTCAAAAATCATGTGCCTTATTGGTCTACGGAGTTATCTAAACTAAAAACAATCAGTATGGTTAATTTACAAAAGAACTCGCTCTATTGAGAGTTTAATAAAATACAAATAAGCCAATGTAGTGCTTCGGAAAAATATTAAAGAAGCTAAGGGACTTGCTTACAAAAACTTACCGAAGCTATCACTTCGTTAACAAATCCCAAGAAATTATGGGCCGACATAAAAATGCTCTCAGGCTCCTATACGCAAAAGAATCTTAAATGTACAGGGTCCGACACTCGAAGTAACCAACCTCATACCGTTCGCGCAGCTGTCGCACTGGAATCAGCTCTTTATAAATTTGCTGAATGTCAGTTCGGAGTATTGTTCACAAGTGTACAAAAGCGTTTTGCCAAAAGCGAACGCAAAAAAAGTGATCAGTGATGGAATTCAAACGTAATAGTGTGATTGCTTTATATTTAGCTGGAAAATCACAGCCAGCAATTGTTCGTGAGCTCAAACGCCTTAAATTGAATAAAGTTTTTATTTGTCGCACCATCACTCGTTACAATGCTACTGGCAGCATCGCAAAACGCCATGGAGGTGGTCATCAAAAGACTGCAACTTCACGTTAAATGGTTCGGAAAGTGAAGAAGCGACTTGAGCGAAATTCACGACGAAGTGTCAATCAAATGGCTAAAGAACTGAAAATATCTGACCGCAGTATCCGACGCATATTGAAAAATGAGCTCAAGGTCAAGCCTTACAAGTTCCAAAAGGACCATGATCTCACACCGAAGTAGCAACAGGTAAGACTTGAGAGAGCGAACCGGCCGAAAGCGGTCAAATCCGGAACATTGTGTTTTCTGACGAAAAAATTTTTCCAATTGAGCAATTCGTAAACTCTCAAAATCCTTACTTGACCGACCGTTCATACGAGAATCTAAGTCATCGGTTGGCCACTAGGAGGCAACATCCGCCACAAATAATGGTTTGGGCCGCTGTCACCGCAGATGTGTGCTCTTCAATTGTTTTCGTCGAGCCTACATCAAAGTAGATGCGACATATTATCGGGAAAGTGTTCTGGAGGCTGCTTTGAAGCCGTGAGTAAACAAACATTTTGGTCGTAAGCCATGGACGTTTCAACAAGACTTAGCACCGTCTCACAAAGCGCGAGTGAACCAAGAATGGCTGAAAAACAACGTTCCGAACCTCATTTCGGCCACACAATGGCTCCCGAATTCACCAGATGCGAATCCAATGGATTATTCTCTCTGGGCCATTTTGGAGAGCAAGGTTCGAAGTAAAAAACACACCAGTCTCGAGATGCTGAAGAACGCAATTGTCCGTGAGTGGGCCAAAATACTGGCAAGTCACATCCGGGTAGCTTGCGATTCGTTTTTCCGTGCAGACAGGATTTCATATCCCATGCTAAAAACCTGTTCTTAAAGTCTCAATTATTAAATTGGACAACAATATTTTATATCAAGGTGTCTACCCTTAAAGCTGGAAAAATGCGGTGATAAACACGTACTCATTTCGCATATTATTTATTCTGACGATGTGCTGCTTTTCTCCAGAATATCTCTATAAACATATGCAAATTATTCCATATTTGTAGAAAACACATATGCAATAATTTCAATCTAACCTACTTATAATAATGTAAATATTGTTAATACTACTAGTCTTAAATTCCTAGGTTTAATATTGGATAAAAGGCTTACTTTTTAGGAACATTGTACAAATCTTCCTAAGCAACTAGTTTCTAGGCTTAATATATGTAATTAAGTATGCATCATCTAAGTACTGTTTGATTCATAATTCTTCTCTCATCAGTATTACAAGAGCTTTAACTTTATCTAATATTAATTATGGTCTCCCTATCTATGGCAATTGTGCCAAAAGCAACATAAAGCAAATCTTTGCACCATATGATGCTGCTGTTAGAAGAAGTATTCGGGTATTCCCGAAATCACCAATAAAGTTCACATTAACGGAAGCCGGACTCCCATCTATCGAGAAAAGAGTTATACATACTTCGCAAAAGCTTACTCCAAAACTACTATTATGCAATAACAAGCTCTTATGTGATATAGTAAAAGCCAAATGGACCGACGAGGTAAACTCCAACACTCCCTCCACTATTTCCAAATGCATTAAATTAGCTAAAAGTCTTGGCATTACAACTACACCGGAAGAAAAATCTGTTTCATATGCCCCCTCATGGCTACTCAAAGAAACCTCGTTCGAGCCGTTCCGACAAATGAGCAGCTTTTTGAAGAGAAAATGACGTTTGCAAAATTTCAAAACGATGTCTTAAAAACTGAGGGACTAGTCCGTACATACAGACAAACACACGGACATGGCTAAATCGACTCAGCTGATCATTTATATTAGGTTGTCAAAAAAGTCTTGCGGTATTTTCGCTAGTTTTCGCTGAAAGCGCGTAGTTCTAGTTTTATTCATCGCATCGGGTCATGCTATACCTTTTTGGAAAGCTCATTTCACGCGCTAACACGTGCTTGATTGATTGTCGTTTCTTTTAAGTCGTTCGTGAGTTATAGCGTCGCAAACATGCAGCAAAATAAAGAGAAAATACGGCATATTTTACAGTACTACTACGATAAAGGCAAAAATGCATCTCAAGCCGCCAATAAAATTTGTGCAGTTTATGGACCCGATACAGTTTCCATTTCCACCGCACAAGGATGGTTTCAACGTTTTCGTTCTGGTGTAGAGGTGGTCGAAGATGCTCAACGCTCCGGAAAGCCTGTCGTCGAAAATTGCGATAAAATCGCTGAATTGGTCGAAAAAGACCGGTATAGTAGTCATCAAACCGTTATAAACTATTTGAAGATGCTTGGAGTCAATAAAAAGCTCGATGTGTGGGTGCCACACGAACTGATTCAATAAAAATACCGCAAGACTTTTTTGACAACCTTAATATATATACTTTATAGGGTCTCCGACGCTTCCTTCTGGGTGTTACAAACTTCGTGACGAACTTAAATAAATTTAGGGAGAGAATATTAGTTAGCAGTTGCTTCGTCATTAATTGCTGCAAATCTTTTAAATGATGGAAAACTGTTCATTCATCTTTTAAACTTCCGTTATCAATTAATCTTGAGCAACAATCAATATGTTCTATCCCTAAAATTGACCTCTTGGTTAACAATTTACAATTTCAATCACACATTTTTGTCGGGCATATTACACCTTTTTCACAAATCAGTAATCTTATCAGAGGGTATATTTCCGCATTCTACCTAATTTACTAAGTACACCATCCAGCGATCACTCACGCAATCACTCCGATTCTAAAGTCAAGCTGCCTAACATAAATGTCGACATTGTCTATGGTTGGGGGAATCCCCGAATGATAATACATCATTGGGGGGTCCCCCCAAGTTTCAGTGTGATAGGAGTGAGTGAGTGGCCTTATTTTGTTTCGTTTTATACTGAGATCAATAAACACTGGATTAATTATCTAAGGTTTGATATTTAAAACTGAGTAAATTAGACAGAAGTTTTGATTTGTTCGTTAAAACATTATTTCATTATGTGGAAAAGAACATATTTAAGTGGTTCACAAAAAAGAAAAAAGTTACAGCTCAAAAATAAATAACGGAAAAACTTCCAAAGCGGTTGAAGAAACAAATAAGGCGAGGGATTCTCATCACCGCAAGACAAAAGTACCTCTGAATGCCACCAGGAAAAAGAGGTTACATTAGATGCTGAACCATCGACTTCAAGCCACTGTGAATTAATAGCTGCAAGCTCAGAGAATGTATCTGAGTCTTCTGACTCCGGCACTAACTGTGACGACATTTTACCGGAAAAAGTCCGTGATATTTGGATTCGAAAAGGACCAGAGTTTTCCAAAATATAAATAGTGACTTCTCTGAAACTTCTACAAGTTTTCCAGATTCAAAGGATAAAACGAAAACTAGATACTTACTAAAAACATTTTTAATCATAAATTGACGAATGGTGAGTCTTAGCAAAGAAAATGGCTGCTTTATTCACCAGCAAAGAAATCTGTATACTGTTGTTGTTGCCGTCTATTTAATACCACTACTGGTACTATACGTAATTTCAGTTCTCCTGATGGATATAAAGATTGGAAGCATATAGTAAGTAACTTATTGATAGAGCGTGAGAACAGTTTACAGCACAGGGAATTTATGATGAATTATGTTGCAAGAATGAAAACTACTGGACGAATTGATACTGAGTTGCTGTCCCAATATCATACAGAAATTAACTATTGGAAGGAAGATTGTTGCAGTAGTGAAATTTTTCTTCAAGAGGTCTTGGTTTTCGTGGCGATAATGATACATTAGGATCGCAAAACAATGGGAATTATTTAGAATGCTTAGAACTGATTGGTGAATCTGATCCTTTTCTTGCTGATCACATAAAAAACTGCGGAAATCGTGGAAAAGGAAGTAAAAAATTCGCAGCATAAGCCTCACTCTTTTGAAGGATCATCAGAGACTGCACAGTTGAGAGGCAAGAATAAGTTTCGTGTAGATACTATACTTTCATTCCCATAACACATTAAATACACATTTAAAAAAACGTTCGGCAGCATACCAAGAAATTTATAGTCGATTTAGTTTTCTTTGTCAGTTGACAACAATTGAATCTGGCGAGTTGATCAAAAAATGCAAAGAATTTTCAGAATTTTATCATGGAAACATTAATGAAGATGAGCTCAAAACAGAATGTTTTCATTTAAGCCAATATTTAAAAAAACACAGCAAAACAATCAGCGGATTTAAATATCTCAAACTTACATAACCTAATAAAATCAGATAAATTGGAAGAAACTTTTCCAAATGTAGAAATTACTACTAGAATATTGCTTTGTCTATTGGTTACCAATTGTAGTGGAGAGCGGTCATTTTTGCAGCTTAAAAGAATAAAAAATGAATTGCGAACAACAATGTTACAAAAACGACTGAGTAGTTTGTCAATTATGTGCATAGAAAGTGATATCCTTCAAAAAAAAAAAAAATAAAAAAATCAAATCGTCAGACACCGTGACTAATATCGAAGACGCAGTCTATTATCCCAAGGAGTTTTTAAATTCGTTAAACCCTTTCGGACTGCCACCACATGAATTGGCTTTAAAAATTTTAATTCCAATTATGTTTTCGGGGAATTTAAGTCCTCCATGTGTGCAACGGGACGAGGCTGCTTATTAAGGAATAAAAGAACGATTGTAGCAACCGTTATCACCGACATAACTCATATACCGAGGATTCCGATGATCCCAAGTAATTTACCAATCCCATTTAAACGGCTTCAATTTCCAGTGAAAACATCTTTCGCTCTAACTACAAACAAGTCCCGCGGCCAAACTACCGCGGAGAGTTCAACTCCCTCCCAAAAGTTAAAAGTTATTAATTATTTCCATTATAAGTGACACCCCGCAAAAAAAAAATCTGACTTCCAAGTACAAAATTACAAAGTTCCCCCTACCATATGTAATAATATATATCACATCCATACAACTAAACGGTTGAAAGGAATGTTTATAACGTTTCGTTAGATATTTGTCGCATTTTCATCACCGCTCTAAGGAGACGAACTTAATTTCATTAATTTGCTATTGCATCCATGGGCACAATTTTGTTTACGGTCTGCGTAGACATAGGGTCAGTAATAACAGTTACATTTATCAGTTGAGTTGATATTCTTTGGGAAAAGTATTGCAGAATCACTAAAGGCTACTATATTAGTTCTAATTTAAAAATATTGTGACAATCTCTTTGTAGAATTGTTCGAAACAAGGCCGCAGAGAAAGCAAAACATGTCCACCACCATCAACCACAACAACATAACAGCGGCTGTTCTGCAGGTAACAGCGGCAACTCCAATCACAATGCAATGGATAGTGTGGAAAGCAATGGGAATGATTTGAGTCACCACCAGCAACAAAATAGCTCTGCTAACTCAAATAGTAACACGACATCAGTTATAGCACATGCACCAGCCACCACTGTTGCAGCAGCGGTGACACATTTACAACAACATCCGCAACAAAACATTCTTAATACAGCGGCATCAACCCCAACTCTAAATGCAAATGCCACTAATAATCACAACGGCGTAGAACACCGATCAACGGGATATAGTATAAATGGGATACTGGGTATACACCACTCTACAGATCCAAATGGAAATTGCATTAAAAGAAAACGTATCGACGATCATGGTAAGTTTTCATTCCAAAATATACGCTGTATGTAGCTATATTTCACTGTTTTTTTTTTTCAAGAAAACATAATCGCTAAAGATTTATAAATCGCATGCCGAAGCAAATATAGAATTTCACTATTACTATTAATTATCCCTAATTCAACCTTGTATCTCGCACTATATATTTCGTTCATATGTATGTACCTTATTTTAATATCACTTCTTAATTTATATGTGTATGTATGCTAATCAAAATGATATTTTATCCACTAAATAATCTACATACATACAAACATATGTTCATGAATGCGGTTGTGAAAGGCTACGTGCAAAGTGCCCTTGATGAGTATACTTAAGCAATCGCTTGTCGCTTCAGTAAATTTCATAAAAGTACTTAAGAGCACACTCATAAAAATTATTTTTATTGACATATGCCACACAATGCTGCGTATAAGTACAAGTATAATACTGGCATATGTGTGAACCTGTAAGCTGTATTGCGGTAGTTCGATATCTTTAAAATTACATTACAGAGAGATTCAATAAAAATGGATTGTCTGAGTTTTGGATAATATTTTTTAGTTAAAAATTTTTAATAAAAATTATTTTTATCAGACTACATTTAGCATATTTTCAGATTATAACAGGTAAGGACGGGCTAAGTTTCGATGTAATCTAACATTTCATGCCCTTGCAACTTACAAGGATCAAAGCCTGGGAAACAGTTTTAGGCCTTAGCAAAACTTTTTTTCAAACATACTCGTACACTGTTATTAAAAAGAGATTCTTTCTGAATTTTCTTTTTCTCTTACATCTTGACCAATAGATGCGGTACAAAATGAACCGAAAGTTAGGAGGTTGTGATCTGATTTTACCCATTTTTGGCACAAGTTATGGTACGATTTCGATTTTGTGCATAAGATAAAACACCTTGAACGCACTATTTCTGCAAATTTTTACTCTGACAACTTAAAAGTTTGTTAAATGGAATGTAGTCGTGGTTGTCATCCGATTTCACTCATTTTCACAAAATATAATAGAAATGTTTCAATAATCTCACATACCAAATTTGGTTGAACTCGGTCAAGTTGTTCCTAAGATATTTGATTCCACCATTTAATCTAGTGCTTAGTTGCGGTACTTTACAAGTTTTCGATTAATAGTGGTTCGATTTCACTCCTCTAAAATACCAAGATTTTTATGGTGTTAGTGAAAAAGTTTCATTATGGTATCTCTATTTTTATTTAAGTAACAACGTGCACGGACAAACAGTTACTCGGATTTCAACTCGTCATCCTGAACATTTATACTTATACATATACGTATTAAGGTGCGCCAAAACTAGTTTTTTTTTTCTTAGTTACCATGAAAATCTCATCCGACATGACAAAAAACAAGTTCTGGTAAGACCTGAGCTCTTAAGATTAATAATGGGTTGTCAAAAAAGTAGTATTTTTATTGAATCAATTAGTGTGGCACCCATACATCGAGCTTCTTAGTGACTCCAAGCATCTTCAAATGGTTTGCCGGTCTCTTTCGACCAATTCAGTGATTTTATCGCAATTTTCGACGACAGGCTTTCCGGAGCGTTGCGCATCTTCGACCAGGACGAAAACGTTGAAACCATCCTTGTGCGGTGGAAATGGAAACTGTATCGGGTCCATAAACTGCAAAAATTTTATTGGCCGCTTGAGATGCATTTTTGCCTTTATCGTAGTAGTACTGTAAAATATGCCGTATTTTCTCCTTATTTTGCTGCATGTTTGCGACGCCATAACTCACGAACGACTTAAAAGAAACGGCAGTCAATCAAACACGTGTTAGAACTACGCGCTTTCAGCGCCAACTAGCGAAAATACCGCAAGACTTTTTTGACAACTGAACTGAAATGGCAAATCGGTAGAACTCAAAGGAATTCGTAGAATCAATCATTCTGCTCCTTGTATTCGATAGGTGCGTCACAATCAGTCAGGTTCCATTACACAGTTTCGGTGCATGAAGATTGCGAAACATAATAACGACAGATATAACTTTGAGACGCAAATGGTGCGGTGACATACCAATCCTCTCCAAAGAATTTAGAAATTCCACTGGATAATTCATTCATTGTCAAGACGAACCATCGATTTGTATGAGCGCAAGTCTCCCGGAAATTGACTTTGAATCTTCGAGTTTAAGTCAACAATATCGGTATTTTTGGCAGCTAACATTGCGCGTACACTTAAGGAATCGTAGTTACAATAATTTGGTCAATGTCTGAACATTCATGATGAGTTCATATTTCGTGAACTGATAAACGGCAGATGAAATTGATATCAAACCACCGGAAGTATCAACCGGAATTGATCCATTTCCAATTTTTAGTGAAGACGATATAAAATGTCTTCGGCAATTTCATTTTTGTTCGTATCGCATAATAGACGCGGATTTGAAGGCTGATATGTCGAAATGATTATCGCGAAAAGTGTGCGAACTTCATTTGCATTCCAGTGATTATCATTTTCCAGCAATTGTAATTGCTGCTTGCTTCTCAAAAAGTTGCACACCGTAACACTCACAGTACGCAATGACTCCAATGAAGTTGAACCGCGAACATTTATCAATAGGAACCGAAGGTAGAAACAATCGTCGTTTTTCGGGTGGATTGTGTAAATTCGTCCTAATGCATTAGTTGATAATACACCTGGATGTTTATCTACTGGTTGGCCTTGCTTTCTGCGTAACTATTTCTTCAACGATGCATTACATGTATAATATTAAGGTATTTCCGAATGTCCTCGCAAACGGATCTCTGACGAAAGTTGAGCAAAAACTCGTAAATGTTAATTTTGTTGCTGGCGGTGTTTCCACTGGCTGTACTCTGTTCTCTGGGTTGAAGTACACACTTTGGCCTTCTCCAAATTAACTGTGAGACGCACAACAGCCGGAGAACGTTCATGAATTGCAGAAGTAAATGTCCTACAAAGCGCTTTATTGCAGTTTATGTATCAACTGTATCGTTCAATTCCAATAACCCCCATGTTGCTTCCTATCGTGACGTACTTTC
This sequence comes from Bactrocera zonata, assembly GCA_037783105.1. Classification (NCBI taxonomy): domain Eukaryota; kingdom Metazoa; phylum Arthropoda; class Insecta; order Diptera; family Tephritidae; genus Bactrocera; species Bactrocera zonata. The sequence continues at coordinate 853,872 of JBAWJQ010006688.1, forward strand.
AAACGTATTTTATCGATTACACCAAACTGCAATACTAAACACTGATATGAGGTTTGAATATGAAGTAGACAATAATGGTGAATATACTCGTAGTACGATCCATGTGTTGTCAACTTCGATATTCATTCTTCTAAATTGAATGCTGAATGTTCTGCTATTGTCGTCTGGTGAGCGACGCCGATAGAGTGGATATCCCTCATTTCTAGCTTGTGTTTCCGAAAGAAACGTCGATACTGCTTCGTGCATTTATTGTCAGACGTACAAACCGAAGTGGGATTGTGGTGTCCGCAAAGTCCATGAACCATATTGGTTTTCATCACTTCGTATAATACTGGACCTTTCTCTGCATCATGAATTTCCGCATGACTGAATGATTTCATCAATTTGATCTGGTGCAACCACCATCCACCAGCCAAAGAAGAATGTGTGCGTGCGGCAAACCCCTCTTTTGCCACTCAACAGAGAACATCTATCATCTAACAGCGCCATATGTACGTTGCTTCAAGATAAAGTCCATCGAAGCTGTTGCTTGAGAAGTCTTGATGTGACATCGGGACGATCGCTTGCTGATTGACCGCGATCCATAATACCGCACGTATGTCATCGTATCCTGGGAGCACTCGGTCATGTGCCTTGGGCTGCTAATGTATGTTGATGCCAAAAAGAACGCCGACCGATATTAGCGCGACCTCTTCGTGGCATCGTAACAAATTTCACTCTGTAATTGATCACTTTGTGTGCAACACACATAACGTTTTCACTGAATAATTTTCAAAAATTTTTGAAGCAAACGACAAATTTGAACGATTCAAATAATTGAAAAACAAAAAAATTAAAAAAAAATTTGTATGGAAAAAATTAACTTTTTGGAATTTTCCAATTTTCCGACTTTTCCTCACGAAAAGCATTAAGCTTTTTTATTTTTAAACCTTCCTTGATCCACAACGAACAACCTCTTAAAATTTCATCAATATTGGTTCAGTCGTTCTCTTAGCGTTACTAACGAACAAACATTCATTCGTTTGTATGAGAAAAAGAAAAGGGCTGTTTTTAGGGGTTTTCCGGCAATTATTCGAATTTTTTTCTCCGCAGAAACCATCCCTGAACCTCAACGAACATTTTAAAAAAAGAATTATCAAATTCGGTTCAGTCGTATGAAAGTTATGAGCGTACATACATTTTGACGATTCATTTTTATATATATAGATTCATGGCTAATAAATATAACAAATCATATTTCTTCGATTTATCTCATTTTTATTTAATTAATTCATAAAAGAAATTCATGTAATCTTGTCATGCTGAACTTAATTGTTAATTTTCATTACTATTTTTGTATTTTACCGCTTAAGTCATTGTAATTATCGATCTTAGCGACACTCATATGACAATATAAGTACATATTATTCAAGGTTACGTCAATCTCTCCAACTTTGTTTATAGCAGGAACAGCCAAAATCGCTACTACCTTCCGAGCAAAATGTGTTAAAAGTTGAGCCCGTGGTAAAAACGCAGAAATCAGCCATGTTGCCATTACTCAATACGTATATATAGTTTTGTACACATCTTTGTTTTCAATTACATTTTTTTTTATAATATAAAATATCAAAACTGAAAACAAACTATTAAAAATAGTTTATATATGTATTTATAAATAACAGCATTGAACTCTGGTTTTGGGTTATTTTAAGAAAATGTCAAACATATTGAGGACAACTTTTATGATTGCTACAGTATACCGAGATTGGCAACCCTGCGTTATGAGAGAGCAATCAGCTAACACGTTTCTACGGTAAAAATTCAAATGCGGTGGAAATCTACGGCAAAGAGAGAAGGGTGTAGCGTTTTTCGCTGTTCACTTACATTGCGCGCTTATAAGATAGGTCGTATCAGCTGACACGTACCACTGGTCTACGTTTTTGGCTGTTTGCGCGTGGTTGTGGGAGACAAAACGCTGTAAAAAAGTTACGAAAATACGATTCAGCAGCTCAAATAAATAACCAGTCTCGTTTTCAAAAGGAGCGGACTGAACTCTTTGATATTAAGGATTCGAAAAGCGTTGACTGTCTAGATCATTACAAAAAAGCTTTTCTAGCGGGACAAAAAATTTCGAATCGAAAGGGAATCATTAATTTAAATTTACAACCAAATACTCAAGTCGAAGTGATGGTTGTTGAAGAAATAAATAAGTATTTTATACTTTATTTCGAAAAAGTCAATGACTATATTTCAAACATTCGATTTTCCTACTGACTTCATTGACAAAAATGTGGAATCTTGGTCACAGGATGAAAGTTATCCAGAGAATCAGGAATTTTTTAAGCGTCTCAGCGTGGTCAATGATGTAGCAAAAAAGGTGTTGCTTTAATAGAGGAGTTCAACAAATGTCTTACTAAAAATGAAGAACAATTGCAATATTTAAAAATCACCAACAAAAATTTCCCGATTGTAACAAAAAGACTTAAGGGTCTATACCAGTGTGACACTTTCAAAAAAAATTTTTTTTTTTTTTTACTTTTTCGATAGTTTATATATTCAAAAATATCCTTTGAAATCGGCAAGTTTTTGAATGACAGCATTCTAAACAGTGACCGCTCAGAGGTGCAAACATATATAAGTGCAACTTTAAACGTGTTTTTCTCGAAACGACAGTTTTCAAAATTGCTGACATCATAACTCAACAAGAAGTTGACCGATCGACTTCAAATTAAAACTGAGTATAGTTGAATACATTTGCTATACAATGGATTACGATCTTTTCGATTGGTTGAAAATTGTCAATTTGGCATTAAAAAAACGTTATTTTTTTTCGTAAAAAAACGTTTTTTTTTTTCAAAATTACGCCACTTTTTTAATTTTTAATATTTTTCAAAGATCGTAGTTCACTGTATAGAAAATATATTTAGGTTTAATAAACACTTTGAATTTTTTTGTTTCAGCTACTCATTAAACCGGAATCATTCCAGCAGTTGAGGCACCTTTTTTCGGCACTTCCGCAGACAGCACATAACTCCGTTATTTTTAAATATTTTTGTAAAAAAAATTCTAATATAGCTAAAAATATACTTTACTACGTCCATTGAATGTTAAAACATTCAATCTAGTACTTTCTTTAAAAAAAATTCACGAAAATCGCCTAAATTTTCATGTGTCACACTGCTATAGCCCGTTAAGTTTAATTTTGAAATAACCAAAATGTAAGAAATATGAAATAAAAAGTTGTATTGTAATCGAAAAATTACTGAAAAATAGCTCTTAATAATTTACATTTCCCCCGAGTCAGGAGAAAATAAGACACATAATTTTTTCAGGCAACGATTAATGTTTCTAAGTCACCACTCACACAGAGTAGAGTTCAAAGTTTTTGTTTAAATTAAGTACTTAAAAAATTGATTTTATTAATCGTTTTTTTGGTAAAATTCTATAGTTACATCGCTAAACACTCGATAAGTTTTACGAAAAATTATGATTTATTATGTTTATTAGCCATCAATTTGTAATATAAGATGAAAAATGATGGAAATCATTTTTTATAAATTTTTATTGGACTTAAACTACGAATAACTTAGAATGAGTTGACTCAGCCAAAAAATGTTCTAGATCTTTTTTGTAGATCGGAAAATTTCCTATAAGAATAAGTGTTGATTCTCGCTTACCTATTACTTATTTGTGTACACTAAAAATCCAAACAAAAAAAAACAAGATTTCCTGTGTTATTTATATGGGAAATCGAAAATATCGATGAGACACCTCTTAATATTAATCTCAAGAGCTCAAGTCTTACTAGAACTTGTTTTTTGTCATGTCGGATGAGATTTTCATGGTAGCTAAGAAAAAAAAATAAAAAAACTATTTTTGGGACACCTTAATGCATATAAACCTATAGTTATCTCGATTAGTTTTAGGTTGTATATATTAGGTGAACAAAATTAGAATAATCTGTAGCAAATAAAAAACATTACTTATAATATACTTCCCATATACAAACGCTTTATGTTACAGTAGTGTGGGCGGTTCCGACAAATGAGCAGCTTCTTGGAAAAACAGACGTGTATAATTAGTGAGGGACTAATTGCATATAGATATGGAGACCGTTATCATGGCTAAATCGTCTCAGCTCGTCATTCTGATCATTTATACATATATATTATGGGGTCTCCAACGTACCCTTCTGCATGTTACAAACTTAGTGAGTTTATTTACGGTTGCACCGAATTTATATTACTTTTAACCAATATACAGATTCCATTTGAAACTTGATTTTGATGCTGTAGTGGTCCGATCTAAATATTTTTTTTGGAGATTGTATCGTTTCCTTGGACAGAATCCAATGTGGTTTACGTGAGCACCTGCCTGCGAAGTCTCAATCTCACGGTGTTTTCTAGAAACACGTAGATCAGTATAAAGCGCCGATCAACGCCCCAAGGCATAAGTGCATGCACAACACTATACCATGAGAGTACCAAAGCATGAGTGCCGCCCCGTCACTTATGCCTTGGTACCAATCGGTTCGGGTGAAAACTAAAGGAAACACCCTAGCCACCTTGGTCGGGTTCGAGGCCCATCTAAAACCTCTGCCGTACTCTGGGTCCGGCACCCGGCCGCAGTGCGACTCCACATTGGACAAAAGCCCTTCCTGCATTTAGGTTTCAACCACAGCCACCACTAATCTCCCCAAAGGGCCAAGACCCAATGAGCAGATTGGAGTTACCTCCAAGGGCAAACTGCTCCCCGTGGTACCATGTTTTAGTCTTTGGTGTGACCCGTAGATCACAAGTGTTACCTGTGACCTACTGCCAGTCGGGGACCCTAAGAACTCCTAGGAATTCCTAAGGACCCGGCTGTATGATGTGTTATGTGTCATATTATTTTTATTTTGTGTTTGTTATATAATTGCAAACCCATCTAAAGCATATGATATCACTTCAATATAGCACTTTTCCGACATCTCTGACTAAGCTGACATTGTAATTAACCAGACATACGAATGTCAGACATAGTGCATTTGGATTTTAGTCGCCTCTTACGACAGGCATGCCTTACCGCGGGAATATTCTTATCCCCCTCCCCGCAGGGGAAAGTTTTCTTGGACAATAATCCATGTTAAATTTCGTGAAGAAAGCTTTTTATTTTAGATAGATAAACAAACGGACGGAAATGGCTAAATCAACTCAACTCGCCATAGAATTATTTATGTAAATATGTATATATATATATTTTAGAGAGTCTCCGACATTTCCTTCTGGGTGTCATAAACTTCGTAGGAAAGTTAGTAGTTAAACTAGGTCCTTATTGACTTTGTTACTAGAGAAATATACATATATAGTATATACTTATATAGTATATATGTATATTTTAATATTTTCTGTGTTCACATTCATAAATATCTGTACAGCTGTAAAGCCAACGGAATATTGCATCTGCCACTTTTCTCTGCAGCATATCGAATCTGTAGTAATTAAGGATTAAAAATTTCGATTTACACTTGTGGCCACTCAAAATTTTCAAGCGTTGAGCATATTTAACAACACTTTCCAGCGGTACTTTTGCGGTATAGAAAATTTTTGTTTAGAAATAAGTTAATGGCGTGTTATTTAGCAAATCTATTGAAAATTAAAAACAAAACACATTGAAAGTTAGTGAGCTTTACAAAATGAGCTCGAAAGTAAGAGACTGGCATGCGATTAAAAAATTATATTTTTAATTTAATTTACTATAATGAAAATTAATGTTTTAGTTTATTTACTTTTTAATTGAAACACGTAGTTTAGTGGCGTTATTACTTTAAAAACAATAAAATCGGCCGCTTTTGTATAAGCACAGAAAAGCTAGTTTATGTTTTGATCATTAAACGTAATAAATCAAAAACTATAATTGAAATTAGATAATGTAATTTAGTTTACTTGTGCTTACTAAAAACATAATACAAAAAAAAAACAAACTTGAAGAAAGCCCCGAAGGAAAGAAAAAGTCCGAAAAAAATTAAGAAAGTATAATGGTATGCATTGCATTGCCACTAGTGTATTTTTCAATGAGTAATAATAAGATTGTGGCCATATGTATCTAAGATTAATATAAAGATATCATTTTTATTGCTTTAATAATAGAGTAATGGAGGGTATGTAGTTCAGAAAAGAACATCGCTTTATAATTGGATTATAGAACCAATAGTATTCACCACAGTGTGACCAAATTGAACATTTAGCTATAATTGTTTAAGGCACATGTGAAATTCATTAAGTGCAAAGTAAGAATTACACAACTATAAACATTGCTATATGAATAAAATATGAAAAATTCGCCCGCTATAAAAAAATGTTCGATTACATACTAGTAAATTAATGCTTTATTAACAATGTCACATAAATTCCCTAAATAATAAGTATTCTCGATTGATAAGAAAAACACAATTTTATGATTCAAAATACACTTTATTATTCAGTATAATCTCCCTGAGCAAGTGTATTAGCTCCAACGATTTTCCAATCTGTGGATCCCATCCCTGAAGTGAGAATACGGAAGGGCTACAAAGTACGCTTCAATAGCCGTTATGACCGCTTCATTTGTTGAAAATCGCTTGCCACGCATAAAGTCTGGAAACAAACGGAAGTCGCTGAGGGTCAAATCTGATGAATGCGGTGGATGCTTTATAAATTCGCACTTTAATTCACGGATTTTAGCCATTGTCAAAATGATATTGTGACACAGTACATTATCCTGATGAAAAAGAATGTTTTTCTTCTGCAAACCGGGGTTTTTCACGAATATTTTCCTTCAACTGGTCCAAAAGTTTGCAATAATATTTAGAATTAATTGTTTTGCCAGTTTGCAAGTAATCCGCAAACAAAATTCCTCTAATTTCCCAAAAAACTGATGCCATAACCTTCTTGACCGATTTCCTGACCCGAGCTCGTTTCGAAGCCGAACAACCAGGTTCATTCTTTAGCCTCTTGTTTTGATTCAGGATCATGGCGATAGACCCAAGTCTCATCCATAGTGATGAAATGACGCACAAAATTAACTTTGTCCTCTTGATAACACTGCGAATGTTGCTGAGAAAGTCGCAATCGAATGTGTTTTGTTCCATTGTTAGTGAATGCGGAACAGCTTTCTAAAACCCAAAATTTCACTTAAAATATGGCTCACACTGCCTAATGAGATGTGTAGAGCCTCTTCTAAATCTCTCTCAGTCAATCGACGATCTTCCAAAACCATATCATGTATTTTAGCTACGATTTCTGGTGTTGATGTGCTTTTTGTACGTCTTTCACGTGGATAGTCAATCGTTCAGCTACTCATCTTTCTACTATTCTAATTGTAGGTGAACAATCATTATACACCCTCCAAAAATAAGAATTTTATCACTGCACGATATTAAATTTTTTACATTGTAAAAAAAATATTGTAACACGGCAACACTAAATGGCTTGTAAGAATGAATTGACAAATTGAAATGAAACATCACATACGTTCATACGAAGAGTGTATCAACAAAACAAAAAAATGTTGGGCTAGTGGCAACGCCCTCTCTTATCAAACGATAAAACTTATTGAATAACATGGTAGTAGTAATTAACACCATCGTAAAGAAGAAAGTTCCATCCAAATGATACCCAATGAGACCCAATTTTATCAACTAAATATGTATGCATAAGACTATTGAAACCAAAGGGAGCTATAAAATATTTAATTTTTTATACTGTCATTATAGCTCTCACTAATAAGGAAGGTCCCCAGTCAACTGTACTGTTTCGAGGAAAAACCTTCTAAACTGAGAAAAATTAATCAAGCGGTTCCTCTCCCCACTATTGTTTAACTTCGTATCTCGAGACTCCCACAGCCACCAGCGGGAGCTTCCATAACCTCGTACGCTGATTATTGCACGATATTGACGTCGAGCAATGGAATCGATGGCATGTATTCAGAGGTAGACGGCTATCTCTCCGACCTTTCTCGCTTCTTCTCTGCACGAAACCTAACACTGTCTCCCACCAAATCCACAGCGACCATATTAACAAATGAAGGACAGGACGAAGGAGTACAGACTTAATATCACACCGACCTACAGTCGACGGCGTCAAGATGCCGACTGTCAATAATCCTAAGATTTTAGGTGTAACTTTGGGTCGGCTTTAGTATACCGTCCCAGGATTTCGGGAATAAAACGGGTATGGTCGGATAGAGGAGATTCTCCAGATCAACGATTTATATGGTTATAGCCGCAGGAAACTTACAGTTTCCGAATTATTCGCGTTTAAAGTTTAAAATTTGCAATATTTTATTTACATATTTTCGATACATAAAATTCATTTTGCACTTATATTTTTAAATTTTATATACACTAACACATCACTTATTCATTTGCACACATTTATTTTATATACTATACTGCAAAAATTGCTTTTAATATACATTTCAATTATTGTTGAATTATTATTATTTTAGAATAACAAATCAATTACAAACTGTCAAATAATCAGAGTATAAATCCTTGATCAGGATAATCTCCTCTATCCGACCATATCCTTATTATCCTTGATATCCTGGGACGGTATACTAAATTCTTCCAGTAACAGTTCCAGTAACAGTTCACAGTTATCGCCAAAGTACAGAGCCGTAACAAAGTCTCTAGCCGGCAGCACATGGGGAAAGGATAAAGAAACGTTGTTGGCAACTTACAAGGCAATCGATCGGGCGGTCCTAAACTACGCCGCACCAATATGATCGGCTGAATAAGGGTGGCACGCAGATGAAGAAGCTTCAGACTTGTCAGAACACTGCACTCCGGACTACGACAGGACGCTTTCTGATGCCTCCTACCGAACGTCAACATAATGAGGCCCTAATTGGAAAAGACTTTGGTTTTACGCCCTTACTGTGAAATTATACTATGTTATGGATATATTTTGTTGTGTCTAGTGCTCTCTAACGGGTATGTTTATGTATACTGTGTCTTTCGATTAATAGAAATGGGGTTTAAACGTCAAGTAAATCAAATTCTTAATGTGAGTTTAAAAAATATTTCCACCCTAAAATGGCCCGTCTTAGGATTCGAATATTTTATTTAATGCGTTGAAGATGTGGTAAAAATATGAACTAAATAGCAAACTGATTCATGTATGGTAGGACTATTTTATTTTATAAATTCTTTTGTTAGTTCGGTGCAAATTTCTTTAAGATTTGTTTGTAGGCACTATTCCTTTGATATAGTTTTTAAATATTTTAGTCTTTCAAAATGCAAATCAAAATTTTTAGGAGAAAAGTTGGCAAACATTCGTGGAAGCACAAGTATTATCTTTACGCACGTTAAAAGTCCTGAATTCGGAATAATGTGTTAAGAAATGATAATGCATGAAAAACTATTGCATTTACCGTAGAGCACGTGCACACTAAAAGCCTTTCAAAATATTACATATCAACAGTTTCATAGCCAAGTAGTATTATACACTTTTAATATATATGTAAGTAAAATCATATATTCGTATGTGTACTGGTGGCAAATAAACTCGCTTAGTTTATACTCCTGCAATTTGCTACAGAGTATATAGTTTTTTTCACCTAACGGGCTGTCTGTCTGTCCGCCCGTCCGCGTCCGGATCGCAGTAGCAAAGCGCCCTTGAGGGTAAAAGATATTAAAAAAGTGGGCGTCTCTTCTTCTCTTAAACCACTCAAGCTTCACCAACCAAATTCAGCTAGCGCAAATATATTATAAAAACTCTTACCATCAGTGTGAAAATGGATGAAATCGAAATATAACCATGCTCACGGGACAGTAGGAAACTGTTCAAAGCACAACAAAAGAGTAACTAAACAGGTCAGATACATAAAGTTTTACCACTAATATGGTATGACAGGGCTTTAATGGATCCAGGGTCCAAATTCGAGGAGGAGCGTGGCACCGTGGTTGAAAACACATATCTCGAGACACACAAAACCGATTTGAACCGAATTCGTTTATTGGTCAAAGTGACGGATATATAATTGAAATTCAGAGAAAACCCTTTCCTGATAGTGGTATGTCTGTGTGCTACAAATGAGTTGAATCGGGTTAATACTTCCTGTACAGAAAAACAGTCTTCAAATTTCTTTTGTTCCGTGAGAGTTCACTTTTGACTCTGAGCTTCTTTATTCAAATTTCTTTCCTCGATACATTTCTTAATTCTAATCTTTTAATTATGTACATATGTATGTATATGTGTTTATCAGTTGCTGCTTGCGTGCATTAGTATTTGGAGTCTGTATGTTGGTATTAGTTTTATGCATATACTAATTTATGAGATATATTCAATAGGCAATGATTTTCACATTTTTATTTTTCATATTACAATTTTGTTGCTTACCATTGTACTTGACATTTAGTAGACTGTATTTTCTTTTCATTTCATTTATTTTTTACATGTGTATATTTATGTATTAATGTACTTGTGTCACAAATACAATTTTCTTTATATAATTCTATCTTAAGAAATAAAGTGTCATGTTCATATATTTATGAACATTCTGCCAGGGGCCAAAATTGTATTTCAACTTAACTTATATAATCTGTTTTACTATAATTATTTTTTTTAAATTACATCTAACTGGAAGTTCAAATGGAACAGTCACAGTTCTTGTTTTACATTTTGATCTTATATATAAAATACTAATAATTAACGCTATTATTAAAACTAAAGTTAGCGAAACATGACCGCTTATGTGATGAAAATGTATACCTTTTAATTTAATAATTTCTTTTTTAAGGAGCTCTATTTCCTGTTTCAGATGTGCAGTAGCTTGGGTATTGTTTATTATTAAAGGGCTTTATTTGTTGTTCTGGGATATCTTCAATATCTTTAACCCAAGAAGAGCATAACAATTATTTTTTAATTTCAGATTGTACGTGATGAGATGCTGTTATAGTTACTCCTTCATGCCGGACTGTGCATCCTTCTCTTATTGTCATAATGCCTTGACTAGGGATTTCCATATGCATTTGTTGATTATTATCACATTCTAGATATATCATTGCTTTGCTAAATAATTTGTAAAGCCACCGATTTTGAGAAGATAATTTTATCCAAACGTTTTCATTTGTAGAAGGTTTGAATTCACATGCTTCATTTTTAACTGTTTCAAGGCTGCTACTTCACATGAATTATCAGTCGGAGATTTTCAAACCCAATTTCCAGGACATTGGTAATGATTCTCCGAACATTTATCTAGATCTACCTGATTTATAAGTGAATATTGATTCAAATCGAACTTGTATGTTAAATATTCTGCTTTTATTTCTGGAATAATCATATTACCTTTGTATTTTATTGGAAGTGGAATTAATTTGTATACGTTTGATGGTTCATACGATATTAAGGGGATTTCTATGTTTATGACTAGCTTTGAACCAACAATTAAACCTTTAGCATTCATCGATTTATAAATTTCTTTTAATTCATTACCCGTTTGCTTTCCAGGTAGTATTAATAGTATTAATTTGTGTGGTAGTTTGTTTCTAGTAAATGTAGTTTCTTCATTAAGTTGTGAAGGCATTAATAGTTTTGGATTTATGCGACCACGATTTATGTAAATTAAAACATTGATTATCTTCACATTCCTCTATAACTATTCCTATTGAAATGGTTAATATTTAAAACATCAGGGTCATTCGCTCAGCATTTGATATTTTATTAGTTCGCTATAAAATTTATTAAGTTGTTCATTCATTTTTTCAAAATTAGTGCTATCTTCGTCTGTTGTCTTTTTAATATACTAATGGTAGAATCAACTATTGATGTTTGCTTTTTAAATAATTTGCTATATCTTTTTGGTTTTCGAAAATATTTCTAATATTTGATTCCATATTTTTTCGGTCATCAGCATCCATAATTCCAATTAATATATGGTAAATTGAACCAAAGAATTCGAATGGTCCTCGCCTTTTCTATTTTGTTCTTTCATGAACAATTCATTATTTGCCCTTTATACAGGCATCTTCGTAAAAGGTTAATATTTTGCATTGATTTTCTAGTCAATTAATAAATTCTTGTACTTTATGCATCCGATCATAATAAGTACCTTATTCGTAATATACTATTAAGTTCCATTTTGATTTTTTTATGTCCATTTTGCTAATCGGTTCCAAATATATTGATGTGTTATTTTTTAGCGTAGTCACTGAAGCTCCTGACTTAGCTGCATCATTAATGTATAATGATTTAGCTTGTGTTGCTAGCATGAACAACAAAAACCACATCATCAATCTGCTTGTTCTACTCGACTGTTCTGAGTTGGCAATTATTCTTGAAGTAAATAAACTTGTCGGCTCCTCGGTTCAACTGCTGTTTGTTGCCTCCAGTGGGCACAATTTGTGAACGGGCCGTTTAAGTACGCCATTTTTGTAATTTTAGAGTTACAACTCTTATATTTCCATCACTTCCCGGATGAGTTTTAATAATTTTACCTAATGGCTACTGGCTGGATGAGTTTCTTCATCTTTAATAATTACTACATATTTATTCTTCTGTTAGATTAGCCTGTTTGGTTTTCCATTTCATTCGTTGTTGCAACATTACAACATATTCACATTCCCATCGTTTCCAAAAATCTCTTTTAATTTTTTGAATGAACCTAACCTAACCATCTAATGAACCTATTTGTGCATCATTAATTGCCTCAGGACAATCTATTATTGGACATCCTATTAAAAAATTACCAGGTGTTAAAACGTCTATATCGCTTTCACTATCTATTGCACATAGAGGTCGTGAATTTCGCACTGCTTCAATCTGTGATAGCAAAGTAATCATTTCTTGAAATGTCAATTTACTCTTGCCTATCACTCTTTTTAAATGATATTTAACCGACTTGACTCCTGCCTCCCAAATTCCTCCGACGTGAGGAGCTGCCGGCGGCCCAAAATACCATTGAATGTTATCTGATTCTAATATTGGAGCTACGGTTGAATTTTTCTTGATTGCCATTTTGAAATCTAGGTCTAATCATCTACAAGCTCCGACAAATTTTGTTCCATTGTCCAAGTATATATGCTGGGAACGCTTCGGTTGTTCTGTTGTAGTCAGAATTTTCAAAAAATTATTTTTTTTTGCATTGTCGTTAAGTGTAATATCTTTAAAATATTCTCTGAAAATTTCAAGTTGATCCGATAATTTTTTTTTTGAGTTATTCGACAAATAACAAAGAGAGCTCGGGCACTTCAAAGCGAAAAGGCAACCTTTAAACGTGTTTTCTCAAAACTATATTTTTGAACTGATGACAACTGTAACTCGAAAATCGCTCAGTAGATTTTAATGAAATTTATACAGCTGTTAGAATACATAATAAACTCGGGCCTGATCCAAGGATTCCCAAAAAATTTAGAAAAAAATTTCCTGAGGCCGCCATTTTGTTTATTTTTGAAAAAAATAAAATCCTTCGATCAGGCCCAGGATTATCTATTTATAAAGCAAATTTTTTTTGTCCGATTGATTTTAGATGAATCTCCAAAGACTTATAATATAAGTATATCATATAACTATAACTTTGAAATTTTTTTTTTTTTTTTGAAACTTTCGTGACTTCAAGTTAACACATTGTATAATAATGCCATATTACTACTTTTGTAAAATATCATGATTTAATAGCAAAAAAAAAAAATACTGAAAATTCTCATTTTTTCGTGCATCTGACTACCCCTAACCCATTAAATCACTTACTTCTTCTAAATGAATAGCTTTTGTTGCCATACAAACAAATACAGCTATGTACTATATCCTTTAAATTTTTTTGTCTTCTTCCTTTTGAACATTACAACGTATGCATCCACTACAAGTTCGAATTGTCTTTTTTATGGAATTCTTTAATTCAATAATCCAGTAATTCCTTCTAATCATTGCTTCCATTAAATTGTTTCCTCCATGCAAGGTTATTTTATGTACATTTTCCATTATTAATGATGACAAATGTGACTTGTTTAATGCTACTTTTATTATCAATTTTTTTTTTAATTCTAAACTCATAATTTCCTCTCTAAATTGTAATTTTTGCTAATATCTTATTAACATCTCTTCAGCTTCTTTTATTTCTGACTTAACTAAGTATTCGGGACATTTTTGTCCTCTTATTCTTTTTATAAATCGCAAGATATGAGCTACTACTCTTATTAGTTTAGTATTACCGTATCCAGGAAATGTAATTCCTTTGATGTTGTCACATACGTTGCATCGATTTGAATAATATTTTGGGTTGGCCATTCATGTTCCTCTTCTCGTAACCATTTGGGACCCTTCCACCATAGATCGTGATCTCTCAGCTTATTTGCAAGTACTCCTGTGGATGCTACATCAGCTGGATTGTCTTTTATTCCAACGTGTTGCTATATCGCAGTGGGAGTAAGTAATTTGATTTCTTCTGCTCTTGTTCTGATAAATCTGTCTTTACTTCGGCAATTATTTATCCATGCTAACGTTATAGATGAATCGCTCCAAGCAAATATTTTTACTTCTCTGTTGATGACTGCTTTTATCCTTTGTAACAATTTAGCAAGTATGTGAGCCGCACATAGTTCTAGTTTTTTCAACGTTTTCTTATTTTCGATTGGATTTACTTTAGTTTTACCAGCAACTATTGTTATAACTGATCCAACTTCAGCATATACAACTGCTGCATAAGCTTTCTCTGAAGCATCTGTGAATCCAAGTAGTTCAAATTTAAAGTTGTTTTTTGTTTCAAACCATCTAGGAATTTTTATTCTTTTTATCTCCATTATATGCTGCATAAACTATTGCCATTTTTTTGTTAAATTCTTATTACTGTTATTGGTGACCATTTGGTCGAAAATTCGCGCTAAATCAGATAAAGCTTGTATTTTCGTAACTAGCTTTTGCATTGAAAGATTCGTATTAAATCCAAACATGTCTTTGGTAAGATCCCACTAAATATCCAATGTTATTATTGTTTCGTCTTCTGCTATTTTTATTACTTCATTTGCGTTATTTACTGGAATAGTTGCTATGATTTCACATGACATGTTTGACATCCACTTCCTTAAGTGAAATTCATATTTTTGTAGTTGTTTCGATATTTCATACTGAATGGCCCTACATTCATCTATTGAATCTGCTTCTGTCATTAAATCGTCCATGTAGAAGTCGTTTTTAATGATATTTGAAAGCAAATAGTTGTGGGGTTCGCATAATTTGGAAATTTCTTGTAAAGTTCTCGTTGCCAAGGAAGGAGCTAATGCTGTCCCATATGTAACTGTTTGTAGTTTGTATTCTTCTATCGGCTCTCCTTTTGTTTCTCTCCACAATATACGTTGATCTTGATCACTCTCTGTTATTTTAATTTGTCGAAACATCTTCTTAATATCATTTGTTAATACATATTGCCAAAGTTTCCGTTTGATTATAATGTCAAATATATCTTTTTGAAGTCTTGGTCCTATGAAGAGGATGTCATTTAAACTACTTCCATTTACAGTTTTTGCAGACGCATCGAAAAATTCTCGTAGTTTAGTTGTTAGACTGCCTTCTCGAATCACTGCTTTACGTAGCATATTTTCCGCATCTATTTTCACTTACTTTTTTCAGGTGACCCATTTCTAAATATTTTCTCATAAATTGCATATATTGTTTTCTTAACTCGTCATTTGTAGATTGACGACAAATCGATTATTTTCATCTTTTACTGTAGTTTTTCAAACATTTTTAGGCATTCGTCATCATCTGCTGGAGTTGTGGTGTCTTCTATTTCCCAAAACTTCTCCAACGTTGTAGGAACCGCTGCTAAAATTTTGTTGTTTTTTCTCGGTTGTTGCAAAACTCCCGACAAGGTTACCTAATTTCGTAGCTTGACCTAGTATTCGATCCTTTTTAAATATGCCTTCTTCTAGTATGTCAGCATATATGTATATCACTTCCTATGATATCAATTCGATCTAATTAATTAAAATTAGTAAAGTCTAGTTTTTCCATTGTTTTACATCCCATTTGAACGAATTGTCTGATTGAGCACTAGCTAATTTCGGCAAAACTACTGCTTCGACATGGTATGCTTCGTTGCTTAGGAATTTTGGCTTGTTTTAAATGCTGATTTTAAATTTGGACACTCCCACTGTGGTATTTCCTAAACCTTATAGTTCAGTTACTTCTCTTATTTTAGGTAAATGAAGTATTTGAGCTGCTTCTTCGGAAATAGTAGTCTTTTGAGAGCTCGCAGTGTGACATACCCTCCATTTGCTGCCTTTGCTCTTATTTGTGCTATTGCCAGAAGTATCGCTGTTTCTGAGTGTTTCGAGGATTATTTTGTGATATTTTCTCCATTTCATTATTTTCCTTTTTGGAAATCATTGTAATGCATTAAATTATGATGATTTATTTCACACTTGTTGCACTTTTTCTTAATACTACAATTGCCTTCATATACGTGATCAAGGCAAATGTAGCATACCTTGTTGCTTGTTATGAATTTCCTTCGATTCATCGTAGTCAATGCCTGGAAGTTTTTGCATTAAAAAATTTGATACCCAGAAACCTTGCAATATACACAATTTTTTTGTGCAGCTGTATAAAATGTAGGTGTTCGCTGTGGCTGCTTTTGATTGTTCCATTTAGCTGTTTTTCTGTCTCGTATCATCATCTAGACTCTGTATTTCCCTACTTTTTTTTACGTTCTGCTCATATAAACGTTGACTTTCTTTGTCTAGTTTTCGAAACACTATGCGAGCTATGATGGCTTGTTCGTCGTCTAAATTTAAATTGAGTCCTTTTAAAGCATAAATACATTCCTTGGTTGTACGAGTATATAACAGCTGCTTCATGCTTGCTGCACTTTCTCCATTTGCTGACGGTTGATCCAGTAGGCTGTCTACTTGTGCTGTAAATTGTAGTCTTCTATTGTCGTATCTATCCTGAAGAATTTGCTAAGCAGCTTCGTAATTTGTACCTGTTACTGGTAGAGGTTGAACTAATCTACCAGCTTCTCCACCTAATGATGTCTTCAATCGGAACATCTTTTCCACTTCAGTAAAATGCTCCGAATTATGCACCAAACTTTTAAAATGATCGCGGAATGACGACCATTGTTTTATTTCACCATAAAATATCGGAATTTTAATTAACACATTTTTTGTGTTATATTGTTCCTCTTTACTTTTTCTGTAAGTTTTTCGAGGATAATTTTATATTTTTCTCGAAATTCCTGTATTTGATCCTCAATAGAGTTTTCCGTTATTTCTTTTAGTTAGATATTTTGAGTCTCCAAATATATTTGAAGCTTGGTCTTGAATTCTCTCATTTGCTCGAGAGAATCCAGTTCGTTTTGCTCAATTTCGTCAAAAGCATTTTTGAGCTTTTTTGCACGCCGTTGGTATCTTTTTTCAACGCTAGAAACAGCATCAGTCGGTTCAAACTGATTAGCTTGTTGCAAAGATCCAATCAGCCATTTGCTGCTTACTGCTAAAGGACGTTCGGCAACATTTTGAACTTTTAACTTTGTAATGATTTGCTGTAAACTCTTTCATAATAGTCTGAATATGCTCAATATATTCCAGACATGAAGCTTTTTTAATTTTTCCGTTCAGAAATTTTATGCTCCTCCAACGCAGCCAGATCGCCCAACTCCTTCTGTGTTTTTAGCAGATTCTTCTTCTTTTGGTTGCGTTGATTTTTGTTGACGTTGATGATTCAATTCTATTTTTATTTATATAATTCTTTTTTTTTTAACACTGTACTTGTTGTTATAGCCGCAAGGACGAATCTCGGAGTTTTCACGGTGCATTTCAAAGTAAACCGGAGAATTTCAAGACATTTCATCGATTGGAAATGAAGTTATTGCGTTTTGAGTGTCAGTATGTTTGTGTTATCGGTGCGAAAATGAGTTTCGAACAATAAGCCAACATTAATTTTTTTTTAAATTGGTAAAACTTTTACTGAAACGTTTCAATTGATGAAACAAGTTTATTGCGATGATTGCCTATCCCGTAGTAGAGTGCACGAGTGGTTTCAACGTTTTCAAAGTGGTCGTGAAGACATATATGTCGATCAACATATGGGCCAATCAAAATCCGTGATCACCGGAAATTCCATCGAAACTGTGCATGAATTCATCAAAAATCAGCCGAAATCATCATTGAAATTCATGAAAATGGAATTAAACATCTCCAAAACATCGATTTATCGCATTTTGACCAAAATTTGGGCTTAAGAAAGGTGTGTGCACGGTTTGTTCCGCGCAAATTATTTGAACAAAAATCACATTTTAACGTATTCACCTGATATGGCATCGTGCGACTTCTTGCTTTTCGGAAAAATGCATTTGCCCATGAAAGGAAAGCGTTATGCAGACGTAGAGGCCATTCAAAAGGCTTGCACCGGCATACTAGTGGCTATACCGGCCAACGAGCTAAAATACTCGTTCGACATGCTTTTAAACCGTGCAGAAAGCTTTATTGAAGGAGACTATTTTGAATAAAATAAATTAATTTTGCCGAAAACACCATTTGGTCTGTTTTTTTTTTTTTTTTTTTTTTGTTTTAAAGTCCTGTTTACTTTGGAACTCACGTAGATATACTATATACTTGTAGTTTACTCCGCTGTCCTCTGTTTCTCTTTTTACCATAGGAATACCAAAATGTTTACGGAAATTTTCAATAGTTGCACAGGTCGAAACCCACAGTGGAATGCCATACATCCAAATCGGTTTTACGAACGCATTGTATAACAGCATTTTGTTGTCTAGGCTAAGTTTAGAGTTTTTATTTAACAGCCAATTTAAATTTGTATCTCTAATCTTCACGAAAGTTATTTTACTAGAAATATATTTTCATTTCGTGAGCCTTCTATCTAGGTGAACACGAAGATAAGTTACTTCATTCACTTGGAGTACTAAAAGTTTGTGCATTTTTAAATTAAAAATTATGACAAATATTTTTTACGGAAGAGGTTTCAGTATACATATATGGTCTACAACTTTGCTTCCACCGTGTTTTTGTAAATTTAGGGTTTTATTGTATAAAAACGGTCCAAAAATGTTTTCCCGTATTCCCTCAAAAAGCAAGCACAAGTTGCTTTACAAAAATTCTATATTTTTTTAATACCTAATAGAAATCATATAGATGGTAGTAGCAGAGTAATAGTATTATCTATGTATGTGTCAGTCTCAGTAAAGCGGGTCCCCAGCCGCACTTTTCTTTGAATTAAAAAAGAAAAGCAAAATTTCCCGCAAATGTCGAAAATTCGACTCTAAAAGTGACATTTTCAGTTGAGAATAAATTTGGGATGCAAACAGATCTCTACAAATATTTTATTGGGTTAATGTTGACACAAATATCCAAGATCAATATAAAACGATTTAATCGACCAGTGCTTTACCCTAGAGACATCTATTGGAAAACGGCCGAAGCAAAGTTGTAGACCTCATATATTTTGTAATTTATTTACTAATATAAAATTTAAATGAAATGAATTTTAATAATGAAGAAATAATTTATTTTTTCCAGACGCAAAAAGACACACACATTATATCTAAATAATCAAATTGTGTATATGTGTGTGTCTTTTTCCGTCATTGAAATAAACTATTTCTTCATTATATGTATATGTCCATGCAGTAGGATAAGTTGGTTGCATGTAAAATGTCGCTGTATTGTGATTATTATTGCAAAAATCCTTTTTCTGGAAGTTCTTATCTTACGAATTTCTTCTTCTGTGAATTAATTAGTTTGCGTTTCATATTATCCTTTTGGATAATTATTTGATTAATTTTAATTTTATTTTCTAGATCATCTTAAACAACTTGTTTTTATATCTTGCTTGCAATTTATTTCCTTCTCCTATAATTTTTTCATATACTACTTGTCCAGTAATAAAGTATTTTTCTTTTCTGTTTTGATTTTGTGTTTGCAGCATTTTTACACGTTCAATTTTTAAAACTTCTAGAATGTCTTAATGAGATACTTTGGTTTGAAATATATCAAATAGTTTCATTTTGGTAATATCGGGTGGGCCATATAAAATTTTAAATTTAAAAAGTCAATAAAAAACGGCTTGATATTTTTCAAAGGTCTAACATTTATTTAAAAGATTGTTTTATGAAATTTATTTGTGGAATACAATTTTGGACAAATGACCACCATGGCTGAGTTTACAGTAGCTTATCCGATCCACCCAATTTTGGAGTACTTTCTCGATGGTTTCAGACCTTATGGCAGCTACAGCAGCTTGAATCTCGTACTTTAGATCTTGAGTTGTTTCTGGATGGTTGGCGTAACATTTATCTTTAACAGCTCCCTACAGAAAATAATCCAACGGAGTTAAATCGCAGCTTCTGGGAGGCCAATTCACATCATCTCTTTTGCTGATTATGCGATTTTCGAAGATAGGGCGTAAAAGATTGAGCGTAGCGTTTGCTGTATGGCACATAGCGCCCTCCTGTGCCCCAAATGCGACAATTCTGCTTGTTAACGTAACCATCGAGGTGGAAATGAGCCTCATCCGAAAAGATGATTTTTCGGTAAAATTGACCATCCTCGGTTTTTTTTTTAATATTTCCCAGTTTCTTCCAGTGAATAGCAACCCATTTCGTAAATTTTGGACTTTTTACTAAATATCTGTCACTTTCCGAATGGTATTTGACGTTTCCAATGTCGAAATATAGATAATTCAAATTTAAAACGTTAGATGGCCCACCGTTAGATAATACTGTTGTGATTCTCGAAACATAACTTTCAAATTACTACAAGGTTGAATTCTTGTTTCAGACATCTGACCATTGCTATTATGATTTAATGGGCTTCCATCAATCACCATATAAAGAGTTATACTTGTGTGTTGGTGCTGTGTCTTGGGTCGCAATAATATAAAATGATATTTCATCTTTGCATTAGTGACTTAAATTGCGGAGTGCTAAAACTTAGTTCAATGTCCAAGGTTAGCCGCTTAGCTTCAGGGACCGTTTACAATGGTTTTGATAGTTTTTCGCGTAGGTTTAATTTATTTTCTATGTTTTTGAAAATTAGAAATTTAGAATCGGCAATGACGCAAGTTATAAATTAGAGTTTTTCAGGGTAAAAAATGTCTAGATGCAACTTTTCTCATTTTTTGTTTGACATAGGAGCTTGCTGTATTAGTATTTTATAAGAGTGTCCGTTGTATTTGTTTTTGTTACAAATTTTGAAATTTCTGTTTATATTTGTTTAACATTTCCATCATAAGTACGATGTGCTCTAGGATATCGTCTACAGCTCTTTGAAATTTTTGTTTTATAAGAATATCATGAAAACATGATTTCAAATCTATAGTCGAGAAATATTTTTACTTTCCTAATTTGGGGAGAATTCTGCTGGACTCAGGATACCTGTGACGTATTGTTCACGTATTTAGTTAATAACTAATCAGTGTTTGTAGGTGCCATCACCATTTTGAACTTTGTTTTAAAACTACTCGTATTATATCGCTTTGCAACATCAACGACGGCATAATCAGGATTTTTCTCAAACTTTCATTTTTATTTAATGTTTTTTCAACGTTGGATACATCAATGGCGGCATGTACAGGATTGTTTCCCAAACTTCTATTTTTATTTAATGATTTATCTTTCTTTTTAATTTCTTTTATATTCTTCCTCGTTCGATAATATATATTTGCTCTGTTTCCGCTAAATTTGTTAAAATAACATTTCTATATCTATGGAGCCTTGAATTTGTTTTTAACAAATTGTAACCGCTGAAGTTTTAACTTCTAATTTGTCAATTCATAAAATATTTTTTTTTTCTCCAAAAATATGAACTTAGTGGTAATATTTACTATAGGATAAAATCGTATATTCATCAAAAGTTTTGATGAGTTTCTTTATTGTCAAATCGTTTTTTTTTTTGCAGGTGCATTGCATCTGTATCGATAAGAATATTAAATGTTTTATTTATGCGGTAGTTCCATCGGTAGATGATTGGGGACTGGCTGTTGATCTAAAAAACTACCCTCTTTTAAATTGTCAATAATTTGTGTATTCACTGGTGGCTGGTTGTTAGAGACACAATAGAGTTCCTACGTTGTTTTAAATAATTCGGTTGACCCTATTGATTTTTGTTGGATAGATTTGGGTTAGTTTGATAAAATTTTAGTTGATTTTTTTGGGAAGTTTCGAGTTTATTGATGAATTTGAAATTGAACTGAGGGATCTATATCAATAAGTTTTTTCCATTTTTTGTTCGCCTAGATTTAGGTTATTTGCTTTGAGCTACCACAAATCATTTGTTACTTCGTTAAAATGTGAAAAGCAGTTTTGCCCTCAAATTAACTCAAGCTCTTGGGTTTTAGCAAAGTAAGGTAAGACAGTAAGTCCATAAGAAAACATTATGTCAGATAATCATTTAGATGTTTAGTAAACTCTGTTTGATTACCATGAATCATAATCGTTTTGTTAACAAATAGAAAATTATTTTTTAATATATAATATATAATAATCTAATAATTTGAGTGATTCTCCCTTAGGATAAACTAAAACAAGGCAACTAAAATCATCTTACTCTATTGGCTCCTCTTTATTTCCCTGCACCATCCCGTGTTTCTGATAAAGTTCATCAGTCCGAAAAGTTTTATCAGCTGAACCAAGAAACCTTCGATTGATTGTTGCTATTATTTTCCTATATACAGTCTTACAATCACATAGAATATGTTTAATTGTCTCCTCCTCTACTACCTCCTGATAGCTTCTATAATATGTAGTCATCATACGGCGTTCCTAATCTACTGGAAAGTCTGCCTATATGACCTGTTATGTACTCCTACTAGAGCTATTATATCATCATTCCTTTTTAAATTTAATAGGCGACATGTGCGGCCCATATTCCATTCATGATTGTCGAGCTAGTCAGGGGTTCTTTCCACCGAGGCTCGACTATGTTTATAACATGTTTCTCTGTTAAATATTTGCAGGTCGTAAGAGGTATATGCGAGAGTAGCCTCTTTTTCGGAGTCTAATTATAGGTTGGTGCCTAGTTTATCTGCTTCACAGTTTCCAGGGATACCATTATGCCTACAACAATAGAATGTTTTATCCATTAAAAAAGTCTAGGCATTCTTTCACTAAGTTTGACGAAACCTAAATGACTTTAGTTACCTCAAAGCCGCCTGGTTGTATGTATATATAAATATATCTCTTGTTCTGAGCACACTTCCTGTCAGAACAATAAGGTTTTTTTTTTTAATTGAAGTCGGTGGTCTAGTAGGCGGAAGAAGATTTTGACCTCTACCACCTCTCACTCGTTTATCCAGCATTGAGCCATATCCGTATAGATGCTTATCCCCTCATCCTTGTCTACTTCGCCTCTTTCCCACTTTTCTATGGCAGGGAAAGCAATATTGAGGACCGATTTTAGAATAAACTGCATAGGAATACTCAGTAAAAAATACTAGCTCAGTCTTAAAACTTCCTCAAGTCTTCAAGTTCAGTTTATATGACACGGCCCACCGATTAATATCATTTATTTATCTGCATAAGGTTAGAAAGGGTATTCGAGCATTTACCTCTAACGGAAAGTGCCACTTCATCAGCATAGGCCACACACCCCTTCTTTTTTGAATCCACCAACATTGTGTTCATAGTAAGAATCCAAAGAAGTGGAGATAACACGCCTTCTTGGGGTGTACCCCGTCGCACAGATTTATTAACCTGCCTGCAGCGAAACTGCAAGTTTTCTATAGTTTAGATTGTTTTTTATGTGTAATACTATTAGTATTTCCAGCGTTCTTATGACAAATAAGGAAAGAATAAATGATATAAAATCTATGTAGTCCCTTTGTCCGGATCTGACGATTTTAAGAACTTTAATCTGCCTATGGCCCAACATACTTTGCTATCTGACACTTGTCTACGAAAAAGGAATCCTACTTCATTGTCTACTGTATATTCTTTTGTGTGGTTTTCAGTGCTACCTGAGAAGTGAGTATCCATTAGAAAGCCTAAAGACTTTTTATTGAATACCGTTCAGCCTTGGTCTGCCTTCTGAATGTATCCAATACTATGCACCGATTGTCCTATTATTTTCCCAAGTGGAGACGCTTCCTCCGCATTCCCGATATCATTACAAAAAGATTTCCACTAATTTATTATTGCTTTCTTTACTTCTTTTATATGTATATGACCTTAAGACGCTGTAATAGCTATCCAACTACTCTTCTCCTTGGGATAGTTTGGCTAAATTGAATTTGCCTCTTGCAATCTTTATGTACTACGTGTTATTGGACAAGCCCCCTCTAAGGCTTGTCGGCGAGAATCTGTTAACTGGTTAACTAGGATACCCAGTTCCTATTTATTCTCTGATTAGAATGGCGGAATTTTAGGAAATTGTGTTTTTTTTTTGCTCTTGCAGGCACATCTGCCAGTTAATTTTTCTGTCGTTCCCCAACTTTTCTACCCTGCTTACACGGTCTTCAAATATGTATTAAGCTTTGATCCAAAAAGAAGTGTTCGTCGAGAACTCTCCATTGGATTAACTTATTTGTTAATTCCTCCGACTTGAGTGCAAATTCTAATACATCTTGGCGATTTCTTGTTATAAATGTTAGCACATTGGAACCGCTACATAACAAAATTACTCGAAAGGTAGTTAAAGAGCAAATCACCCTTTTCGTTGACATTCGTGCTACCCCATAAAATTTAGTGTGCATTGGAGTCACACTCAGGTATAATCAAGAACCTAGATGCTTCGCTGTCAAGTATCAGCTCGTTAATCAGCCCCTCTTCATATGGCACAAAGCATGACACCAGCCGGTATTTGCTACTACCTATTTCTTAGCTTATTGTTATAGTGTCTTGATTGAATTCACCTTCACCTTTGTGAAACCATAAAGCCAATCTCCATGCCACTTTTCCTCAGCGATTTTATGGATCTTTTTGTTAACAACAACATAATCTACATTGTGGCTCGTTTCATCTCCACACCAAATTCCGCCGTGGGGTTCTCGACGGCCTTGACAAATCTCCTCCCCTCAGTTGGCTAATTTTGATAGCAGGCTCTTGCCCTTGTTCGGGATGGGATATCCTTCCTGTTTAACGCTGCTCTCTTCTGGGGACAACTAGCTTCTTCCGGACTCCTTTAAATTATTATTGGTTTAGTTATTACTTTGCTCATATTCGGAACCACGAGTGTAGAGCAAGGTATGTCTTCTTGCGGATAGCCCTCGCTGCGCAAGTTAGGCTGTCTATAGCTGAGTTCGCCAAGACTGGACTAGGCTATTAAAGAATCTCCCGGCTGGTTAATGCTCGAGACCGGTCGCATGACACCTTAATCCAGCCCTTTTTGTACCCCCTATCACGGAAAGACTCCACATCTAGATGCTGTGCTATTGACGAGCAATGAACGCCCAGGTCGGAAGTCTGACATTAGCTATGAATATCACTACTACAACAGGGGCGAACTATTTCTTGTCCGTCCCTGCCTACTTCGTGAAAGCGTGGTATTTGTTACCAATCGGCATCCTTGGAGAGAATTCAGCAGGTGATTTTTGCCGACCAAAAAACAATGTATGAGGTGTGTTCAAAAAGTATCGCGAATCGTAACTGACAGTTTTCTTCGATTGCAGGGGCGTGGTGCATCATGAGTTCTTGCCACAGGGAAGAACGGTCAATAAAGAATATTACCTTCAAGTTATGAGCAATTTGCGCGAAGCAATCCGCCAGAAACGCGGATTTGTGGAAGAACAAAAATTGGTTTTTGCACCACGATAACGCCCCTGCTCACACACATCGTTGCTTGTGCGCGACTTTTTGGCCATAAACAACACACTAATGATGCCGCAGCCACCGTATTCCCCAGATCTGGCCCCCTGTGACTTTTTCTTGTTCCCTAAACTGAAGAGACCCATGAAAGGACGACGTTACCCTTCTCTTGACGAGGTAAAGACGGCATCGAAGGAGGAGCTGAAGAAGAAAACAAATGATTTTTTGAAGTGCTTCGAAGATTGGAAAAACCGTTGGGACAAGTGTATAATATCTCATGGGGATTACTTTGAAGGGGACAAAATAGATATTCATGAATAAATAAATAATTTTTGAAAAAAAAAACACACCTGGTACTTAAATGTTAAAAAATATTTGTAATATAAATACACTTAAACTTAATGTAAAAAAAATCTGGAAATTTTGTTTTCTCTGTGCTGATTCTGTGTTGACCTCTTAGTTGTGTGGTTGCGGGTCGTCTTTTTTCTACAGGGTTTATGCGGAAACTTACAGGACTGAGTCGATTTAAAAAAAATTTGTTTGAATCAATCGATACGCTGCGGAATCGTTGGGATGCCGGCTTTGGTTATTTAGCTGTTTACAAGAAAGACAGTGTGAGCCGGGGCGTTGTCGTAGTGCCCTCCAAAAAGGTCTGGTGCCACCGAAACACACCACTTCTTGCTAAATCAACATCTGGGTAATCTTGCTTCGTCAAGCGTCCCTGTCGCAGATTTACCGAGTTTCACACAGAATTTAAACGCATACCTTTCCTCTAACGAATGCTGCATTTTCGGCTTGTACCACTAACAGAAACACTTCGCGCGAAATTGTTTGTCCTGACTGTCGAACGCCCTCTACCGAATCCAGTCGATGCTCGCACGCTCCGAAGTACAGTCGCGGTGAAAGAAAAGCAGTCCTGTTACTTTCCGAATAAAACTTGTATTAGGTGGCTTTCACTTAGATATTACTATTTTTTATTATGAAGAAACACTTTCAGATGGCTTTAACTTTCACTTTTTGTGTTTTACACTTCTTTTCAGAATGTTTATCGCTCCCACAATATTTTTGTATTTAGTAAGCAATCTTCTCAAAAATATATTTTTCACCCAAACCGCCGAGAGAAATAAAACCTATTGGTTTGAGCTCTGAGTTGAGACTGATTCCTTATTTTCCAAGAATTCGTAAGCTTATTGATTAATGCTTATATAAACTAATTGTCCCTTAATGTATCTAATGTGTAAAAGAAAAGCTTATCAAGCAATCGGCATCCTGTTACATTTTTGGTGGTCTCAATATTGTTTTATTTTAAGTGCAATCTTATTTACATTCGTCAATGAACAGTTTATTGTTAACTTGTTCATATGTAAGCACACTTGTCTTCATGAGTACGCTTAGAAGCCTCAGTTAAAGTTTTCAATGCACCGAATAAATCTCTTTATTACTATCTTAAACATAAATACGAACATTTTGTACTTGCAGATGAAAGTCGAGATGTTAATATGCCTTCAGAGGATGACGTCAAGAGGCAAAGAATAGCGTACAGTGGTGACCAAATCTATTCGAATGCAAGTGTTATACAATTCATATCATAGTTATTGTCTTTAATATGTTTTTCTTTCCTGAATTTAATGTGTGTTTTGGTAAAACAGATTTGGTCTGGGAAATGGTGCATCAAGGATGAGCACAAACTCCTGTCGGAATTAGGTGGTTTGACTACGAATAGTAATACAGCCTATTATGACTCCCACAATAACTTTCCTGCAACAGGAGGCGGCGGAAACGATGCAATGATTTATGACAGTATTACATCAATATCGCAAAATTCGCTATATACACCGTCACTAGGTGCATCCATTGGTAAGTATAGAACAGAAATATGTCTACAAGAAAAGTGTCGAAATACTGTAATCGTTACATCCAAGCATAGTTATCTAACTTTTAATCAATCAAAAGTATGAAGTTCCTGTCTAAAACTTTGCAAAATCCTAACACACTAATTCATTCAACGGTTTTTATCATACGTAAATGTAACATGATGCGAAAACTTAGACTGCAAATAAATTATACAATTTGTTACTATTTTCTATTGATTTTTACATTCATATAATTTCATTGCTCTTTTAATTATAACCTTTTATCAGGCAGTAGTTCGTTAACCCCTCTAGTGCCTATAAATATGTCAGACATGAAACTAAATGCAAGTTCACTTGAAACAAACATATCGTCCTATTACACAGGTAAGCAAAGTGTGATACGTACCATACATGTAATTTAATGAGGTAAAACGTAGAAGACTACAAAAATATTATTATGTGATACTTTTTAAAATTGTAAATATCTCGTAGAAATGTGATAACCTTAATGGAAAAGTATGAAGGATACGACGTCATCACTTATTAAGCTACTAAACTCCAATAGGAGCGTAGCTCGGCTTTTTCGAAGTAGATGGGCATATCTCGCATAAATAATTAAATTCGTTAGATTCGTATACAAAGAATGTTAAAGTAGTAAGACTGATCGACTAGTATATGATAAATAATGTGGCTGTAAACGATTCCCAATTATAAATTATATTTTCTCAACTCTGATTTAAATTTTTGAGAAATCTTTAAACTGTCATATTAACATATTTGTGAGCAGCGCAGCTCTAACAACATTGTTTAATAAATAGCTCCTTTACAACAAAAAGTTCGTTGTATAAAAAAACCAATCTCATCGATAGATAGGTGGTGCTGATCTTCCAGTTTCTTGCAAATCTTTATAAAAATATTATTTCCAGGCCACTAAGCACATAATTTCCCGACTCTAGTCTAGGGAAGGATTTAGTATACTGTCCTAGGATCTCGGCTATAAAATGGATATAGTCGGATGGAGGAGATTCTCCAGATCAGGAATATATACAGCCATAGTCAAATGTTATTACACATTACTAAATTTTTTTGCGTTTCGGTAAGACTGCTTCAATTGTTGTTGTTGTTGTTTTCAGTATAAAGCAGATTTGTTGTTGTTGGATGCAATGGAGTGCGTAGAAGAAACGAACAAAAATTCAAAGAAAATAACGGAATATTTCTCACAAAAACAATACATTTGTTTGATGCATATTGGCGTCAGAAGTTATTACACACATTTTATTCGTGTAAAGATCATTAGTTTTTAGCTATCTTGTGAGTTAAGTAGGCGCATTTTACATGATTCCTGGAGAGGATTGCGCAAAAATAATATTGTTAATTTAATCCACGAAAATGGTCAAAAGGAAGCATTTAAATATTGAAACACGATCCGAGATTGTGACCAAATTTAAAATGGGAACTTCGGCTTCGGATCTTCTGAAAATTTATGGAATTTCGCGGAAAACTGTGTACAATTTAGTGAAAAAGAAGGACACTTGTGGGAATTTAGAAGATAAAACGAAAAGTGGACGATATGTCGTTATAGGCCAAAGGGAAAAAACAAGATTAATGAGAGTCCTTATGGTAAATCCAACAATAAGCCCTATTCGCCTTGCAGAAAATTCGGAGGAACTAATTGGGAAGAAAGTTAGTGAAGCTACTTTACGTCGCAAGATGAAGAGCATGAGATTCAAGACCTATGTAGTTCGCAAAGTGATCGACATAACTCCAAACAACAAAGCCAAACGCCTTGCCTTTGCTCGAGAGCATATTAATAAGCCCATAGAGTTCTGGCACAACGTTCTGTGGACTGACGAGTCCTCTTTTCAGTTCCAGGGGTCTTTTGGAAGAAAATATATGCATCTACCGTCAACTCTGAAAAGCAAAGCACGGCAGCCTCTAAACAGATTCGGTGGAGGATCTGTAATGTTTTGGGGATGCATATCATTCTATGGATTGGGAGAGCTCATACCAATTGAAGGAACTTTGAATCAATGTAGGTATATCGATGTGTTGAATGATCATGCATTTCCTTCAACAAATAGCCTGTTTCCATGTACCGACTGGATTCTGCAGCAGGATAATGCTCTTTGCCATAAAGGATCGTTGGTCAAGCTGTTCTTGCATGGCTCCCTCATGGCCCGGACCTTAACATCATTGAAAATGTTTGGGGTTTCATGAAACAACAACGAAAAATTGATAAAAATCTAAAACTAAATGACGCTATTGAAGAAATTAAAAATATTTGGGCTAAACTACCTCTTTCTTTTATCCACACCTTGATTGAGTCTATCCCGGCCAGGTTGCAAGCAGTAATTGATGCCAAAGGAGGAGTAACAAAATATTGACTCATTAAAATTAAAAAAAAATTAAAAATTTATAATTCTTAATATAAAACATATAATATGACATTGTGTAATTATCTTTGACACGAATAAAATGTGTGTAATAACTTCTGACGCCAATATGCATCAAACAAATGTATTGTTTTTGTGAGAAATATTCCGTTATTTTTTTTGAATTTTAGTTCGTTTCTTCTACACACTCTATTTCATCCAACAACACCAAATTATTTCATATTGAAAACAACAACAACGGCAATCGAAGCAGTCTTACCGAAACGCATAAAATTTAAGCAATGTGTAATAACATTTGACTATGGCTGTATAATATAGTTATAGCCGCAGGAAGCTTACAGTTTTTGAGATATTCGCGTTTAAAGTTGAAAATTACCACTATTTGAAGTACGTATTTTCTCGATAATTCACTAATTCGTTTGTACAATTTTAATTAACAAATATGATCAGATGTTAGAGAGGTTGTTATACCCTCAATAACATTGCTACTTCTTCGCGTATGGCTCTTTTTGCGTAGGCGCTTCAAAAAAAACCCTGATCGGTCAAACACCAGGGTGTATCAAATTTTTTTCGTGTTGAACTTCTTTTTGCGTGGGCGGCCTTCGGCGCGCTTCAAAAAAATAACCCTGGTCGGACAAACACCGAAGTGTATCAGATTTTTGTCGCGTTGAACTCCTTTTTGCGTGGGCGGCCTTCGGACGCGCTTCAAAAAAATAACCCTGGTCGGTCAAACACTTGGGTGTATTAAATTCTTTTCGCGTTGAAGTTCTTTTACGTGGGCGGCCCATAGTGCCACCGCTCCATACATTTCTTGGAAAAAAATAGAAGGAGTGGTCGTACAACAATGAAACTTTGCAGAAACACTTCTCTGGACTAAATTAAGAAATTTTGAAAAAATCTTGGAAAACCGCCCACTGCCACACCCACCTCCCATATAACTGCAATTGCCAAAATTTTTATTTTTGAACCTAGGGACTTGAAATTCGGAACACTTCTTAACTGAGTTCTCCTGATGAAAAAAAATTAAACTTACACGCAAAGTGACGTTATTTATACCTTTACCTTGATAAAAATCCAATATAATATGAAATGTGTTTAAATGAGTTAAGCATCTACCCACTCTACCCGGTATAAAATGGCGCACCGTAACAATAGCACTGTATACACCACATGACCACCAATCCACCACATCTGGGACCAACTTGGAAACGACCATAGTCAATGACATCACATTCGTACAACACACAACTCACCACACTTCTGCATCAACCCGCTCAACATAAAGGATGACCCCTGAACAGATTCAACACATTCGATGAGAATACCAACGCATAACACACGCACCGGCTGTCCCCTTTTTCGGAATTTTATACTCGCCGCCCGGTTTTCGACATTGATTTATGTTAACAATACAATTTATAACATCAAAATTTATAATTTCGTTTAATTCTTAAAATACGAATAAAATTCATTTTTTATTTAAGAGCCTGTGCTCTACAGAAATTGTGTACTCTTTTATTTATGGTCCTTCGAACCTTAAAGATAGGCACTATAAAATAACAGCCACAAGGCAAACCACAAAATAAAACAAAAACGTTAAAAATAATAAAGAATTCTCACGAAAATCGAAAAAACAAAAACACAACTAGTGCAGTGGCAAACAAAAATAAAAAAAAAAAAAGAGTATACCCATATACCTGTATACATATATATATTTATATATACATATACTACTTGAAGTGAAAAAAAAAATAACAAACGAAAGTGCAGAGCAGTGCAGTGTTGTTTTGTAAATATACATACGTATAAAGATTCACGATAGACGAAAGAGACAAAAAGTGACAAAAACAAAAAGAAATTACAAGGAAAAACAAAATAAACAAAACAATTTCAGCAAACAAAAAGGCGCGAAACCTAAGCACAAAACATAAATCGGGCGCGAAAAACTAAAGCACCAATAAAACGAAACAAACGGGCGCGAACATTGAAACAAATATTCAAGTAGAAGGTACATACATACAACAAAACAACAGCACGAGGAGGTAGCCAGCTGGAGCAGAGGAATTGGAACAAACGAACAGGCATATTAAACATTGGAATATACCTTACAAATCTAAGTGAGCGTATTAATTTCACCTCAAATTTAGTATATGCACATATGTACATATGTTCTAAGTTACGGTTTTCCTATTTAAAACCTAACGAAAAATTAACTTCATCTGTTTTAATTCACGGCAATATTATACGGCTTCATAGTCCAAGAAAATGTAAACTCAAATACTTACTAAGAAAAATTCTCTGGCAATACCGCTTTTGTTTAACAAGAACAATAAGCAGGGTTGCATAAATCAAAAACGAAAAGAGAAACAAAAAATAAACATACATACATACATATATGCAAAATTCCGTACGTTTCTAAACATAATTATAATATATTATATATATGTATATACAAAAATATATACATAAGTGCAAAAGGAACATACCTGCGCATATGTACATACATATATTTGTACATAGAGAATAGCATAGAATCTGTCTTTAATTTTATTTAAATTATTAATTAAATTTATGAACACTATATACACATAAATACATTATTGGTGCATTTACAATTGTCCCTATATTCCTATACATAACCACATACATAAGTACATATGTATGTATGCATATTCAAAGCACACATTGGTTCGCAATACCTCTTGTTCTTTGTTAAACAAAAACAAGCAGGATTGCACAAAAAAAAAAAACAGAAATTAAACAGACATACATGTATTCGCACAAACATTTCGTGCATACTTACGAACAAATAGCGAATTGATCTCTGTAACGAGCGCTCAATTGCTTAAGAACAAAAACATCAGCATAAAATCATTAGCAAAAACAATTCGTGCATGTACAAACCATATTGATCTCTTCGACGAGCTCTCAATTGCACAAAAACAAGTCCATGCAAGCCAGTCATTAGGGTGTGCCTATATACCTATATAGAAATACTTACAAAAAAAAAAAAATAACCCGTCTTTTACAAAAAACAAAAAAAAACCTATATATACTTAAAAAAGTATTCAGTTCACACTGAGAAATCATTAATTCATTTTAAAAAATATCTAGTACATACAACCAAAATAATGAACAATAACAAAAATCAAAGTACACCTGGAGCTACATGCTCAAAAGAGGTTGCTAAATTTATTTCAGAAAGTGACAGTTTAACAAGATACTGCACTAGATTTGCCTCTTCACCGATTCACGAAAACTCTGAATCGTTATTAGAAGTAAAAGGCCAAAATCTTAAAAATTTTTGGACTCGCCTCCAAGCGACTCATGACGCCATACTAGAATCTGACGATTCAGACTTGCCACATAATTTTAAATCCTCGGCTTACGATATTTACGAAAACTGCTTAGACCAGTACGAAGAAACAAAAACAATGATCTCCGATCAACTAAAGCTAATAAAAGCAATTGCAC
Source organism: Bactrocera zonata (assembly GCA_037783105.1). Classification (NCBI taxonomy): domain Eukaryota; kingdom Metazoa; phylum Arthropoda; class Insecta; order Diptera; family Tephritidae; genus Bactrocera; species Bactrocera zonata. The sequence goes on from JBAWJQ010006688.1 coordinate 887,284, forward strand.
CTACTCCCCACAGTAGAGTAGAGCTGCCACAAATAGACAGTCAAAGGGCAAGTTCGGCATTCAACTCGAGGTGCCCGCATGTGACACAGAAACATTTTATGGAGGTTATGAAGAATGGCCGTCCTTCCGGGACATATTTACAGCCGTTTACATCAACCATCCAGAACTATCAAAAGCACAAAAATTGTATCACCTCCGATACAAAACAAAAGGTCAAGCAGGTGAAATAGTAAAACAGTTCGCGCTTAATGACTATAATTTCAATTTGGCTTGGGAAGCTCTAAAAGCAAGATACGAAAATGAAAGAATACTGGTCGATAAACAAGTAACGATGCTAATGAATTTGCCAAAAATTATGAAATGAACAAGTGTAGAATTCATCAAACTAGAATCCACTGTTTCAAATTGTTTGTCGATTCCATCGACACTAAATATTCCCACACACAGCTGGGACCCAATTCTGGTAAACATTTGCACCGCCGCATTACCAGAAAAGTCGTTACTCCTATGGGAGCAATCGCTCTCATCACGAAAAAAGTGCCCAACGTGGCAACAAATAAAAGATTTTCTCACCACCCAATATGAAATTGCGGAAAGGTTAGAAGAAAAAATAATCAAAACGAAGCGCACTAAACACGACCAAAATAGAAGCTTAAATAGACCCCAAGCTAGAAGCAAAACCAAATAAAACAGAATTTCTAACAAAACACAATCGTTCACATCCGAACAAAGAAAACATACGTCATGCGAACTATGCACAAGAGGGCATAAGCTTAAAACTTGCGAAAAGTTTAAAAAATTAAACATTAACGAAAGGAACAACTTTGTCAGATCAAAAAGACTCTGTACAAACTGCTTGTCCAATACACATAATCTTAAAAATTGCAGAAGCAAATTTAACTGCTTATATTGTCATAAAAGACATCATACAATGCTTCATTATAGCAACTATCCGATCTCTCTCCAAAGAAGCGCTTTTACAAAATTAACCACGGGTTCAATTGCAAAAGTAAATCACGAACGCCAAAATTCGAAAAAATGCCAAGAGCCACCATGTTGCTCAAAGGCACATAAAGCACAAGCCGTGCACATCCAAACACAAAGTGGACCAGTTACAAAACTAGTTACCACCATACCAACTCAAGTTGAGTATAATACAAACAAATACCTTAATTCACAATTAAGGCAATTTCAAAAGTTTAAGAAACTTCCCTCCATATCAAACAAAACTCTAGAAGATCAGTATTGTGAAGACTTCTCTAAAGGCACAACTACTCGATCAAATAATGGCCGGTAGGTCGTACGACTACCACATGAGCCACCATTTTCCAATACTGCACAAACTCAAAGTTACCTCTAGCGGTCCCTATACTAAAAGCTCATACAACTTTCGGCCCCGCAGGATGGCTTTCGCCAATAATGGAAAAAAAAAAAATCTGAACAAATCCTAGAGCGGTGGCGCACTACCTACCACTTGTCAAATTAGTTCATACGCACTTAAATATTACATATACAAAATTCTCCAAAAAGTCGAAAAATTGACATTTTCATCAATTTTCAAAAATAAATAGTTGCGGGAAAGGGAAAAAGCGAAGGTCGCTCTTATCGCAACTATCCAACCGCTCCTCATATGGGTGGATTACGGGAATGAGCTGTAAAAAGCTTCAAATTAATTGTGAAAAATTCTGTCATTGTAAACAAGAGTCGATTCACCGTGGGCTCGCAAGATCCCTCTCATTTAACAGCCCTAACCACAGAGTATGTTTTCAAAGGCGCACCCATTCCGGCCATACCAGAGCCAGGCATGGAGTTGCTGTCTTTAATAAGCCGATAAAAAAAAAACCTAATAAAATAAAATAAAACTGCAACAATCGGCAATAATACAGAAAATCAAATAATAAATAAACCGCACAATAAACTGATAAAAGAAAAAATCGCAAATGCTTATATAATAAGTCGCCAGTGAAATTAAATTGTTTACTGTGATAATAATACTAACCACGCATGCACCATATGATTGTTTAAAAAAAGAAGTCCGAATCTCATTTAGTTATAATAGCACAATTTATTTAACTGTATGGGTATTGCGTACATATTACTTTTGTATGAAACGGATGCCGATGTTAGAAAGGGAATTTAGTATCCAAAATATTTATCACGTCAATGTCCACTTGACCGAAGCGCGCAGGATCTATGTATATACTTCGTAGCAACAGGTACTTTGCGAATAGTGTGACGAATTCTGCTGTCGCATTGTGTATAATGAAGTGTCTGCGACGAAAGTTGACGTGCGAAAGTTAATGTCGAATTGAGTCTTCCATCCCGATGTCCATCCTTTTTGTTGAGTGGGTACACGTGTGGTGAGTTGTGTGGTAATGTGAGTGTATGGTGCCATCGGATGTGGTGTATGTGAGTTCGTCCTTAGGGTGCGCCAGTTTCTCCCGGGTAGAGTGGGGGGAGGCTTAACTCATTTAAACATCCTGGGCCCCCTAGGCGAATATTTTGCCTAGTATTAAATGTATGTATATGCGATTTCATGTACATATGTATGTCGCCGTACTGCTAGTAATGTAGCATGGCGACCGTCGGATATTTGGTGTTGGGGTTCTAATCATATTTACACCTTTGTGTAGAAACGGCTTTCGTTTGATATGAATTTTAATATACATACGTTTGAGATAAGCAACTTTATTTTGCGGACGACATACCGGTTTAATATGCGGATTATTTATTATTGTCTTTTCCATGTTATTTGCAATTGTTGCAATTTTTTTCTTTTTTTTTATGATCGATTATGGTTTATTAAGGACTGGTACACCACGCCTGGCTCAAGTATGGCCAGAATGGGTGCTCCTTTGAAAACTTTCCCTGAGGTTAGGGCTTTTAAATGAGAGGGATCTTGCGAAAGAGTAGCCGTGAATTGCGAACGGCATAATTTTAAATTGTATTGTGGTAATTTCCATCTACTTTTTTTTTAAAGTGGAATGTTAAAGTTTTACAACAGATTCCCACCAACTACGCTTGTGGGGAGCGCTTATGTAGGTGCGATAAGAGCTACCTTTGCTTTTGGAACGTCTAGGTGCGTCACTGTATCGCATTGAGAATATGGTGATCCCTTAACTCTCTTTTTGAGTTTTTACTCATAATTTGAAAATTTAGCTATGAAGCAATATTGAGCAAAATATCTCGATTTTTTGACTTTCAAGGATGTACAATTGAAGATATAAGCCGTATTATTTACATTTTGCCATATTGAAATAGTAATTAGGTTGTGTTCGTGGTATCGCTTTGTATGCGCACATATACATATGTTGCGCAATATGGATATTCAGAAATCGTATTAGCTTGGTATGTGGGGAATAGTTTACTCATCGCTGTATTTATATCTGCGAAATTTTAGTTTGGTTTCATTTGTTCGTCCCATAAATCTTGCGTCAGTAATCATAAGTGGCGAAGGCCACCCTGGGGGGTCGAAAAGTGCCAAATATTTGAATGTTTATTATTGTCAGATTGAATTCTGACTTTGTTTTTTCTGTCAATATGTGGGATGTTGCACAATTGTGCCTCTATTTGATCGCGTAAATGTGGCTTTAGAGATGTCCTCACAATACCGATCTACTTAAGTTTTGTTTAATATTCGGGGAAGTTTCCCAATCTCTTGATATTTCCTTAATTGTGAATTAAGGCATTGATTTGATTTTTTCTCAACTTGAGTTGGTGTCGTGGTAACTAGTTCAGTAACTAGTCCACTTTGTGTTTGGCTGTGCAGCATTTGAGCCTTTTGTGCCTTTGAGCAACATGGTGTCTCTTGGCAATTTTTAAAATTGTGGACTTCGGAATTTGCTTTTGCAACTATGCCCGTGGTTCTTTTTGTAAAAGCGCTTCTTTGGAGTGAGATTGGATATCTGCTGTAATGAAGCATTGAATTGTGTCTTTTTTGACAATATAAGCAGTTAAATTTACTTTTGCAATTTTTAAGAGTATGTGTATGGGACAAGCAGTTTGTACAGTCTTTTGGATCTGACAAAGTTGTTCCTTTCGTTAATGTTTAATTTTTTAAACTTTTCCCAAGTTTTAAGTTTATGCCCTCTTTTACATAGTTCGCATGACGTATGTTTTCTTTGTTCGGATGTGAACGACTGTGTTTTGTTAAAAATTATGTTTGATTTGTTTTTGCTTCTAGCTTGGGGTCTATTGAAGCTTACATTGAGGTTGTGTTTAGTGTTCTTATTTTTTATTATATTTTCTTCTAACCTTTCCGCAATTTCATATTGGGTGGTGAGAAAATCTTTCATGTGTTGCCACGTTGGGCACTTTTTTCGTGATGAGAGCGATTGCTCCCATAGAAGTAACGACTTTTCTGGTAATGCGGCGGTGCAAATGTTTACCAGAATTGGGTCCCAGCTGTGCGTGGGAATATTTAGTGTCGATAGTATCGACAAACAATTTGAAACAGTGGATTCTAGTTTGATGAATTCTACACTTGTTCCTTTTTTAATTTTAGGCAAGTTTAATAGTGTCGTTACTTGCTTATCGACCAGTATTCTTTCGTTTTCAAATCTAGCTTTTAGAGCTTCCCAAGCCAAATTGAAATTGTCGTCATTTAATGCGAACTTTTTAACTATTTCGCCTGCTTGACCTTTTGTTTTGTATCGGAGGTGATACAGTTTTTGTGCCTTTGATAGTTGTGGATGGTTGATGTAAACGGCTGTGAACAAGTCCGGGAAGGACGGCCATTCTTCATAACCTCCGTAAAACGTTTCTGTATCACATGCAGGCACCTCGAGTTGGATGCCTGAACTTGCCTCTTGATTGTCTATTTGTGGCAGCTCTACTCTACTGTGGGGAGTAGGTGCAATTGCTTTAATGAGCTTTAATTGATCGGAGATCATAGCTTTTGTTTCTTCATATTGGTCTAAGCAGTTTTCATAAATATCGTAAGCCGATGATTTAAAATTTTGTGGTAGATCTGAATTGTCAGAATCTACTATGGCGTCATGAGCCGCTTGGAGGCGAGTCCAAAAGTTTTTAAGACTTTGGCTTTTTATTTCTAGTAACGATTCCGAGTTTTCATGAATCGGTGAAGAGGCAAACCTAGTGCAGTATCTTGTTAAACTGTCACTTTCTGAAATAAATTTAATAGCTTGTTTTGAGCGTGTAGCTCCTGCGGGTGTATTTTGACTTTTGTTATTGACCATTTTTGTTATATTATATATTAAAATATTTGACAAAATGAACTAAATTTTTCTCAGTGTACACCGATTTGTAGTATTTAATCGAAACGATATAGTGTAATTGTATACTCTTTTTAAATAAATATGAGTTTTTTCAGATTATATCGGGTAAAAACGTATATTTTATTAATATCGTTTTGTATTTACTTGCAATTGTATTATTTTTATTTATATTTTATTTTGAATTGATAATTACTATTAATCCGCGTTTTTTATATATCAAAATATTTGAGGTCCGAATATTTTGAATTTAGGTACACCCTAATACCTGGACTTGTATGTGCTTATGTTTTGTGCAGTTGAGAGCTCGTTGAAGAGATCAATGCGCTATTTACATATGTATGCACGAATTGTTTGTGTGATTTTATGATTATGTTTTATTCGTAAGCAATTGAGAGCTCGTTAGAGAGATCAATTTGCTTTTTGTATGCAATCCTGCTTGTTTTTGTTTGCCAAAGAACAAGAGGTATTGCTGGTTAATTGCCAATGTGGACTTTGAATATGTAAATGTATTGTATGTATATGCGAATATGCATGCATATATATGTTCAATAATTTGTTGAGTTGGGTTTGTTTTTTTCTTAGATTTGAATAAATTATGTATGTACATGTTTTAACAATGTTTAATATTGTTAATTTTCCCGCGTCATTTATTTAGGCATAGGCAGTTTGTATGCCGTATGTTTATATTCTTTCGCAATAGAGAGAGGACGCGAAAACGGAAGAGAAAAAAATTGTATTTTCCGTTGTCCTCTTATGTATGTATGTAATTTAATATATAAATATAGCAATTACACTTGTTAGATAATTAAGTGAAGTATAGGTGTATATACTTTTACTTTTTATATGGTATTTTACTATGCATATACATATGTATGTTTGTACATATTTATTTTTATTTGTTTTTCTCTCTTCGCATTTGAGTTGATATTTGGATTTGTGAAATCCTGCTTATTGTTGTTATTAAAAAAAAGGGGTATTGCTGGAATATCAAGCATATGTACTTGATTAAACTATTTTAAATAATGCGGCAATTTGAATTACAGACATGTATTATTACAGTTTGGGTACTGATTTTTCATTAGGTTAGGTTTTAAGCACGGAAAATCGTAACTCAAAACATACATATGTACATATTTATATGCATATATTAAATATATAGTAAAATTGATACCCTCACTCTATTCCATCAGGGGCTTTTTATGCATGTAATAATGCTGCCTTCTGCGTTTGTCGCTCTTTCTCTGCTTGCAGTCCTTAAGGTTGTTGTTGCTTGTGGTTTTGTTTTTTAAATTCGCGCCCGTATTGTTATTGCATTTATGTATTTTTTGTTTCAGGGTTTCGCGCCCGTTTTGTGTGTTGTTTTATTATTTAGGAACTTTTACATTTCGCGCGCGATTCTCTGTGTGTGGTTTTTATTGTTTTCTATTTGGGGGTGTTGCGCCAGGTTTTTGTGTTTTTTGTGTTTGTAAAGTTTTATATTTTGGTTTGGTAAGTTTCTGCCTTTGTCACCGCAGCTTGTTTTTTTTTTGTTTTTTTGTTTTTTAGTTCCACTGCAATATTTTGTTTTATGACTTTTTTTGTGTATACGTGTATTTTTTCTACCGCAGTTTTTAACTTTTTGTTTCTTTTTTGTTTTTGTTCGTTTCTGCACTTTGTTACACTTTGTTTGTTTTTTGTCACTTCACCATTCCTGTAACACTTCGTGAATATATGTACATATGTATATGGCTATTTTTTATGTGTCATTGCACTATTTTTGTTCAGTTTTCTTGTTGGTGTCACTGCAATGCTTTGTTTTTTGGTTTTTGTTCACCGCACAATTCTCTTTTTTTTCTTGTATTTATTTTTCTCGATTTTTTTTTTTTTTTGTTTCAATAATCTATAGTGCCTCTCACTATGGCTCGAAGGACCATGTTTACTTTGATAATAATACTAACCACGCATGCACCATATGATTGGTTAAAAAAAGAAGTCCGAATCTCATTTAGTTATAATAGCACAATTTATTTAACTGTATGGGTATTGCGTACATATTACTTTTGTATGAAACGGATGCCTATATTAGAAAGGGAATTTAGTATCCAAAATATTTATCACGTCAATGTCCACTTGACCGAAGCGCGCAGGATCTATGTATATACTTCGTAGCGACAGGTACTTTGCGAATAGTGTGACGAATTCTGCTACAAAAGGCCGTTTTCTACACATATACATATGCCATATATATGCATATAACAATTAGAACTCCATCTCCAAATATCCGCCGGTCGTCATGTATTCCACTAGCAGTACGCCTACATATGTTCATACATACGAATAATACTAGGCGAAATATTCGCCTAGGGGGCCCAGGATGTTTAAATGAGTTAAGCATCTACCCACTCTACCCGGTATAAAATGGCGCACCCTAACAATAGCACTGTATACACCACATGACCACCAATCCACCACATCTGGGACCAACTTGGAAACGACTATAGTCAATGACATCACATTCGTACAACACACAACTCACCACACTTCTGCATCAACCCGCTCAACATAAAGGATGACCCCTGAACAGATTCAACACATTCGATGAGAATACCAACGCATAACACACGCATCGGCTGTCCCCTTTTTCGGAATTTTATACTCGCCGCCCGGTTTTCGACATTGATTTATGTTAACAATACAATTTATAACATCAAAATTTATAATTTCGTTTAATTCTTAAAATTCGAATAAAATTCATTTTTTATTTAAGAGCGTGTGCTCTACAGAAATTTTGTACTCTTTTATTTACAATGTTTTAATTTAATATGTAACAGGCGAAAAATTGTGTTAGTTTTTATTTGCAAGCACCATATCTTTAACAATGGGATCTAGTTCTAAGGAAATTTTGTTCGATTGACGCCTTAAGCTACTTATGTAAAGATCCAAAGTTATAAGAAGTCTGTTCAAAACATCAGTATTTGTGGAAATTAAAATCGATGTTAATAAAAGGGACGGTAATTGGCGGTTGTTTTTTTTTTTTAATTGAAAGTACAGACTCGGAACTTTCATTTTTTTATAGTAAGAGGGCTAAGCAAGGCAAAGCACATAAAGTTTTTTTCCATCAAAAAATGAAAAGTTGATATTTTTTAGTATAAAAAGTTGATATTTTTTAGTATAATTTTTGAAAAATTATAAAAATTAGCTTACTTTGCCAATTTCAATAACTTTTTTTTTATAAACAAGTAGGTGCTATATTTTCACTAAAAAATAAAAAGAAAAGCCATAGCTATAAACTTACACACAAAAAAAATTCTTTATTTGGACAATAATTTTAATCTGATTTTATTGAATAACTTTCCGTCGACTTCTGTTAGTTTTTTTAACTATAAAATTTCACTTTTTATAAAAAACCTTGTTGAATTTTTCTTATCCAAATATTTCTTTACAAAACAAAATCATTAAAGTTTTGAAATTGGAAAGTGGAAAAATCCTATTTTTCCCCGAAATGCCACTGTGCGGCCTTCGGATGTGTTAGTGGACATAAAAGTGCAAAATATATATGTAAAATTAATTTTATGTCGAGAAAATACGTACTTCAAATAGTAGTAATTTTCAACTTTAAACGCGAATATCTCGAAAACTAATTATAAGCCTCCTGCTTCCTGAATCACCTCTTTCCGACCATACACATTTTATTCCCGAAATCCTGGTACGGTATACTAAAGCCGACCCCTAGTCTGTATCATAGCTCCTCCCAAATTGTCTTATTGCGCTAATATCCTCGATTATTTGATCGAGTTACCATTGAGTCTGCGACTGACAGATAGTCTTAGTTTTAGATCCGAACTTACCCCGTGCTACTATGAGCAAATCGGAAACAAATACTCTTTATGACAATATCGTGGATACAAATATGGATTTTATTATTGAAGTAACCTTTGCCTACCTATGGATAGGTACATATTCTCGGATTCTCCATGAGTACAAGCCTACATAAAGCATTCTAAAAGTAAATGACCAGTCGTTAACAGTTTCAAACTTTGAGTTAATAGTAAATTTTTGGTTAACGATTTGATTTCCAATGATGTTTTCGGTCACACCAATCAGCCTTTGGACGTGTATAGTTAGTCCGTCAAATAAGTATGAGGATTATGATGCAGAATTTCTTTGACCTTTAATTTGATAAGATTCCCAAATTGGATATTTCTTAATTCTAAATTACTCTCAATTAAGTATATAACGAGACGAATTTATTTTTGTGGGAGCGATGACTTGTTACTTGAGAGATCACGAAAAAAGTGCGAACTTTTTTTGTATACGTTTCAAATGAAAAAAGTGAGAAAACGTATGCAACAATAATTTTTTTTCACTCAAATATGTTGAACTTTATTTGTTTTTGTGGATAGTTCTTCTACATTATTTTAGAATGAAGAAGACCTCGGTCGAAAAACTATATCTTAGCGAACATGCCAAAAGTGGCACTTGACAAAGAATGTTGTGATGGATCCCTTACGACAACCCAAATGCAAAAAAACGGCAATTGGTGGCATCAGAAGGGCATGTTGTAGGATGCGATTCTAAGCCCGATTGAAACCTTTTATGGGAAAGGAAATCTCCCGCAATATACTACTAAATATGATAATGAATTATGAAACGTTAACTTCGGCAGCAGCGAAGCCACAATACCCTTTACAAACACTGAAGTTTCTGTATTCATTAATCGTCTTGAACTGTTCCCTTAAGCAAAAAGCTGTGCCTAATTTCATTAAAAAAATATATTTTCAAACAAGGACATCATTCTGATAGTTCAGTTTGTCTGGTTGAAATATGCTATAGTGGTTCGATATCGACAGTGCCAACAATTGAAGTTGTTGGAGGAGAAAAGAACGTGTGGAATGTTTCAATTCGATATCTCTAAAACTGAGAGATTAATTTGCATATATATAGCCTGACGAACGGCCATAACTAAATGGACTCAGTGATGTTGAAGGGTATATAAATTTGGTATGTTTCTTTGTTTATAATCTGTATTGAAATTACCACATCAAAAACAGCCATTCGCGATTATATTATATTTTTCTATATGCGAAACCTAAATCTGTGACATCTTCTCTTTTTGAATTTATTTTAATATAAATTAAGGCAATTATAAGTTTTGTGTTATTATCAAGTTGACTAATAGCTAAAATATGTACCTATATCCCTCAAATGAAAAGATGACATGTAGTGTGTTATTGTACATATGGTAATGCGTACAGAGATGTGCAGGTGTAAGCTGTGTTCGATTCGCACCTTTCTCGTAAAAAAATTACATGTAAAAGCAAGTTTCGAGTTGAATTCGTACAAAAAAATATGCGGATACCTCACTGAAGAAGTATAACTGCTTTCTTCTACGCTACGAAGTTATACTTTGCATATTTTAGCCAGTTTTTCTAAGTATATTTTTCCAAAGTAAAATCGCTCAAATGACAAATTATTCTCAAAAGTAAAAGTTTGTTTATTTGCAAAAACAAGGGCTAAATAAACTATGATTGTTCACGGGCAAACACTAAGGTGTTACTAAAACTTTTTTAGGTGCAGAAAGGAGAATTGCTCCACCAAATATAGGATCACAACGCATGCGTCAGAAAACATGTCAGCGCAGGGTTGCACCGCAAGTATAGTTCACTTCTCTACATACTCTTATATAATATGTATGTAAATATGGAAAACTGTAATACGACATGCGACAGCTGGGCTATAAAACTAAAATGATAAATAAAAAGTTTCACTTTAACAACAATAGTTGCATTTGAGTAAACACATTATACACTAGGGTGTCCCTTAAATTTCGAAGTGTTTAATTTTTTATGCATACCTTCTTAAAAGTTTTGTTTTAGCATAATACTATTTAAAAAAAATATCAGCTCGTTTTATCAACGATAACCCGTGCCGACTTGCGATTGAAACTTGTTCATACAAGAACCGCGCAACTGAGCGCTGCAACCTGTAGCGACGGGTTGCAATTGCCATTTCGTATTTATGTTTCAGGTCATTGCAATTGTTTAATGCATAAAGATGTCGGTTGAATTACGAAATGATAAACAAAATTACCATCAAATTGACAAGTTCTCGCTGTATTGTTTTATAATATTCGAGAAGTAAAATTGACTGTCAGTGAAAGTGCAAATTAAGTGATTAGGGAGTGTATCATATATTGGGAAAAGGCAAGAATTCCCACAAAAGCATTTCCCAACTGCGTAAAGAAACTAATAGACCTATATCATTCATGGAGAGAACTGCAAAAAAATATCAAAAAAACTCAAGTTACGTTTAAAAATCGTGAAAATGATTTTAAGAATAATCTTGATAACTTATTTGATATCGCACATGCTAATGCTTTTGATATGATAAGAATAGAGGAAGACAAACTATTTCTGATGAAACAACGGGAGCCAGGTCGACCAGGATGTCTTGGTGGTGTGGACAGAAAGTTAGCGGATAAAGAAGAAAGAGCTAAACAAAGACAGAAAGGAGAAGAGGAAAGAAATGTCAGGCATATCGAGTTATTGGCAGTCCCATCAACTTCAACAGCCATTAATGTAATAAACTCAGATGATTCAGGGGAAGAAGAGATTTTGGATACACAAAACGCAGTACCAGAAGAAGCTCCATGCACTAAAAAAGAGGTTGGAAAAATTTTGTAACACCTAAACTTGTTGCGACATTGGATCGATGTCAATTCAGCATAAGAGACTCTGTTTGCATTCTTCATGCAGTCGTAGAGGCACTTGGTCTAAGTAGCGATGATTTCACCATCAACAAGTCCTCAATTCAGCGAATTCGTACTCAGACTAGAAAATCCAGAGCAGAAGCAATAAAAGCTGACTTTCAGAACAATACACCTGATGTAGTAACAGTTCATTGGGATGGGAAACTTTTACCTGGGTTGGACGTGGGAAGTTTAAAATAAGAACGTTTACCAATTATTGCTTCATTTGACAATAGAGAACAGCTTCTCGCAGTACCAAAACTAGACAGTTCTTCTGGTAAAGATCAAGCCAATGCCGTTTCAATCGCCCTCTCCGATTGGAATCTTAATGAAAAAGTACAGGTAATGTGCTGCGATACAACTGCTTCTAATACCGGCCGTTTCAGTGGAGCTTGTGTTCTTCTAGAGCAGATTTTAGAGAGAGAGTTGCTGATATTTGCTTGTCGCTATCATATTTATCAGCTGGTTCTAAAATCTGTCTTTGAAATCAAACTGAAACAAGTAACTAATAATCCTTACATTCCCTTCTTCAAAAAGTTTAGAGACAATTGGAAAAACATCGATTCTAATAATATTGAACTCTGCCTTGATTTCATACAGAATTATACTGCTGAGACTGATATTACATCCTTGTTGATGTATTATAAGGCAGAACTAGACAAATCTTTTGTAAGAGATGACTATCGGGAATTGGTAGAGCTATGTGTAGTATTTTTGGGAGGAGATAAAGAACGTAAAATAAAAATCAGACCTCCTGGAGCTATGCACCAGGCAAGATGGATGTCAAGAGCAATATATTCATTGAAAATATGTTTATTGCAGTCTCAATTTCGTATGAACGCTAATGATAAAAAAGCTCTGCAAGATGTTTGTTTGTTTATTGTAACATTGTATGTTAAACCATGGCTTCAATGCTCGGTGGCGACTAAAGCACCAAACCAAGATTTGCGCTTTTTGAAAGCACTGAAAGCGTATGAAAAAGTTGATGCAGCTATATCTAAAGCTTCCATAAGCAAGTTTAGTCAGCATTTATGGTACCTTTGTGAAGAAACTGTTAGTTTATCACTTTTTGATAATAAAGTTGATAATGAGACGAAAAGGAAAATTATTGCCAACTTAAACAGAGAGGAAAGTCCGAATATTGGAAAGCGCTACATTCCATCGACGCTAGAAATGTCTAATACGTTGTTTGGTAAGTCTAATATTTATAGATCTTATGTATACTATTTTTGTTATTTAAAATTTAATATATTTTTGTTTTGTTTCAGATAAAACTCTGGATGATTTTGTTTCTATGCGGAGCATCCATTTTTTTTCAAGATTTCAAATAGATGCAAGCTTTCTCTACGTCGATGCATCTGCTTGGGAAGGTAATGCTACCTTTCAGGATGCTTTACGAAAAGTAAGCCAGTTAAAAGTCGTAAATGACACTGCTGAAAGGGCCGTTAAATTAATGCAAGACTTTAACGGACTAATCACAGCCGAAGAAGAGCAAAAACAATTTTTATTACGATGTGTCCAGGAACATAGGCACTTATATCCAGATTGTAAAAAAATACTCTAAAAAGAAGTTATCCTGCTTAATTTTAAGGTTCTTTTAATAAATATTTGTCTAACCTAACCACTTTTTTTTATTTAATAGCGTTTTAATCAATTTTACAGTAATACATATAATAGATGGGCTATATCTCAGAATAATGGCTATATACTAAGACAAAGAAAACTTTGGGGGGTTGGTCGGCACGAGTTGCACTTGTCGTAGAAAGATGAAAATTTTTATTTGATATATATTTACACTTATAAAAAATATATAGGGTATGCGTTTTAAATTTCTAAAAAAAAAATTTTTCGTCATATAAGGGGCACCCTATTATACACTTTTTTTAATTTTAAAAAGTGCTTATGAATATAGTTTTAATAATGTATACATACATATATAATACGGATTTTAATGAGAAGAGTTACTCGGAAATATATGTGAACGTCTTTTTTGTTTTATTTGTTAAATCTACTTTTATTTCGTATAGATTTTATTTGTTACTTATTTTTACACTGTTCTCATAGCAATAGCCATAGAAAATGGGCACTTCGGAGCAATAGCACATGTAGATAATACAGTGGGCACAATGAACAGTGAACCACCATCAATTGGTTCCCATTCTAGTGGTAATGTAGCATTACCATCTGGAATACTACCTATTGCAATTTTAACTGGAAATACTGATATTAACAATGACGATGGAGCACAAGATGATATTATAATACCTTCAATAGAAAATAGATCGGCCATAACCACATCATTATTAAACAGAGGTGAAACTGCCAAAAATGGCGTTCCCAACAATATCATGACAGAAGTATCCACAGTGGCTGTATCGTCTAATACTCAACAACAAAGGCGTTTAGTAAATGTTCTTGAAAAACACAATAGAAATGATATAAGCGGTAATGTTACTAGGTCTCCTGATTCGCATTCAAATACGAATAAACAAGGTTGTGAACATCATCGCCAGCACATTCAACAGCAGGTTCTACAATCCAGTGTAATAAATTCACCTCTTGTACTTCTTCAGCCAAGTGCCCAACCAAGAGATACCTCAGGCGGTGATTCCATAAATAATAATCCTGCAGAATATTCCACGATTTTACCAAGTTTTAACCATTATTCGGCAGGCAAGTGCTTCACTTAGTTGAGTCATATATACACCTGTAGTTAAGAAAATGTGCTATCCGTTTACACTCATTTTAGAAAAAATACGCAACACCTTACTTAATTTTAGTAGTCACCTACATATGTACCTATATATTTCGTCCACATTATATATGCACTTCGTATGATTACCTCCCATTATTACTAAGACACTCTATCATTATTAAAGTGCGCAATTATGTACTAAATAACTACTTTTAAACAAAATAATATTTGATATAGATAAATTTTTTTCTACCCAAAAACACGAATTTATCGTTACGAAATCACTTAAATACACATACTCTTACACAAATGAAATAAAATACTAAACGAAATAAGCAACCTAAACTGCCCAAAAAAAAAGTATTAAACATCTGCATTTTTTTATTTTTTCATACATACATATTTATTAATATGAACAAATAAAAAACCAAATAAGAAAAAACGTTAACTTCGGCTGCACCGAATCTAATGTAATCTTCGCAGGTGCATTTTTTTAGTAACTATGTGTTCAGTTTATATGGAACCTATATACTATGGTAATCCGATCTAAACAATTTTTTCGGAGATTATAGTATTGCCTTAAGCAGTAATCCATCCGTGTAAAATTTCGTGAAAATACCACGTCAAATGCGAAAGTTTTCCATACAAGCCTTGATTCTGATCGTTCGGTTTGTATGACAACTAAATGGTTGAGTGAGCCGTTCTGAACAATTTCTTCCGATATTACATTATTTCTATGAACAATAACTCATACGAAATTTCGTGAAGATACATATATCGTCAAATGAGGAAGTTTCTCATGAAAGCATTTGATTCCGATCATTCAGTTTGTATGGCAGCTATATGCTATAGTTAACCGATCTGAACAATCTCTTCGGAGATTACATTTTTGCCTTAGAAAATAACCTGTGCCAACTTTTGTGAAGATACATTGTCAAATGTGAAAGTTTTCCATACACGAACGTGATTCCGATCGTTCAGTTTATATGACAGCTATAATTACAGTGGTCCGCTTTTCGCAGTTCCGACAAATGAGCATCTTCTTGAAGAGAAAATGATGTTTGCAAAATTTCAAAACAATATCTTTTTCAGACAGACAGACGGACATGGCTAAATCGACTCAGCTCAACATACTGATCATTTATATATGGGGTATTCCATACCAAATCGACCACTTTTGAACCCAACCCCTTTGGATTTTGCTGAAACTTATCCATCCTTTTCTACCCTTTGAAATACATTTTTGAGAATTTTTTCAAAATTTTTTGTCAAACTTCAAAAAAAGATATGAATTTTGCTATTCTTTGCTAAAAAATGGCCTATGGTCGATAAACTAGGGTTGGACAATTACAGACTTATGTACCTATAGTCAGTATACTAGAAACCAGGAATAAAGGGATGTTCAACTTATTCCACTGTGAGAGCACCTCAAAATTTTATATGATAGAAATAAAGTTTACGGGAAAAATTTTTTTTCATGTTTTTTTTTAATAAATAAAACAAAATATAAAAAAAAATCGGCCCACTCCGGGATTAGTAGGGATAGTTGTCATATTAATTGAAGCTTTTTTAAGGAAAAAAAAATGGCGAACTTTCAAAAAAAAAATACGATTTTACTTAAAAAAACCGATTATTTTATATAGTTGATCGTGTTAAATTTTTTTTCGTGTATTTTTTCGAAAAGTTCATTCAAAAACAAAAATTAAAAAAAAAGGTCCCCAAAAGTCAATTTCTACAAAAGTTATAGCTATTTGAAAATAAAAAAGCCATTTTTTAGCCAAAAATAGCAAAATTCATAACTTTTTTGAAGTTGGACAAAAAATTTTGAAAAAAATATCAAAAATGTTTTTCAAAGGGTAGAAAAGGATTGATAAGTTTCAACAAAATCTAAAGAGGTCGGGTTCAAAAGTGGTCGATTTGGTATGGAATACCCCATATACATATACTATATACTTCATAGGGTCTCCGACGCTTCCTTCTGGGTGTTAAAAACTACGTGATAAACTTAATATACCCTGTTCAGCGTATAAAAACAATCTTTTTTAAAGCAAACTTTTATTTAATCTGTAACTTGATGAGTTATATTGTATATTGTACCACTGTTCTAAGTATTACTATCTGTTTCATTTGAGTTTTGCGTTGGGATTTAAAACTTGACTTTGGTTAGAAGTTTTAATTATTCCAGGGCAATTGTATAAAAGCAACAGATTTGTATTTATTTATTTATTTATTTATTTACAAGAATATTGAAACTATAACTAAATTACAGAACAATATATAAAGTAGAAGCAATGGCATCTGAGGCCTTAAGCCTGTGAATGTAGGTATATACAGTAGTGCAAATAATTTAGGTGAAGTTAAGAATGTTAGTGGGAGTGGTAAGAGTGATTGATGTTAATTATACAGTATGCTGCGAAATAATAATATGTTCATATTTCATTATATATATTACGAAATTTTAAATAATTTATTACTGTTATTAAGTTATTAAATGAAGGGGTTTTGAGTAGCTCTGAAGGTGTTGAGTTTGGAAGTGAAAGTCGGTAGGTGTCGAAGAATGTGCATGTATTAAGGAAGTGTTGGGTACTGATTGTTTGACTATTGCAAAATTTACAGATGTTGGACAGGCTTTTGTCAATTAGGTGTTTATGTGTGAGACTATTGTGTCCTAGTCTTAGTCTTATAATTTTTGTTTGGTCTTTTCTAGTCAGAGAGGTTGTACTGAAGATTTGTATTTATTGCGAAATGCTTTGGGTAGTTATCTTGGAAAAACTGGAAAGCCGCTCCGATTCCGAGATTTCCTGCACTAAATAGCTCGTAAGTTTTTCTTCAAAATTTCTATAAACTTATTTCACACACAGTATGCAATTACTTTGCTATCACTTCCAAAATGGTTAAATTTGCTCTCAAATGCAAAGAACTTTTAATTACTCCAGGGAAATTGTATAAAAGCAACAGATTTGTATTCAGTGCGGAATGCTTTGAGTAGTTATCTTGGAAAAACTGGAAAGCCGCTCCGATTCCGAGATTTCCTGCACTAAATAGTTCGTAAGTTTTTCTTCAAAATTTCTATATACATTAGGGTGTATCATTCTGTGTCAATTGAAAAACAGGCTAAAAACTTTCGAAAATGTGAAAAAAAGTCACTAAAAAGATGAGCTCTTAATATTAATATTAAGAGGTGTCTGTTTCAAATTTTCTATTTTCCATTTAAAAAAACATGGAAAGAAAAATTTTTTTTTTTTTGGTGGTTATTGTGCGGAGGTTATTATATGTGCACGCGATGGCTGCCAGTAGGGATGGTAAACTCGATTCCGATTCTACTCGAGAATCGAGTTTTCTCGTAAAATAATCGATTTTTCGGAATCGATCTTCAGTAGTCGAAGTCGAAGTTATCGTCAAGAATTAATATGTACTAATAAATATCAAACAATGAATAAATTAATGATTTTATATGACTTTTTATCGCGAGTTTTCTTGTGCTCGTATGTAGTATGTATAACTTGAAACTAATCACTTATATAATAGTAAAGTCGAATGTCAATCAAAAATTATTTTTTTTCCATGTCATTTAAATGGTAAATAGAAAATTTGAAACAGGCATCTCATAATATTAATATTAAGAGCTCATCTTTTGAGTGACTTTTTTTCACATTTTCGAAAGTTTTTAGCCTGTTTTCAGTTGGAAAAAAAGGTTGCCTCAGAAAGACACACCCTAATATACATATTGCACACACAGTATGCAATTACTTTGCCATCACTTCCAAAAAGGTTAAATTTGCTCTCAAATGCAAAGATCACATTATTCCAATATTCTTGTTTACATATGTACGCTTTTGTTAAGCTTAAACTTTTAAAAGATATTTGGCTTTTTGGTCGCAACTCTCCCAATTGACTTTCTAATAATTTGGAATGGTTTGGAGAATCACATCTATATTAAGGTTTTCTTTAAGACTTTTGCCATTTGTTTTGGTTTATTTTTTACCTTGTGTACCAACCAACATTCGTTTGTTTTAGAAAAGGCCTAAGGGCAACAACACCTTGGGTTGCGACCCTAGTGTTACACACTGGCAATTTCACAACTGTATCGTAAAGTTCGACAATTTTGATTTTATGCATACTCAGAAAGACATACGAGTGCTGTTGGAGTTGTTTAAAGAACTTAAAATATTAATTACGGCCAAAAAATTTAATTAGATCGAACATTTTCGCGCAATTATTTTTTACAACTTTCGACATGGATCATATCACAGCACTGCATCGATGAACTTAACTCAATTTTTCGCGATGAAGCTCCATCAATGACTAGCGGTTATCGATGGTATGATAAATTCAATCGACGCCATAAATCATCCCAAGAAGAACTTCTTGAAGCTCGCTCACATCAGTTCTTTTTCCGGAAGCTATTGATTATGATTCTGTGCACATAAAGTGATATTTCAAGATCGTCATGCGACCTATCGTGAGATTTAGACAACTATAGACTAGCATACATTCAATATTGCATGGACATTTCATTGTACCAACATTTGTTTCTCGTTGGATCTCATACAATTTGTGTATCACTCAAGAGAGGTCGAGTGAATGAATGTCAAAAGAATGCGATAATGGTGCTTCGAATCACGTTTATGACAAGGTGACAGGTGGTGAACCGTGAATTTATGCGAATGAGCCCGAAATTTAACAGTAGTCCACTGTATGGATATTTCAAAATGAGCCGAATCAAAAAAAGCTGTTCGCGCACGAAGCATCTCCGAGTAAATGGTTGCCTGTTTTTTTTTTAACTGAACATGTCGTAACCCTACCTCTAGAACAATACAGAGGAGTAAAGCCTGAGTGGTACACAACCAATTGCTTGCCATTTGTCTCTCAAGAAATCAGGAAAACCAAACAACGAAGACAGATCTCTCTTCACCACGGCAATGCGAGCTCTCATACTCGTACATTGCCTAATATATTTCATTTTTGATCACTGAAAACATGAATTTTATGAGTAAAGCACCGTAAAGTTCTGACTTGGTGTCGAAATACTTCTTTTATTTTCGTAGGAATAAAATAAACTAAGCAACTTACGTATATATATGTTTAATAAGTTAATTATCATTATTAATAATAACAATATAATATTGTGCAAGTATTTACAAGTACAAAAATAGTATTTTATAATACAAAGTTGGAAATGCACTTTGTATTTAAGGATAGTAGCATATACATATTATATCTTAAAACCCTTTGGAGTACATTTTAAAACAAGGCCACAACTTGATCCTACTATTACTTTTAATAGCTAATTTATCCATTTAATTACTTTCATAGTATAGACGCATTGTTATGTATTGATTTCAAAAACAAAAGAACTTACCACAATCCCACACTGCATAGCACTAATACTATTTATCCTATATGACTTTTTGGCTGGTTGAGATTTATAAGGAAAGACTTGTACCTGTATTTCAATAATATGCTAACCAAGGTAATGCTAATAATTAAGTAAAATCAGGAGCTTATTATTCCATTTATATTAAGAAAATAGTTAGATAAATTGAAAAAATCGGAACATCACTTTTTATTAACAAATGTTCAGACTGTGCACAATTTTCCTTCTAATCTAAATAAAAAATCCATGGCAGAAAGTAATCAAGCCTAAAATTATAATATTTAAGTCTTTACAAAATATTATAAAATAGTAATAAAGTAAGACTAAAGCTAGTCGAAATTGAGGCACGAGAGAACTATAATCAAAATTATTTACTTTAATCCCACTTTCAACACGACGCTGCGGTAAAAACAACCCCTGTGTGTTTTGCACTTTACGACGACATTCTTTCGTTAAGTTAAAATAAACTATTTAAGCAAACTATTTATCGTAAATTTGTGGATGCATATGTATATCTAGAATATAATTGTACGAACAACACTTCAAGCTGAGTATATGTAGTCGATCAACGGATCATTCTGAACAACTTTGCCTGAGAGAATATGTGTCTAAAACAGATTTCGAGCAAACGTATAAAGAAAATAGAGATTATTTCAAGCAAGAATCTTTATTTTCACTGTCCTTGTTAAGCATGTATTAGAAAACAGTTCCGCAAAAATATGTGCTATCAGCTTTTTAATTTAAAGCAGGATACCGGAAAATAAAATAACGGAATAATATGTTGTATAGAAGATATGTGACATAGTTGTGCGATCTGGCCGATTCTTCAAATGATCAATAGAATAGCAAAATGCACCTATGCATTTAATTTCATTTGGATATCTCAAAGATAACGAAGAAAATTTTATAATTCCGAATAAATACACTTGACCTAAAAAATCGCTGGCTCGACAACAGATTTAGACGTATATTCTCTCAGGCAATGTAATAGAATGTATCCCACCTTGATTTTGCACAAAACGATTTGATTATAATCGCGTAGATACTCAAATTTTCACTTAGTACTATTCATTTAATTTGTGTGCTACAGTGTAAGAGAGAAGTTGGATATAAATAAAAGAAAGTGAAACGGAATTAATATTTCTCTTCATCAGTATATTCTTTTTTTATAGCAGCTTGCGGGTCCGTTGTGCCTACCACAGACTACACTTATAATCCGGCCTATTCTCAGTATGGATCAGCGTATGGGTCTTATGGATATACAGCAGGCACTGGTCTATTAAGTAAGTTCAATAAATGTAAACTATTTAATGTTTGAAATAGTTAAGCTTTATCTAACATCAAATCTTCAGAATTATACCATAAGAATTTTCAACTACTTCATCGCACTATTAGTTCAATGAGCGCTAGAAAGATTTTGCTCAATGTGAAAAATAAATAAAATAATCCAAACTGATATCAGTATCGAATTGTGTAAGAAAATGATTAAAAATATAAGAGATTTCTACGTTTGTATTCTTTAAAAAACTCATATTAATCGCCAATAATTTTTGGAGCATTAAAATTTTATTTCTATTCACTACTTCTTTCACTTCCAAAAGATTCTTCTTACTACTATGATGGGAATCAAAGTCAAACAACAGGCGCATTAAATCAGGATATGCGATCGCCTTTGGCAGCCACCCGCGCCAACTCTTTGGCGTCTGCTGCATCACCGACTGGAAGTGCCTGCACGAAATCGGAAACATCAGACATATTTTTGGTATAGTAGTTTAAAAATACAAAATAAAACACCACACATATAATCGAAATTAAGAATTGTTGCAATAATACCAATATTTAACTTATATTTAAGATTATAGCAAGCACTTTCGAAATACTATACAACCAGGAATTTAACTTTATCCTGTTGTATTTTTGAATCCTCACAAATATATCAGGAAGACTTAAAATCGAATATTACTTTCGGCAATGTCAAATATAGATAGTATTTTGAAATAAAGTCAAAGTAAAGCATAGAACTTCCTCTAAATAAACTAGAAGCCCTCTTACTAGTATTAATGGCAGCTGCTAAATTTACTGCGTCTAATTTTACTCAATTGCTCGTTAAGAAAGGAGTTTATTTCATATACTTAAACTTTACATTTGGCATTTAATGCTAAAGGCTAGTATCAGTACAGAGTGTTCTTGAAGTAGTGTTACCGAAGGGTTTATTACGTAAGTTGTCATTGCCGAGTTTGCTAAAAGTATAAGAATGAGTTCAACATTTCATAGCACAATTGTGCCTAGAGCACACTTCTCATTAGTACTCTTTATCGTCATTATGTGAAGATGGCTCAAACCACGTCAAGTGGTCCTTGAAAATTTCGAAATATCACCGATTTTGAAAATTAGCTGTTGATTAGCGCTAGTAAGCTACTGACATCTGTGCCGCAAGAAAAGCAAAAGCGCATTGCGCAACGATCGATGTGCAATACGTTTTAAGCGCGGTAGGGTAACAAAAAATTCAATATCATTGGAATGTTATGAATGAACACAAATTTTTTTGCAGATTATTAAAGGTGAATATTTTCCGCGATGTGTCACCTATGTACTTAAAAATTTCAATTGTTTAACAAAAACTTATGTAAAATATTATTATTTAAATACATAAATGGATCGTAAAAAATATCTGTAATATAGCATGGACAGTTTTCTTTGACTTCACAAAATTTCATCGATTTATCTCCAGTAGTTTATGGGAAAATAATTTTACAATTTATCGTCCTCTAAATTTCAAGCTTTAATAACTTTAACAAAAAAAGAGTTTTGACGAAATATTTATATCATGGAGTATGCGTCTGGTCCCCTTCCTAATGAACTGCTAATTTTCAAAATCGGTGATTTTTCGAAATTTTCATGGACCACTTTACGTGGTTTAACCCAGATAAATGCTCTTGTTTGGATAATTTACAGATAATAAAAAGAAGAGTTCTCTAGAGGTGGCTTTACTTTCGTTCGCACATTTGTACATATATTGTCTCGGCTTCCCTTTGCCGGACACTGACATAAAATGAGAAGAACATGCTCGAGTATTCAGTAATATAAATATTACAGGATTTGTCCAAAAAGTAATAAGACTGAGTCCAAAAAAAATTGATTGGACCAATCATTGCAATTCTTTAAAAACTTTTAAAAAGGCTCCTTCTGCGTCAATGCAGCTCTGACAGTGCGATTTCCTAGCATTAAAGGCGTCACGGAAGGCATTCTCCGGAATAGCCTTGAAAGTCGAGGTGCATGCTGCTTAGATGCCCTTTCATCGGCGTTTTCAGGCAAGGAAAGAAAAAAGTAAACGGGGCCACATCTGGGCTGAAAGGCGGCTGCCGAATCGTTGGGAAGCCGGCCTTGGTCTGGTAGCTTGTCACAAGAAAACTGGTGTGAGCCGGGGCGTTGTCGTGGTGTAACTTCCAATCGGCTGCGATTTACACTTCGTTTGAGTCTCATGAGGACTCCCACGTAAAACTTGGCATTGACGGTTTGTCCAGGATGAACAAAATCATGGCGGACGATGTCTTTGATTTAAAAAAAGACAATTAACATTGTTTTCACTTCAAAAAGGCCTGATGCCACCGAAACACACCACTTGCTACAGCAACATCTGAGTAAACCTGTTTGATCATATTAAACGTCTCTGTCGCAGATTTACCGAGTTTCACACAAAATTTAATCGCATACCTCTGCTCTAACGAACACTGCATTTTCGGCTTGCATCACTCACAGGAACACGTCGAGCGAAAATGTTTGTCCTGACTCTCCAGGTGCTCGGAGACATCCACTCGTTCGTTAGCTAGAAACGCGCTCTATCGAATCCAGTCGGTGCGCACACGCTCCGAAATACAGTCGCGGCGGAAGAAAATCAGTCATATTCCATTACGGACAAATCCTGTAGATAGCTACAAAATGTCATAATGGGTAGTGATGGGCGATGTTGTGACTTTTAAGGAACACTGCTACTTGTGACTGTGACTTTGTAGTAGCAGTGATTTTAAACTGTGACTGAGACTAGAATAAAAATTGTAACAGACATAGGCCAATAAAGTAGAACAAAATTGTTCCCTTTTTTCATTTAGGTACAATGCACATATTTATTAGAATAAACAGAGATTAACATAGTAATATAATTTTTAAAAAATCACCAAATACAAAGTATATACATAAAAGATAAAATTAAATAGTGTTAAAAATATTTACATCAAATGGAAAAGAAGGCCAAAATATTATGTTTGTAAATATTTTCCATTTGTATTCAAAAACAACAATATTTCAATATGGCATCTCTAAATGGTTTACAAATTTTGCACAAAGCAGCAACAGTCGCCCACTTGTCGCTGGTTAATATAGGTAAATTTTTGTTTATTATTACCAAAGTACATTTCACCGCTTCCTCCAACTCCGAAAAACGCTCCAACATTGCCAGTGTGGAGTTCCACCTCGTTTCAACTTGTTGAATTAATTTTAAAGGTTCGTTACCGCTGTTGCCCTGGTAATTTTCAAACGCTTCATTCGCTGAAGTACTTTTCTTGAAGTGAGCAACTATTATTTTAACATTATCAGTTACTTGTTCTACTTTAGGAATGCGTAATCTTTCTTTTACAATTAAATTAATTGTGTGAGCCATACATCCAAAATGCTTCCAACCTAACTTATTAATTATAGCACTTTTTATGTTACTAGCATTATCCGACACAGCTAGCAATACTTTGTCGTTAATTTTCCAATCACTTACGATTTGTTGTATCGTCTCACCTAAGTTTTCAGCTGTATGATTTTGCCTCAATTGGGATGACGATAAAAGCACTGACGTTAGTTCAAAAATTTCGGAGACATAATGTGCAGTTACAGCAATGAAACTAGACGTGTTCCGCGATGTCCAACAATCAGTGGTGATGCAAAACTTTTCTCCGCTCCTAATCATTTCTCGCACCTAATGTTTACATTCCTCATACAATGCAGGAATCATTGATTTTGAAATCACACGTCTGCTAGGAATATCTTAAGATGGATTTAGGGCTGTTACAAATTCCCGAAAACCTTTGTCCTCAACTATAGAGAAAGGTTGCAAATCTACCGTAAACAGCTGCATAAACTTGCTTATTATTTCACTTTTTGATTTTAGCCGCGCGGCATTTAAAATCTTAGTTTGTGTTAAAGGCTTTGGTAATGCAATCGAAGTTGATGGAATATCCTCTTCAAAAGTAACAGGCGCATTTTGCGGCGCTGGCGTAATTTCCGACTGCAAAAATATTTTCACAATACCAATTTGATAATAAATTCAAAATTATATTACCATTTCCAGTCGAACAGTAGGATGCCTCCGTTCCATATGTATTTTTAAATTTGATGTTGACGTTTTATATGATATTTTGCATTTACAAATATCAAATTTTGCGAAAAAAGCCTCCATTTCTTTAAAAAATTGCCACACATGACTCGTTTTGGTTCTTTTTGACACAGACATCTTTAATTTTTATTAAGTATAAGCAAACTGATTTGTAACCGTTTCGTACAAAAATTAATGTAAGGTTTTTTTTTCAATATGAGGATACTCAATGGAAACTAAAGAAGTAAACGAAAACATACTTTTAAAAATATTACTTACTTATAAAATACTTTTTATACGTTTTTTTAAATTACTATATAAATTGATGCAATTTTAAAATTAAAAGTTTTATAATTGGCTTTACTACAGCATGGAGGTTTCTGTAATCAATTTAATTTGTACATATGTAAGTATTACCCGTTTAAAGATAAATTAACTTTTTATATGTTAACCAATTTATACTTATCTAAACTTGAAGAAAGTTCATAGCTTTAATGAATATGAATTCATCACAGCCGCAATTTTTTATGTTCGGTCACGGTGAATGCTATTTTGTCACAGTCGCAATTTTTTATGTTACACTGTGAATGCTGTTTTGTCACAGTCGCAATTTTTCATGTGATACTGTGACTGCTACTTTGCCACAGTCGCAATTTTTTATATTCCTCGGTGAATGCTATTTTGTCACAGTCGCAATTTTTCATGTGATACTGTGACTGCTACTTTGTTCGTTAATTCCTGTCACTGCTAATTTAGGAAACTTGTCACAGCTGTGACCAGTGATTTTTAAGTAGCAGTGACAAAGTCACAGGTACTCAAATATTTGCCATCTCTAATAATGGGTGGTTGGCGAAGTCATTGCTTTACTTCTTTTGTTTTTGATACCAAAAGTCATTTAAATAAGTATAGTCTCCTAATGCAGTCTTAAGTGTTGTCTAACATTTTTGTGGTAAAAGTAAATGGATGGGGGCCCCAAAGCAGATAGGTGTTTAGTAGTGGACAGTTAAATGGAGAGTTTGCTTTTAAGTTTCATTCAAATACCAATTTTACAGGGATTTTTCGGATATTGTTTTGGGATTTGTCTTTTTGTCATTTAAAAAAAGTAATTGGTTGAGTTCAATAGTGATATGTGGACAAAATTTAATTATCCTCCTAAATATATCTTCCTTCCATAATAAATTTTCCATATGCATATTATAACAGTTTACTCATGTGGTGCTGTTTAACTTGTTCGTGAATCACTTTTTTATTTCAAATATCTCGGTTTTAGTTCAATTCTATGCCCTAAATATAAATAATCAATATAGCACAATTGCATCACAAGTCATACAAACTAACATACCTCGTAACACGTGGAAATCTTTCAGCGCATTGCACTAATTTAATCATTTTCCGACTGTGATCTTAGAGGTTATTTCTTTCTAATTTCGGGTTGCTAAAACCTCATAGCACATCAGTCGTAAATTTTTTTTTTTTTTTTTTTTGATTTTGCCTAGTCAGTTCTCGTACGCATTTTTTGTCGGGCAACTTTCTGCCATTCCCCTTCCTATCTTTTTCTCCAAATCTTGTTGGTACATTGGTAGGTTTGTTACTATTTCAAGAAATATTTCCGTTACGTTATGCACATTTGTATGCTATTCCATACAAATAATATATGACAAAATTTATGGTTCCAATTGGTATATTGTAAATCGTTTTCAGAAATTAGGTGCAATTGCAACCAATCAAAGAATTTACAATGAACAAGTAAGGAAGGGATCCTCTGTACCAAATTACAGCTTTATATCTTAATTTAGTGCTAGGTTATGGCGCTTTATATGTATGTTGGTTAATGTCGATTTGTGGGCATGGCAGTGTTCCGATTACGACTATCTTCCAACTCGTAATTTTTTTTTTGTTTAAAGGAACCTTATACAAAGTTTCATCGAAATATCTACATTTTAACTCAAGTTAATGGATTTCAATGGATTTCTCGTCATCCTGATCGTTTATATATATATAACCCTATATCTATCTCCCTTAAAATGAATGGTTGTTGTTGTTGCGTCCGAAGTCCGGTCGGCGTACTGTTCGATGTCGCCGACGTAATTTAGGAAAGACCTATTGATGTTCCTAGGAAGCGGTTCTGCTCCAAGTAGGTGGCTGCAGGGATGATTTCTGTGAAAACAGCCTAGCAGGAACTGCTTGGAGAGGAGTTCGTTATGCTCCTTAACAGAAAGCATAAGCATCTCACTGTGTAGATGTTCGACGGGAGACATCAAGAGGCATCCTGTCGTGGTCTGGAGTGCAGTGTTCTGGCAGGCCTAAAGTTTCTTCATCTGTGTACCACTGCATTCAGGCGATCTTATTGGTGCGGCGTAATTGAGGACTGGCCGGCCGATTGCCTTGTAAGTTGCCAACAACGTTTCTTTGTTTTTTCCCCATGTGCTGCCGGCTAGCGACTTGAGGATTTTGATGTATGAGGACTGATATCTGACTGATAGTATGAGGACTGATATCTGACTGATAGATTATCAAATGTTATACCTAAAATCTTAAGATTATTTTTTTTTTTTTTTTTTTTTTTTGCGGGTGAGGGGGTGGAAAATGCCTTCCGCATCATCGGTGCTATCGTCACAGCAGCGGTATGTGCCACTTGCAGGTCACTAAAAACCCCCCCTCTAGGGAACCGTCGCCCACCCTGGGACCGCGTTCGCATTACTTCAGGGTGGCGTTCCATTTTCCTCATTGAGAGATTTACATCTGCGCACCTGCGTCCAGGTCCCGCTTTTTGATTCGTAGCAAGATTGTTGCGTATTTCTGGATAATCCTCCAGTTTGTTTCGTTTTCCAACATGACGCTGATTAAATTGTCAGCGTTTATTGGCCCGACCAGATCTTCTACTGCGGTGCGTTCTCCTTGCCAGCGCTGACATGCAAAGAATGTGTGTTCGGCGTCGTCTTCTGTCGCGTCGTTGTATAGGCATGACGGCTCTTCAACTTTTCCCATTCTGTAGAGGTACTTTTTGAAGTATCCGTGGCCGGATAACAGCTGGGTGATGTAGAAGTCTACTTCTCCGAATTTACGACTTGTCCATGAATCTAGGTCTTTTATCAGCCTGGCCGTCCATCTGCCGCGACTTCCATTCTCCCATCTTTGTTGCCATGATGTTATCGTATCTTTCCTTATTTGTTGTATTGCGCTCTTGTTATTGCCGGGTGCTTTCTTTAGCTCCCACAGCTTTTTCCTTTCATATGCGAGTAGATCAATTGGAACATTGCCGCTTATAACTAATATTGCATCGCCTGATACTGTTCTGTAGGCTGATGCAACTCTGAGGGCTGCGGTGCGGTACACTCTGGCCACTGCCTTGCGCCGGTTTTCTTTTTAAGAGCGTCTGCCCAGATTTCGACTCCGTATAATAAGACGCTGATCGTCGTCGACATTAGGAGCTTTCTCTTTCCTTGGCAAGGTCCTCCTATGTTAGCCATCAATCGGCTCAGTTGAGACGTGATCTTCGCTGCCTTACCTGCGGCGTGCTGGATTTGTACCCAGAAGGTTAGTCTGGGGTCCAGTCTTACGCCTAGGTAGTTAACGGCTTTTTTTGTCCTAAGGATGTCCGTAGTCGTCTGCATGTTTATCTCGAGAGGTATGTGCTTATTTGTTAGCAGCAGTAGCTCAGTTTTCTCCGTGGCAAGCTGGAGGCTGTGTGTGTCGAGCCATGCTTGCGTCCGTATCATGACTTGGTTCAGCTTTCTGCGTGCTTCTTCTGTATCCCTACCTGTGATTACTGCTGCAATGTCGTCCGCATAGCCAATCAGATACGATTCCTCTGGCATTTCTAGTTTTAATATTTCGTCATAACTAATGTTCCACAGGTCTGGGCCTAGAATGGATCCTTGTGCTGCCCCTGACGTGACTGCTATCTGTCGTGATCCCTCTTTAGTATCGTACAGCAGTTTCCTGTTACTCAGGTAGCTCCGCACCACCGCCCTGAGGTAATCAGGTATCTTGAAGCTTTTCTCGAGCGCGTCGATCATATCTACCCATCTAGCGCTGTTGAAGGCGTTTCGGACATCTAAAGTCGCCAGCAACACTATTCTTTTGTATTTATGCCATCTGCGCTGTGCGGCTTCTACGCTTTCTATGACGCATTTTATAGCTCCTATAGTTGATCTGCCGGGTCTGAAGCCGTGCTGTCTAGGGGACAGTCCTCCAGCTTCGTTGATAGCCGCTTCTAGTCTAGGCTTAAGTAGGCTTTCGTACAGCTTTCCCGCTGTGTCAAGCATGCACAATGGACGGTATGCTGATGGCGAATTGGGGTCTCCTTTTCCCTTACTGATTAGCACCAGCCGTTGCTTTTTCCAGGGTTCAGGGAATATTCCGGCTTTAAGGCAGGCGTTGTACATATTCAGTAGTACTCCTGGGCGTTCTGCAGCGATTATTTTGAGGACTTCTGCTGGGATCCCGTCCGGGCCGGGCGATTTGTTGGCCTTGAGCTTGCCAGTGGCTACTTGCAGCTCTTCGAGGGTGAACTGGGGGATTTGCGCAGTGCTTAGAATTTGTTCTGGATCACTGGCCCTTGTTCCGTGGGTGGGGAATAGTGCATTCACGATTTGATCCATTTTGGCGGCGGTTACGTCAGGTGGCTTTGCTCGAGCGCCGAGTTTTTTCATCACTATTTTATATCCTAGCCCCCAGGGGTTTCTGTTTATATCCTCGCGTAGTTCCTCCCATTTTTTCCTTTTACTGTCGTCGATGGCGTGCTTCAGCTCCTTTCTTGCTGCTTTGTATTGCTCGGCCTCTTGGGGTGCGGCTCCTCTGCGCCTGGATCTTGTGTAGGATCTGCGAAGGCGGAGGCATATGCGTCTGAGTTCGGCGATGTTTTCAGTCCACCAGTAAACTGCTGCTTTACGTTTCCTGTGGGTAGCCTTGGGCATTGATTTTTTACAGGCTCTTGTTATGTTAAGCATTGTGTGCTCGACTGTTTTTCTTGCTATAGGGGAGGGGTCGCTAGATGGGCTCTGCTCGTCTATTGCGGCGATTAATTTCGATGTGTCCAGTTTCGAGATATTCCACTTTCGTGTTCCTCTATTTTTTCTGAACTGGTGAGCGTTTCTTCCAGTGTCGATCATGAATGAGATGTACTGATGATCGCTGCCAGTGTAGTCCTCCAGGACTTTCCAGTTACTTATTGAGCCTGCCATGCGTTCTGTTGATAAGGTGATGTCTGGTGTGGTTTCCTCGCATCCCGGTCTTCTGAACGTGGTTGCATTTCCCGTGTTGAGCACTATTAGACCTAGCCGCGCAGCCATTTCTAAAATTCGCTTTCCTCTCGAGTCCGTGTTTGGCATACCCCACTCTACGGCTCTGGAGTTTAGGTCTCCGGCGATAATCAATTGACCTTCTATATTCCTTGCTGTGTCCTCTATATTGTCGAGCTTTTCTTGGAATTCTTGTATACCATCGCTTGGCGTCAAGTAGCAGCTAATTACTGTGAAGATGTCGCACTTGGCCCAGACGAAACCGTTGCCGTTCCCAGTGCTTACAGTGGTGGCGTTACTCTCTGGTGGTAGCCATATAGCGGCGGTTGAGCTGCTATCTTCTAGCCATGTACCTCTCTCTTTCTTTCTGTATTGCTCGCTTATGATGATTATCTCGTAGTCGTTCTCCATCACCATTTGCGAGAGTAGTGCGTCAGCGGCCTTGCATCTATGCATGTTGGCTTGTAGGATCTTCATCTGTTTCGGTAGTTCCTATATACCGAACATTTTGCGGAGCCCGGGATGTGATCGGCTTTTTCGTGTTTAGCCTCTTCGCAAAGGCAGCATGCAGGAGGCTTTGTACACTCTTTCAATTTGTGCCCTGGTTGGCCGCATTTTATGCAAACACCTTGTCCTCTTCTATCGGGCCCTTTGCAGTCCCAGGTTAAGTGCCCTGGACCAAAGCACCGGAAGCACCTTTTGGGGGTTTCTTTTAGTCGCAGTCTGCAATTAACCCATCCAATTTTGATGCGTGCCTGTCGCAACAGTGTGTCTGCCCTGTCTTGGTCCAGCGTTATATATGCCCTTACCTGCTCCCTTGTGTTGGGAGCTGTTATATTAATTGATAAGTCTTCAGTGGGGTCCTGTAGCGCTTCTTTGACAGCCACTGCAACTTCCTCTTTTGTTGTGAGCGAGTCGAGGTCTCTGATTTCTATGGTTGCCTTAGTTTTAAGGTCGGCGACAGTTGCGGTCTCTTTAAGTGTGGACTTAAGTGCCTCGCAGAAGCTGGCCTTTGTGGACTGTCCCTTCTCTAGCTCTAGCAATAGGGCCCCGGCTCTTGTTTTACGGATCCCCTTGATCTTGACCTCTGCTTCTTTAGGATCTACCTTGCTACGTATATTCTTGAGGACTTCGGCGTAGCTATTCCCTTCTGCTGGTTTTATTATAACGGCCTCTGTTTGTCGTTTAGGTCTATTGTTTCCTTTCTGGCTTGCAGCCATGTTGTTGGTTTGTTGCATCTTGTTTGCGTTTTTGGGCGCTTCTTCGCTCGTTCCTTCGTTAGCGTGGGTCTTTTTGGATTTTTTAGACAAAACTTTTTGCCACTGGCCGGCGTTTTCGTGTCGTGGTCGCACTGTTTCTCGCGGCTCCACAGGGCTTGTCGCACGGCGCTTCGAGGTTGCTGACTCGGGGGTCGTGATACGTCTGCTTAGATATGCTCGCCTTTTTTCATTTTCTGCAGTGAGCCAGTTTCTGCGGTAGCTCTTTATGACGTCGAAGAGTTCGTCTAGTTGTGCCGTTCCATTCTTGACGTCCATGCTGACATTCTTTTGTTTTGCCATCGCCAACTTCATTTTTTGCACTATACCTTTGCACTTTTCTAGGGACTCCTCTTCTGCCCGTCTCATTTGAGTGATGTACTCTTGTTTCGGTGAGTTTTGTGTTCCTTCTGTAGTGGCAGCTGGGGTGCTCTTCCCTTCTCCTTGTTTTGCCGGTGCTGATTGTGTGATTGGAGTCTCCCTTGAGACATGTGTTGGAATCTTGACGCCATCGACTGCAATATTAAGCTCAAGTCTATACTCCTTCGTCCAGTTCGTAAATATGGTTGCTGTTGATTTGGTGGGGTAATGTGTTAGGTTCCGTGTAGAGAAAAAACGAGAAAGGTCGGAGAGATAGCTGTTTACTTTTGAACACATGCCATCGATTCCATTGCCCGATGTCAATATAGTGCAATCATCAGCATAGGAGGTTATGTAAACTCTCTCTGGTGGCTGTGGGAGTTTCGTAATGTAGAAGTTAAACAGTAGCGAGAAAAGGACACCACATTGCGGAACCCCCCGTTTAATTCTTCTCAGTTTAGATGTTTCTCCTCGAAATAGTACGGATGAAGGTAGTTCATGGTCTACCTCTTCAGTCCTGGGGGGAGCGTAGTTTTTCCGATCTCCTGCAGTAACATTGTGTGATTAGCAGTATCAAAGGCTTTTGACAAGTCCAACGCTACGAGAATCGTTCTCTCACAGGGTGGTTTTTGGTGGCTAAGTAGTGTGGTGGTGCTGTGCACTTTTCGGAATCCATGCTGGTGGCTGGCTAGGGTCAGGTGCTGGGTGAAGGTCGGGAGTAGCAAGGCCTCAAGTGTCTTCACTACTGGGGAGAGGTGAGCTATCGGGCGATAGGACTCCCCTTTGTTGACGGGTTTCCCAAGTTTCAGTAGTGGAAGCGCTCTTCCGATTTTCCACACATCGTGTATTTGAAGAGAGGTCAGCGGCAGGTTGAAGACCTTGGTTAGATAACTTACTCTCGTCGAGCCTAAATGCTTTAGCATAAGCATGTTGATGTCATCAGGGCCAATGGATTTGGATGGTTTTGCTTTTTTGATGACATTCTGAACCTCCTCATCGGAAAAAGTAAGTGGCGCGCAGTCGTTTGGCATTTTGCGCAGCCGTCGGTTAACACATTGCTTGGCTTTGTCTATCGAAAGATGCAGATTTAACTTCAGCCAGAAATAGCTCGCGCACTTCTTCGGTTCCGAAGGGGTATGACCATTGAATTGAACTTCAACTCGGTCGTCATGTCTCTTCGGGTTAAACAAAACCTTGAGAGTGGCCCAAAGCTTACTCACACCGGTGAAGAGGTTGCAGGATTTAAGGTGCTCTATCCATCCCTTATTCGGGGATCCCCGGAATCGGCATGGCGTAAGGTGTCGCGCTCATAAACTAAAACGGCTGCTTCGGCTGGGAAATTGGGGTGGAGTTCCTCTATTCTTCCAGCAGTGATGAAGCGAGCGGTAGCTGCTGAGATCACCTTGCGGAATCGCAGTTCACCAACGGATACTTCCGTATTAATGAGCAGAGCGTTAAAGGTTCTCTCAGTAAATTCTGTGAAGCCGACCCAGTTCTTCTTCTTCTTTACTGGCGTAGACACCGCTTATGCGATTATAGCCGAGTCAACAACAGCGCGCCAGTCGTTTCTTCTCTTCTCTACGTGGCGCCAATTGGATATTCCAAGCGGAGCCAGGTCCCTCTCCACTTGGTCCTTCCAACGGAGTGGAGGTCTTCCTCTTCCTCTGCTTCCCGCGGCGGGTACTGCGTCGAATACTTTCAGAGCTGGAGCGTTTTCATCCATCCGGACAACATGACCTAGCCAACGTAGCCGCTGTCTTTTAATTCGCTGAACTATGTCAATGTCGTCGTATACCTCGTACAGCTCATCGTTCCATCGAATGCAATATTCGCCGTGGCCAACGCGCAAAGGACCATAAATCTTTCGCAGAACTTTTCTCTCGAAAACTCGCAACGTCGACTCATCGGTTGTTGTCATCGTCCAAGCCTCTGCACCATATAGCAGGACGGGAATAATGAGCGACTTATAGAGTTTGGTTTTTGTTCGTCGAGAGAGGACTTTACTTTTCAATTGCCTACTCAGTCCGAAGTAGCACCTGTTGGCAAGAGTAATCCTGCGTTGGATTTCCAGGCTGACATTGTTGGTGGTGTTAATGCTGGTTCCTAAATAGACGAAATTATCTACAACTTCAAAGTTATGACTGTCAACAGTAACGTGGGAGCCAAATCGCGAGTGCGACGACTGTTTGTTTGATGACAGGAGATATTTCGTCTTGCCCTCGTTCACTGCCAGACCCATTTGAGTTGCTTCCTTGTTCAGTCTGGAGAAAGCAGAACTAACAGCGCGGGTGTTGAGGCCGATGATATCAATATCATCGGCATACTCCAGCAGCTGTACACTCTTGTAAAAGATTGTACCTGCTCGATTAAGTTCTGCAGCTCGAATAATTTTCTCCAGCAGCAGATTGAAAAAGTCACACGATAGGGAGTCGCCTTGTCTGAAACCTCGTTTGGTGTCGAACGGCTTGGAGAGGTCCTTCCTGATCCTGACGGAGCTTTTGGTGCTGCTCAACGTCAGATTACACAGCCGTATTAGTTTTGAGGGGATACCAAATTCAGACATCGCGGCATAAAGGCAGCTCCTTTTCGTGCTGTCGAAAGCAGCTTTGAAATCGACGAAGAGGTGGTGTGTGTCGATTCTTCTTTCACGGGTCTTTTCCAAGATTTGGCGCATGGTGAATATCTGGTCGGTTGTTTATTTACCAGGTCTAAAGCCACACTGATAAGGTCCAATCAGTTTGTTGACGGTGGGCTTTAATCTTTCACACAATACGCTCGATAGAACCTTATATGCGATGTTGATGAGGCTAATCCCACGGTAGTTGGCGCAGATAGTGGGGTCTCCTTTTTTATGGTTTGGGCATAGCACACTTAAATTCCAATCGTTGGGCATACTTTCGTCCGACCATATTTTACAAAGAAGCTGATGCATGCACCTTATCAGCTCTTCGCCGTCGTGTTTGAATAGCTCGGCCAATTGCTATTCGAACTTCTTCATGGTCGGGCAATGGAACATCTGCTCCATCGTCTTCGATTGGGGTATCGGGTTCGTTTTCTCCTGGTGTTGTGTGTTCACTGCCATTCAGCAGGCTGGAGAAGTGTTCCCTCCATAATTTAAGTATGCTTTGGGCATCGGTGACTAAATCACCTTTGGGGGTTCTACAAGAGTATGCTCCGGTCTTGAAACCTACTGTAAGTCGCCGCATCTTTTCGTAGAATTTTCGAGCATTACCCCTGTCGGCCAGCTTATCAAGCTCTTCGTACTCACGCATTTCGGCCTCTTTCTTTTTCTGTCTACAAATGCGTCTCGCTTCCCTCTTCAACTCTCGGTATCTATCCCATCCCGCACGTGTTGTGGTCGATCGTAACGTTGCGAGGTAGGCAGCCTGTTTTCTCTCCGCTGCGACACGGCACTCCTCGTCGTACCAGCTGTTCTTTTGCACTTTCCGAAAACCAATGATTTCGGTTGCAGCTGTACGTAAGGAGTTTGAAATGCCGTCCCACAGTTCCCTTATACCGAGTTGTTGACGAGTGCTCTCGGAGAGCAGGAGTGCAAGCCGAGTAGAAAATCGTTCGGCTGTCTATTGTGATTGCAGCTTCTCGACGTCGAACCTTCCTTGTGTTTGTTGGCGTGGGTTTTTTGCTGCACAGAGGCGGGTGCGAATTTTGGCTGCAACAATATAGTGGTCCGAGTCAATGTTAGGACCTCGGAGCGCACGCACATCTAAAACACTGGAGACGTGTCTTCCGTCTATCACAACATGATCGATCTGGTTGGTGGTTTTTCGATCCGGAGACAGCCGGGTAGCTTGATGTATCTTCTTATGCTGGAATCTAGTACTACAGATAACCATATTTCGGGCCCCGGCGAAGTCGATCAGCCTCAACCCATTTGGGGATGTTTCCTCGTGGAGGCTGAATTTACCGACCGTAGTGCCAAAGATACCTTCTTTACCCACCCTGGCGTTGAAGTCGCTAAGCACGATTTTGACATCGTGGCGGGGGCATCTCTCATAAGTGCGCTCCAAGCACTCATAAAGCCAGTTAGCGTTGTTAAAGTTAACGAGGATATGGTTGTCCACTGATGCGAGAGTTAGCATAGGTCGCCAGGTGCCCTTCGACATTCATTGTGCAGAATATCAAATCGTCAATATGTTCCGCCAGCTCCGTCCCCGTACGATCGTTTGACAGGCTGGAATGCCAAAGATTGTGGTGCGCGCTAAAGTCGCCTAGTACCAGATGGTTTTTACCACGAAGTAGCGCACCTATATTTGGGTGATATTCTGTAGGCCAATATGTAACTGGGGTAATGTATTTCTTAAATATTTTGAGTTCTACATCGCCTGACCAGATGGTTATACCCTAACATTCTAGGGTAGTACCCTGCGCCTGTCCTGTCAATGGCTTCGTCGATTAGATGATACTGTACGGTGTTGTGCAATATGAAGGCTAGGCCATCACTGTTATCTCGCTCGCGATCCTTACGTAAGACGTTGAAACTGGCACAACTGGTGTTAGTTGCAGTTGAACTGAAGTATGCGGGTTTGTTGCAGGTGTCCGTGGGTGATCCCGGGAGTGAGAGAGTGGCGTGTAAGTGGTGTTTGTTGCAGCTGTAGAACCGGCAGTGGTGGTTGTCAAAGTGGGAGCTATGTTACCTGTTTGAACTCCTCGGGACCGTGGAGGTCCTCTCTTGGCCAATTGGGGTGAGTGGCGGCGCAGCGTGCGAACTGTGTGAAAATTGTGCAGCCGTGCTAGTGTCGCAGTATTGCGTTGACAACATGGGGCTACGTAACTCATGGTCTACTCCCTATGTGACTTAAGGCCTGAGTAGGTCTTGCATTTCCATCCATTTCATGTGTTACACCAAAACGAAGTGGAGTTTGGATGGAGTCTTTTAGCGCAGACGCAGCAGAAAAAATCCTCCGCGCCCGGGTTGGACTCAATGCCAGCACAAGTCAGGAGGATACGGAGCAACCCTGCTGAAAGGCAGTGCTCTAATGACGACAAACTTATTGCAGAACCAGTGAAAAACGCTACTCCCTTCCTTCCTTAGCGAGCAAAATGTGTTAAAATTTGAGCCCGTGGTAAAACGCAGTAATCAGTCATCTTTGTTTGTTTTCATTTGAACAATGTTGCCATTGCCCAATACGCATATATAGTTTTGAGCACATCTATGTTTTCAATTAAAATTTTTTACAATATAAATAACAAAACTGAAAACAAACTATTAAAAATATATTTATAAATAATAGCATTCGACTCTGATTTTGAGTTATTTTAAAAAAATGTCAAACATATTGAAACATATTGAACAGATTGAATTATAATAGTTGATAATTACTACAGTATATCGATATTAGCAACCCTTCGTTGAGAGAGTGCAATCAGCTGACTCGTTTCTGCGGCAAAAATCTAAATGCCGTGAATTCTCACGGCATCTTACGTCAAAGAGAGTCCTTCTCTCGTTTTTCACTGTTCACTTACACTGCGCGCCCATAAGATAGGTCGTATCAGCTGACACGGGCCACGATTCTACGTTCTCCACTGTTTCTGCTATTAGATTGACACATACCGATCTAAACGGGGTCAGATCGCCGAAAAAACAGCTCTTGGCCTGATAAATCCGGGTCAATTCCGGTGCATAGAAAAAAGAATGACGTATTAGGTGGGAAAAGAATGACGTATTAGGTAGCAGTGAACCCACAGTTTTTCCCCATCGCTCTCTCGCGTGCAAGTTTTCTCAAATGAACAAGCACGAAGGAAACTGTTTTTTTATATCCCTAGCGTTTGGAGAATATTTCATGCCACAACAACACCAAATTATATTTCGAAGGAATTTTCTTTATATTTTTTAAGTTAAGCATGTAATGAAATTACTCGAATGTGTTTGCGAGTAACCTAAACGTAGCTAATAATGGACGATTATTTTATTATTTTCAAAGATATTATCGATTTGACAAAACCGAAGTTATTAACTCATACATGATATGTAATAACTTTATACTCTGGAACTCGAAAAAGTATTGAGTAAAAAGTAAGGAAGGTCTTAGTTCGGGTGTAACCAAACATTTTATGTTCTCGTTATATGCAAGGATCAGCCGATTAAGTATTATCAGGTATTGGTAAAACTTTAACTTAAAAAATGTTGCGAAGGGATTGAAATTTAATTATTCGACGAAAACCTGAAAGTATTGTAATCATACTTGGTGTCTTATTAACTTATATTATAAGCATTCGACTCATTTATCTTCATTTCTATACCTGTTTCATGTCCTAGGTATTTATATTAAAATCAATGTAATCAACTCAAATGATGTGTATTTTTTATACTATATATAGTACACAACCAAAGTAGCTAAATCAGTTGAGGAAAAGGTCGACAAGGGAAATGATCTAGACCAATTTCATTCATATTCAGCGCTAAACTTCATAATGTTTAGGAAAACATATCAATTTCATATCATTGAATTAACTCATTTATTGACCAATTTTAAACGGTTTAAAGTAAGCTGGAAAGTGAAAAATCATTATATCGGATGTATTTGAGTCTGGACTGGTTGCCTTAATTTTTGATGTTACTCAAGTAAACTGGGATACTCCCCATGCAATTTTATGAAGATAACTACCACGGGAGTTAAGGAAATTTGTTGAAGGATTTCACACATTTTCGTTTGAAACTCTGTTATTAACTCGTGGTTGTCGAGTTTATCATGCACTCATCTGAAATTATGGTTTTACTTTTTTTAGCACTGTTGCTATTCCACTGTTTTTTGTTATATTGTATGTTAACCAAAATTACTGATCCCTGACAGTAACTGTATGAAGATATTTCTTTTTGTTTTTTTGGAAGTAAAGAAATATTCAAATGATTCTTACATGAAAACTGAACACGTGCTTTTGATCTGATATATATTTTCATATGTATGAATTGTTTTCACTTTTAACATAAAAATATAAAATGTGTCCATCCTCAAAATAAGACCTGTGCAAATTTTTAAGTCTTTCCGCGCTGCGGATCGGACGTTATGCGGGCACATAACGACATAGTGTTTCATTTTTATACAAGTATAAAGATATGAAGACTAATTTAGTATTGAGCCATTAGTCCATATTTGACATCACGACATACTATTACTTTGTGACTTTCAATGGAATACGTCCCATATTGACCAATATATAAAGTTTTGGTTTAAATTGATCTATTAGTTATTTAGATATTGGATTTTACCTAAAGGTGAGTGGAGCCAGCCCAAAATCCAATTTTGTGACCGGTTCTTTCTTGTACCATCTCGAGTGTACGGACAGACAAGCATTTACCCGGATTTTGACTAAAACTATTATACTTTGTAGAAACATGTTACGAGAGTATAAAAATATTTATTGGGTTAATGACATAAAAGTAAGAAATACTATTCTTCATTTCTGTCACTTATATATAATAAGTATATAAATCGAAAAGATCAACGTTCGTAGGTTTAAGCTAAACAATTGAAAATTGTAATAATGTTGACTGGATATACAAACTAGTCATAGTTTTTCTCAATTTCAGTACAATAATGTTTGTTCTAATATGTTATTTACGAAGAACGTTGTAGCATTGAGTACTACGATCCATTTGAGCAAGTTATTTTAAGTAAATGTTAGGTTGTCAAAAAAGTCTTGCGGTATTTTCGCTAGTTGGCGCTGAAAGCGCGTAGTTCTAGTCTAGTTTTTGGAAAGCTCGTTTCACGCGCTAACATGTGTTTGATTGATTATCGTTTCTTTTAAGTCGTTCGTGAGTTATAGCGTCGCAAACATGGAGC
The DNA here is from genome assembly GCA_037783105.1 of Bactrocera zonata. Lineage (NCBI taxonomy): Eukaryota > Metazoa > Arthropoda > Insecta > Diptera > Tephritidae > Bactrocera > Bactrocera zonata. Next base: position 927,340 of record JBAWJQ010006688.1, read on the forward strand.
AAAATAAAGAGAAAAATACGGCATATTTTACAGTATTACTACGATAAAGGCAAAAATGCATCTCAAGCCGCCAATAAAATTTGTGCAGTTTATGGACCCGATACAGTTTCCATTTCCACCGCACAACGATGGTTTCAACGTTTTCGTTCTGGTGTAGAGGTGGTCGAAGATGCGCCACGCTCCGGAAGGCCTGTCGTCGAAAATTTCGATAAAATCGCTGAATTGGTCGAAAGAGAGACTATGCCGGTCTCAAACCGTTATAAACCATTTGAAGAAGCTTGGAGTCACTAAGAAGCTGGATGTATGGGTACCACACGAATTGATTCAATAAAAATACCGCAAGACTTTTTTGACAACCCATCATAATTCATTTGAAGTAATGAGCATTGCTCAATTCTTAGTATCCGTAAACATAACATTCAATAAAAAGTTCTGACTCCAATGTAATATCCAACACATAAAATAATAACTGTACTTACCATTTGTCAGCTTAATCAGAGAATATATGCAATATATACTTGTATATTTTTCCGGGCTTAACCAAGCATTAAATACAAAGATTTTTTATTAAAACATAAGCAGTAATAAGACATTATATCGTAAGTAGTTTCTTATAGATGTAAATTTGGATAAATTACGAGTATATGATCAGCTCCATTAATATGAGATAAACAATGAATTAGAGTAATAAAAAAAAAGACAAGTCAAAGAAATATATTTATTTAATATATATAGTATATAAATAATAAATAAATACATATGTAGGAAGTGCATAACAAATCACAAATTTAGTTAGCTTTGGGTGACCTGTTTAACACATAGTCAATAGTTATTATTTTAATGATTATGTGAACATATGTATATCTAACACTCAATCGAATAAATTTATATACATACGTATAGCTTAATAAAAAATACAGTATTAATAAATATGTTGATTAACAGTAATTTTGAAGACAAAGATGCTTTTGAAACCAAAAAATTGTTTACATAAAAAAATCCAGTTTTATAAAAACCAATATTTTTAGTAAAAGTGGAACTTTCATTTTATGTGATTTGTGGACGTATGATTATTTTAATAATAAAATAAATATTGCAAAGATGTATGAAACTTTTATGTGTCCAGCATGTAAATTAGTGATCACAAGTATCAGTACTTATAGTATATCATAAATCTAAAAGTAATTTTAATATCTGAAATTATATATTGTAAGCACTTTTAAAACAGTTTAATCAAATGAGCAGCAGTAAAAAATTAAATTATAATTAGTTTGTGAATAGCTGAATAATTACAACTTTCCATATTATACTATATATTTATGTACAACTATATTTTTATTTAAATAATCTGCAGCCCAATTTGTATAAAACCTGAAAATCGAAAGACAAAAAGAAACAATAAATAATATCTCAATGAAAAGTATCCACTGTAAGTTATTGTTTAAATCTTATTTCAGATTTAAATTTGAAATGTAATAAAATATAAGAAAATCAAGTAAAAAAGCGGGTATATCTCGCATTTTGCAACGATCAAAGCCGGAGAAATATTTTCAGGGGTTAGTGTATTTACCCTCATCGAGACCAACGGGTCTGGCCAGGCCAATGGTGCTTGGCTAGACCCCATATATTTTGTATGAAAATATATGAACTTTGGTATGTTTCTATCATTTCGCACGGTTGATTTACCTGTTTTCATGTTTGTTGCATGTCCAAATTGGTTTGTATGTTTATCTAGCACTCATATAAACATACTCACATGCATAAATATGTTCATTCGTGTCTATAGCGAGCTCTTTGCGCTCGACTTGTTCGTGCGAAAGAAGAGAAAAAGAGGGAAACAGTCAAAAGAAGAGTGAGTTTACAAACAAAACCAGGATTTTGTGTATTTATTTTTGCTACTGTATTTTCTTCTCTCTCTCTAATGAATTCGTTTTCTGTATTCTTTTATATTATGCAAGTCAGTTGATGACAGATAGTTGAAATTTTATTTTATAATTCAACAAAGGCCGGCGTTGACTGCATGGATCAGATGGTTATCCATTATACTACAAAACGGCCAACGAAACGATGGACATTTGCCATTTTTTGCAACTTGTTGGATGTGCTTTCGTAGTTTTCAAAGAAATCGACCATCTAGATAAAAAGGATGCACGACGCACTTTTCTTTACAATTTATCGAGAACATTGGCAACGCCCAACATCGAAAATCGTATGAACAATCCCAATGCCATCAAACATCTATCTTATCGTTTGGCTTTTGAATCCTTTTTCGGTCGTTCACTCAACATCCCATCACGATTAGTAGCTTCAACATCAAAAGGTGCTGACACATTCAAAGAAAGGAGAGATTGCAGACTTTGTTTGCAAGAAAGCGATAAATTGCGTCGTAAAACTCGATTTTTCTGTTCTAAATGTTCAAATCCAGTTTGTCAACAGCATTCGAAAATTGATTACATATGTTTTTTTTTGTATTCCTCAGGACCCATCATCATAAAATCAATTGAAAAATCGCTCAAAAATGATTTATGTGCTCCTAAATAAATCAAAAAATGAACGAAAAGGAATGCGTATTTCATTTTAAAAGCCGCATGGAGTTTAATTTTTCTTTTTCAGGTAGTTCAGAGTATGCCCAAACCAAATCGAGAGGTAAGAAATTTCAAAAATGTATTTATATTGTACATACATATATGAGCGTAAATACAACACGTATTTCCATACAAATATATGTAAACACATAGGGGCCTAGCCAAGCACCATTGGTCTCGACTAAGTGTATCAGACCATTGGTCTCGACCAGGGTTAAACAAGTAGGGAATAACTAAGTTCAGTGACACCTAACTGCTATATTCTTTCAATGACAACTACATATGTTATAAATATAACAATAGGGTAAAAATTAAATTAAAAAAAATTTGATACACTAGGAAAAAGTCAGCCACAGGTGTCTTTCATATTCAAAGATAAATCACATACATACATACATGTATGCGGCCAATGTCCTGCTAAAATCTTGAAAATCATTACTTCATCAACTAAAATGCAAAGTTTCATTTTTTTCGGTTTCAAGGAAAGGAAAAAAAGTATTTCATATCTACTTTTATGGAACCTTTTTTTTTTAATTTTGGTTGTGTCTAATAACAGTGAAGCCAAGGAAGCCAAATTATTGTTCGAAAAGTGACTAATGATTTCTCGATATTAATAAGTACAATACTCGTATATCAACTCAAAAATTTACAAAATCAATTTTTTTAATATATCAACTCGTAATGTACCTATCTAAGAAATTTCATTAAATTCAGATAGATCAGAGATACCCAACACTCTTGTCACTGCAAATGAAAGAGCAGTTTACCTACCCGACTTTAACAATTGACTGGGTCGGGTATACTTTGTCGTGTTACAATTGGAAGTTTAAATCAATTTATTAAGTAGTTTATAAAGTTAGTGGTTTTAATATACCACTAAATCATAAAAAAGTATTAGATGCCCAACCTATATTAACTTTTAATCGTAATGAATGTTGGGAGTTTTAATTTATGTAAATACCTAAAAACTAGTGCAATGCAGAGTGTTTTAAAAAAAGATAATTATAATGGACTCTTACGCTGGAATAAGTAGGGTCTCCCTTTATCCCTATTAAGAATACTGTTTGCAGTTGTTACTAGTGTACTAACTGAGGTATTCCTCTAGAGTCCATTGTTTCAAGTAACCCAGAGATGGGCAAATTTTTAGCCCACAAAGTTAGCAAAGTGCGAACGAGGGCTAGATGAGGGGAATACCAGTTTACGGAAGGAAGGGCACAAAAAGTTGCGAAAAAATCAATGAAATTACTCCGAAACTTGATGTTCATCACAAAATGCAGGGATAAAGGGATGCCCATCTTATTCCAGTGTGAGAGCGCCTCAAAATAAGCGTTTTTATTTCATTTTCCATTGCAGCCAGATCGGACAAAATAATGATTTTTGGGCATTTAAATTAAAACACCCAAAATTTATTACGATTGCAAATTATTACATATTGGACTTTGAATATATATATGGCGAAACTACGTAAACCCTTTTTTATGATTTTATGGTATATTAAGACAACTGAATTTTGATCTTTCAATACTTAATAATGTTTACTAAGCCTGTTAGTTCTCAATTAATAAATGTTTTTAATCATTGGTAATTGAAAATTAATTATATTCTGCATCACATAACAAAACGTTTCATGAAATATATTTAAACTTCGAATTTTCTTTGATTTTCATTGTTTTACATTTTTTGTTGTAGGCTTTTATACGTACATATGCAAGGCAATAAACAAAAAGATATTTGTGACCATAATATATATTTTCTTTAAACATATTGCAGTTCTATTTAATGAAATTGCTTATATAAATATATGATTTGTGATATTTTTCAGTTTGATAATTTTACCAAAATTTTCAAAGAATTGAGGTTTTCTTCTATAATTGTTTTATTAAATTTTAGAGATCTAAGTTGCCTCTGGAAATGTATTAAAACTATATTTTCAAACAAATAAAACATCATCAAGTAAAAATATATTTGCGCGGTATGGCATTATTTAATTGAGAGTGGCTAATCACACAAATAGAATACAAACGCTAATATGTGTGTGCTGAGCGCTCATTTGTGCATATATGTTTGAAATAGTGGTTCATAAACCGAAGATTTATAATTTATAAAAAATATGCAGAAATGTTATCAGCGCGTGAGTGTCCAAAATTTAAAAACAAAAATTAATTTATTTATTTAAGCCAGGATGTAAAAATCATGCTCAGATGAAGAAATACAATATTCAAAGGCATTTTGAAGCATAACACAAAGACGTATGACAACGTTAAAGCAGAGGTTTGTAAGTTATTAAGTTGAAAAAGTCCTGTTTACTTTGGAAATCACCTTGTATTTATTTTACTTTTTATTATTTGTCTCACTAATAAATTTATGGTAGCTATAAAGAAACTCAAAATTGTTAGGCAATTTTACAATTGTTACCCACTGTGCAACTTCCCATATATACGCGCGCTCTCATTTGTAAACAAGGAGTGGTAAAATACGTTGGTCTCAATTCCCTTATCATGTTTGCCCGCTATGAGCCCCTCATCTAGCCCTAAAAATGTGCACGCGTGCCCGATCGGTGCTAAACGCCACTGAGGGCTAATATGTCCACCTCTGAAGTAACCCTTGAAGGATATAAATAGTCTAGCGCAGCTTAAGGAAACTACTATTTTGGCCCCGAGTTGCCTACTAAAAGTCTAATTATTGCCTACTAAAATAATCTTATACAATGAGACTTGGCCCTACAGATAGCCTTTATTTCCGCTCGGCCATCCACTAAAAAGTTAATCGAATTATTCATAAGCATATAAATATGAATTCTATTTTCGACACACATACATTAGTGCATAAATATACATATGTAAACAGGGTCAAACCACGCCAATTAGTTCATGAAAATTTCGAAAACTCTCCGATTTTGAAAACTAGCAGCTCATTAGGAAGGGGACCAGACGCATATCCCGTGATATTGGCCTGTGACCATTAACAAAGTTGCTCCATTTTTTTTTTTTGTGGATTTTGAAAATATTTTTATCAGAAAGCTGAGATTTTTTTACATAAAATTGGATAACTTAAAAATTTTTTTCACTCAATTTTGAGGTCGTTAAAAAATAAAAGAAATAGTCATTTTTTGTTTGTTCTCAATTTGAGTTGCGCGCTAAAAAACAATGGAGCAACTTTGACCACTAAAAAGTTAACAGATATTCTTATTTTGGTCTATATTATGATATTCTAAAGTTTGGTCGAAATCGGAGAACCACGCCATGTCGCCAATTGATGGAATGGCCCATATACACAATTATTTGATTCCTATCCTCTGCAAACTCAGAACAGACGACTAGAAAAAGCAAATAATTGATGTGGTTTTTTACGTTGTAACATTAAGGTAAATCATTAGGTATTAACGAGACAACTAAGCCACGGGCTTAAGTGACTTAGCTGAAAAATAATACAGCAATATGTTTGGATCCGGTTAGTAAAATGGACATAATAATTTCAAAATGGTATTTAATATAAACGACTGGCGCGCTGTTGTTGACTCGGCTATAATCGCATAAGCGGTGTCTACGCCAGTAAAGAAGAAAGAAGAAGAAGATTTAATATGGTAGTATAGGTTTTACGAATTAGATACTTATAATAATCGGAAACATAAAATACAATAATTTATTAAAAGACTTGAACATCAATGCAAAATATTGACATATTAGCTGACCCGGCAGATTTCGTACTGCCTAGATCTATAAATAAAAGACCTAAACTGTTTTATAAACTAATTTCAAAGCAAACAAAACGAATCCGTATTCAATAAAAAAACATTTTTTAATGAAGCATGAAGTTTTATTACATAGGTTGTTATATATATTTCTGGACTAGGCAACGTTAAGTGTTGCCAGGTGCAATCTGGCATTTCCATTGGAAAGTTTGACATTTTTTAGCATGACATCACTCAGAACGTTTTGTCATTTAATCGTGTTTTATTTACAGGGAATTAAAAAATTCATCTCGGCCAAAAAATGGAATTACCTCGTGAACATTTTCGTGCGATCATTTTTCACAACTTTCGACGTGGATTATCACGACAAGAGTGCATCGATGAACTAAAATCTTTGTAAGGCTATGAAGCACCATCCTATAGCACTGTGAAAAACTTTTACAACGAATTCGATCGTGGCCGACGCTCGCTCAAAGACGAATTCCGTGAAGGTCGTCCAAAAACAGCCGTTGTGCCAGAAAACATCGATGCCGTACGTGAACTGATAATGCAAGACCGTCATGTAACATACCTTCAGATAGAGGCATGCCTATGCATTTCTCCCGCCAGCATACATTCGATATTGCATGAACACCTGGCCGTAAAAAAGGTTTGTTCTCGTTGGATCCCGCACAATTTGACAATTGCTCAAAAAAAGGCTCGTGTGGATTGGTATAAAGAAATGCTGAAAAAATACGATCGCGGTGCTTCAAAAGACGTTTATAAGATCGTCACAGGTGACGAATCATGGATCTATGCGTATGAGCCCGAAACAAAACAGCAATCGACCGTGTGGGTCTTCCAAGACGAGCCAAATCCAACGAAATATGCCTATTTTCATTATTAGGGCAGAAATATATATAGCAGCCCTCGTATTATCATGTTTCTTACTTACAACTGATAATACTTCTAACTGCAAATTGTGAGGTGGTAATCCAAGCAATTCCAGTGAATTTAAAAACTCTGTGGGATAGTTGACTACGTCATGCTGGCTCATAACGGTGTCGACTGATTTGAAGGAAATCAACTGTTCTGGAAGAAAATTCTGAATGGCCGCATTAAAGTCCTGAACATTTTTATTTTTCGCCGTGAATATTGCTCGTTCACCCAGCCAAATATGGTTATTGAACTGCTACGCTATATCTGGGAAAACAAGCTGAAAAAATGCCTCTTTTGGTTCTGTGATGTGACATACTATAAATCTATGAAAAATGTGATGAGTCCGGTCGAGGTGTCCACTGCGACTTTATTATTTTCACTGTCTAACAACTGCTTAGCAAATACATTTGCAGTTTCATCTTGTTGCAGAAATACTCTTATATTAAATTTTAATTAGAATGTTTTAACGTACTGCCACAAATTTGATGATTTCAGGCATGCATTTAGTTCATCAGCAACAGTTGATCGGTGTATAACTGGAAGAGTCTGACGAAAATCACCTGACAACAGAATCATGGCCCCAACAAAAATATTTTGGTTGTCAAAAGGATCTTTCAATGTTTTGTCCAGTACGTACAAAGACCTCTTATGGATCATTGTACATTCATCCCAAAACTATCAATTCTCATACCTGTAGTATCTTTGTCATTGCGCTCGTTTTGTCGACGTTGCAAGTTGTGCAGTTCCTCCGCCTTCTAGCAGAGTCGCAGCTGTTCGAGATGAAGCCAACGCTAGAGCAACATCATTTCCTGATCTGATTCTAGCCAAAGGCAATGACATTCAGAACGATTTTCCGGTTCCTCCGGAAGCATGAAGGAAATATATTCCACCAGATCCACTCTTCACAGCTATTTAAGTGTTAACCCAATTTATTGGGGAATGTAAACCAGTGTATTAAATGTTTCAATTTGCACTCACACCCGCGCGAGGGTTTAAAATGAAAAAAAAACAGTGTATTTATGAAAAGAACATATATTTATAATTATTCTTTATTTAAAAATGGTTCTGTGCGATAGCATATAAAATTGTGTTGAAATCGAACCACTCTCCAATGGTTTGGGTCGCTATAAGTCGGCGCGGGCGGATCGGAGCCAAAGGTAGTGTTGACGCGGCACAGGATGTATAGAATCGAATCTTGATGGTCAAAATGTGAGGAAGGAATCGTGTTGAAAGGTGGTAGAAGCGAAAATTTTTAGCGAATTTTAATGCGCGAATGTTGATGTGCGGCTTGTGTAGATCGTATTTTATCTGCTTTCTCCTTGTCCATCCTATTTGATGAGTGAGTGTATAGGTATGGTGAGTTGTGTTGGTGTCATCAGCTGTGGTGGATTATTAGGGTGCGCCAGTTTTCCCGGGTATAGTGGGTGGATGCTTCACTCATTTAAACATCTTCTATCGAAGTGTCGTATGATATCATTATTTTTGATATAATTGTGGAATATTTGTACAATGCTTTTACTGTTGTTCGCTTTATTGGGTGCTGTCATTCCCAAACATGACAATACTTTATTTGCCATCAATAAACCCATATCCTCTATCGTGATCAATGTCTCATTGTAATTTTCTGCAGTCATTTGTAGTGTAGGTTTCAAACTTTGACAGCACACAATCTTTTGGATTCGAGGGGAAACATGTCGACATTATAATCGCAAACAATGTACGAATTTTATGCGGCGATGAAGATATTACAGAACCCTTGAGCGTATCATCCCAGTGCGAATCGTTTGAATAAAATAATAAGTAATAATAATAAAATATAGTAAATGTAATAGTTGACATGCTTTACAGTAACTCGCACACAGCTGCCCACTTACTGTTCTGTTTTTTAAACGAACATTCAACAACAACAACCGCAAATAATAACACTCATAGTTATTTAGATATACTGTGTAGATGAGACCCAGAGCATCTGAAGCAAGTACATTTGGATATACTTCAACTGATGTTCCTTGTTTTCGACGCAGAAACGATTTCGATGACGCATTCCATGTGTAATTGCGTGACATATAAGCAAAGTGTGAGTAGAATCACCAGTTTGATAGACTGTGAACGTGGACGCGCCGCTCTTTAGAGATCTGTTGAGCTTCATTTTTGGGAAAATGCCACATCTAATTCGTATTTCCAGTGCGCATTATATTGAAATCTAAGCAAACTATCTCATTATCCGCGCTTTATCACAAATGTAACGGTAAATCCATATGAAGTGCCAAATCTGTACGAACTGAATGCCAAAAAATTTAAACAAAGAGAGACATGTTTCACTTGGTATTGTACATTTTGTTTGAACCTTTCAGAATTTACTCGCCCTGACAGGATCGCCAGGAGGATGGAGTCATGTGTAGAAGTTCACGAAAGTGAGGGAAGTTCTCTGATTGCCATTCACCTGGGAGTAGCCAGAAACTATTATTTTATATATGTAAAGCTGAAGCACTTCACAACTTCTGGTCTTTGACCAAGTATTTTCCGGGTAGTCAAAAAACATTCGTTTGAAGGCGAGCTAAATTGAGAAGGCGAAATATCTCATCCACAGGATTTTGCGCTGGGTTTGGGATCGGCCACGTAAATACACTATCACTGAAAAAGCGTAAACAGCCTCGGATGAGAGACCCCCCCCTTTAGATGATGACTATGGCAAATGCATTAAGGATAACGATTTAAATGTATGCACTTAGAATGTCCGGTCTCTTAATTGAGAAGGTGCCGCTGCCTAACTGGTTGATGTCCTTGTTAGAGTGAAGGCTGACATTACCGCCGTCCAATAAATGCATTGGACGGGACAAGGACTGAGGCGAGTAGGTCCTTGTGGGATTTACTACAGTGACAGCCATATAAGAAAACGCAAATTGGGTGTGGGATTCATGGTGGGAGAGAGAATCCATCGTCGAGTACTGACATTCACGACGGTGGATGAACGTCTAGTCATAATCCGCATAAAAGCGAAGTTCTTCAACATATGATTTGAATTCACGCCCCGACAGAAGAGAAGGACGATGTGATCAAAGATGCCTTCTATGAGCGCCTAGAGCTGCCCCGGCCACGATATAAAAATTGTGCTTGGCGACTTTAACACCAGAGTGGGCAAAGAAGGTATTTCTGGCACTACGGTCGGTAAATTCCGCCTCCACGAGGAAACATTCCCAAATGGGTTGAGGCTGATACTTCGCCGGGATCTGAAATATGGTCATCTTTAGTACTAGATTCCAGCATATAAAAATTCATTCAAGCTGTCTCCAGTTCGAAAAACCACGAACCAGATCGATAATGTTGTGATAGACGGAAGACACGTCTCCACTGTTTTATATGTGCGTATGCAAATGCACGTCAACAAACACAAGAAAGGTTCGTCGCCGAGAAGCTGCAATCACAACAGACAACCGAACGATTTTCTACTCGACTTGCATCCTGCTCTCCGAGAGCACTCGTCAACAACTCGGTATTAGGAAACTGTGGGACGGCATTTCACGCATCTTACGCACAGTTGCAACCAAAAATGGTTTTCAGAAAATGCAAAAGAATAACGGGAACGAAGAGGAGTGCCGTGTCGCAGCGGAGAGAAAACAGACTGACTACCTCGCAACGTTACGACCGACTACAAAACGTGCGGGATGGAATAGATACCGAGAGTTGAAGAAGCAAGCGAGACGCATTTGCAGACAAAAAAGAGAGAAGCCGAAATGCGTGAGTATGAAGAGCTTGACAGTGGTAATGCTCGAAAATTACACGAAAAAATGCGGCGACTAACAGAAGGTTTCAATACCGGAACATACTCTTATTAAATTATGGAGGGCACATTTCTCCAGCCTGCTGAATGGCAGTGAAAGTACAACGTCAGGAGGAGGTGAACCCGATTTCCCAATCGTTGACAATGGAGTAAACGTTCCATTGCCCGACCATTAAAAGGTTCGAATAGCAATTGCCAGTCTGAAGAACAACAAAGCGACAGGAGCCGAAAGGTTGCCGGCTTAGCTATTCAAACACATCGGCGAAGAATTGACATGGAGCATGCATCAGCTTCTTTGTGAAATATGGTCGGACGAAAGCATACCCAACAATAGGAGTTTAAGTGTGTCCTACTCAGTCTACAGAAGGGAAGAACCCACAATCTGCGCCAACTACAAATATTGCATGTAAGGCTCTATCCAGCGAATTGTGTGAAAGTTTAAAGCCCACCGTCAACAAACTGGTTGGACGTTATCAGTGTGACTTTAGACCTAGAAAATCAACCACCTCTCCGTAGATTTCAAAACTGCTTTTGACAGCACGAAAAGAAGTTGCCTTCATGCCACGAAGTCTGAATTTTGTATCCCCACAAAACTAATATGGATTTGTAACTGACGTTTAGCAATACCAAAAGCTCTTTCAGGATCGGGAAGGATGTCTCCGAGCCGTTCCGTACCAAAGGAGGTTTCAGTTAATGCGACTCCCTTTCCTTCGACTTCTTCAATCTTCTCCTTGAGAAAAGAATTCGAGCTGCAGAATATAATCAAGCTTCTATAAGGGTGTACAGCTGCTGGCGTATGATGATGGTATTGATATAATTGGCTTCAACAACCGTGCCGTTAGTTTTGTTTTCTCTAGAATGGATAAGGCAGCGAAGCAAGTGGGTCTGGTAGTGAACGAGGGCAAGACGAAATATCTGCTGTTATCAAACAAACAGTCGTCGCACTCGCGATTAGACACCCATGGCACTGTTGACAGTCATAACCTCGAAGTTGAAGATAATTTCGTCTATCTTGGAACCAGTATTAACAGCAACAGAGTGCAGAGTCATGACGATAACAACGTCTGATGAGTCAGCTTAGAAGTTTTCAAGAGAAAGGTCCTGCGAAAGATTTATGGTCGCATTCGATGGAACGATAAGCTGTATGAGATATACGACGACATTGACATACGTAGTTCAGTGAATAGGCCATGTCGTTCGTATGGACGAAAAAACTCCAGCTCTAAAAGTATTTGACGCAACACCCGCTGGGGGAAGCAGAGGAAGAGGAACACCTCCACTCTGTTGGGAAGACCAGTGGAGAAGGACTGGCTTCGCTTGGCATTTCCAATTGGCGCCACGTTGGGGAAAGAAGAAACGGCTGGTGCGCTGTTGTTAACTCGGCTATAACCGCGTAAAAGTTGTTTACGCCAGTAAAGAAGAAGAAGAATATAGCTAAATGTTAAACAACACGCTCTGTTGTAAGTAAGTAATGAAAGTTTTTGAATTTACGCTCCTAAGTCGGTTAAAAATGAACATTTTCTGATTTTTTTTACAAACCATCCTCACTCGACTCCTTTCGAAGTGGTTCAGACCATTCTTCGTTTGATGCAACGGTTCAGTCAGCTATAGCGAACAGACAAAAATCCAAAATATTTTTATATATAAGATTATGAAGATGGCTGTGAAACTTTAAAGGGCAGCTATAATTGTCTTATAGCTAATAATGAATTGTTCGTGAATGAACAAAATTGAAAAAGGCGAGCACCATTCGAACGTTAATTCAATTTCCCATATAATTTGGAATTATGGGTGCTGATGACTGGGAAAATATTAAATCAAGGATAAGAAATATTTCCGACCACCAAAATGATGTAGCAAAACTATAATTAACTCTACCATGTCAAATTTCGTGAAGATACCAGTCAAATGAGAAAGTTTCCATACAAGCCCTTGATTCCGATCGTTCGGTTTGTATGGCAGCTATATCCTATAGTTAACCGATCTAAGCAATTTCTTCGGAGATTACATTGTTTACCTGGAAAATAATCTATATGATTGATTCCGATCATTCAGTTTGTATGGCAGCTATATGTAACAGTGGTCCGATATCGACAGTTCCGACAAATGAGCACCTTCTTGAAGAGAACATGACGTTTGCAAAATTTCAAAATGATATCTTAACAATAAAAAACATTAACTTCGGCTGCACCGAAGCTAATATACCCTTCACAGGTGCATTTCTTTTAGTGTTCAGTTTGTATGGAAGCTATGAGCTATACTAATCCGATATGAACAATTTTTACGGAGATTATATTATAACCTTAAGCAGTAATCCATGTCAAATTTCGTGAAGATACCACGTCAAACGCTAAAGTTTTCCATCCAAGCCCATGATTCCGATCGTCCGGTTTGTATGGCAGCTATATGCTATAGTGAGCCGATCTGAACAACTTCTTCCGATATTACATTATTTCTATGAACAATAACTCATACCAAATTTCGTCAAGATATATCGTCAAATAAAGGAGTTTCCGATGCAAGCATTTGATTCCGATCGTTCAGTTTGTATTGTAGCTATATGCTATAATTAACCGATCTGAACAATTTCTTCGGAGATTCCATAGTTGCCTTAGAAAATATTCTATACCGAATTTCGTGAAGATACCACATCAAATGCAAAAGTTTTCCACACCAGCACTTGATTCCGATCATTCAGTTTGTATGGTAGCTATATGCTATAGTTAACCGATCTGAACCATTTTTTCGGAGATTTCATTGTTTCCTTAGAAAATAATCTATACCAAATTTCGTGAAGATACCACGTCAAATGCAAAAGTTTTCCATACAAGAACTTGATTCCGATCGTTCAGTTTATATAGCAGCTATATGTTATAGTAGTCCGATATCGGCAGTTCCGGCAAATGAGGAGCTTCTTGAATAGAAAATGACGTTTGCAAAATTTCAAAACAATATCTTAAAAACTGAGGGACTAGTTCGTATATATACAGACTTACAGACGGACATGGCTAAATCGACTCAGCTCAACATACTGATAATTCATATATAGCAGTAGTTCCCAAACTTATTTTGTCTACCGCCCACTTTGAAAATAAATATTTTTTTAGCGCCCCCATTTTTTCACCTATTTAAAAACCACTATAACTTCAAATTATTTATTGTGACCTATATATGGGCCATTGCATCAATTGGCGACATGGTTTTGTACCCGTGGTTCTCCGATTTCGACCAAACTTTAGAATATCATAATATAGACCAAAATAAGAATATCTGTTTACTTTTTAGTGGTCAAAGTTGCTCCATTGTTTTTGGGCGCGCAATTCAAATTGAGATCAAACAAAAAAATGAATATTTCTTTTATTTTTTATCGACCTCAAAATTGAGTTAAAAAAATTTTTAAGTTATCCAATTTTATGTAAAAAAATCTCAGCTTGCTGATAAAAATATTTTCAAAATCCAAAAAAATTATTTGTTTTCCAAAAATACCGTTTTTTGTGCTTTTCCCCCATTTTTTTTCAAAATTGACTTTTCCATTCGATTCCTCGTCCAATTTTACATAAGAATCAGTGTTCAAAAATATGGAACTCTGCTCCCATGAACAGCAAAAAAAAAATTCAAAGTTGACGCTCAAAATCCAAAAAAAATGTTTTTTTTTCAAAAAATCTGGTTTTTTGTGCTTTTCATTAACTTTTTTTCAAAATTGACTTTTCCAATCGATTCCGGTATTTTTGGAAAACAAATTATTTTTTTGGATTTTGAAACTTTTTTTGGATTTTGAAAATATTTTTATCAGCAAGCTGAGATTTTTTTACATAAAATTGGATAACTTAAAAATTTTTTTAACTCAATTTTGAGGTCGTTAAAAAATAAAAGAAATATTCATTTTTTTGTTTGATCTCAATTTGAATTGCGCGCCAAAAAACAATGGGGCAACTTTGACCACTAAAAAGTTAACAGATATTCTTATTTTGGTCTATATTATGATATTCTAAAGTTTGGTCAAAATCGGAGAACCACGGGTACAAAACCATGTCGCCAATTGATGGAATAGCCCATATATATATATTAACGGAGAATTCTAAACGAAACTGTTACTATAACCAGCAACTTGAAACCTGAGCGCAGTAGGTAACATACAACGGCGCTTAGGTCTCAAGTTAACTCTTACGGGCTCCACCTGGCAATAAGAATGATTATTGAAACACAATTTTATAGTATTAAAACAGAAAATCTTTTATTAAAAAAAACTAAAATAATCTGTCCATATATAAAAACTAATGTGAAGGATGAATCTGATGCTGTTTAATAAGTTTGTTAATATCAGGTTCCAATTTACTCAAGAACAGTCGCAAGTCACCACGTTCGGTAACAAGCAAACGATTTCTATTTTTAGTAAGCAGTGTTGTCACAGCACTAAATCCACGTTCACACAAATATGACGATGGGAATTCTATCAAGAATCGTTGAACGATTGGCCACAATCCAGGGTACAGAGATCGGTTTTTGTAGCCAAAATTCTTGGTAACCATTTTTGAACTTGATTTTTATTTCCTCGTTTGTTGTCAATTCTATAAGGTCTTCTTCCAGCTGAGGTGACATTGCTGTGTTAACATTTGAAAACGGATCCAACACCCAGTCTGGTATTTCCAAGTTCAAAATGTCCTGGTATCGTTCGGTGAAGTCAATGTGGAGGTTTTCCAAATATTGGCAGTAGGCAAACAATTCGTCGTTACTGCATGATACTGATAAATTCGGAAAATTGTGAAACTCACGTCTGCCCAGATTCTTTTTGTGTAGAAGCAGTTTGGCTGCGAAAGCAGCAACGACGTTTTTGTTTTAATTAAATTTAGTTTATCGCCTTGCAGTTGGAGATTCATGTCGTTGAGCAATTTATACAGGTCTGCCGTGTAAGCTATATCATTGTTTGATGTTATGAGCTTGTCTTGAAATTCTGTATCTTTAGTTTCCAAGAACTCTATAACAACCTGTTTGTAGAATCGAGTCAGACAATTGCCTCTTGATAGCCAACGAACTTCAGTATGAAACAACAAACAATTGAAATCCTCGTCATTAGTAACACAAAGCTGATGAAATAATCTATCATTTAAAGAGCTGTTGCGGATTTAAATGACTGCTTTGATGACATATTGCAGTGATTGAAATAGTTTTTCACTTAAGTTTCTAGCAACTAAATGTTGTCTATGAATAACGCAATGTACACCAAGGACATCTGGAATTTTATTTTTTAAGTGCGCTATTAAGCTTTTGTGGCACCCTATCATAGCCAGAGCGCCATCCGTAGCAATTGAAATAATATTTTTCAAAGGAATCTCTTTCTCATCGCAAAACTTTTCCAATATATTGAATATGATTTCGCCTTTTATATCGGTCTCTAAATTTCTAGCAAATAATAGTTCTTCACATATTTTCTCATCTTTAATAAACCTCACGTAAGACAACAACAATGCTTCATCAGTTGGTAAAGTGGACTCATCGAGCTGAATTGAGAATTGGCTCGTCCTCAGGTGATCGCACAATGATTCTTCAATGTTTTCAGCCATTTCATCAATTCGTCTTTGCACAGAATTATTACTCAAAGGAATTTTTCGGATAATATCTGCGGCCGGTTTATGAAGCACGGTAGTTATTACTTCATTTATTGCTGGCAATATTAACTCTTCTCCGATGTTATGTGGTTTGCCTTTTTGAGCAATTAATCTTGCTTAGCAGCCGCCGAAAATAGTTTTGCTACACTTGGCTGAGTATTATGCTTCTTCTTTAGGTCTTGAAAATATGCTACATTCTTGTCTCTCTTATCTGGATGCATTTTATTCAAATGATTTTGCAGTCTTGAAGGCTTCATTGCTTCATTCGAAAATGTTTTTAGACATAGAAGACACAAAGGCGAGGATGGGTTTGTGGGATTTTCAATGAATCAGAATTTAATGTATTCCGCACAGTATTGCCGTCTCTTCTTTTTTATTTCCGACATTGTTTTGCTTTGAGAAATACGTTTAACTTCGCGAGTAGTGTAAAGGGGGCGTAAGTAATGCTCATCTATTGCGTGCAAAACCACAAAGGAATATAAAATAAATATAACATTGTTTATATTGGAATGCTTAAGCACAATTATTATATAGTAGTCCAAAAATATGAATTCTCATTTTTCCTAGAAATACATTTGTAAAAAAGGATCTTTCTCCTTTTCTTATTATCTTATTTTTCCCAGAAATACATTTGTAAAAAAAGGATCTTTATCCTTTTTTTATTTCCCACATAAAAGATTTAAGGAGTTCAAAAGCTCAAAACGCGCGCTACATCAGCTCGAACCTACCTACCCTACACCTTTGGGCGAATGATTGTATTATGATAGCAAATGCCCACATACAGATTTGGCAATGGCAATAGCAATAAGTTTGACAGTTAGTATTCTATAAATACTATCCTGTCGAGATGCCCCGTTATAAACGGAGCGACCGATTGACATGATTTCCATTTTTTCTATATTCAATAAAATAGGACAGATATATGAACTACGCGGAGAGAAATATAGAACCGAGTTTAAGCAATCTTTTAGTTCACAAGTTGTTGTTGAGAGTCGAGAGCTCATGTAGTCGGTGTCTAAGAGGCCTCCTAGCTAAATAAAATTACAAATAACCCCCCAGGCCTCTACACAACCCCCCATTTTCTTTCTGGGTCTCTTACCGCCCCCCTTGACACCTGCAGCGCCTACAAGGGGGCGTTATCGCCCACTTTGGGAAACACTGATATATAGTATAAACTTTATAGAATCTCCGACGCTTCCTTCTGGGTGTTACAAACTTTGTGACAAACTTAATATACCCTGTTCAGGGAATAAAAAGACAACAGATGAATTTAATAGTAATTTTGAAAAAAAGAATGAACAACTTAATAAATTTTAAAACAAACTAATAAAAGATTAAAATTCTGAGCGAATGACCTTGATGTTTCAAAAATTAACCTCAATACATAAGTAATATGATTATTCCAGAAAAGTAGATTTAGATGAATGTTCTACTAACTCGGAAAATCATTACCAAAGTCCTAGAAATTGGGCTTGGATATCAACGACGGATAATTCATGTGAAGTAGGCAGTGGTGGGTAGGGGCAGTCGGGGCTAGTGCCCAGGGCGGCAAAATTTGGAAAGTAGAAAACAAGGTGAGCTGTCAGTTAACAGGTGGCAGATGCGAAACATCGAAATTATTTTATAAAAGTAATAGCAGAGAAAGTATGTATATTTACAGAGAAGGTTCACGATGTCGAAAATTTGGGGATATTTCAATTTTAGGATATTTGCTGTTTTGGATGAGCGTGTTTCACCACTTAATATCACGGGTAGGAAAATAACAGAACTGAGCATTTTCAGTGTTAAATGAGAAAAATTATGCTATTTTATTATTATTATCGCTTCTCGAGATTTTTTTTTTCTTGATCTCACCGATTGTCGAGGTCAGTCATATGATAACGTTAACAATGTATGAGGAATTTATTCAGGTTTACCGGCAAGAATTCATGAAATTAATGGTCTTGCAGAACATGCTCTTTATGCTGCTCATTCTATGAATTTAGTTGGAGTTCACACAATAGAATGTGCGCCATAAGCTGCTTCTTTCTTTAATACTGTACAAAGTGTACATAACTTTTTTACTGCATCGACGCACCGCTGGGAAGTTTTACAATTTCATACTGGAACAAGAATTGCGTTACAATCTTTATCTGTAAACAGATGGTCAGCTCGTTATGAAGCTCTTCGTGTACTTAATCAACATTTCGACGAAATAATCGAAACTTTGATTATTATTGAAAAAAATATGGAAGAAAATGCAATTACAAGACAAGAAGCTAAAAGTTTACGAATTCAATTGGAGAGACTTGAAACAGCATTCATGCAGATACTTTGGCATTTTTTGCTCTCACGATTCAATGCTGTTAGTCAAAGATTGCAGAAAGTTGATTATAGCATTGTGACGTGATCGACGATTGTCGTGGTTTGATCAAAGTTGTTGCTGATACGAAAAATGAATTCGAAATCTTTGAAAAAACTGCTTTAACTCTTTCAGTCACACTTTTAGATTAAGAATATGTTGAATGTTTCGATTATTGTTTTGGCATTATCTACAGCTGAAATATCACTGAAAGTATGAAAAAAAAATCTACGTATGAAGGTTTTCGAGATATGAGGTGGTTAGTGGCACTAACCACCGTGACTATTGATAGAAACAAAACAATTATGAGTTACTTATATTGTTTATTAATATTATATGATATAATGAAATTCTCCGTAACGAAACTAAGGTAAATTTTTTTTCATGAAAATCTGAAAAACAAGCTTTTCCCTTGCGTAGACAAAGAGGCACTTTGCATGTATTACACTGCCATACAGTCCGTACTGGAAATATTTTAGTGCTGCATAGACGGCATCTTCTTGATGTGCTTCTTTCAGGTTGATGGCGACTGGATTCAAGACGAATTTCTGAAGGGACTGTTGGCTTGTGACGTTTTCTAAATGTAGGGCCTGTAGAAGAAGTTGTAGAATTTCGGTTGCTGTTCACTGATTCGGGCCTTCGTTTGTCTCTGACATATGCTGGGGCCAGTAGACCCTGGTATACTTTTCGTCTGAATGCTTTCAAAGTCAAAGGGCTTAGATCCCTGCGTGAAGAGGACTGTAGTTCTTTATAAATTAAAAAAGCATTGACAATACTACAATCAAGAAAATGAAGGAAAATCCTGTGCCACCACTTGTGGGATTTTCTATCAACAGCATAACTTCCTTTCAGTTGATCGAATTTATCAACGAAGTTCATATTCGCATTGTAATCTTTCACTGATTCCGGACATGATACTTCAATACTGGTACCATCACGCTCTCGGTGGGTAACTTTTCCGACATCCTTAGGTTAATGATAATTTGATAACATAAAAACTGATCTCTTATCTTTTCATTTCAAAAAAGATATATTTGTGTCACTCGACCAGTAATCATGTTCTAATCTTTGCAAATGCTTGTCTTCTTTTAGCGTTGGTAAGAACTTTCTATTTGAGTTCACAGTTCCACATGCGAAAATATTATCTTCTCGTAATTTAACTTGCAAAGGGTAACTGTCGAAATAATTGTCAAAATAGACTTTATGATTTTTGTGTTTAAAATTTTTGCAAAAAATTTCTTACAACTTTACCACCTAAGTCAGTTTCAACGCAGCACCCTGTTTTCCCGTGTAAACATCAAAATCTAGGCAATAACCTGACCATGCACACATCATCCAAACCTTGTACCCTCGTTTAGTACATTTTTTCGACATGTATTGTTTCAGATAGTTCCTGCTTTTGAATTTTATCATACTTTTATCAATCGCAACTTTTTCTGATGGTTTGTAGTTTTTTTTTAAATTAGTTCGCATGATGTCCAGTAGTGGTCTAATTTTATAAAGTTTGCCAAAATCTGGGCAATTTCTATTGTCATTTACATGTAAGTAATTCAAAAGCCAACTGAATTTATTGAAGCTCATGAACCTCGATACGTAGCCGTCATGAAAATCAGGTGCTGATGACCAGTAATCTCTGTAGCTCGGCAATTTCTTTATACCCTTTACCAAGTTCAAAGCAATAACAACATCAAGCTCTTCTGTAGTGGTGGGTGTATAAAGCTTTCCTGATTGAGTAGCGTAAAGATTAGTTTAAAAGCATAAAATATCTTGTAAATGCTCTGTCCAAAAAAGGCGAAATAGTAGAAGAGGTTGCACATTCTCCATGCTAAGAATCGCCTAACACCAGCGGATTTGGCTGATCTTCTGTATCCTCATCGCTACAAATACTCTCGCTATCTGAAGGAATATCTTCAAACAAGTGTTCTTCGATTTGTCTATTATTTAGCTTGCGCTTCATACTGAAATAAATATAAAAATACATGAATACTTACATGCCTAACTTATATATAGATTAAACCTATAAACCTGCAACAGTCACGGTGGTTAGTTTACTAACCACTATATTTTCGTCGTTAATACACATTGAAAATAAAAAATTAACGATAGAGATAGATATAGGAGAATAAGTTGAATACAAAACATTAAAGAAAAACGTTACTTACCCGCTTCACAGATATTTTTGATCAAACACAAGAAAAAATGTACGTTAGCGCAATTTTCAAATGAAAACAAATGAACTGTCATTCATCGAACATACCGCTAACCGGTCGCACCTTGTCAAAAAAGGTACAAATATTCATGATAATTCACGTGATTGTCGGTAGATGGCGTGGATTTTAAAATAAAAAATCGGAAAGAGGTGGTTATTGACACTAACCACCACGACTGAAAGAGTTAAATATTTCAGAGATAAAAGAATATAAAACATATAAGAAAAAGAAAGAGAAAATTACATGCTGATGAATCTCGGGATGGAGATGTAAACTGTCAGGTCGAGAATACTTTAGACTCAACACTTTTAATGTCATTCTTGACAATGTAAATTCTGAATTGCGAAAAAGATGTGTTGCATATGAAAAGATTCATGAAAAGTTCTGAGTTATTATTGAATTTGGTAATTTGGATAATAGAGAGATTCGTTACCGAGCTAAACGTTTACAAAATGTTTATTCTTCAGATCTTGAGTCCTCATTGGAGGACGAGTATCTGCACGTCCATGCTTATTGCACTGAAAAAAAGATGAAACAAAATTCACCTTCCGATATTCTGAAACTTTTGCGTGCAAACGACCTTTATACAGAGTTTCCGAACGTAGAAATTGTATATCGAATATTTATTACTTTAGCTGTAACAAACTGTAGCGCAGAACAATCGTTTTCTTGTTTGAAAAGAGTTAAAAACTACTTACGTTCTACAATGAGTGCAAATAGACTCAATAGATTAGCTATTCTATGCATCGAATC
The DNA here is from genome assembly GCA_037783105.1 of Bactrocera zonata. Taxonomy (NCBI): domain Eukaryota; kingdom Metazoa; phylum Arthropoda; class Insecta; order Diptera; family Tephritidae; genus Bactrocera; species Bactrocera zonata. The sequence goes on from JBAWJQ010006688.1 coordinate 949,225, forward strand.
AGATGTACTTCAACGTTTAGATTCTGAAGATTTAATCGACCAGTTTGCAATTCATAAAGTCAGGCGAGTATTCCTGTGAAAAAAATTATTGTAATACAATTATTAGTCGAGCTCAGTGCAAAATTTGTAATTTTAAGAACATGATCATATATTTTTTATATTATACTGAAGTATTATATATATAACAAATTATTTGTAATACGTTAAATATTTTAATTTTTTAAAAACATAATATCAAATCTAAATCATTTTAAGTGAAATTTCAATGACGGTGCGGCATTTTTTCCAGTGCCCAAGGGCGGCAAAAAATTTAAATCCGGCCCTGGAAGTAGGAGCGTTAAAACAGTTAGAAGATGAAGCATGTGAATTCACACTAGTTAAAAATAAAAATATTAAGTATTTAGCAAAATTATATCTAGAATGTGATAATAATCAACAAGTGCATATGGAAATTCCTAGTCAAGGCATTATAACAATAAGAGATGGGTGTATAGCCCAACATGATGGAGTAACTGTAACAACATCCCCTCGCGTACAATCCTAAATTAATAAATAATTGCTATTCTCTTCTTGAATTAAGGATATTGAAGAAATTCCAGAACTGAAAATAAAACCTTCTGATTCAACTGTAATAAATTGTACCAAATCTTAAGCAGCAAATAGAATTAAAAAAAATTAGAATTAAAAAGTATAAATCTTCATTACGTAAGTGATCACGTTTCACTAATTTTAGTTTTGATAATAGCTTTAATCATTATTATTTTAAATGTTAGATCAAGATGCGTAACAAAAACTGTGACTGTTCCATTTAATTTCCACTTACATACGTAGATGTAATTGAAAAAATAATATTAAGACATAACAAGTTATAAACATAACAAGAGGAATATACAGTACACCATATGTCAAGTGCAATGGTAAGCAACAAAATGGTAATACGAAACATTCTCATAAAAATGTGTAAATCATTGTCTATCGAATGAAACTCTTACATGAGTACAAAAAAATAATATAAATATACAAAACATACATGTACATATTCTGTGAAGTAACTTCTTGCTGATCAGCGAAAGTTCGTCAGCAGAAGTTTCCCAGATTACATTTCCGCAGGAGCACTAAAATACTATGCTCGTGCATGTAAATTTTAAGTAATTCATATGTTTCTGCTTAAGTCAGCTTGGAAACGGAATTGAACTGTATGAAACGTTGGGGTTTGGGGTGTTAACTTCTCCTTTTAAGTTCGCTCGTCCTTAATCGATTAAAAATATGGTAAGTTGTTGAAACTGATGGTTTTGTGAAGTGTATTTTCTTTTTCTAATGAATATTGTTAAATATTTTATATTAACGGCTGCTATTTCTGTTGGTTACGACATTTCGTGTAGAACAATATTATTTGTGGTTTCCTTCCAAAATAGGAAAAGGATAATGAATGGAATCAAGATTACGCTTAGTCGAAATAAAGAGAATTTATTTGTAGAATCGGATTTTAAATAATTGATAGTTTTAGTATTGTTGATATGAAACTCGTTTTAAGCTTTCAAAGAGTATATTTTAACGTTCACTCTCTGATGGGGCCGGCTGTAATATTGATGGAACTGCTTCTAATGTTCCTAAAATATAAGTACTTATTTTGAGTGATGTATTGTTGAACTTAATAAGTGAGGTATCAACTATAACTATATCTGTGATCTTTTGTATCGGTATTAATCGTACCATTAAAGTCGTTTAAAATTATGAAGCCTGGCTGCAACTCTTCAATCATCGGAATGTGGTAATATTCGTTTATAACACATGATGAGTTTATACTAACTAGACTAAATTAACAAATTTAATTTAGGTGTACAATTATCTTTACTTAAATCTACTAATTGATTTCTGTTGTACTATATATTTTAATATAATTATATTTATTGCATTTGTTTTTAATGTCTTATACTTTCGTTTTGTTTATATGTAAATGTTTGATTATATTCTAAATATATACATTGATTCAACCATTTCACAGGCTTTACAATAATATTGCTTTAAATTTCCTTTTCAGTTAAATGTATTTTAATGATATCTGATAGTGTTGTATTATTGCGCCAAATGGAGACTCCTAGCGAAGCCAGGTTCTTCTCCACCTAGTCTTTCCAATGGAGTGGGGGTCTTCCTCTGCTTCCCCCGGCGGGTACTGCGTCCAATACATTCAGAGCTGGAGTGTTTTCGTCTATTCGGACGACATGGCCTAGCCAGCGCAGCCGCTGTCTCTTGATTAGCTGAACTATGTCAACATCATCGTATATCTCATACAGATCATCGTTTCATCGAATGCGTCATTCTCCCGTGGCCAAAGTGCACAGGACCATAAATCTTTCGCAGAACCTTTCTCTCGAAAACTAGTAACGTCGCCTTATCAGATGTTGTCATCGTCCATGCCGCTGCAGCATATAGCAGAGAAAAATGACATTGTTGTTGCTGTTAGTACTGAACGGACGAAATTTCGTACAACCTCGATTTAATTCTACAGCTTGAATTATTAAATGAATAGATCATATTTGGTTGAGGAGACTTATTCCGATAGTTAGAGCAGATTGTGGGGTCTCCCTTTTTATGGATTGGACAGAGCACACATAAATTCAAATTAATGTTATTAGATATTTCATTTGTGCTGTTTACTAAACAATTAAGTTTTTTATTAAATGCTTCATTTACAAACATTTGTTTATTATTATTGCTGTTTCATTCTTTTATATTTTTACTTATGTCAAAATGGTCCGTACTACCGTCAATTTTGTGGTCGTTTAATATCTTGATGGATTTTCATAGCTTCATTTAGGTAGTTCGTGGGTTAACGTAGTATAAAAAATGTGGGTTGGTACGTCATATAGAAAAGTGTCACATTGGTTGATGTCTATTAAATGGATTATCTTAAATGTACCGTTCTGTATTTTTGTTTTTTTTGTCTTTTATGGTAATAAAGTATGGTCCGAAAGTTGTATTTCTAAAGCCTAAAATTAGAAGACAAAAATATTAATGTCGAACGCTTTTCTTTTGCACTATTCGTCCTGATTTGGTTTTAACCGTCGTGTTCCCTGCCGTGTTTCCTTTTTATTCCTTGGGGCAATTCATTGCTAATTCTACTTTTTATTTTTACACTAGCTGACCCCGCAGCCGTTTTCCTGCGTGAAGTTATGTGTTTTGAAATGAAAAGAAAGTTTAATTTATATTGTGTTGAAAATCATTTATTTGCGATTTTTCTAATTTTTTTTTTAATGTGGCGCAGCTTGATAAACAAAATTTTTTGGTTTCTTTTCTGGTGCGTAAATGTACAGATTTATTTCCAGATTTATGCCACACTCTTCTAGCCACTATCCTTGTGTCCTGTTGATTGTCATTTCAAATGCAATTTCCCAAGAAACTGAATAGGTTCACAATCAGTCGGGTTCCATTGCACAGTTTCGGCGTATGATTGCGAAACATAATAATGACAGATCCAACTTTGAGACGCAAATGATGCTGCGGCATACTAAGCCTCTCCAAAGAATTTTGAAATTCCACTGGATAATTCACGACTTCGTCTCATTGTCAAGACGATCGTAATTTGCCCATTTACAAATCTTAGCGAATACGATGTAAAATGTCTTCGGTAATGTCATTTTTTTCGTATCCCGTAATTGACGCGAATTTGAAATGATCTTCGCAAAAAGTATGCGATGTAGCTACAGCATTGACCATCGTTTGTTTCCAGTGATTATCATGTTCCAGCAATTGCAATTGTTGGCATGCTTCTCAAAAAGTTGCACACACCGTACCTTTCACAATACGCAATGACTTAAATGAAGTTGAACCGCGAGACGCACAACAGTCGGAAAACTTCCATGATTGCAAAAGTAAATATTCTACAAAGCGCTTTATTGCAGTTCACGTATCGACCCATTTGATACTTGCTGATCTTATCTCGTTCAAGGCCAATAATCGCCATGTTGCTTTCTTTGGTGGCGTATTTGCAAACGTATTTGATTGATTTCACCAAACTGCAACATTCAACGTCGACATGAGTTTTGAATTTGAATTAGACAACCATATTCGCCATGGTACGACCTATGTGTTGTCGACTTCGATATTCACTCCTCTAACTTGAATGTAAAGTCCAACAAACATTCATGTGCCTTGGTGTACCATACGTTGATAGCAAAAAGAACGCTGACAGATATTAGCGCGACCTCTTATTGGCTTCGTAACAAATTTCAATCTGTTATTGATCACTTCGTCTGAAACACACCTAAAGTTTTCACTGAATAATTTTCAATAATTTTTCTTTTAAATAGCCGGAATAAAAAAGCAAGCGACCGAAATTGAACGACTCAAATAATTTACAAATCAAAGTATTGGAAAACAAAAGAAAAAAAAATTGTATGAAAAAAATGACTTTTTGGAAATTTCCAATATTTCGACTTTTTCTAATGGAAAGTATATGGTTTTTAAGCTATTGCATAGATTTTATCGCAGCTTCTGAGCGAGGGGACCGAATCCAGAAATTCCGTAACGGAAGTATACGACGCTTAAAACGTCGCACACAGGTGGCGCTGAGTGGCGTGAAAAACACATTGTGGTGACGAAAAATGTTGCGAACCACAAAGGCGCTACCGTAAAGGTAGTGTGTGCATACAGGCTGACTCATTAGGAAAAATATTTTTCGGGATATGTCGCAATCAGGTGGCGCTGTTTATCACTAAATAATAAATTGTTGACCCGCAAAATGTGGCATACCACAAAGGCGGTAGTGTCTGGATGCAGGATGACTCATGAGCGAAATATTTTTTGTAAAATGAACCGATTTAGAAGAATGAGGTGTCGATGGAAAGCTTTTCGCTTGAAGATTTTTATTTTTAAGCTATTGCATAGCTTCTATCGCGAGCCTTGAGCGCGGAGACCGAATCCAGAAATTTCGTAAGCCCCTTATTACACGCAGCAACTTTTGTTGCGGCAACTCTTGGTTTATTGGCGAGGGGGCGACGAGGAGAGGAGAATCGCGCCGAGTTTCCAGTGTTTAGCAACTCGCTTTGTGTTCTTATTCGTAACAGTTCGCTGCGACGTTTTTCGGCATTCGTGTTCTTTCTCTCGTAGTACATAGTTGCATTTGCGTATATTTTTTTGAAATTAATATTTTAAATATATTTAACAAATTTATTTTCATCTTTTGGTAAGTAATTTGCAAATATGTATACAAATATACGTAATATAATATAAATATTTTAGAAAATGGAGTATGACGAAAAAATCGAATTAATTAAAGATATTGTGAAATGTATGGAGAAAGCCATACAAATTGATTCAGACGATAGTGAAAAGGGTGATATACATATGTGAAGATATGTTATATATGTTATCTTTGTTTTAATTTTGCATTATAAATAAAATGTATTTCTTAATTGACAGAACTGATTAATATATGTGATAGTGTGGCCCAAATACCTATAAGGCAAAAAAAAGACGATGGGTTAAAGTAAAGAGTAGACAATGGGTTAAAGTAAAGTGAAAAGAATGAAAAAAAACTCGAACAGAGTTGCGCAACACAAGTTGCTCGTGTGAAGGTACTGGGCGACAGCAAAAGAGAATCGCCCGAGAATTAGCAGCAAAAGTTGCTTCGTGTAATAAGGGACTAACTAAAAAAACCTCACGCTCCACGACACATGCATACGTATGTACTTACATATTATATTTCTTTGACACATTTGTCTGTATGTTTACGAAAGCAAATGCGAGCCATATACATACATATGTACAAGTGACATATGCAAGTATGTACTAATTATTTATACATACTGTTTATGTACCTTCTCTGCTTAGAGCTAAGATTTCGAATCGCTGTCCTGAGCGAAGCTCAAGTTAGTCGTTAGTCAACAGCCGACATTATAAGACGTTAATAAATTAGTTACTAAATAAAAATAAATGTGTAAAATATTACTGGCGCAGTCCCCTTAAAGAACCTACGTACTGCTTTCTAAATAAGTATACACAAGCTGTTTGAAATTAAAAAATAAAGTTATACTAGTATAAAAGAACAATAAAACCAAAAACTATTCAACTGTTGCAAATTAATAAATAAAATACATATTAATAACTGCAAATAATTTGCACAAGTTCACCTTTAATGACCTCTATTGGTATAGAGAGTACATCAATGAACCTCTGAGCGATATTCGTAAATTTCGTTCTCACGAGTGAGTTAATATACGTATGTAGGAAGAGGAAGTTAATGAACTTTGTCAGCAATTAGTGTGTATGAACGTCAAAGCTACACCAACTACTTCACAGACAACAATAGTTAGCCTAGGAGAGGTAACACAGGTGAGTGCAACAGCAGCACAGTCGATAGCTGAATTAGCAACAACTTCAACAAGCTTATTGACAACAACATCACTAACAATGGCTGAAGCTAGAGCGCGTACCGTACAAAGCATTAAGTTGGTCGTTCCATTTAATGGGGATAGAAATTATTTAGCGATGTTTATTGATTGCCTAAATGCGCTGATTCCAGCATCGCATACTCTTAGGGAGGAAGAGAAACCATTTTATTTTCAATGCATAGTAAGTACTCTTCGTGGCCCGGCATTGGACGTAGTAAGAAGAGAGCAACCTGCAACATGGGAAACGTTGAGAGCTCTTTTAATTGATGAGTTTGCTGATCCTACACCAGTCACAACTTCAATATTATTAATTAGTAACATAAGGTATAAAGGTAGTGTAAGGCTACTTTATGCTAATATGGTTACGGATCTTAATTCCGCCATTTGCGTTTTAAAAGAAAATTTAGTTTACGATAGTGTAACTGAAAAAAATTTAAAAAGCAAACAAACAAAACAGCATTTTAGTAATCATCGAAACACAAATGCGCTTTCAGCTTCAGCTAACAATACTTTTGTGAATGCTCAACAATATGCTCCTAATAATAATAGTTTTACCGATATGCAGCGGTACTATCCAACTAGTCGTGATTTTACTAATGTTCAACAAACGCCGTACTACAATGCCCGTTTTAGTAATAATGCACAAAATCAAACATATCACCCACAATTTAATATTCCTAACAATTTTAGTAACCCACAGTTCTCACATAATAACCCAGTAGTGAATCCACAACAAATGTACAATAATCGGATAAGTAATTCAAATCAGTCTAGAATTAAGCGTTTCGGAAATCCTGAACCTATGGAGCAGGATAGCGAAAATTTTCGGCTAGAGGCCTTGGATACTTACCAAAAGTTGAATTAAAATTCGAAAACCGCCCTTTAAAGTTTCTAATTGATACAGGCTCCTCAGTAAGCTTAATTAGACCAAACCTTTTCAAATCAAAAGTTTTAGAAACGAAATCAATTACTCTCACAACAGTTACAGGGGAGATAACGTTAAATAAAATTCAAAAATTGCATAATAAGAGCGGAAAAATGGATTTAATATTTTACGTTTTCGATTTTTCGTCAAAATATGATGGTTTGTTAGGGTTCGATGTACTCCAAAAACTAAACGCTAAAATTGATATTGTTCGCAAATCTATTATTTTAAACGATGTAGTATATAAGTTTGTAGATAATATTGCTACAAAGCCATGCCAATTTTTCGAAAATTTAAGTATAACTAGTAATTCCAAAGATTTTGGATTTCGACTCGAACATCTGAATAAGGAAGAGCTTACCATTATAAAACAACTTTTAAATAAATACAATAGTATATTTTATAGGGAAGGTGACACGCTAACGTTCACAAATAAGATTAAACATAAAATTAAGACGATACATGAAGATCCTATATACGTCAGATCCTATAGGTATCCTCAAATACACAAATTAGAAGTAGACAAACAAACAAAAGAAATGTTGCAACAGGGTATAATTTGCCACAGCTAATCACCTTATTCTGCATCAATCTGGGTTGTGCCGAAGAAGCTTGATGCTTCTAATGTTCAAAAATGGCGAATAGTAGTAGATTATCGTAAGTTGAACGATATCACTGTAATCGACAAGTATCCAATTCCGATCATGGATGAAGTACTTGATAAGCTTGGTAAATGCATGTATTTTAGCACTATCGATCTAACAAAGGGATTCCATCAGATTGAAATGGATCCAGATGATAGAACAAAAACAACTTTTACCACTCAGAGCAGCCACTTTGAATTTTTGCGTATGCCGTTCGGGCTTAAAAATGCACCGTCGATCTTCCAAAGACTAAGGAATACGGTATTAGATGGCTTGATTGGAAAAATTTGCATGGTCTACTTGGATGATATCTTTTCGAAGCTCTTGAAAGGGTATTCCGCAAGCTCGATGAAGCAAATTTAAAGGTACATGTCGATAAGACCGAGTTTTTAAAAAAGGAGACGGAATTCCTCGGACACATTGTAACACCCGAGGGAATCAAACTCAACCCTAATAAAATAAACTCAATTTTGGAGTACCCATTGCCAAAAACTGAGAAAGAGATAAAGCAATTTCTGGGACTAGTTGGCTTTTACAGAAAATTTATTAAGGATTTTTCTAAAATTTCAAAGCCTTTAACACGGTGCTTAAAGAAAGACAACCAAATAGTCATAAACGAAGAGTATACAAATGCTGTAGATACGTTAAAACTTCTAATTACAAAAGGTCCAGTTTTGGCATACCTAGACTATGAAAAACAGTTTACGTTAACAACGGATGCATCGAATGTAGCTCTTGGGGCTGTTTTAAGTCAGCAAGGTCACCCTTTATGCTTTGCAAGCCGCACTCTCAATGAACATGAGTTACACTATTCAACAACAGAGAAAGAATTGTTGGCTATTGTGTGGGCAACTAAATATTTTCGCCCATATTTATATGGAAGAAAATTTGTCATAAATAGCGATCATCGACTCCTTCAATGGCTCCACAATTTGAAGGAGCCGAACCCAAAACTACAACGGTGGAAATGGAAACTTAACGATTTCGATTTTGATGTTAAGTACATACCAGGAAACGAGAACTTTGTAGCTGATGCATTGTCACGTATTGAGCTTAAAGAATGCTATTATAATGACACTTCATCCAACATGGCTACTATTCACTCTGCAACAGAAGACACTGAATCCTATATTCCAATTTCAGAAAGACCCGTCAATGTTTTTAAACGACAGTTGAAACTGCTAAAAAGTAATGAAAATAGTTCACAAATAGAACAAATATTCAAAAACACTGTTACAACCATTAAATATATCGACCTAAACACTGTTCAAATAAAAGAAATAATAAAAACATTTTTAATTGGCAAAAGCGTAGCTATTTTTATGCCTGTTGATAAAGATTTTGTGCAATTTCAAAATGTTTTTAAAACTCTTATTAACAACAGGCGACGTAAAATATTGCGAGCAACAAAAGAGCCCCAAAATATTAGCGACTTTCCCGAATTTAAAACTAAAATTATCGAAATCCATTTAGAAGGTCTTCATCAAGGTATTGAAAAAATTGCGAATCGTTTTAAAAGGGAATATTACTATCCTAATTATTTAAAAGAAATTACTAAAATTGTTAATGAATGTGAGCTTTGTAATAAGTGCAAATATGACCACATTAGCACTAGGGAAAAATTTATAATAGACTTTTGGGAATGGGATAAAAAACATTATCTTACTTGTATCGATTTGTATTCGAAATTTGGAACTGCCGAAGCAGTCGTAACACTAAATTGGTTAGAGACCAAACGGGCTCTTACAAAAGTTTTTAATACTATGGGACCTCCAAAGGTGTTAAAAATCGATCAGGACCAAGGTATTAATAACGTTAACATAAAACAGTGGTGTGATCAACTCAATATTCAGGTAGAAGTTACTACGGGAAAAACGGGCATTGCAGATATTGAGCGTTTTCACAAGACTCTGAATGAAAAACTTCGCATAATTAAAAGTTCAGACGACAAAGAGCTGAAATACATGCAAATTGAACAAACTCTGTTTACGTACAATCATAGTATAATACATGCTACTACCGGCGAAACTCCATATAACATATTTTTCAATCGTTTAGCCCCTAAGTTCAATGCCCAACTTATAAAAGAAAAAAGAATAAATAATGCAAATAAAACGCGTAGAGAAAACATCATAGATACTTCTTTAATCAATGCAGAAAACGTCTAGACAAGACGAAAAATCCTTTCAGAAATGTAGCGTTAGTTAAAGCTGAAACCGACTATGAACATTTTATTGTAAAATTTAAGAATCGTAAGGTAAGAAAATACAAAACTCAATTTAAAAGAAAGAAAAAATTTAAAGAAAATTAAAATATTCTACACCATATAAATCATGTATATCGTTTCAATTGCTTTCTAACTTTATTTTTTACAGCTGTTCTCTCACTTTAATTGAAGTCCTAATAAGCTAAGTAGAAATTTAAGTTCGTAGTTTAAGTCTTTTGTATTAAAATTGAACCTTAATTAATACTAGTTCCCTTTGGTGTAAGACATGATCAATTGTTAAAATATTATCTGAAATCAATGTACTTAGATAAATAAGGGCACTACTCTTTCTTTTTGGTGGGAGGAGTGACATATGCAAGTATGTACTAATTATTTATACATACTGTTTATGTACCTTCTCTGCTTAGAGCTAAGATTTCGACTCGCTGTCCTGAGCGAAGCTCAAGTCAGTCGTTAGTCAATAGCCGACATTATAAGGCGTTAATAAATTAGTTACTAAATAAGAATAAATGTGTAAAATATTGGGCCTAATCATTGAATCCGCAACGAATTCGATTTCGATACGATACAGATTTTCGATCGAAAATTTTCATGCAATCATTCATTCCGTCGATAAACTGCTTTATCAAAAAACACAAATGTCAAACTACATTATCGACGGTAAATTTGACAAGTTTGAAAAATTAAATTGGCTGGGCTTTTGCTTCGTTTATATAAATATTTGAAATGGATACAATCATGTTACATTTAAGTGATAGCGATAATGAGGATGAAAATTGTATACAAATTCGTCGCGAGCGCAGAAATTTGAGGAATAATTCAAAAGACATATTGGAAATGGATGGTTATAAGTGAGTATTTAAGCTAAAAACGACATAGATAACTTTGTTTACATGCATATACATTTACAGTTTCTTCAAAAATTTTCGCATCAACAAAGGAGCATTTATATACATTTTAGAGGAATACGAAAATGTATGTGGAAGTGATAAGAGACAAGGTTCTGTTTCTCCGAAAATAAAACTTGCTGCATGTCTGTGCTTCTTTGCCACAGGCAACTATCAGCATTGTGTTGGAAAGGACTTCAATATAAATGTGGCTTAATCGACATTCTGTGGAATATTAGAGGAAGTTCTAAACATTCTTGAGTACAGACTATGTTCACGGTGGATTTTTATTTACATGAATGAAAACGAAGAATTGGAATCAAAAACATTTTTTTTTTGCCAAGTCAAAAATTCCGGGTGTGACAATGGCAGTTGATGGAACTCACATAAAGATAATGGCTCCAACGAGAGATAAACATCTTTATTATAATCGCAAAGGATTCTCAAGTCTGAACGTTATGATAGTGAGACTTTTATATTTATCTTTAAACTGAATATTTATATATATTCGCTTTTCTGAATGTATATAGGTGTGCGACCACAAAATGCAAATACGCTACGTTAATGCAAAATATCCTGGCAGTAGTCACGATTCTCATATATGGGATTTGAGTGACATAAAAACTATCAGCGCAACCAATTATCGGAGAGGAAATGCAAATTTAATATTAGGTGAGAAACCATTGATAAAAGTACGATCAACTAATAAAAATGTACGCATTAAAGGAGACAAAGGGTATCCTCTTCAACCATGGCTCATAACTCCATTTAGAGAACCAATCACAAGCCTCAGAAAAAGAAGATTTAATACGTATCATGCTAAAGGCCGAATAGTTGTTGAGAAAACAATAGGTTTATTAAAATCAGTATTTCGTTGCCTTTGCAGTGGACGAGGACTACATTACGCACCATATAAAGCAGCGCGTATTGTTAATTTCTGCTGTGCATTGCATAATATTCGTTTGCATTTTAATTCTAACGAAAATTTTAATGAGCCACACCTGGATATATCTTAAATGAATATTCAAACAATGATGATAATGATTTAAATGATATGCCTACCGACGAAGCAAATAGAATAAGAGAAACTTTTTTAGATATGTTTTAGTATAAGTTCAAATATAACTAAATATGTTGAGTTCATTTTTATTAAAACTAAGTTAAAAAACGTAAAAATTCATTTAAATGTAAATATTTTGAATTAATAATAAAAACTTATGGATTATTTAAATGTTCAAGTTCCAGTTCTAGAATTTTTTTTTTTTGGTTTCCAATTTATCAAAGGCTATTTTTTCCATGACAGCATTATGTCGCTTCATTTCTTTCAATTTATCCTTCTCATTTTCACTTAGTTTCCTAAGCCACCTGTTTGTGTCGGACTGTTCTTGGATATAGTCTTTTTGATGTTTAATGAGCGTGGCTAACAATTTAGATACATTTTCCTCCATCTTTTTTTGAATATTTGTTTGTTCTGTAAGAAGACCCATTTTGTTTATTTTACTCTTTTTATGTGGGGTACAGAACACATCAGCATCTGCATTAGATTCTATGGTCTGGCCAGGAGTCATATATGACGTTTCAATCAAGTCAATGTCAGGCTGGGAATAAATTGGCTCAACCGGTCTTTTGCGGGGAGTACTTGTTGTTGGTATTTCTTCCGGAATATTTTCTTTTGAGCATCCAAAACTTGTAATGCCCTTTAATCCCTCCACTGATGCATTGAGTGATAGAATAACACTCACTTCCTCTTCCAATGCACTTAAAGAAATTTGGCTGAAGGGCCCACCTCCTGTTCCTGAAATTTGCTTTGCATTTTTGACCATTTTTTCTTCGTCGCAAACTTGAAATCTGTCCAAACCTATAACTTAGGTAGCTTAATTCCGATAATATACAAGTGGTGATTTTTCATACCTTCTTCCATCCAGTTCTGTCCTTGATTGGGGGACCTACTGCGTTTAATTTGTTTGAAATTTCTTCCCAAAAATGATTCAATTCGCCTGGTGCTCTTTGCGAAAATCCTTTCGCTATGTCGGGGTGCAGCTTCATTTCACTTACTAACACTTCAAATTGTTTTTTGTTGGTGTGTTTTTGTCTCTTATCTCTAAAATATCAATTTAAAATATAAATGATTGCGTCATTAGCAATTGTTTTTAAAAATACTTACAAATTATCCATTTTTGTAAGAATTCCGCAACGCACTCACCAACGGATTGATTTCGACACAAATTTTCGATATTGCGGTATCAATGATTTCGAAATTAGCGACATCTATGTGCCGCGGAAAGCATTTTATCAAGTCGGTAAGTGAGTTCACTTCGATCGAAAATTTTATTTTCGATACGGTTTCAATGATTTCAACGCAAATTTTTTCGATCATATCGAACCATATTTCGATCGAAACGGATTCAATTATTAGGCCCATTACTTACATACATTCATAATAACAAGTGTCGCACGCTTCTTTCGCATCTCCGTTGTCAGGGTCAACCAATTTTTTGTTATTGACATATTCACATGTGTACGCATATGTATGTATGCATGCTTGTGCATTATTTGTTCGGAAGTGTATACAAATATATGTATGTACATATAAGTATATATGAATGTATGAACATATGTATATGGCTCGCATTTGCTTTCGTCAAAAGGGAAAGAAAATATAAAGAAGCAAAACGAAATTCTTCGTTAGGAGTGTAATCATGGGCATGCATACATACATATATTTCTGTCTCTTCATATTCTCTGCTTCGGCATATGTATATGCCATGTCATCATATGCCGTAAATACATACATATATTTTTTAAGCTATTTTTTTGTTATTATTATTAGTATTTTTATTTCTCTTCATATTCTCGGTTACGGGGCATCTCGACAGGATAGAATTTATAGAATACTAACTGTCAAACGTATTGCTATTGCCATTGCATTGTGGGCATTTGCTATCATGATAGAATAATTTGGGCAAAGGCGTAGGGTAAGTAGGTTCGAGCTGATGTAACGCATGCTTTGAGCTCTTGAAAATTTTATTTTATCATTCGCGAAATGCCATCGGTTAGGTAGCTGAGGTAGCGTACGTTTTGAGCTCTTGAAATCCTTAAATCTTTTATGTGGAAAATAAAAAACGGATAAAGATCCTTTTTTTCACAAATATATTTCTGGGAAAAATAAGAAGACATATTTTTGGACTACTATATACTAATTGCGGCATAAATTTTATATACCAATTAAAATAATAAATTTAAAATGAGCAATAATATTTTGATTTATGCTTGTATAAGTTTATTAAATTTAATACTTCGCTTATTCCCAACCTAATTTGCATAAATTTTTTGTAAATTATTTTGTAAATTAACAATATTAAACTAAATTTTGATTTTTTGGAAAAATGTTATTTTGAAAATGTACTTTACTTTTATAATATAACAAAACCGTCTTAATACTCACTCTTCTAAATTTTATATTACAGAAATGACAAGAAAAAACGTTAACTTCGGTTGCACCGTTCACCCTTCACAGGTGCATTTCTGTTAGTAACTATGTGTTCAGTTTGTATGGAAGCTATATGCTATAGTAATCCGTTCTGAACAAGTTTTTTATAGATTACATTGTTGCCTTAAAAAATAATCTATACAAAAATTCGTGAATATATCTTGTCAAATGTGAAAGTTGTCCATACAAGAACTTGATTCCGATCGTTCAGTTTGTATGGCAGCTATATGTTATAGTGGTCCAATATCGGCTGTTCCGACAAATGAGCAGCTTCTTGAAGAGAAAATGACGTTTGCAAAATTTCAAAACGATATCTTAAAAACTGAGGGACTAGTTCGTATATATACAGACAGACGGACAGACGGTCAGACGGACAGACAAACGGACTTGGCTAAAACGATTCAGCTCGACATACTGATCATTTATATATATACTTTATTACAAACTTCGTGACAAACTTAATGTACCCTGTTCAGGGTATAAAAATGTCGTCGCATGAATAAAATAAATAAATAAAATTAAAATTGCTTAAGTTGATACAGAATGCTATGCAATAGCTTTACCGCGGCAGTCCCCGAGTGCCACACGTCTTTTTTTATTTCTAAACCTTTCCAGATCCACATCGCACAACTTCTGAAAATATCATTAAGATTGGTTCAGCCGTTACTAACAAATAAACATTCACTTTTACTTATACATACATATGTATGTATGTATATGTACAAAATAAAACGTTTGTATGGGAAAAAGAAAAGGGCTGTTTTTAGGGGTTTTCCGGCAACTTTCGTAATTTTTTCTTACATAAGAACCTTCTCCCAATAATAACAAATACCACAAAAAGAGAATTAGTGAAATCGGTCCAGCCATTCACGCGTGATGCCGTGACAACGGAAAACGGATTTCATTTTTATATATGTACACTAGGGCGGGTCGATTTAAAAATCGCTCATTGCTCTGTGAAAATCGTATTCTAGGGATCAAAATAAGAAACTTTGCCGAAGGAACCATACCTCTGAAACGAATTTTGATGTCCCCCAATTTGGGTCGAGCTTTTGGGTGGGGGCAAATTTTGAAAAATCCCTTTTTGAACCATTTAGAGTGCTCCAATCGAGTCCAAATGTATGACCGACCCCCACTAACTTTGGACGGCCGATCCACCCATGCCAGTGGCACACCCCCTGGAACTCCCCTGGGGGTTCCCAATACAATCATTTCAAAAAATCACCATTTTTGGCCTTTACATGAAAAAATCAGCTAAATGGCTATGTTTTTTTCTTTATTTTTATTTATTTATTTATAATAATATCTATTTTTTCTCTTAAGAAATTTATTTAGTCAGAACATATGTATGTAAATGAAAAAAATTAATTTAAGTGAGTTAAAGAAAAGAAATTAAAAAAAATTATTGTTTGAAG
The DNA here is from genome assembly GCA_037783105.1 of Bactrocera zonata. NCBI lineage: Eukaryota > Metazoa > Arthropoda > Insecta > Diptera > Tephritidae > Bactrocera > Bactrocera zonata. The sequence goes on from JBAWJQ010006688.1 coordinate 965,205, forward strand.
TCTTTTTTACTTTCAAGTCTGGGCAATTTCGCACGGCTCTCTAATGTCGTCGCCATAACAGCCTCTACATTTTCCGGTATAACCCGTTTGGAAACGCTAGCTGGCGATTGAACATGTCGTTCCGTTCCTTGTATGTGTGATGGAATTTTTGTATCATTAAACGGTGGATCATCTTGATTTAAATATTCTTTCAATGTACCGTACGGAATGCTTCGCGTGAATGGTGGTTCAAATACGATATATATATCATTCAAATTGATCATTTCCGTATAACTTGTGCAATTAAAGTTTATATCTGGTTTTTTATAAACTCTAAGTTCCATTGGCTCGTCAATATCGGTTCGATAGCGTAGAATTCTCTTGATGGCACAGTCGCGCTTTTCTTTCCTATCATCAAACAACATTGATAACAAGATATTTTCCTAGTGCGCATAATATGAATTATCTTTAATTACTTGATTGACAATTTTGCGTAAACGAGGTTCTAGAAATCGTGACCAACCAATGAACTTGAAAAATAATGCACTGCCGTATACGACAGAGCTGTAATACTTGATATTGAAGTACATTGGCACATAACTTTTAATTATAAATTCAACCAGAATTCTTAAATTTGCATCTGGATTTTCCGTTGTCACATATAATCGCAATAATCTAGCGGGCTTGGTTAGCCACCGAGAATGTACAATTTTCCCTGGTTTGATGTTAGCCAGATCCACCGGAACCACGCCGCTAGAAATTGCATGGGCCATGTCGTATAAGTACTACGAATCGGTTGAAAATTCTTTTTTTTTCTGGAGCAGGGGGCATATTTTGCAACTCAATTTTCTGGAAGCCGTCCACCACCTAAAAATATATAATAATAAAATAATTAAAAATGGTTGACAATTATAATAAATGAGTGATAGCCATAACTTACCGGAAGAGTTTCACAAGTTTGATTTGACGGCTCAGTTTTCCGGTTGCCGATCTTGGTCCAGTGCTGGTTGATTTATCCAAAGCTTCAAACAAATGCCGAAACGGAAGTTCGTTGAAGTGTAGAAGGCAAACAAACCAATGCAATGGTGTTTTTAACAGCAATTCGAATCGTCGTATAATTCCACCGTGTGGGCCAATGTTTGTTGGCTCACCGTCAGTGCATATTCCAATTAATGCATCCAGTGATATATATTTATCGTTGAAAAAACCATTTAATTTGGTTGTTTTGTATTCAGCGGTTTCATGTTCCAGTCTTACGTAACCAATCAATTCAGAATTGGGTTCTCTCAAAATAACAAGATGAGGTTCTTTTACCATCCTAGTATGATACTTCTCATCAATTTTATCTATCGTTAAAGTATCATCTTTTCTGCCATCGAATGAAAACGCTAACAAATTGGTATCATCTATCCGTTTGCGAAGCACTTCTTGTCTGCATTTCTCTTTTTCTCTGAGAACTTTTGATTTATCCATGATGAGAGGTTTCCCACGCTTATCTTTAATATTAAAATCTTGCAAAAGAGCGGTTCCCAATGCTGATGCTACTCTGTCAGGCACACCAAATCAGTCACATACCAAGGCAAAGTTAAAACATTCGTATCTCTCTGTGTATTGTGAACTTGTGCTTCTGTCTATATCTTCTTGAACCGCTGGCGGTGCGTATGTTGAATCATCGGGATCTTGGTATGTTGGCATTGATGACATAGACGTTGCTCTTTGCTCTTCAGTTTCCATCATAAATGCATTCATTGTTAGTCTTCTCTGATTATGTTGATCGTGCATAAACTCTTTGAGGCGTTCGGGAACCCAGCCGCATGCACATGGAGCTGCCTTCAAATCGCATTTACATGTTCCAATGTAAAAAATTGTTTCCAGAGATTTTACATACTCTGTAAATTTATTCAATTTATTACATACACTTTTTTCAGCATTATTTCCATACCAAGTTTTTCCCAAATTCCAATCAACTTATCTTGTACTTGAATAGTGAATGATTTATGGGAAAACTTGTTTTGTTCTGTTTTAGCACGTTCGCTTAAGTAAAAATAATATCTCAAGATTTCCAGATGGGTTGGTAAATTAAGATCAGTCAAATCAGTAGACACACCAAAAACAGTAACATCATGCTTGGGTATATGACTCATTGGGTTTTCGATAGTTGTTGATGTAGTTGCTTCATCTTGCGGTGTAGAGAATGGTGGATTCATTGTAAACTTTTTGATTTGGAATGGTCACTTCACTTATTATTTTTTTTTTTGAAATGTCATAGTGGTTATTGCTTTAGTTCTCCTCACTTTCAGAGGTATTAAGAATGAAATGGTAATTTCAATTCTATTTCAAAATTTGCCCCTACCCAAAAGTTCGACCCAAATTGGGGGACATCAGAATTCGTTTCAGAGGTATGGTTCCTTCGGCAAAGTTTTTTATTTTGATCCCTAGAATATGATTTTCATAGAGCAATGGGCGATTTTTTTGCCTCCCCACAAATCGACCCGGCCTAATATACACATATAGATAAATTAGGTCTCCACCGGAATATGCTTTCATGTCTGTTCTATTTTTATTATAATTTGCCAGATCAGCGTTTTGTTTATCTAGAATTTTTTTCGTTATGTCTTCTCTTTTTTTCGAATTAAATTTATATCAGTACTCACACGTCTACCGCCAAAGACTTCTACTGGTTTTCAACCTGTTGTAGTATGAATTTAAAAATTGTACTCCTTGACAAAGCGAGAGTTTTGTAACAGCAAGTTAAGAAATTTTAACTAAAGCAGTAAGGACTAATTGCTTTCATGCTATATACAGGGTTTTTCCGGAAAGTAATCGGGCATTGTTTGTCGAAGTCGCAGATCTTCCAGCACCGTCTTCATCAGCGATCTCTTCCCGGTCCTCCGAAAAGATCCGGTGCCCCCGAAACACACTACTTCTTACTAAAGAAACATCTGGGTAAGCCTGCTTGACCATATCAAACGTTTTTGACTGCATTTTCGGCTTGCATCACTCACAGAAACACGTCGCGCGAAATGTTTGTCCTGACTCTCCAGGTGCTCGGAGACAACTGACCAGCCGCTCGTTCGTTAGCGAGGAACGCCCTCTACCGAATCCAGCCGGTGCTGGCAGGTTACGTTCCAATACTCTAGCCATGTGGTAATTATATACATTTGTGTACATAAGAAAATGCAGAACATCTTACTATTTCCAAATTCAGCTGAGTTGAGTTGAGAGTGAGCGTATTCCTGTTATGTCAACGTCAACTCAACTATAAACATACATACAAAGAACGTCCATACAGTTAATCTTAATATAAGAACTAAGCGAACTAACAAAGAATATTGGTACAGCTAGCTTTATGATTAGGAGTAATAGCAGAACCAGTGAAAAACGTAAAATCGTGGCCCGAGTCATCTGGCACGACCTATCTTATGGGCGCGCAATGTAACTGAACAGTGAAAAACGTTACTCCCTTCTCTCTTTGACGTGGGATGACGTGAGAATTCATGCCGCAGAAACGGCGCAGCTGATTGCTCTCTCACAACGCAGGGTTGCCAATATCGATATACTGCAGTAATTATCAACTTTTATAATTCAATCTGTTCAATATGTTTGAAATTTTCTTAAAATAACTCAAAATCAGAGTCGAATGCTATTATTTATAAATATATAAACTATTTTTAATAGTTTGTTTTTAGTTTTAATATTTTATATTGTAAAAAATTGTAATTGAAAACATAGATGTGCTCAAAATTATATATGCGAATTGGGCGATGGCAACATTGTTCAAATGAAAACAAACAAAGATGGCTGATTTCTGCGTTTTTACCACGTTTTCACTGTGCACACATTTCGCCGATGAGGAAGGAAAAGGAAGGAAGGCAGTAGCGTTTTTCACTGGTTCTGCTATAAGAAACTTAACAAGCAATATCAATTAGGTCAGTCTTAAGATTCAGCTAAATAAAGTAGGTTGTGAAAAAGGCCGAATCTTTTTTTGTTACAAAACCATTACTGGCGCAGCCGGGTAAACTTTGATCATTAGATCAAAGAATGCGAACAAACTTATTACCGCAAATACGAGTATAACTGAGAAAATAACCTATAAAAAGGAAAAATCTAAAGTTTTATGCTGAAAAGCTAAACAAAAAAAATCAATATTAATGTTACGATATTAAAAGATACATAAATCAGTGAAATTGGTGAGAAATATAGAACGAACAAAAGTGCAAAAAGGTTAAAATAAAAACTAAAATATACATTTCACAAAGAAAAGTGCGAAAATAGCTCAAAATTCTATAAAAAAAAACGAAAGCTACAGCGAAAAACAAAAAAAAAAATTTTTTGGTGAAAATCGAACTAAAATATATATATTACAAAAAACGAAAACTGCTAAAATAGACAAAATTCTATAAAAAATTAAAGCTACAGTGAAAAATAAAAAAAATTAAAATTTTTGTTTTTCTGAAAATGGAATTCAAATTTACAAAAAATCGCATTAAAAGTGTTAAGTGAAAAGAAAGCGTTATACAAAAAGCACTAAAATCCTGAAAAAAATAGAAGCGAAAATAAGTGCTAATGGAATTTAAAAAAGCGGGAAGTCGTGCTAAAAGTGCTAGTGTCACGTATCACAAAAAAAGAACAGATTCGACAAAGGAAAAATTTCGGAATATATAAATATATTGCGGTAAAATAATAGTGTTTAATATAAAGAAAAATTGTTTACTGTAAAACGTAGTCGTACAGTATCGACAAAGCTACAATTTACAGCATGCAACACGCGTTAAAACAATAACAACAGAAATTGCGGTATATACATATTATATATGTATATAAAGCACAGTTTCGAAAAAAAAGTAAAATAATACTGTTTAAAAATAAGAAAAATTGTGTAAAAAGTACAGTATCGACAAATATACATATATATATTATGCACAGTTTCGAAAAAAAGAAACTACATTTTTGCAACCGTTTCGTGAAACGTCACAAAAAAAGCAAGTTAAAAACAAATAATTTTGCGAAACCAACAAAAGCAAACAGTTGAAAAAAAAACTCACATGGTAACAAAACAAAAGCCAAATTTCAACATACAGTAGTAAAGCGTGCTACCTACCTTATTCTCAATCCTTTTTATCGAAAAAAATCGTTCTTTTCACATGTGTCAAAAAAAATATATATATTGAAAAAAATAAAAAATAAAACAAATGAAATAAAACAAAAACGAAAATGAAAAATACTAAGAAAAAGTATTAAAAGAGTTTTGTGAAAATTAAACATTTAGTTACAAAAAAACATTTCTAAAACATAAAAATATATACAGTTACGGACAATATAATATAACCATCAAACTAAAACAAACCACGCCAAGTAATACTGGTTATAGTAAAAATATTGAAACAGAAAAAAATATTTATTGCCAGAAGCTAATAAAAAAACAGCTAAAGAAAAATTTCTTACAAACGGCCTACAACTAACTAAGTTCATGTGCATTCAGAAAGACAAAATACAAATAAAAATACAAATAAAAAAGTTTCTAGAACGGTTAAACGTTTTCTAAATAAAAGGAGAATACATCTTTACTTTTACGCAACTGGTCCAAAAGGAAATACTTCGGGCACCCCAGCTTCAAACCACAACAAAAACGGCTTAACTACAACTACTACAACAATGGAAAATCTAAACCAAACCATCGCCGAGCTGGAGAGGATACTCACAAGGCAAGAAGAATTGCTACAAACTCAACAACAAGAAATGCAATTTGGTCTTAAAAATGACATTCCAACGTCTTATGACTTCGAGAATTTATAAAACAGATATGCGTTGTATACTTAGACGATATGGATTGGAGGATTAAGTCATGTGTAATCGCGATTCACTTGAGAGTGGCCAGAAACGAATGTTTTACATATGACTCAAGCAGCTCACGACTTCTGGTCTTTGACCAAGTATCCTCTGGGTAGCCTTAGAACATCCGTTTGACGGCGAGCTAAAGTGAGAAGGCGAAACATCCCCTCCGCAGGGTTGTGCGCTGGGTTTGGGACCCGCCACGTAAAAAACACTCCCAATGAAAAGTAGCAATCAGCTTCGGATGAGTGACCCCAATTTTGATGACGACCATGGTAAACGAAAAAAGGACTACGAATTAAGGGCATACACCTGGAATGTCAGGTCCCTTAATTGGGAAGGTGCCGCTGCCCAGCAAGTTGACGTCCTCGTAAAAATAGAGGCTGACATAAAGGAGCGTAAGTTTGGTGTGGGATTCGTGGTGGGAGAGAGACTCCGTCGCCGTGTACTATCGTTCACTCCGGTGAATAAATGTCTAGCCACAATCCGATTCAAAGCGAGGTTCTTCAACATATAGTTGATTTGCGCCCACGCCCCGACGGTAGAGAAGGACGATGTGACCAAAGATGCCCTTTATGAGCACTTGGAGCGCTCTTATGAGAGCTGCCGCCGTCACGATGTCAAAATCATGCTTGGCGACTTTAACACCAGGGTGGGCAAAGAAAAAATCTTTGGCACTACGGTCGGTAAATTCAGCCTCCACGACGAAACATCCCTAAATGGGTTGAGGCTGATCAACTTCGCCGGGTCCCGAAATATGGTTATCTGTGGTACTAGATTCCAGCACAAGAAAATACATCAAGCTACATGGCTTTTTCCGGATCGAAAAACCACCAACCAGATCGATCATGTTGTGATAGACGGAAGGCACGTCTCCAGTGTTTTACATGTGCGTGCGTTCCGAGGTCCTAACATCGACTCGGACAATTACCTTGTTGCAAACAAGATTCGCACCGGCCTCTGTGCAGCAAAAAACGCACGCCAACAAACACAAAGAAGGTTCGACGTCGGGAAGCTGCAATCACAACAGACAGCCAAATGATTTTCTACTCGGCTTGCACTCCTGCTCTCTGAGAGCACTCGTCAACAACTCGGTATAAGGGAACTGTAGGACGGCATTTCAAACTCCTTACGTACAGCTGCAACCGAAACCATTGGTTTTCGGAAACTACAAAGAACAGCTGGTACGACGAGGAATGTTGTGTCGTAGCGGAGAGAAAACAGACTGCCTACCTCGCAACGTTACGATCGACCACAACACGTGCGGGATGGGATAGATGCCGAGAATTGAAGAGAGAAGCGAAACGCATTTGCAGAAAGAAAAAGAAAGAGGCCGAAATGCGTGAGTATGAAGAGCTGGCCGACAGGGGAAATGCTCGAAAATTCTGCGAAAAAATGCGGCGGCTTATAGAAGGTTTCAAGACCAGAGCATACTTCTGTAGAACCCCAAAAGAAGATCTAGTCACCGATGCCCAGAGCATACTTAAATTATGGAGGGAACACTTCTCCAGCCTGCTGAATGGCAGGGGCGAAGGCTAACCCGATTCCAAAATCGAAGACGATGGAGCAAACGTTCCATTGCCCGACCATGAAGAAGTTCGAATAGCAATTACCTGTCTGAAAAACAACAAAGCGGCAAGGGCCGACGGATTGCCGGCCGAGCTATTCAAACACGTCGGCGAAGGGCTGGTAAAGAGCATGCATCAGCTTTTTTGTAAAGTATGGTCGGACGATTGCAATTTAAGTGTGCCATGCGCAATCCATAAAAAGGGAGACCCCACAATCTGCGCCAACTACCGTGGGATAAGCCTCCTCAACATCGCATATAAGGTTCTATCGAGCGTATTGTGTGAAAGATTAAAGCCCTCCGTCAACAAACTGATTGGACCTTATCAGTGTGGCTTTAGACCTGCCAAATCAACAACCGACCAGATATTCATCATGCGCCAAATCTTGGAAAAGAGCCGTGAAAGGAGAATCGACACACTCCACCTCTTCGTCGATTTCAAAGCTGCTTTTGACAGCACGAAAATGAGCTGCCTTTATGCCGCAATGTCTGAATTTTGTATACCCGCAAAACTAATACGGCTGTGTAAACTGACGTTGAGCAGCACCAAAAGCTCCGTCAGAATCGGGAAGGGCCTCCCCGAGCCGTTCGATACCGAACGAGGTTTCAGACAGGGTGACTCCCTATCGTGCGACTTCTTCAATCTGCTGCTGGAGAAAATAGTTCGAGCTGCAGAACTTAATCGACCAGGTACAATCTTTTATAAGAGTGTACAGCTGCTGGCGTATGCCGATGATATTAATAGCTCCAGTCATCAAACAAACAGTCGTCGCACTCGCGACTTGGCTCTCACCTCAATGTTGACAGTCATAACTTTGAAGTTGTAGATAATTTCGTCTATTTAGGAAACAGTATTAACACCACCAACAATATCAGCCTGGAAATCCAACGCAGGATTACTCTTGCCAATAGGTGCTACTTCGGAATGAGTAGGCAATTGAAAAGTAAAGTCCTCTCTCGACAAACAAAAGCCAAACTCTATAAGTCACTCATAATTCCCGTCCTGCTATTTGGTGCAGAGGCTTGAATGATGACAACAACGGATGAGTCGACGTTACGAGTTTTCGAGAGAAAAGTTCTGCGAAAGATTTATGGTCCTTTGCGCAACGGCCACGGCGAATATGGCATTCGATGGAACGATGAGTTGTACGAGATATACGACGACATTGACATAGTTCAGCTAATTAAAAGACAGCGGCTACGCTGGCTAGGTCAGGTTGTCCGGATGGACGAAAACACTCCAGCTCTGAAAGTGTTCGACGCAGTTCCGCCGAGGGAACCAAAGGAAGAGGAAGACCTCCACTCCGTTGGAAGCACCAACTGGAGAAGGACCAGGCTTCGCTTGGGATATCCAATTGCCGCCACGTAGCGAAAAGAAGAAACGATTGGCGCGCTGTTGTTAACTCGGCTATAATCGAGTAAGCGGTGTCTACGCCAATTAAAAAGAAGAAGACTTAGACGATATTTTGATTTCTTTCTTTGTCAGAACAAATAGATAATAAGTGAAAAATTTTTACAAAACTAAAACAAGCAAAATTGAAAATACGTTTAGAAATATCCAGTTTTTAAAAAAAAATTCTTTCAAGGCCATATACTAACTCCTGAAGGAATAGAACCAAAGCCAAATAAAATTGAAGTTATCCAAAAACTAAATTTACCAATTTCTCAAAATTTATAAAAAACTATTCTAAAATAGCTTATCCTATGGTCGCATATCTGAAAAAATGCAAAAATTAACGTTAGTAACCCAAGTTATATAACCGCTTTCGAGGATTTAAAAAAATATCATTATAAATCTCCCAATTTTAAGGTATCCAATTTTTACAAAAAGATTTAAATTAACTACAGACGCTAGCAAGGATATAAATCCATGACTACAACGTTGGCTAGTACAATTAGGAGAGTACGCTGCAAAAATCGATTATATTACCGATAAAGGAAACAAAATAGTAGATTTTTTAAGTCGAATTAACAGTGATGAAATAAACATGGTGAATTCCGAAAATTTGGGAATGACTCTTAACAAAATGTTGCAAATAAAAGATTTAAGGGGTTAGGGGTAGTCAAAGGCACGAAAAATTAAAGTTTTCAGTATTTTTTTTTTTTTTTTTTTTGCTTTTAGGTCATACTTTTACAAAAGTAGTAATATGGCATTATTATAGGATGTGTTGACTTGAAGACACGAAAATTTCAAAAAAAAAATTAATTTCCAAAGGTATAGTTGTTTGTGGTAAGGTACTTGCGGTGACAAGCATAAGTCCTTGGAGATTCATCTAAAAATAATCGGACAAAAAAAATTAGTTTTATAAATAAATAGTCCCGGGCCTGATCGAAAGATTTTTTTTTTTGACGGTATTTGTACTCTCAGTTCCACTCGAATTGAAGAACGCATTAAAACAAGACTTTTGAATCGACAACATAATATCAACTTTGCTCATAACATCGTGTACTCGTATTTAAATCTATATAAATAAAAATGAGTCGCCAAACTGCTCACAACTTTCATATGACTGAACCAAATTTGATAATTCTTTTTTTAAAATGTTCGCTGAGGTTCAAGGATGGTTTTTACGGAGAGAAAAATTCGAATAATTTCCGGAAAACTCCTAAAAACAGTCCTTTTCTTTTTCTCATACAAACGAATGAATGTTTGTTCGTTAGTAAAGCTAAGAGAACGGCTGAACCAATATTGCTGAAATTTTCAGAGGTTGTTCGTTGAGGATCAAGGAAGGTTTAGAAACAAAAATTTCTTATACTTTTCATGAAAAATCGGAAAATTGGATAATTCCAAAAAGTAACTTTTTTCCATACATTTTTTTTTGTTTTGTTTTTCAATATTTTGATTTGTAAATTATTTGAATAGTTCAATTTTGGTCGCTTGCTTTTTTATTCCGGCTATTCAAAAGAAAAATTATTGAAAATTATTCAGTGAAAGCTTGACGTGTGTTTCACACAAAGGGGTCAATTGCAGATTGAAATTTGTTACGAAGCCACCAAGAGGTCGCCCTCATATCGGTCGGTGTTCTTTTTGCCATCAAAGTATGGCAGCCCAAGGCAAGGCAAGGCAAGGCAAGAAGTACTCCCAAGATGCGGTGACATACGTGCGGAATTAAGGATCGTTGTCAATCAGCAAGCGATCGTCACGATGTCACTGCATGACTTGTCAAACAACAGTTGCGATGTTTGATTGAATTTATCTTGAAGCAATGTATACGTGGTGCTGTTGGATGCTAGACGTACTCTGTTGAGTGGCAAAATAGAGGTTTTCCGCACACACACATTCTTCTTTGGATGATGGTTACACCAGGGGCCTATTTCACTAAACTACAATTCTACAAGTTTACAAGTTACAATCACAAGTTTAATTTTCACAAGTGTTGATAAATTGCGTTTCATTAAAATTTTGACAACACTTGTAGTTTTCTGCACTTGTAAACTACAATTTCTTCAATTACAAGTTCTTGTATACTTGTGATTTTTTAAATAAAATAAAATATTTTTATAAAGTTATTTTAATAAATTAAACATATGTATGTGTAAATATATGTATATCGATAATTTGTTTTGACTGTTATCACATCCCTAATCAATCAAAACACATGTTGTGTGTGTTTAATGTTATTTGCCCACTTGTTGTGTTTATAAAAACGTTAAAAACTGTTTATTTGTAAAAATGGCAAACGAACATAACAAAATTAGTGTAGTTCGGGAGATCTTAGCTGCCAAAGACATTCTCTTTGGTAAGTTAAGCGATAAATGTGTGTTGCACTTGGACTGGTTTCAAGTGCAAAAGACGCCAAATACATAGGTGATGTTTTTTGGGCAAACATCAAACGGGCGACACTGTTGAGTTTACTTAAAAAAAGTGTTAAAAATTTATATAGCAATTTTTCAAATGAAGGCTAAAAGGGATAACTGCAGAAAGACAGGGGCGGCTGGAGGCAGGGGCTGTAAATTATCCGAGTTGGATACCCTGGTCTTAGAAGTTATTGGGAAAGAGTCACCAACCTGCGATGGTATTCGGCCCCAAGAGAATGATGGTGAGGATATGTCATTGCAAGATTTGATTGGCATCACATTAAATGAAAGAAATGACAGTAACTCACCGTTGGTAATTACGGAAGTGACTGCTACCAAGAAGGAAGAAAAGCCAGTGCCTATGCCTGAGAGCTCCCGAAAAAGAAGTGAAATTAAAAAATTTAAGATGGATGAAAAGGTGGAGTGCCAGATCGAAAACTTGAAGCTGCAGAATAAAAATTTTCACTTGAAAAATAAAGCTCTTCAGATTAAAGTTTTGGAGCAAAAATGTATGCACCGTAAGGAGGCGTACACCCCCTTATTTTTTTAGTTACTACTTTTTGTTCTTTATACTTTTTTTATTAATATTTTTCTTATTTGTGAATTAATTAAAATAATTTAGAATAGTTTGTAGCCTAGCTTGGCCTCTAATGTCTGTTATGGTTTGGCTGTCTTCTTCTACATTATCGGAGTCACTAAGGTTAGTAATTGTGTAGTTTTCATCTTCTTCAGTGCGTGAAAAATTGCAAAGTGTGACGGCACAAGTAAAAACATCGCTGGCCATTTCTGGGCTCACCCACAAATAATTTAAAATGGGAAATTTTTCCTTAAATACCAATTGCATTTTCCACAACTCTTCTGGTTGAGGAATCAGCCAATCTTTCAGCGGATATGCTGAATCACCTAGAATGATTCCATTCTGAATTGGATCCCAGCCGTTTTCCATTCTGCGGAACAAACAACTATTCCGCAAGATGCGAGAGTCGTGAGTACTCCCAGACCAATTTGCATAGGAGTAATAGAACTGGAGATCGGGTCCGCAAACCACCATACACGAAATGGAGTGATTACCATACCTATCAACATAAGCTTCTTCATGCTCTTGGGGTGCATCTAATTTTATTAAAGTGCCGTCCAAACAGCCGCAAACTAACGGCTTGCCTCTTTATTGCAGTAACTACGCTTTTTACCTCTCTGCACACAGTGGCTTTGCTCACACCATGCAAGTCACCTATTGCATGGTATGTGGTTCCTGTTCCTAGCCAGCGTAACGTAATCAGCAGCTGCTGTTGCACCGTTAGAGAATGGCTTCTACTTGTCTTCCTCTCCAGTATTGGACACAACAAATTTAACAACAAAATAAATTTTTCACGTTTTAGCCTAAAACGCTCATTATACTCCAACGTGGATTCCAGGAATTCATATTCCAAACGTGGCCTAAATAGTCTTCTCCTTTTTAATGTGATTTCATTATCGCTTTCATTACTAAAATCGTATAATAAGTTCATTTTGCACACACACAAAAAATATGAGCTTCTTAATATAATATAAGTTTCACTTGCACACGTGTTCATTTATTTATAATATATTATTAATGGTGTTGCCGCTTATCGATAATTTGTAATAAACCAACAATGTGATTCGATTAATGTGTGTCATAAAATATTAAATATGTTTGATTTTGTGTTCATTTTAACTAATTTTTAAGAACAATTTGTTATAAATCAAATTCTAAATCAATTTATCATTCACTTGTAACTTGTAAAATTTTTTCTTAGGGTCTCCGTCGACCCTAAGGTTTTTTCTACAATTCTACAAGTGCACAAGGCAAATTTTGTTTAGTGAAACAAGATCACTTGTAAAAGTATCATTTGTAGACTTGTTCACTTATAGCTACAAACTTGTAATTGTATTTTTATGAAACACAATGATTCACAAGTTCACAATTTCACATGCAAAAACACTTGTAATTGTGAACTTGTAGTTTAGTGAAATCATTTCTCCGGAAATTCCTCATGTACAGAAAGATCCAGTATTATATGAAGTGGTGGAAACCAATGTGGTGCATGGACCTTGCGGACACTACAATCCCTTTTCGGTTTGTATGTCTGACAATAAATGCACGAAACACTATCCATGTGCTTTTCTTTCGGAAACACAAACTGGAAATAATGGATATTAACTCTATTGGCGTCGCTCACCAGATAACAGAACATTCAACATTCAACTTAGAAGAGGGAATATCGAAGTTGACAACACATGAATCGTACTATATTCACCATTATTGTCTAATTCATATTCAAAACTCATATCAGTGTTTAGTATTGCAGTTTGGTGTAATCGATAAAATACGTTTGTACTCGTAAATTTGTCACCAAAGGAAGCAACATGGCGGTTATTGGTCTTGAACGATACGGTCGATACGCGAACTGCAATAAAGCGCTTTGTAGGACATTTGCTTTTGCAATTCATGAACGTTTTCCGACTGCTGTGCGTCTCGCAGTTAATTTGGAGAATGATCAAAGAGTCTATTTCAACTTAGAGAATAGCGACAACTTTGAATTTTTTTTGCTGTTCATGGGATCAGAGTCCCATATTTTTGAACACTGATTCTTAATTCTTAATTTTGAAAAAAAAGTTGGTGGAAAAGCACAAAAAACCGGATTTTTGGGAAAATAATGTTATTTTTGGATTTTGAGCGACAACTTTGCATTTTTTTTTGCTGTTCATGGGATCAGAGTCCCATATTTTTGAACACTGATTCTTATGTAAAATTTAACGAGGAATCGAATGGAAAGGTCAATTTTGAAAAATAGTTGGGGATTTTTTTACATAAAATTGGATAACTTAAAAATTTTTTTCACTCAATTTCGAGGTCGTTAAAAAATAAAAGAAAAAGTCATTTTTTTGTTTGATCTCAATTTAAAGTGCGCGCCAAAAAACAACGGAGCAACTTTGACCACTAAAAAGTTAGCAGATATTCTTCTATTGGTCTGTATTATGATATTCTAAAATTTGGTCAAAATCGGAGAACCACGGGTACAAAACCATGTCGCCAATTGATGGAATGGCCCACATATACAAGTATGTACATATACAGGGTAGGCCATTTAAAGTTGACCCATTGGCCCATTTGCCAAAATTAAGGCGTCGCGGATAATCAGCTGGGTTTAGTTTTTGTGCCATTTGAATTTTATATGGAAACATCTTCAAATCTTTATGAATTATGCGTCGGAGAGTGGTGCGAGAGATGTCTAATTCCTGAGATCGGCGATAACTCGATGTCGATGGAGTCTCCTCAATACTGGCTCGTACAGCTTCGATATTTTCATCAGAACGTCTTGTGCGTTGTCTGGATGCATGACTGGCATTACTGAGATTACCGGTGTTCACAAATTTTGCGTATAAAGACTTAATTGTGTTCTTAACTGGAGCACTTTTCACTTTATTTTTTTTGCGAAACGCACGTTGAGTTAACACAATTGAAAAGTTATTTTGAATATAAAGCTGAACAATTTCAGCGCGTTCTTTTGGAGTGTACTGTTCCATGGTATAAATTGTCTTCGAATGACGCTTCTAACGCGGTATGACATTAGCCGATTTGTCAGCGCTGTTAAAAGTTACAGCGTTGCCAGATGGGTCAACTTTAAATGGCCTACCCTGTATGTTAGTACAGCTAGCTTATGATTAGGAGTAAGAAAACTAGCAAGCAATGTCAATTAGGTCCTTCTTAAGGTTCAACTCAATAAAGTAGGTTGTGAAAAAGGCCGAAGTTTTTTTTATTACAAAACCAAAACTCTCACGCGCCGAAGTACAGTCACGGTGGAAGAAAATCAGTCCTATTACTTTCCGGACAAACCCTATATATGCTACATATATCTACATATACAATTTGTCCTGAAAATTGGATTTGGAGTAAGCTATAGTAAGGCCACTAGCTTATTGGATGTCGGTCGTTATGCTTTGTTTTAAAAATTTCGAATTTTTAAACTAATTTCTTAATTTTTTTGTCATTGATGGAAAACAATAACGTTCAAGTATATGGTTTTTATTTTCAACGCTATGAGTTCTAGTGTGCGTTCGAATTATATATTTGCTGTTCTTCTTCGTTGATTTTTGTTGGTAGGGTTCAAAAATTAAAAAATTACTCTTCGAATTCATTTCTTAAGCATGGACTGATAATTTTAATCGGACCTTTTGTACGTTATTGAGCACACTTTTGACAATCTAGGGTAATTTGCTTTTCGTTGTTTTTTTAATTTACAAATTTTGGACGCGTTTTTCTCAAAAGTACTTTTTTTATTTTATTTTTGTACCTGGAACAGGGTATATTAAGGGTATATTAAGTTTCTTCGAATTCATTTCTTAAGCATGGACTGATAATTTTAATCGGACCTGTTGTACGTTATTGAGCACACTTTTGACAATTTGCTTTTCGTTGTTTTTTTAATTTACAAATTTTGGACGCGTTTTTCTATAAAGTACTTTTTTTTATTTTATTTTTGTACCCGGAACAGGGTATATTAAGTTTGTCACGAAGTTTGTAACACCCAGAAGGAAGCGTCGGAGACCCTATAAAATATACATATATATAAATGATCAGTATGTTGAGCTAAGTCGATTTAGCCATGTCCGTCTGTCTGTCTGTTCGTCTGTATATATACGAACTAGTCCCTTAGTTTTTAAAATATCGTTTTGAAATTACGGTAGCTAAACGATCGGAATCAAGTTCTTGTATAGAAAACTTTCACATTTGACAATGTATCTTCACAAAAGTTGGCACAGGTCATTTTCTAAAGCAACAATGAAATCTCCGAAGAAATTGTTCAGATCAATTAACTATAACATATAGTTGTCATACAAACTGAACGATCGGAATTAAGTTCATGAAATTAGACATGAATTGTTTTGTTAGATCGGATTACTTTAGCTTATAGCTTCCATACAAACTGAATACATATGTAGTTACTAAAAGAAATGCATCTGTGAAGGGTATATTAGCTTCGGTGCAGCCAAATTCAACGTTTTTTCTTGTTTTACAAAAAGATTTTTTTAGTGGAAATAGTAGACCTCTTAAAATTTTTAAATGCAAAAAAATTATCAAAGAACAAAGGGGAGAAGATTTGATTGTAATTTGACTAATTTTTCTTTTTTTGGGATAGTTTCCAGCCGAGTTATTCGCAAAAATTGTCTTTTTTACCTTTATGTATCTGGGTTTGGACCTCAAATTTAAGTGTAAAGGGTATAGGTAAAATTTAGTATATACCAGGGAGTCCGTGTTCGTTCGGAATTCTCCTACGACTCTAGTTGTATAAGTTAATTTTTCAACAGCCTTCAAGAAGTCCGCGTCTTGGGAAAGTTTTTATTAATTTATTGATAATACTTCTCTGGTTAAGCGACATGTGTTCATCTCTAATGCTAATATTATTAACTGTTGGAGAAGGTAGTTGTTTTAATTCTATTTTTCTTCCATTTTCTAATAAAGTATAGTTTTCTTTCGAATGTATCTTCCGAAGCGTATCATTATCTAAAATTTCATATTTAACGAAGGTAATAAATAAAATAATATATGATATATAAAATTAGTATCAAAGTTAAATAGGTTTACATACACTCGTCGGCATAAGTATTTTGACATGGCAAAGTGTTTCTCTATTTAATAATTAATTTAGAAAATAAACAATAACAATTCAAAGTTTTAATTTATAATAGTGGTTTACCATACTACATACATATGTAATAAAATAACAATCTGGAATTATACATATATATTTAGTTTTTTTTTTTTTCAATTATAACTAAGTATAATGGGTGGCATAAGTATTATGACATCAAGTAAATCAATCGCCTTTGAATACTAAGTTAAAAGTGAGTTCAGTTTTTTTAAATTGTTTCGAATTATTTACTAAACATACATTAAAAAATTGTAATTACTGTTAAAATGGTTAGAGCAGCATAAGTAACAAAATAAGAACAGAAATAATGACAAAGTTTAACTTGGTTATCCGTTATACTGTAAATATCACTGAAGAATATAATTTATCACGTCAAACTGTTTATTATCAAATTAAAAAATATAAAACTACAAAGACACTCATAATTTACACCGAGCAGGCACGTACCGTAAAATAACAGAAAATGAGGATCGTTTGATTTAGCGAGCAATGAAAAAAGATCCCCTTAAAACGCCAAAAATGGTCGCTTTAGAATGAAGTAAGGACAAAAAAGTTTCCATTAGTGATAAAAGAATTCCCAGGCGGTTGAAAGAAAGTAACTTTAATACATATATAGCAAGGACAATCCCCTTCATAAGCCCTAGAAATAAAATTGAGAGGTTTGTTTTTGCCAAAAAATTCATAAACTAATATCATATCAAAAACATTAAATGGTTAATGCTTCCCCAACCATATTTAAACGTACTTCTATTCTTATACAAATAAAAAATATCAACTTTTAGTTTTACAAGCAGCTTTCTTACCCTACAGTTACGATTACCCTCCTCCCGCCCAACCGACGCGAGGGGCGCAATCCGCGAACGAGCGGAATTAGCCGAGTCATAAAAGGCAAGAGAGTTTTAAGCGTTGCGATCTTAAGCTGCTCAGCTACAGAAACAAAAATTTCAACAGCCAAAACTAAGAATTAAATTAAAGTTTATAATTTTTAAATGTTACTTGTTAAGAGTAGATAAGATAATTTTTTTAATGGTAAAGAGTGGGTCTGTTAGATCAAATGTGCTGGAATGAGAATTGAAATCATGACATATACGGCGGGATGGTTCGTTTAACTCAAAATTTGTTCTAGAAAATTTTAAAAGTAAGGGTCTAAACTGCGTGGTAGAGCGAGCGGAAATGTTAAAATAAATATCAGATAAGAGAGATGGGCCACAGACTGACCTATTCATGAGTTTTACAAGAAATATTATACCAAGCATCTCCCTACGACTAGCGAGTGTCGGGAGATTTATAAGTTTTAAGCGGTTAGAGTAAGGGAGAAGATTTAAACTGGAATCCCAATGCAAATGATTTAAGGCAAAAAGTAAAAATTGTTTTTGAACGGACTCTAACTTATCTGAATGGACTTGGTAACTAGGGGTTCTAAACCACAGAAGCATACTCTAATATAGGCCTCACCAGAGATGTAAAAAGAATTTTTGTGGCAAGCGGATCTCTAAATTCTTTAGACCAACGTTTAACAAAACTAAGTGCGCCTTTAGCTTTAAAAAACCGTGGAAGATGCGTGAAGATTAAAATTGAGTTTGGGGTCCATAGTTACACCCAGATCAACAAAACTGCCTACTTGTTCCAACCTAAAGTTTTTTATTGCGTATGAAGTATACGCAATATAATATAAATAGTTATTTTCATTTCAGTACAAAATTTTTATTATTAATATAAATGGTTACAAAAAATAAAAAAGGTTACAAAAAGTACAAAATAGGTATTATTAATATAAATGGTTAAAAAAACAATGTTATTCATCGTTGGTTCTGTTTTTATTTTTATGCTCTTTAACCTTTTTTAGTAGCATTAGATTTATGGAAAGACACACGTCGTCGCCAGCAGATCGAGGCAGTTGATTTAACAACCAATCAAAACTAGAAAGAGCTTGTGCGTAAGGGGAGCTACGTGTGGTATTTGAGCGACTTTCCAAAATTTCCTCTTGCTTCTTGAGTATGTTATCAAACCGATTCCACGCTTGATTTTTGCGGGCGTTGGGTTCTGAAATATAAACAACACAATTGCAAAAAAAAAAGAATCTTAATATGTATGTCTATCTTTAAAAAAAATAATAGTTTACAAATAAATAAAATTCCTATAATTAGGCCTATATAAAAATTTCTCCATGTACAAATATAATATGTATTTTTATGTATGTACTCACATAATCGTATTAGTGCTGTGAGTCGGTTGCACTTGTTAGTGACACATTAGAATCTTCGCCGATATTTATTGGCGATGCATGCGAATCTTCTCCGAAAGATACTCGAGTTGTGAAAGTCCTATATAATAGAAAAAGTTAATTGTTTGGCAAGCGGTCAAATTATGCAGACTTACTTCCGTTTGTGGGACACATTCGTCAAAAATGACATTTCCTCCGCAAACTCCCAATCAACGGTTTCTGAAAAGGATGGAGTTTCCAAAACTTCCCCACCATCGCTGCCACTTTTTCCCTTATGAGCATGGTAGCGATAGCTTTCACGCATGCTGATCCACGCTGATTTGCACTCATCCACTAAGCATAAATTTTATTAGAAACAATAAAACACTGAATACAAAACGTAAATTAACTCACCAGTTTTATCAAGGGTATTGCTTATGTGGAGCCAAGCTTGTTGTACCGCATTCTTATTGCAATGCAATGTGTTGATAATATCCCAGATCCTGGGCCACTCCTTCACGCGATTCACAAGTTGGCGCTTCTCCAACGTTTTGAGATTCAGCATGCGATTTTTGTGTTTCGATGAGCCATCATTTTTTAAATTTACATCCATTCTTTAAATTTTCAAAAAATGTAAATAATTATAAATGTCACTTTCGTTCAAGAAACAATTGTTGATTTGATGTTTTTTCGCAAAACCAGCCATATTCACATTGTATTGAAAAAAAGTATTAAAAATTAGTGCTGGATTACTTTAGAGCTGCATACTAGCACAAGTAAATTTACCGCAGGAATGTTTCTTGACCGTTTCTTAAGCGTTTATTTATATGAAGTTTTCACATTTCTTGAGAGCTGGGTACTAAGCTTAAGGCTGAACCCACACCGGATTAGTCAGAAACGTCTTTGACTAATATTAGCAGAAACAGTGAACAACGTAAACCCGCAGCCCGAATCAGTTGATACGACCTATCTTATGAGAGCGCAATGTAAATGATTAGCCAACTCCGCTTCCACTGCCCGCTTTACGGTACGATACCGTAGAATTTTCCACGATTCAGATTTTTGCCGTAGAAACGTGTCAGCTGATTGCTCTCTCACAACGCAGGGTTGCCAGTCTCGATATATTGTAGTAATTGCAAAAGTTGTCTTCAATATGTTTGAAATTTTCTTAAACTAACTCAAAACCAGAGTCGAATGCTATTATTTATAAATAATATAAAATATTTTTAATACTTTGGTTTCAGATTTGATATTTTCCATTATAAAAAAATGTAATTGAAAGCATAGATGTGTACAAAACTATATATAGTATGCGTATTGAGAAGATGGCTGATTTCTACGGGCTCAAGTTTTGACAAATTTTGCTCGCTACGGGCAGCAACTGAGGAAGGGAGGAGCGGAATTCGCCGTTTCTGCTATAAGACACAAAAATGTCTTGTGCTCTAACCCAAACCAAGCGAAGCACAATGCGACGTTTGTCTTTTTGTCTCGCTTAGTGTGCACTGAAATAAAACGGAAACATTCGAATATTTGCTGTATTTAATAAAACATTTAATTTTAAGCAAAATACAAACTATGAAAAACAATAGTGCAGCTATACGCAACGAAACGTGTCTTGTCTGTTTCATTCGGTATGGCTTGCGCCGTAGCTCAGCATGTATTGATCGGCAACAAAGACATTTGGTGTGCGCTGGCTGTATGAAAATGCGTAAGAAGTTCGACAACAGCTCTTCAAACAAGTCAAAGCTCGAACGTACGTTTTCGTTTCGTCTTGTTCGGTGTGGGTTGTCACATATGAAGCTATGATCAGTTGTCGTATGAGACAAAAAAAACTGCTTTGACTAGACCGGTGTGGGTTCAGCCTAAGCCAGCTTGGGAACGGAATTGAATTGTATGAAATGTGAGAGTTTCGGGTGTTAATTTGTACACTAATGCACACTTCTTCTTGTCTATTGACCGCTTTACCTTCAGATTTTCAGTATGATCTGGGCATCAGTCACTAGATCACCTCTGGGGTTCTACAAGAGTATGCTCCGGTCTTGAAACCTTCTGGTAGTCGCTTGTAACGTTGCGAGATAGGCAGTATGTTATCACTCCACTACGACGCGGCGCTCCTTATAGTACGAGCTGTTCTTTTGCCTTTTCTCTAAGCCATTGGTTTCGTTTGCAGATGTATTTAAGGAGCTTAAAATCCCGTCCCAAAGATCCTTAATGCCCAGTGTCTGATTAGTGCTCTCAGAGATCAGGAGTGTATGTCGAGTAGAAAATGGTTCGACTGTCTTTGTGATTGCAGTTCCTTGACGTCTAGCGTGGCTTGCGTCTATTATAACATGATCGATCTGGTTTGTGGCTTTTCAATCCGGAGACTATCTGGTAGCTTGATTAATTGTCCTTCGCTTGAGTCTCGTACTACAGACAACCATATTTCATTTTCATATCAGCCTCAATTTATTTGGGGATGTTTCCTGCCGTTAAAGGCACGTAGGGGCATGCTCTTCAAGCGCTCATAGAAGACACGTTTGGTCACATCGTCCATCTCTTCCGTCAGGGCGTGGAAGCAAATCTGCGATTAGTTGAAGATTTTCGCGTTACTGCTGACTGTGGAGACGTTTGTCCATCGAGGTAAATGCAAGGACTCGGTGACATAGTCTTTCTCACTCCACGAATCCCCCACTGAATTCGTGCTTTTTTATATGGTCTCAGTACTAAATATCACAAGGACCTACTCGTTTCATGTCCTGGTACTGTCCATTAGTCGTTATGTTTTGATCGGTTATTATAATAACAGAATGTTAACTGAGATGTCAATTAGAATTTATATTCACACTCAGGTTTAACCTTTGTGTTATGAACAACAGAAAATCTGCGCGAAAGTAAGGAAAATGTACCGACAAATTCATAAGATTTATGCTGGTATTCTGTGAGCAGTCTCAAGTTTCTAATAGAGACGAATCTGTGGTGAAATCTAGTTTGTACCTGTTTGGCGAGTTTGTCTCATCTCTAATTGAGCAATATTAGTCTCTAACTTGTTATATGCTTTAAACCAGGTCACAGAAAAACAAGAGCGCAATAATGGATGATGAAATTGGACTAATTTATCTTATAATGATAAAACGAGAGGATTAAGAGAAGTAATGTAACATTTGTAATTTTGCAATAATAGATAACAACGTTAAGCACTTTTCTCTTCTACCTATATTCGTAGGCGCAATCTGGCTGTTTTGCGAAACAAAGAAAATCCCTTTTTATACGAAGAAAATACATTTAAGAAGTTCTTTCGATTTCCAAAATCTTTGTGCTGGGATCTCATCCAACAACTCAAGCCGTATCACCAACAGCAAACCTTGATTCCGTTTGAACTTAGGGTGAGTTACATTTTAACCTTAAAGAAACAGAACATATGTCTTCATGCAATCAAATTTCTCTAGTTTATTTCAGTTCTATATTTTTTTAGCAATGGCTCATACCAGTGTTCGTGGGAAATGGATATTTCGCGGTGATATTTGGCGGTGAGCCAACCCACAGCTTCCCGTAGCATTGGATATATTTGTAAATTGGTGGTGGAGCATAAACACGGCGAAGTGCGATTTCCTAATTCTGTTGAATCAATTCGCGTGGCACCCATACATCGAGCTTCTTCAAATGGTTTATAACGGTTTGATGACTACTATGCCGGTCTCTTTCGACCAATTCAGCGATTTTATCGCAATTTTTGACGACAGGCCTTCCGGAGCGTGGCGCATCTTTGACCACCTCTACACCAGAACGAAAACGTTGAAACCATCGTTGTGCGGTGGAAATGGAAACTGTATCGGCGACGAATAAAACTAGAACTACGCGCTTTCAGCGCCAACTAGCGAAAATACCGCAAGATTTTTTTGACAACCTAATATTATAGCATTAATGTTGAAGCGGTAAATATTATATTTAATAATTAATTAATAATTAATTAATAAGTAATTAATAAATATTTTTCCAATAGTTTGTAACGATTAACTAATTTTCCGGAACGTGAATGCAAAATTTCCCGGCTCATGTCATGACTCCGGTATATTGACTACTTCGCCAGAAGGATAAAGCTTATAGAACATTATGATGGAGCCTTTAGATGGCTTTTGGGTGATCCGGGATATCCATGGATGGAGCTATGGCTTCTTACACCGGTGACAAACCCTGAAACACCAAATGAACAAAATTTCAATACTAGGCATAAAAGGGCAAGAAACACGATTGAAAGAAAATTTGGAATTTTAAAATCACGCTTTCGTTGCATTTCAAGAGAACGTACATTGCGATACAAACATACATGTACAACATTTCACAATATATTACAAAAACGTGGCAGTTTTGTAGATGAAACCGAAATATTGCCAGATCGATTACCTCCTGAAGATGTGGGAGCAATCTCTGAAATCCATTCGAGGGAGTATTACACTCGAGGCAGAGCAACACGTAAAAGGTGCATTAACACACTGAATAAATAGAATTCTACCAAAATTTACTTCAATTCAAACTTCATTTATTTTATTTATAAAATAAGAAAAACGTAACAATAAATAATACATATAGTATATACATACATACATAGAAAGGCACATTTTTAATTTTCACTTGTGTGTACAATGTTCTGTGCAAGCGACACCATAGCTGCTGCTAAGTTATTAATGGATTCCATGTGTTTGTTTATAAACTCTAAAGTCTGAGTACGGAAAGCTCTCTCCTCCTTGGCCTTTCCTTTGATAAAATCCATAAATTTCGAGTGCAGTCATTGGACGCATCCGAGGTCGTCATCAGTGGTGATGGTGTAGCTGTAAAAACAACTTCTTACAAGTAGAATACCGGCATTAGTTCTCTCTTCGTTGTGGTCAGTGTGGAGCTTCCAGAATTCATATACCTAACATAGCCAAAGCTGTGGGTGCCATTATTAATTCATTTGTTAGCACATTTGCTTACATTGGCATTGTGCATTTTTAGCTTATGCTAATGGCAATTGAACACTGTTGTGACTGACAATTTTATTTATCTATTTTGACGCTTTTGGAGGATGGAGTCACGTGTAAAAGTTCACGCAAGGGAGGAAAGTTCTTTGATCGCGATTCACTTGGGAGTGGCCAGAAACGATTCTTTTACATATGGCTCAAGCAGCTCACGACTTCCCGTCTTTGCCCAAGTATCCTCTGGGTAACCTAAGAACATCCATTTGAAGGCGAGCTAAAGTGAGAAGGCGAAACATCCCCACCACAGAATGTGCAATGGATTTGCGACCCGTCACGTAAAAGCACTACCACTAAAAAGGCGTAAGCAGCCTGGTATAAGAGACAACTAAAGACTACGATTTGAGGGCATGCACCTGGAATGTCCAGTCCCTTAATTGGGAAAGTGCCGTTGCCCAGCTGGTTGATGTCCTCGTTACAGTGAAGATTGACATCACCGCCGTTCAAGAAATGCGATGGACCGGACAAGGACTGAGGCGAGTATGTCCTTGTGGCATTTACTACAGTGGCCATATAAAAGAGGGCAAATTTGGTCTTCGACTCGTGGTGGGAGAGAGGCTCCGCCGCTGACTACTGTCATTCACTGCGGTGAATGAACGTCTAGCCACAATCCGTATTAAAGCGAAGTTCTTTAACATATCGCTGATTTGCGCGATATGCCCCGACAGAAGAGAAGGACTATGTGACCAAAGATGCCTTCTTTGAGCGCTTAGAGCACACATATAAGAGTTGCCCCCGCCACGATATAAAAATCGTGCTTGACGCCTTTAACGCCAGGGTGGGCAGAGAAGATATCTTTGGCACTACGGTCAGTAAATTCTGCCTTCGTCGGGGCCCGAAATATGGTTATCTACAGTACTAGATTCCAGCATAAGAAAATTCATCAAGCCACCTGGCTGTCTCCGGATCGAAAAACCATCAACCAGATCGATTATGTTGTGATAGACGGAAGACACGTCTCCAGTGATTTAAATGTGCGTACGCTGCGAGGTTGTAACATCGACTCGGACTTGTTGCAGCAAAGATTCTCACCCGCCTCTGTGCAGCAAAAACGCAAGTCAACAAACACAAGGAAGGCTCGACGTAGAAAAGCTGCAATCACAAAAGACAACAGAACAATTTTCTACTCGAGTTAAACTCCTGCTCTCTAAGAATACTCGTCAACAATTCGGTAAAAGGGAACTGTGGGACGGCATTTCAAACTCCTTACGTACAGCTGCAACCGAAACCATTGGTTTTCGGAAAATGCAAAAGAACAGGTTGTACGACGAGGGGGATCGTGTCGCAGTGGAAAGAAAAAATACTGCCTACCTCACAACGTTAAGATCGACCACAATACGTGCCGGATGGGATAGATAACGAGAGTTGAAGAGGGAAGCGAAACGCATTTGCAGACAGAAAAAGAAAGAGGCCGAAATGCGTGAGTATGAAGAGCTCGACAAACTGGCCGACAAAGGGAATGCTCGGAAGTTCTAAGAAAAGATGCGGCGGCTAACGGAAGTTTTCAAGACCGGTAGAACATCCAAAGGTGATCTAGTGATCGATGCCCAAAGCATACTAAAACTGTGCCAGCCTGCTGAATGGCACTGAAAGTACAACGCCAGGAGAAGGCGAACCCGATTCCCCAATCGATGACGATGGAGCAGACGTTCCATTGTCCGACCATGAAGAAGTTCGAATAGCAGTTACCCGTCTGAAGAGCAGCAAAGCGGCGGAGGCCAATGGATTGCCGGCCGAATTATTCAAACACAGCGCCGAAGAACTGATACGGAGCATGCATCAGCTTCTTTGTAAAATATGGTCAGACGAAAGCATGCCCAACGATTGGAAATTAAGTTTGCTCTGGCAATCCACAAAAAGGGAGAATCCACAATCTGGGCCAACCACCGTAGGATAAGTCTCCTCAATATCGTGTAAAAGATTCTATCGAGCTTATTGTGTGAAAGATTAAAGCCCACAAACAAACTACATGGACCTTATCAGTGTGGCTTTCTTCTTCTTCTTCTTTACTGGCGTAGACACCGCTTATGCGATTATAGCCGAGTCAACAACAGCGCGCCAGTCGTTTCTTCTCTTCGCTACGTGGCGCCAATTGGATATTCCAAGTGAAGCCAGCTTCCTCTCCACTTGGTCCTTCCAACGGAGTGGAGGTCTTCCTCTTCCTCTGCTTCCCGCGGCGGGTACTACGTCGAATACTTTCAGAGCTGGAGCGTTTTCATCCATCCGGACAACATGACCTAGCCAGCGTAGCCGCTGTCTTTTAATTCGCTGAACTATGTCAATGTCGTCGTATTTCTCGTACAGCTCATCGTTCCATCGAATGCGATATTCGCCGTGGCCAACGCGCAAAGGACCATAAATCTTTCGCAGAACTTTTCTCTCGAAAACTCGCAACGTCGACTCATCGGTTGTTGTCATCGTCCAAGCCTCTGCACCATACAGCAGGACGGGAATAATGAGCGACTTATAGAGTTTGGTTTTTGTTCGTCGAGAGAGGACTTTACTTTTCAATTGCCTACTCAGTCCGAAGTAGCACCTGTTGGCAAGAGTAATCCTGCGTTGGATTTCCAGGCTGACATTGTTGGTGGTGTTAATGCTGGTTCCTAAATAGACGAAATTATCTACAACTTCCAAGTTATGACTGTCAACAGTGACGTGGGAGCCAAGTCGCGAGTGCGACGACTGTTTGTTTGATGACAGGAGATATTTCGTCTTGCCCTCGTTCATGTCGAAATGATTATCGCGAAAAGTGTGCGATCTTCATTTGCATTCGAAGTACTTAGCTATCGCATCGTCCATCGTTTGATTCCAGTGATTATCATGTTCCAGCAATTGTAATTGATTGTGTAAATTCGTGCTAATGCATTAGTTGAGAACACACCTGGATGTCAATCTACGGGTTGGCCTTCCTTTCTGCCTAACTATTTCCTCGACGATGCATTCCATGTATAATATCAAGGTATTTCCGAATAGAGAAATGTTCTCGCAAACGGATCACTGACGCAAGTTGAGAAAAAAGTCGTCAATGTTAATTTGTTGCTGGCGGAGTTTCTACTGGCTGTACTGTATTCTATGGGTTGAAATACACTTTTTGGCCATTCTCCAAATTAACTGCAAGACGCACAACAGTCGGAAAACGTTCATGAATTGCAAAAATAAATATCATACATAGAGCTTTATTGCAGTTCACGTACATCACGGTCATCGACCGTATCATTCATGGCCAATAACCAGGGCCGGATTTAAATTTTTGCCGCCCTTGGGCACTGGGAAAAATGCCGCCCGGCACTGAAATTTCACTCAAAATTATTTAGGTTTGATATGTTTTTAAAAAATTAAAATATTTAACGTATTGCAAATAATTTATTAGATATAAAATACGTCAGTACAACATAAAAAATATAGGTTCTTGTTCTTAAAACTACAAATATTTAAAACTACAAATATCTGAGCTTGACTAATAATTGTATTACAATAATTTTTTTTTCACAGGAAAACACGCCTGACTTTTTGAATTGCAAATTGGTCGATTAAATCTTCAGAATCTAAACGTCGAAGTACATCTGATTCGATGCACACTCGTAGAATAGCTAAGCTACTGAGTCTATTTGCACTTATTGTAGAACGTAAGTAGTTTTTAATTCTTTTCAAACAAGAAAACTATCGTTCTGCGCTACAGTTTGTTACAGCTAAAGTAATAAATATTCGATATACAATTTCTACGTTCGGAAACTCTGTATAAAGGTCGTTTGCACGCAAAAGTTTCAGAATATCGGAAGGTGAATTTTGTTTCATCTTTTTTTCAGTGCAATAAGCATGGACGTGCACATACTCGTCCTCCAATGAGGACTCAAGATCTGAAGAATAAACATTTTGTAAACGTTTAGCTCGGTTACGAATCTCTCTATTATCCAAATTACCAAATTCAATAATAACTCAGAACTTTTCATGAATCTTTTCATATGCAACACATCTTTTTCGCAATTCAGAATTTACATTGTCAAGAATGACATTAAAAGTGTTGAGTCTAAAGTATTCTCGACCTGACAGTTTACATCTCCATCCCGAAATTCATCAGCATGTAATTTTCTCTTTCTTTTTCTTATATATTTTATATTCTTTTATCTCTGAAATATTTAAAGCAGTTTTTTCAAAGATTTCGAATTCATTTCTCGTATCAGCAACAACTTTGATCAAACCACGACAATCGTCGATCACGTCACAATGCTATAATCAACTTTCTGCAATCTTTGACTAACAGCATTGAATCGTGAGAGCAAAAAATGCCAAAGTATCTGCATAAATGCTGTTTCAAATCGCTCCAATTGAATTCGTAAACCTTTAGCTTCTTGTCTTGTAATTGCATTTTCCATATTTTCTTCAATAAAAATCAAAGTCTCGATTATTTCGTCGAAATGTTGATTAAGTACATGAACAGCTTCATAACGAGCTGACCATCTGGTTGCAGATAAAAATCATAACGCAATTCTTGTTCCAGTATGAAATTGTAAAACTTCCCAGCGGTGCGTCGAAGCAGTAAAGAAGTTATATAAAGTTTGTACAGTATTAAAGAAAGACGCAGCTTCTGGCGTGCATTCTACTGTGTGAACTCCAACTAAATTCATAGAATGAGCAGCACAAGGAGCATGTTCTGCAAGATCATTAATTTCATGAATTCTTGCCTGTAAACCTGAATAAATTCCTGATACATTGTTAGCATTATCATATGACTGACTTCAACAATCGGTGAGATCAAGATCGAAAAACTCGAGAATCGATAATACAGCAACTAGCAAATTTTCAACTTTATGTCCAGAATTTTCAATGAACATCAGAAAACGTTCAACAGGCGTTCCATCTTTTTGTACGTATCTGATAAAAAATGAAAGTTGTCGACATGAGATATATCAGCTGTGGAATCTACAATAATCGCATAATATTTCGCTGATTTGACTTCGTGAACTATGATAGAAGATACTTTTTATGATAAAAGCTGTATAAATTCTTCGTAGATAGTTTTTGATACGTAACTCGTACTGCCAGATCCTTTATTGCCAAATTTTCGAATATGTTCCTCTAGGAATGGGTCAAAAGAAGCAAGAAATTCAATCAGCATTAAAAAATTTCCATTATTTGGGGACCCAAAATTTTCAACATTTCCTCGGAATGGAAGTCCTCGAGAAGCTAGGGCTTTAGTAGCAGCGACTACTCTTCTCAAAACATTTCTCCAATAGGAGATTTCTGTCTCTGTGTGAATGACTATGTCACGGTCTATTCTCTTCTTAGTATCCGATCTTTGCTTAAGGATTAACATACATTTTTTATAATGTTTGGAGTTCTCATGCTCACTAACATGAACGCCTGCATGCTTCCAGTCATTAAATCCGTTTTTGCCATTAAATGAACAGTCTCCGTCAAAAAGAAGACAAGACAAAAATACAGACCCATTTTTAACAGAGTAAATTAGCCATGAGCGTGGAACTTTCTCACCGTTGATAAGTTTTCTTACAAATAGTGACTTTGACAGCCACCGTGAAGTTCCATCACTGTTATCACGTTTTATATGGAAGAAATTCAAATTTTCATTTTGTTTGCACCCATGGGTAGCTACGTAATCCCTTGTGGAATAGTTTATAACCCATTCTTCTGGATCATCGCTTATCATAATGTTTCCATGCTCATTATCTTCTATATTTATCGCTGTATCTTGAAGTTCGCTTCCATGACGGATATTCTGTGGCAACGAAGAAGTCGTGGTACTGGTGGTTTGTTTTGAAGTTAAAGTAGAACAAGCATCATCACCTGTCAAAATTTACTATTATTCTACACATTAATCTAATAACACCAATAAATAATAAATATGCATTATACTATACATATCAACAAATAAGTCATTTTTATACTTGGAAAAATGTGGAACTTTAAAAGGTTGTCACGACAAATCTTCATAATCTAAATTCGTACAATCTCTACAACTAGATTTTGATTTTTGTATAACACGTTCCTTTTTCGTCAAAAAATCATCTAGCTTAGCAGTTTTACTCCAAACTTCTTGTTCTTTTTTACTTTTGTCCAAAGCGCGTCCACCAGCCATGAATGACATTGTATATTTGTATATTTATGCTCAAATTAGTGGAATTTTTTACAGGTTAAGGTTGGTATCCAACTCTCAAGTAATTGCTCAAGAAAAAAAATACATTATTTCTTCAAGTTAATCTGACAGCAAGTTACGCATTATGAATGATCCACGTTAGAAAAGCAAGAGAGAATAAACAAAGAAATAAACTTTGTGCGTAATATGTATGTATGTACGTGTGTTGTAACATAAGTATTTTCCTTGCGATTAGAGGAATGTTGTTGATGATTGGTAAGTTTTATACAACATTTCAAAATGAAATATACTTCATAATTGTATTTTTCACTAACTTACCTTCTTCTTTACCACCACAAGATTTTGTATTAGAAAGGAAAAAATGAAGTTGTATGTAATTGAATATATGCGTGTGTATATGAACTGCTGTTTTCTTGTTTGAGCACAATGCATTTCACTTTATAAATGTAAAAAAGTATAGTAGTTAAAATGTTTATAATTCGGAAACTGGATGACAACGGCGAAACTCGGAAAAAACCGCTGATGCCGCTTGAGGACGAAAACTCGGAAAAAAACGCTGATGCCGCTCGATGATGAAAAACTCAGGAAAAAACGCTGATGGCGATCGATGCTGAAAACTCGGGAAAAAACGCTGATGCCGATCGATTATGAAAACCCGGGAAAAAACGCTGATGCCGATCGATGATGAAAACTAGGGAAAAAACGCTGATGCCGATCGATGATGAAAACTCGGGCAAAAACCGCTGATGCCGATCGATTATGAAAACTCGGGAAAAACGGAACGCTGATGTTGCTTGGTTCACACGCGTGCTCGCTGCTAAGATCGAAAGCGAAGTGAGCTGCCGTTGTCTTTTTGGTTCCCTTTTTTTCTTCTGTGTGTGGAATCAGCTGGTGTGATGAAGTTGGTTGGTGTGTAGTGTGGAATGTGGGCTGTAAGCTTTGATGGTTTGTGAAGTGAGTATGATGAAGGTGCGTGTCAGTGTTGTGAAGTTGATTTGATGTGGTGTGATAGTGTCGTGTATGTGTGGATGTCCGTGGGAGGATGCTCATTTGTACAATAATAATGATTTTAGCTAATTTAGTATGAATTTTTCTTGAAAAAAGTATTAAAAATTAGTACTAGATTACTTTAGAGCTGCATACTAGCACAAGTAAATTTATCGCAGGAAAGTTTCTTGTCCTGTTCTTAAGCGTTTTTTTAAATGAAGTTTTTACATTTCTTGAGAGCTGGATACTCAGCATTAGATTCATGTAAACGCCAAAAGTAAAAATGACAATACCGATAGAGCCTAGATAAATTTTTAGAACAGACTGCAGTTGGCGGTATTTCACAGTGGCAAGTTGGTTAGATTCAAAAGTATATTTCTTGAATTATCTCTTGAGTAATAAATGGTTATTTAAAAGAATAAAAATTTCCTGTTGAGAACTTTTGAAAACACTTAAAATAATTTTGATGTGAAACATCTATAGGCGCGGGTAAACATGATTGTCGCCGTGGCGATACAGGCCGATCGCCACGCGTCTATTTGTAGCATATATACATTAGGCCGGGGCAATTTGTGGGGAGGCAAAAAAATCGCCCATTGCTCTATAAAAATCATATTCTAGGGATCAAAATAAGATACTTTGCCGAAGGAACCATACCTCTGAATCGAATTCTGATGTCCCCCAATTTGGGTCGAACTTTTGGATAGGGCCAAATTTTGAAAAATCCCACTTTGACCCATTTAGAGTGCTCCAATCGAGTCCAAATGTTTGACTGACCCCCACTAACTTTGGACGGCCGATCCACCCATGACAGTGGCACACCCCCTGGAACTCCCCTGGGGGGTTCCCCATACAATCATTTCAAAAAATCACCATTTTTGTTGATTTACATGAAAAAGTCAGCTAAATTGCTACGTTTTTTCTTTATTTTTATTTATTTATTTATAATAATATCTATTTTTTCTCTTAAGAAATTTATTTAGTCAGAACATATTTAAATGAAAAAAATTAATTTAAGTGAGTTATAGAAAAGAAATTAAAAAAAATTATTGTTTGAAGTCTTTTTTACTTTCAAGTCTGGGCAATTTCGCACGGCTCTCTAATGTCGTCGCCATAACAGCCTCTACATTTTCCGGTATAACCCGTTTGGAAACGCTAGCTGGAAATTGAACATGTCCTTCCGTTCCTTGTATGTGTGATGGAATTTTTGGATCATTAAACGGTGGATCATCTTGATTTAAATATTATTTCAATGTACCGTACGGAATGCTTCGCGTGAATGGTGGTTCAAATACGATATTTATATCATTCAAATTGATCATTTCCGTATAACTTGTGCAATTAAAGTTTATATCTGGTTTTTTTAAACTCTAAGTTCCATTGGCTCGTCAACATCGGTTCGATAGCGTAGAATTTTCTTGATGGCACTGTCACGCTTTTCTTTCCTATCATGAAATAACATTGATAACAAGATATTTTCCGAATGCGCATAATACGAATTATCATTAATTACTTGATCGTGTCCAACCAATGAACTTGAAAAATAATGCACTGCCGTACACGACAGAGCTGTAATACTTGATATTGAAGTACATTGGCACATAACATTTAATTATAAATTCAACCAGAATTCTTGAATTTGCATCTGGATTTTCCGTTGTCACATATAATCGCAATAATCTAGCGGCCTTGGTTAGCCACCGAGAATGTACAATTTTCCCTGGTTTGATGTTAACCAGATCCACCGGAACCACGCCGCTAGAAATTGCATGGGCCATGTCGTATAAGTACTTCGAATCGGTTGAAAATTCTTTTTTTTTCTGGAGCAGGGGGCATATTTTGCAACTCCATTTTCTGGAAGCCGTCCACCACCTAAAAATATATAATAATAAAATACAGTAGTATCTGGATAGATCGGACACCCTTGATGTTGGGGGTCGTCCGGATTATAGATATTTTTTTTAATGGTTATTTGCGGGAAAGAAATTTGACACAATTAACATAAATTTTTAGTTCAAATTCAGTTTTTATTAAAATTTTATGTAAACATGGATACTTTTAATTGTTATGCATTTGAAAATAAGTATTAAGCGTTTTAAAGTTAAAATGTCCATAGCCGAAGCGTCAATTTGTTCTGCCCACTGAATCGCTTTGGAAAAAATACTTTTTGCTTCACTACTACTGATTTTATTTTCCACTTCAACTATGCTATAGTCAGAGTCAGAACCATTTTCCTCAATATTATCGTTTTCTAACACAGACTGCACAATTTCCCGACAGGAAAAATCGTATTCGAATTCATCTCTTCAAGTGGCCCAGTCATTTATGGTTTGAGTATCAACTTGAGCGTCCAGATTTATTGAAGCGATGATGGTATGAATTTCATTCATGTCTGAATTAGCGGCTGTAAGTTGAGCCAGAGATATCAAATCTTCCTCCACCCATTCTTGTCGGTCACTACACAACAACTGGTTCCAACTGCGTGCAATATTTTGCTGTGATATACCTAACCACGCATTGTTTAAAAGTGTGACGCAATTTCGTAGCGTAAAGTTTTTAATGCAATTTAAATATCTGTATTATCAATTAGAAGATAATTCAAAAGTTGTTTTCTGTAAGACACTTTAACATTTTGAATTAAATTTTGATCTAAAAGCTGTATGATTGCTGTGCAATTGGGTGGAAGAAAGACAATTCGAAAATTAGTGTCTATGTCAATATCTTCTGATCTTGGGTGGCATGGAGCATTGTCGATTAGTAAAATAGCTTTTAATGGTCTATTATTGTCTTGCAAAAATTTTTTTACATCCGGTATAAAATATTTTCTGTACCATTCAGTAAATAAGAACGTTGACATCCAACTTTTTTTAGTTGCTTTATAAGTTACAGGCACATTGCAATTTTTAAATGATCGTGGATTAGTTGATTTGCCTATTACCAAAAGGGGTAGCTTATGTGTGCCAGATGCATTGCAACAAGGCGTAAAAGTTACGCGATCCTTTGAAATTTTTCGACCAGAGTCAGATTTTTCTTGCGAGTGCGCCAATGTATTTGCAGGAATAACTTTCCAAAAGGCTGCCGATTCATCTGCATTATAAATCTGGTCATGGTCTAGGTCCATTTCTTCTATAATAGATTTTAATTTTTGCCTGAATGGTTCCACTGCAGAAACATCACTGCTTACTTTTTCACCACAAATTTTTAATTTCCTTATGCAAATTTTTAATTTCCTTATGTCGTGCTTTAAAATTTGAAATCCACCCCAAACTTGCCCCAAAATCATTTTTGCCAGTTATTTGATTATAGAAATATTTTGCTTTGTGTTGAATCATTTCGGTTGATATAGGAATATTCTGGTTTCTCTGTTGAACAAACCAAGTCATTAAGGCCTTCTCCATATCCGGATGTTCTCCTAGTCTCATGGTCTGCCTTTTTTCTGAGAAATACTTCCAAGTTATTAAATTTGGAAACCAAAATTGGTTCCACTTTAACTAACCTGGTTTCTGCACACAGTTGGACGCATACTTTCTGATAGCATCACGTTTCTTTTTTATGTCAAATACAGTAGATTTTGTTACCCGAAATTGTTCTGCAATGTATCTAATTGATTTTCCTTTATCAAGGCGATCTAATATTTCACATTTTTTCTGAATAGATAGGGTTTTATGAGCTCTTTTATTTATTTGTCTTCCGCTCATTTTAATAACAAAGAAATTGAATGCAAGTCCAGTCACGGTGCCACTTCACGAACTATGAATAAACAAACGGTGCACCGCCGTCTAGAGAATAATATCATTCTTGGAATAAATACACCATAATTGGCAATACATTAAGTACGAATGTAGAACATATATACGCACATTTTTTCGTTAAAGTACCGATATTCTTCGAACTGCTGCAGCAAAACCTCACAACGCAAAGTAAAAATCATAATACCAAAGCGAAAAGAGAAACAAAAGTCTGCATTTTTTGTAGCGTCCGGAATAAAGAGTAAAAAATATAAAACTGTCCGGATAATAGCAATTTCCGGATTATAGAGGTGTCCGGACTAAAGGGTGTCCGGTCTATCGAGATACTACTGCAATTAAAAATGGTTGACAATTATAATAAATGAGTGATGGCAATAACTTACCGGAAGAGTTTCACAAGTTTCGATTTGACGGCTCAGTTTTCCGGTTGCCGATCTTGGTCCAGTGCTGGTTGATTTATCCAAAGCTTCAAACAAATGCCGAAACGGCAAACAAACCAATGCAATGGTCTTTTTAACAGCAATTCGAATCGTCGTATAATTCCACCGTGTGGGCCAATGTTTGTTGGCTCACCGTCAGTGCATATTCCAATTAATGTATCCAGTGATATATTTTTATCGTTGAAAAAACCATTTAATTTGGTTGTTTTGTATTCAGCGGTTTCATGTTCCAGTCTTACGTAACCAATCAATTCAGAATTAGGTTCTCTCAAAATAATAAGATGAGGTTCTTTTACCATCCTAGTTTGATACTTCTCATCAATTTTATCTATCGTTAAAGTATCATCTTTTCTGCCATCGAATGAAAACGCTAACAAATTGTTATCATCTAACCGTTTGCGAAGCACTTCTTGTCTGCATTTCTCTTTTTCTCTGCGAACTTTTGATTTATCCATGATGAGAAGTTTCCCATGCTTATCTTTAATTTTAAAATCTTGCAAAGGAGCGGTTCCCAATGCTGATGCTACTCTGTCAGGCACACCAAATCTATCACATACCAAGGCAAAGTTAAAACAATCGTATCTCTCTGTGTATTGTGAACTTGTGCTTCTATCCATATCTTCTTGAACTTGTGGCGGTGCGTATGTTGAATCATCGTGATCTTGGTATGTTGACATTGATGACATAGACGTTGCTCTTTGCTCTTCAGTTTCCATCATAAATGCATTCATTGTTAGTCTTCTCTGATTATGTTGATCGTGCATGAACTCTTTGAGGTGTTCGGGAACCCAGCCGCATGCACATGGAGCTGCCTTCAAATCGCATTTACATGTTCCAATGTAAAAAATTGTTTCCAGAGATTTTACATACTCTGTAAATTGTTGGGTGTTGTTTCTTCTCTTGATTTGCTCATGATACTTGTCAAGCAATTTATTCAATTTATTACATACACTTTTTTTCAGCATTATTTCCATATGTCATGTGCCTTGGGCTACCAATGTATGTTGATGCGACCTCTTCGTGGCATCGTAACAAATTTCAATCTGTAATTGATCACTTTATGTGAAACACACATAACGTTTCCACTGATTAATTTTTTTTTTTTTGTTTTGTTCATACATTGCAACTAGTTCAAATAAAAGAAAGGACTAACAAGCAACTTGAATATGACTTAAACATTTAATTACAAAATCACAAAACTACTATAAGAGTATTGGCTAATTTAAAAGATCGCTGGGTTTGAGGCGTTTGAGTCGTCTTGGTGGACCATCTCCAGAAGTTAACATAGCTACTTCTTCGTTACAGTGCTGTAGCAATCTTGCACTATGTGCTGTTGCAATTTTTAATATTTCTGCATTAACCGAGTTTATGCCTAGATCACGCTCTATATCAGCACATCTACAATACCAAGGCGCTTTGACAATTAGTCTTAGTACTTTGTTTTGGAATTGCTGGATGACTTTCTTATTGTTTGCGTTAGTACATCCCCAGAGTTGTGCACCATAGCTCCATATCGGTCGTATTATTTGTTTATAGATAAGTAAGTTATTTTCGATGGATAACACTGATTTGTTACCGATTAACGAATTGTAATTTTTGAGTCGCATGTCCAGCTCCTTACGTTTGTTTTTTACGTGAACTTTCCACCGTAGCTTAGTGTCAAGCGTCATTCCTAAGTATTTAGAGGAATTAAAGTACGGTATTCGAGCACCGTCTATGAAAATTGGTAAGTACTGTATCTTGTTGTATGTGAAAACAATGTGTACAGACTTAGCTTCATTCAGCTTCATCTGCCATTTCTTTGCCGACTTTATTTACAGCTTTTTGGAGATTATTAGTGGACTCGTGTTCACTATTACCAACAGCAAGCAACGCGGTATCATCTGCAAATGTGGCTGTTGTATAATTGCAGTCTATTGGCAGGTCGTGCGTGAATAGAATATAAAGAAGAGGGCCCAACACACTACCTTGTGGAACTCCTGCTTTTATTTCCCTAAGATCAGAATATTTGTCCCCTTGTTTAACGCGAAAGTAGCGATCAGATAAATACGATTTTATGATGTCATAATACTGTTTCGGTAAAATTAGTTTCAGTTTCGAAAGCAGGCCTTTGTGACAAACTTTATCAAACGCTTTTGCAACATCCAAAAACACGGCAGAACAGAATTTTTTTTCCTCAAAGGCTTTTTCAATAACGTGTGTTATCCTGTGGATTTGATCAATCGTAGAATGGTCTGGCTCGAAACCCAAATTGATGCGCTGGAATTATGGTTTTTCGTTCAATGATTTTATTGATACGTTTTATGAGAATTTTCTCAAATAGCTTCGATATTATCGGTAGAAGTGATATGGGCCTGTAAGAAGATACATCATATCCTGGTTTTCCTGGCTTTAGAATCATGATAATTTCAGCAATTTTCCAATAAGTTGGCACGTATTTAAGATGAAAAGCTGCATTAATAATGTTGGTAATTTTTACTATACTTATTTGAGGAAGCTGTTTTAAGACCTCGGCAGTAATCAGGTCGTAACCGGGGGATCTTTTGTTTTTAAGGTTTTTGATTTCCTCACTTAGCTCACTACTTGTGCGACATGGGATTTTTTCGTTTTCTTGACTGGAAGTAGTAGGATAATTAACGTGTCTTTCATATGGGGAATATATTTTTGCTAAATAATCCGAAAATACTTCTGCTTTTTTTGAATCGTCTCTGGCCCAGCTATCAGCACTTATTTTAATGGGACATACTTGAGTTTCTGGTGTTTGTAGTCTTTTACAGCTTTTCCAAAGAGAGTAGTCGGAAATTTTTCCATTGCTTAGGGAACGAAGGTATTTTGTGAAACTTTCATTTTTGAACCTCTTAATTTTCCGATAAAGATCTTTAGGGACTTTACTTAAAATAGATTTATCAGCTGGGCAACGAGTTTGATGCCACTTACGTCGTAGCTTTCTCTTTAATTTAATTGTTTCCCTTATATCATTAGGATATTGAGAGTTTACAGCAATTTCCTTTAATTCCGGTGTACTTTTCCAAGCTGCGTGTTGTATACTTGTTGTAAAGTGTAAAATTTCAGATTCCATATGGTCTATATTTAATATAGAGTCATATTTACTTTCGTAACATTCCATCATTGTTCTAAAATATTCCCAGTCTGTACATTTATTGTATAAGGCCGCTGTTTTGTCTTTAAAGATGACGGTTTCACCTATAGCTTAAATAGATTGGGGAATGATCCGAGTTAAGATCATAACCCTGATTGATCGACAAATAATTCCGGGATATTTTGCCAACAATTAAAAAATCTATCAGGTCTGGAATCTTTTGATTATCTGATGGCCAATATGATGGTAAGTTCGTCGAGAATGCGTAACTTCCGGTTGACTGCAGTGCTTTATAGAGTTCACTCCCCTTTGTAGTCGTAAGCCTTGAGCCCCAGTGCGTGTTCTTTGCGTTGAAATCTCCACCCATTATGAATCTATACCTGTGTCTGTTTATTAAGTGTTGGTACTCTTCAAATTGGATTTGATGCCTTGGAGGACTGTACACAGAGGTAAGTGAGAGTGGACTTTTAACTCCGTAAATAGTCACTGTTGTAGCTTGAAACTTATCAGTTGAAAGTTTTTCTTCCTCAAAATGTTTGATTGTACTTTTGATTAGTATTGCGCTTCCGCCACAGGCGCAATTGCTAGGATGAATTGTATGGTAAGTTTCATAGTTTTTAATTTTAAAATAGGTTTGTGACGTAAAATGTGTCTCCGATACCATACATACGTCAACATTTTCTGAGTTCAGTGCAATTTCGATTTCATTCTTATGTTTGATTAATCCATTTGAGTTCCATAGAAGAATTTTTATAGATTTAGACATCTTTGGTATTAAAAAGATATTTTTCAAGCTTGCTTAAGCGATTTTGTAAAGAAGTGTTGAATTCCTCTTGTTTATTAAGTTTCTGTAAGATCTGTGATAAAATGCTGTTATTGGATATACGAGTATTATCAGCATTATTTGTTTTTAGAACATGAGCAAAAGTAAATTTTTTTGATGTTTCAGCTGTATTTTTCGGATCTTTTTGTTGTTGATGTTCATTGTTTTTTGTTCTAAAGTCTACAGGACCTTTTACTTTTTGGGCTAGACCATCATCTTTTTTGTGGCCAATTGTGTTAGCTCGTATTTTCTGTAATTCTTTGGCAACAAGGCACCCTCGATAGTTGGCTGGATGTGCTTCCCCACAGTTACAGCATTTAGGCTGCTGGTTTTCTAGTTTCGAACACTCAGATGTTTTATGCTTATCGGCGCACTTAACGCATCTTGGTTGTTTGCCACAATAGTTTTGTGTGTGGCCAAATGACTGGCAATGTTTGCATTGTGGTAACATCTTCGGCAGTTTTACCGGTTCAATAGAAACAATTGAATTTAATACAGTTTTAGTTTCATAAATCTTTTTTATGTTCTCCATGGGATCGAATGTTACCAAAAACATGTCGAGAGGAGTTTTAGTTTTCCACTGAAGACGATTGACAGCACTCAGTGCATTTAATCCTTGCTCTTTTAAGTCATCAATAATCGATTTTGGGTCATAAAAATTGTGCAAATTTTTTACAATAAGTCTAATTGGCCGCGTCTGCTTATTCTCAAAGCTATACCAAGATATATTTCTACACGAAAGTGCTTTCGATATGCATCTATAGTCCTCTACGGAGAAAGTATTTACTTTATATATTCCATTATTCAAAAGTTTAATAGTAAAATTGCTTTTTGCTTCTGATTTAGCAATAGCATATAGTTGCTGATAATTATTACCGTTGGCATCTCTAGACACCAGAATTGGTGGAGGCCGCGTACTATTTTTTGGGGTAAGCGGTTTTGATATGGCGTTATTTGCTTTTTCCTGAAGATCAGGAGAATATTCCGCTTTTCGTTTTTTGGCTGGTCTTTTTTTTTTAGAATCCATTCCGTTTCTCTAGCTAGTTCTTCCTCATCCGTTGAGAATTCGACTTTATTTTCCAAATTCTGGATTTTCTTCACATCAGTGGACTTAAGCTTTATATTTTCGGCTTTTAAAGTATTTACTTCGATTGAGAGTTTTTTACACATTTCTTCCATTTCCTCTAGCTTTTTTGTTAGTTCCTCTATTGTGACATCTTTTTTGGCAGTTTTACTTAATTTACCCCCTTCTGGAGGTGGTGTCTTGATAATTGGCATAATTGGTTTTAAAATTTCCTTATAATTATATTCATATTAACAATTAAAGATATAAATATAAAATAAACAATACTTGGCAACCCTATAAATACGTTGCCTTAGGAATAATTGTTGAACAATATTTTTGGTATACTTTTAGGCTAAAGTAATATAAGAACTTTTTGTGGCGCCAAAAAAGTCTCCCAAACAGCTAATGTTTTTCTCCTCTGTGTTCAATGAAAAGTGATATCGACGAAATGACTAACCTTCCAATCCAAATTAATCAGTGGTTGTAGGTCGCTGGTTCTGCACTCCAATACACCTGAATGCCGCGTTTTTTATTCTCCGGATTGATGAGCAAATTTTGTTAGTTTTCTGCCAAAAATAATTATTTTTTTTTAGCACGCACAATTATTCACTCCTTTAACAAGCAGAGTTGCCATTATTTTTTTTGAATAGCCGGAATAAAGAAAGCAAATGACAAATTTGAACGATTGAAATAATTGGAAAACAAAACAAAAAAATTTAAAAAAAAGTTTGTATGAAAAAAGTTACTTTTTGGAATTTTCCAATTTTTCGACTTTTCCTCACGAAAAGCATACGGTTTTTTATTTCTAAACCTTACCTGACCCACAGCGAACAACCTCTGAAAATTTCAGCATGGTTACGCTGCTCTCGAGCATTAGCGTTACTAACAAACAAACATTCATTCGTTTATATGGGAAAAAGAAAAGGGCTGTTATTAGGGGTTTTCCAGAAATTATTCAAATTTTTCTCGCCGTAAAAACCATCTTTGAACCAAAACGAATACTTCAAAAAAAGAATTGGCCAAATTGGTCCAGCCGTTGTTGAGTTATGCGCTTGCAACATATTTTGCGATTCATTTTAATATAACAGTGGTTCACACCACTGTACGTGTGATAGATCAGTTAATGGTGGTGATCCTAGTTGTAATAATTCATTTTAGTTACAATTGGGAAAACTTATCTTAAGTTGTGGGCTTTTATACGTACATATGCATATCTGCATAAATAAAAAAAAAGAAAAGATACTTGTTACCATTATATATATTGCTTATATAAATATATGATTTGTGATATTTTCAGTTTGGTTGTTTTATCAAAATATTCAAAGAATTGAGGTTTTTTTTCTATAATTGTTTTGTTAAATTTTTAAAATTTAAGTTGCCTCTGGAAATGTATTAAAATAATAATATGCGCTATAGAAAGGGAACACATATTTTCAAAAATATAAGAAATCATCAAATAAAAATATATTTGCTCGGTATGGCATTATTGATTAAGAGTGGCTAAGCACACAAATAGAATACAAACGCTAATGGCAGAAAAATCTTCTCACTTCGCTACGAGCGACAAGCGTTTTGTTCTCGTTTTTATTCGAAAAATGTTGCCATTACTCAATACGCATATGTAGTTTTGTACACCTCTAAGTTTTCAACTATAATTTTTCATAATATAAAATATCAAAACTGAAATCAAACTATTTAAACTAGTTTATATATTTGTAAATAATAGCATTCGATTCTGAATTTGAGTTATTTTAAGAAAATTTCAAATATATTGAAGACAATTTTTATAATTACTACAGTATATCGAGCCTGGCAACTGTGCGGAAAACCCCGATTCGTTGGAAATTCTACGATTGACGGGTGGTAGAAGGGTTGTTGGGTAATTATTTACATTGCGCTCTCATAAGATTCATTTGGTCATATGCAGGGATGGGCACCATCGCAATCAAACAAGCATCACAAAATGAGATTGTGTTAGTGCGCTTACTGTGGGACCAAGCGTACCAGCAACCAGCAGGTCTATGTCGCACGAAGCCGCAATGCTACGAATACGTATGTATATACATATGCACATTTTTAAGAATATGTACATAAACCATTGAATATAAAATATAATTATTTTTCATTTCAAGCAAGAATAAAATTTAAGTTATTAGTTAATTATAAATTAGTAATCTAATTCATTTAAAAACTTAAAAATAAATTAAATTTGTATATGAAAAGAAAATATAAATCTATATTTGAATTCATCGAATATTTTAAATATATAACGAAACTTCAATAAAGTTAAAGCTATTAGAAAATGAAAGCTATTATAATATGAAATATTATGAATACACATTTCAAGAGGTCAGTTAATTTCAAACAATTATCCGAGTATCAAAAAAAAAAGAGTTCATTCTGTAATAAATTTAAGAAGGTCGTCATAATTTATATCAAAATTTGCTACCTTTATTCTAAGCAGGTCTTCTAAATGTTTGTCTGAAAGCCTTGTTCTATAGGAATTCTTTATGTATACCATAGCAGAAAACGCAGATTCGCAAATATATGTGGTTCCAAACATTGAGTACAACTTATAAATTTCGTTTTTTAAAATAGGATATTTATTTTCATCAATATTTTTCCAAAATTGAATACCACGGTCTAAAGGAAGGTTGATATCATTCTGAAGTTGACTGAGCTCTTTGTGTAAATGTTCCTCTTGCTCTTGGATGTCACAGAGCAAAGGATTCTCATATAACCTTATTACACGTTTAACTTTGATGAAGTCTTTGAACCTGCCATCTAGGTTAGTTTTAAGATCCTCAAAGGACTTAAAATATTGTCGTAACTCTTGTTGCATATTAAAACGGTCACATATTTCTTTAGTATATTTAAAATTATCCAATACTCCAGCTCGAAATTGTTCTTCGAGAATTTCCAAACGTCTTCTAAAAGCATCCATAGCAATTGTAAAATCAAAAATAAATTTGTATTTACCTTGCATATTCAAATTTAATTGCGAAAAAAAATTGGTGATATCACACAAAAGGGCAAAACTTAACAAAAAAACTTGGATTATTTAAATTATTAATTAATTCTTTTGTATCCACGGAAGTATCTTCCGCAAAAAACAAAAGAACGTCTGTCTTCAGGTTAAATAGGCGCTCTAGACATTTAGCCCTACTAAGCCACCTCACTTCGGTGTGAAGCAGAACATCGTGGAATTCTGCTTCGGTTTCTTCCAGAAACTGGCGAAACTTTCGGTGGGTGAGAGCATTATGTCCACCGCGAATTTTTTTAATGATTTTTACTGTAGTTTCCATTACATTCCCCACCTTAAAACTTTTTGCAAATAGTTGCTGTTGGTGCAAAATGCAATGGAAAGTAAAAATATTAATATTATTACGAATAAGCTGTCCAATCAAACCATCTTTTTTGCCTATCATAGTAGGTGCTCCATCTGTGCAAATGGATGATAATTTTTCTTTTTCAGAAAATGAGAACAAATTATTTTGTAGAACCTTATGTATATTTTTCCCGGTTGCATTTTTGTGCAATCCTCGCAAACAAAGCATGTCTTCTGAGACATTAAAGTTTTCATCAACGGTCCTTATGCAAATTAAAAGTTGACTAATATCTTGGATATCAGTGCTTTCATCTAAGGCAATCGAGTAATATTTGGAGGACAAAATTTTTTTCTTTAAATTTAAATACATATAATTTGAAATATCTCCAATGCGTCGGGTAACTGTTCG
Organism: Bactrocera zonata; assembly: GCA_037783105.1. Taxonomy (NCBI): domain Eukaryota; kingdom Metazoa; phylum Arthropoda; class Insecta; order Diptera; family Tephritidae; genus Bactrocera; species Bactrocera zonata. The sequence continues at coordinate 1,009,267 of JBAWJQ010006688.1, forward strand.
ACGGGACAAAGGAATATCATTGATATTTCTTGCTAATTCGATTCCAGTTTCCCCAAAACAATGAAGCACCGCTATTGCCATTTCTTTAAAAAAAGTCCCATCCTCTAAGGGTCTTCCTTTCTTTGCTAATGCGTAGCTTACAATACACGATGCTTTTAAAAATGCCGAATTTAAATCATAACTTGGTTCATTGACGTTTGCGTTAATTAAAAATACGTGTTTTAATTCAAAGAATTTTATTAATTTTTCTTCGTTATTTAAATTATTTATTTCTTTGTGAAAGATTATAAAATGTCTTTTTAAATTTTGCTTAAATACAAAATTTAAAACTTTTTGACATAACAAGCACTGCGGCTTCCCAGAATTATTCAAAAGAAAAAAAAAATTCAAATTCCCACTCTGTCTGAAACGTTTTTTGGTCTTCCATGTTTATACTCGCATATGTGTTCATTTATATACGGCATACAACTCGTGCGCATCAACCTGCTCAGTTCAACTTCTGATTGCAGACTGATTTTAACATCGCTTTGTTCCATCGTAAGTGCTCGTTTTACGCTCTTCGCTTGTGCGTGTTAGTGACAATCGGTGTGTGTACGTATACGATAGCTTACGCTCTTTTAGCACCTGCTAAGACTTTGCCCATGCCTGGTCATATGTGTTTGAAGAAACAGTGGTTCATAATTTGAAGTTATTATTGAAATTACTTTTTATAAGGAGATTTAAAGAAATAACCTGGTTTGAAACTTTTTGCTTCGAAAATTATATCTAAAATAAGAAGTAGGTTATCTGATTTAAATTTTGATACAATAATGCGCATAGCTACAGCTAATGAGATTAAACCAAACATAGAATTTATTATGGCAAATAAACCAAATTAAATGCTGTTATAGAGACATATCAAAAAATTATTACTAAAATAAAATATTTATTATACTTTTTGTTATTTGTTTTACATTTTATAAATTTATAATAGTTACAAATAAACTTAAAATTGTTAGGCAATTTTACAGTTATTACCTACAGTGCAACTTCCCATATATGCATGCGCTCTCATTTGTAAACATGGTGTGGGAAAATACGTTGCTCTCATTTGTAAATATGGAGTGGTAAAATACGTTGCTCTCACTTCCCTCTTCATGTTTGCCCGCGATGATCCCCTCACCTAGCCCGCAAAATGTGCACTCGTGCCCGCACGGGCAAAATGCCACTGAGGGCTAATATGCCCATCCCTGATTTAATGAAATGTTTTGTTATTTTCTAGTCTTAAAACATTATATAATGTAACAAAAAATTAATTTAAATAAAAAATGATCTCTTTAAAAAATGGATAATAACGTTAACGTTTTTTGGGGTTACCGTTAAACCTCTGCCAATTTTTCTAAATCGGGCTTTTATTTGAGCGAAAGCATTCTCTATAACTCTGCGACATTTGGATAAACAATAGTTAAATGTTTTTTCTAACACTGCACTGTGGTCTGAAATTCCAATTTTTTGGCATAAATTAGAAGGAGTGGTACTAGGCCATTGAAATTTCGCATGCAGGTTATATATGACTTAGTTAAGAAAAATTCCAAGAATGGATGAAATCGGTCATTCTCCAGGGGTACCTCCCTTCGACCTACAGTAAAAATTTTTGAATTTCAGCTCCAAAAATTGCGATATCTTCACGAAAATTGGTAAATATGTTATTCTTGTAATACGCATCGACGATACCAAAAATATTTGAAATCGGCCAGTCCCTAGGAGTACCTCCCTTGGACCTATAGTAAAAATTTGGTTTCATAAAATGAAAAATTTGCATATGATAGGCAAAAGTGGTCAAATAATTTTATTATCCAAATATTTATACATATGTTTTTACTGAAACAATTATTTTTATAATAACATTGACTGTACATCTGAAATGAGAGAGAAGTTACAGAATTATTAAATTCACTTGAATATAATATAGAAAGTTACATGTACCAAGCAAATCATTCGAAATCACAGTCTTCCGTATCTAAAACTAAAGCCTTCTCCACAACGTCTGCTTCCGATATATCGGAATCAGAATCGGAATCCCCCTGGCAAGTGGTTGAAAATTTGAAGCTCACTTGAAGGTGTAAGCAATTGTATTACTTCTTCTGGTAGCTTCTCTCTTTTCCGATATTTTTCTCTAGCGGGAAAGAAGGGGGTCTGAAAAATCCATTGCTCTATTGAAAACATCAGTCATAATATTTTTTCTTGTATTTTTTCTTGCATGTGCGTTGCGATCTCCCTTGTATAATTTATTTCGAGCTTCTGACGCATTTTCACCAAAACAGCCAACAGGCATTACGCAATTTTGTATAATCTGTGAGCCGTGAACAAATATTTTATGAACTGTTGCTGACATTGGAAACCATAAATATTTTTCCATGTACAAGAAGGCAGTTCTTTTGCAAAAATCTTCAAACTTTGTGGTATCTATAGGATACTCGCAGGAAATAGCAATTAATATAACTCTAAAGTTATTCAAAATTTTTATATCAATATTTGTAATTAAAGAAAAGAGTTCCAAATTGTTAAATGCTTTCCTGGCAGTATTGCCGTCATTTGATGTTCCACTACCATTTGCTTTAGGCTGGGAAGGCACATTTCTTCCCAAAACCTCTTTTGTACTTCTTGTTTATGAAGTTGGAATGCTTCTTTATCTGAAGCTTCCCTTATTTGCCACTTTTTTAATTCGATTCTATAAGCAATGTGTACAACGAATTCAAATACTCGAATCCATGCATGTAGTGGGCTACTACCATATCTAAGGGATGTAAGTTTGGGTTTAAAAACATCAGAATTAAAATTTTTAGTTGTTACGAATTGTTTTGGTGTAGCACCACATATTGGGCATTTTTGATTAGAGTTGGTGTTTGTTATAACATTTAGTACTTTTCCATTAATCAAAGTCATATGCAAATCATAATTGACAATAATTTTTTCACCGTTATCAAGGTAATATTCAAATGGATTTAAACAAGATATTTGCATATCTAGCTGACTATTTTCTGATAGAATTAGAGCTGTAGACTCTTTTGCTAATTGCATTTTTAATGGCCTGCAAAACCGCACTGATTGCGTAGTGCGATTCCTTCAAATAATTTTGCCAGAACTGACCAACATATGTAAAGGTATAATGGTAGTTACAAACAGTGATTGGTCGAAAAGTTGAGGTGTACTTGTCTCAAACCTTTGTTTAAACATATTTTGTCCCGTTGTACCGTCAAACCCATAGCTAACAATTAAAAAAATATTCGAAATTTCTGCCATGACGTGCAAAACATCTTTTTGGAATAAAAGAATGCGTTGTGCGGTATGGTCTAAGAGATTTTGCAGTGATACTTCTGCTGCAGACTCCGACACAGATATCTCCTTAGGCCGGTAAAGTAGCTTGCATTTAATTACTTCCTCATAGCTTGGATATATATTGCAATTCCTTTCTTTATTTAAAAACCTCATGTTGATATATTGTCTTTTGCTTAAATCATTTTCAAGTAAAATTGCGAGAGCTTCTTCCGGAGTAAGTGGAACTGCTTCGGGTTTTTTGGAGGTAACAGCTTTTCTTATTTCGCTTTGTTCTGCTTGATGTGCAGTTTTCTTTAAAATAAATCACTTTGTTTTGATTTTTTTGCCGCCACAGTAGCTGCATGAATCAAAAAATCAACATCGTCATTGTTTTCACAAGAAAGCCGATTTTTTGCATCTGTGTAGCTAACCTTTTGTCGTCCTGCTTTACTTGAACAGGGTTTTTCAAAATCATTCTCAGAAATTTCAATTATAGTTGTTGCGGAAACCCACTGGGGGTATTTCTCTTTAAATCTATTAACCATACGATTACATTTTGATAATTTTTGGGTAACATATGCTAATAAATTTTGTATTTTTTTTCTTATTTCATCTTTTTTCTTTAAACTTAACTCATTAGTATTAATTTTTTTAAAAACCCAATCCAAAACAACATTAGTTTTGCGATCGCTCTCTGTCCAAACTCCAAGCATTTCTTCGTGGTGGAATTTAAAGGTACACTTCAATGCTACATACATGATTTTAAAGAACATACCCCAAACTTCCACCGAACATAAAAATCTGGAACAATACGGGACAATACACACAACTTTCACTCCACAGAACAGAGGTTAATACGAAATTTTCGATTAAAAAAGCTTTAAAACAAAACTCCACACTATACAGATATAACACAATAAACCACATTTTTTTCCATTAAGTTAAAAAATAGATACCTTTCTTATATTCTTCCATTATACATTTATTTCTTTTTTTTCCTTTTTAACTATTATCGAACAGCTGTTTTCTTACAATATTTTACTGAACTGTTTACAAGTTTGTTGTTGCTTCAGAAGCATCATGTTTTACAGATCATATTTAGAACAGAGTTGCCATATCCAAATAATTTTTTGTATATTTTAGACCACTGAAATGTCTCAATTAATACTGCGTACCTATTTTTTTGAAATAAGAAAAAATAATTTTTGGATTTATGCCAAAAAATTTGAATTTCAGACCATAGTGCACTGGTTGATTTGGTGAGTATGGAAAAGGCTTCATCATCATGTAACGCGACAATCGAAAGGCTGAATCGCCAATAAGTAATACGGGGACGTTAACATCTCCAATCATTTTGATGCTCTGAGCAAAAATATCAGCGGTCCCATGAAATTTCTTTAAGGAACTACCTTCGAAAATGTAAGAATCGTTATTTCTTCCAGTTAACCCAACATGTATATATGTAAATTTTGATCTATAAAATAGTAAAAGGATTTATATAAATATTTCCAATAAGTTAATGAAATTTACCTAAAGACGCAACTTGTCAGCAGAACAACCCCTTATAATTGTAATAATCGATCGCATCTTCCTTTTTCGGCTGATGTGGCAGCCATCTATTGCTCCAAAACATTGCGGAAAACCGAAAAAGAGCTTCTTTATTTACACGAACGTTTTCTTTAAATCGGATGTCATCCATCTTTTTGACATCGTACTCCCAAAAAGTGCCATTGCGGTCCTTTCATTAATAATATATATAAATGTGGGGTATAAAATATTAATATTCAATATACAATATATTATACTTACTAATTTCCAGGCGCTTCTTTCCCTTATTTCTGAAGACGCCACTTTGGTACTAGTTTCCGGTATCGCTTTGGCAAGCGGTTTTAATAGTAATGTATTTATACTTTTGTTTAACAAATTGTGGGTTTGCACCATCTGTGCGGCTAACAATCGCAATGCTTGTCTTCTATCTATTTTTGTTTTATTAAATTGAAAATGTTATTAATATGCCAATCAGCCGTTCCCTAACTCCCATCGCTGGTGTCTGTCACCTATAAATTTGGATCTGATTAAATGCGCAGTTAATCAGGGTTAACGCTGTCGTCTGTCAAGGCTATTATAACTATTGGTTAATAAGATATAGCATTTTTCTGAAGCAACTTTTTGAGAGAAAATACTGTTGAATTTATGCTCTGCGCCAGGAAAATCAACCGTTGAAAAGAGGTTTGCAAAGTTTGAAAGAAGTGAATCGAGCATCGAGGAAATGACGCCCTAAAGATGCGAAAGCTATGGTTGCCTCGCAAGCTCATAACATAACAAAAACAACGAATTGCTGATTCTGATAAGTATTTGAGTGCTCTTTAATCGTAATAAAACCGAATTTTTGCGTCGGTGTGTGACAATAGAGACATGGCTCCATCATTTCACACTAGAGTCCAATCGACAGCCATTATAGTTGCCTGGACTTGATAATTCTCAAGCGTGAAAGGACGAAAAGTCAGCTAGCATTCATCGACTGATCACTGAGCCAGTTGTATGTAATCCAATGCACTGCGTATTTGGTTGCAGCTCTATTCTACTATTCGAAATATTTAGCAATTGTATTATTTTTGGAAGGATCAGTTTGAAATTGTACACATATACTTCATCGTTTCCGTTTAAATATTCCTCGTGAGAGAGCTGCGATAATAAATGTGTCGGATCGCTGCTAAATTCAAAGTGTTATTGGGAGAACCGCTGCGTTTCGCAATGTTTAAATCTGTAATATCTTCGAAAATATTCAGTATATCATATGCAGTAAAGGGCCATACAGATCTATGTATATTAAAGCAACAATGTATTTAAGATATTTAAGTGAATAAGTATTAATGCTGCGTTGGTTAAAATCTCTTCGAAAATTAGCCATTATTTTTTGTAAAAAGTAAATGACAAAAAATGTTATTGTGGAATATCCATAGATAGACAATGGTATATGTCTTTTTCTATAGAGCTTTTCAATGTGTACAATACCAAGTACATTGTTTTAATAAATCTTGTAGGGTTCAACCTACGTTTGCAATGTAAGCGGGAAAAATGTAATTATTTGCGACATCAATGTGATGTGTGTGAAACCTCAAAAATAACAGGCTATTTAATGGATGTTATTACACATATAAACCTTCCTCCTTAATCACTCTATCTATTAACACGTTGAGGACGGCGCAGTTTTTATTAGTCAGTTTCATCTGGCGGCTTCTAGAACGGTAAATAGCTAAGGCAGATTTAAAAAAAAATCTCAATTATTAAAAAATATATTTAAAAATTTGTTTTGATACCAAATTATTTTTTATTTTATTAAAAAAAAAAATAGTTCTGAATCAAAGACAGCGTGACCTGGGTTGCGCAGTTTTAAAGATTTACATAAGCGTACAAAGGAACATAGGGGCAAAAAAAGCGACTTTGTTTTATATGTGTATTGATAAGCAACATTTTTTCTCGATCCTTTAACGATAAATTACAATAGTCAAGTGCAAAAGTACAATACCTACTGATTTCATTTATATACCTTATATTATTCTCTAATAGGGACATATGTACATATACATATTAGTACAGGGTTAAAAGTATTCAAATGGGGGAACAGTTATAATTAACGATTCAATTTACTATACTCAAATATTGCTTGTAAATACGTCTTCCCTTTTCTTTAAATTTGTCGATATTGTTAATATTTCTTTCATTACTTGCAAAAAATAAATTTTTAACTTCTAAGTTTTCTTTGTTATATGCATATCATATAATCTATGAGTCTCCGCGAATAATAAGAAAAACATTGAGTGAAAAAGAAAGTGCCGATGAAATAATAAGTGTCTCACAACTTAAAAAGATAAATATATAGGTTTATATTTATAACCTTCAAATCTTTACTGTTTTTCTTCTATTTTTTTTATGTATATACTAGAAAGATTATGTCATCAGTCTTTTGGGATGCACGTGGTATAATACATACTCAACAACTGATTGCTGAGCCAGCTATAATCTATCTGCGTATTTGGTTGCAGTTCTTTTCTACTATTCCAACTTAGCAATTGTATTATTTTTGAGGAAGAATCTATTTAAAATTGTACGCCTATATTCAAATGATTCCTACAAAAATGAATATTTAACAAATGCCTATGATTTGAAATATAATTTTTGTATTTTTCAGTTGTATTGAATTTTGACATAAAGAGATGAAAAGTTTCCTATATCCTTACCCTGATCCTGATCTACCTCCCCACCAATTTTCAGTCAAATCGGTTCAGCCGTTCTGGAGTTATAAATGGTTTAACTAACACAACTTTCTTTTATATAAGTATAGATTATAAGAATCGATTCTTAATTGACTTCGACTACTGAAGATCGATCCCGAAAAATCGATTATTTTACGAGAAAACTCGATTCTCGAATACCGGCAGCCATCGCCTGCACATATAATAACCTCCGCACAATAACCACCACAAGAAAAATGATTTTTTTCATGTTATTTAAATGGAAAATATAAAATTTAAAACAGGCACCTCTTAATATTAATATTAAGATTAAGATCTCATCTTTTTAGTGACTTTTTTTCATATTTTCGAAACTTTTTAGCCTGTTTTTCAGTTGAAATAAAAGGTTGCCTCAGAATGACACACCCTAATATGTATGTATAAAATTACTTTGATTCCGACTTCTGGTTGACGTTTTACACCTTAAGTTGCAAGAGTATAAGACTTCGGATGCAACCGAACTAAGCCCTTCCTTACTTGTTTTTATTTTTTGTTTTTGATTTTTTCTTCTGTTTTCTTTTGATAGGCATTGATGTTTGACGAAAAATATACCGTAAACGACCAACTTACAGAACATTTTTGCAGAGTAGAATATTTCTTATAAGCCGATGAGCTTTACAATTTAAAACAATAATTTTTTCATTGATTTGTAAAATTCAAAAGAAAAAAGTCAAACCTCAACCGTTAATATGTTTTAAACAATTAGGATAACGAAACGACCATTTTGAAAAGAATTCAATTTCCTAAAAGATGCCTAAAACGAAATGTTTTCAAGTGATTGGAAGCGAGATATGATTTTTCTGTCTGATATTGGAGGAAGGACCTTCCCATTACAATTAAAGACTCATACTGAAGGAGCCTCAGAGGTGTCCATCAAACAATTTTCAGAGTTCGAAAGCTGCGACAACCGCACTTTCCAAGTTATCCTAACGTGACCAGTAACTGATATTTTTTTATTTTTTTTTTTATTTTATAAAAGTTTACATAACAATAAAATTATTACATAAACTATAAATAACGCAGCGCTAGCATCGGAGGCTTTCGGCCGAAGTAACTGATATATGTGTAATTCTTGAACCAGGATCATCTACCAATAATAAAAATTAGAATTATCTGCGCAACTTTTATATCGCGTCCACATAAAAAATTAAAGAATATTGCAGTTTACAGCAATGTTTTGATCAACTTTGATGTAAAAGCATGCTCACACTATTACGAGTATATAATAACACGTCCTTACTTCTACGATGTTTCAAGTATGCGTGTATGCGTGTTAAGCTGTCAGCCATTTGAAAAGTTATGGTTTATGGCATTACAAGAGCAACAGCAATAATAGAGATCAACTTTTAGAAATAAGATATCTTTATGACCTTCTTATATGGAGATAGCGAAGAAAGAGATGGTTAAACCACGCGTATTTTAGTTACTCTGTCAGCGGTTTCAATTTTTTTTGCATTACAATACCAACAGATTTTATAAATGAAATTTGTTTGCATGTTAACGGAGATGTCAATTTATATTCACACTCATGTTTTGTATTTGCGTTCTGAACAATAGAAATTCTATGCAAAATTATGGAGAAATAAGTAACTAATTTGCAAATGTACCACTAGTCGTATTTTCATTATCATAAAATTAATAAGATTAATTGATAAGAGTTAGTTCTCTTTTAGTTGTGGTAACCTTTTCGTATGGTGTTTGACCACCTACCTCTTTGTGTTTGAGTCAGGTTGGGGCCTCCAGTATTCGTATCCCTGTCATAGCATTTGTTAGCACCTTCGCTTACATTGGAATTATGCATTTGGAGGTTATTCTAATGGCGAATTGGACGTGCATATTTGATCGATACAATGGTGGTTGTTTCACTCTTCTACCTCCCGATATGCTTACTAGAAACTGACAGCAATATAGCTTGTAAATACGTCCTCCACACTAAAGCCTAAAGATTTCCCTCCACTTGGAGTATAAAGTTTACCTGTGAATATTTCCCAATATTAGGATTAAAGTGAGCGTCAAGCTCTCTGCTTTCAAACTTACTAGAATAGCATGAAGTCTGCGTTGCTTTAGAACTGGAATTATATAGCTAATAAGAGCAATACTAATTATTACTAATTTCCTTAATGCCAAAAAATTCCATTGCTACGAAGGGTATTTGGCTTCTCCATATATGTATTCTTAAGGCTATGCAGGGGTGAATCCACGGGGGGATTGATTTATGATCTAAAGTATATTGGTTTTATTGTATAGAGGGCGTTCCTAGCTGAAGATGTAAAGGAGGAGAGTAATAAAGTATTAAATTTTTTTAATAATTTTTATTTTTTATATTTTCAATATGTAAATAAAAACACTATAAATAGTCAAGAAAATTAATTTTTATTTTCCTATAAAAAACCACCCTCCAAAGAAGCTATGAAAATAGGCATAAATTACGAGACTACATACTACCTTAAATTCTAAAATCAAAATCTGTGGCTCATGACATTGTGACGGAACACTTGAACTTGCGCAAGGTGTGCGCGAAGATGGTTCCAAAAGTGGTCATTGGCGACCAGAAATGGCGGCAGAGAGGAGTGTGCCAACGAAATATGAACATGTGTGAAAGTGACTCCCGATTTTTGAATAACGCAGTTCTGAATCTTTGAGTATGATTCCGAGACAAAGAGGCAGTCTTCCGAGCATTTTGAGATGGCAGAGGCGACCCAACCAGCATGCACCTCGACTTTAGAGACTATTCCGGAGAATGCCTTCAATGTTTGAAAATCACGCTGCATCGACGCAGAATTTTGAATGTTTTTAAATAATTAAAACGATTGGTTCAATATTTTTTTTTAAATCAACTTAGTCTTATTACTTTCCGGACAACCCCTGTATATCTTATTAGCGATCCTCTAACGATAAATTACAAGAGTCCAATACCTACTGACTTCGTTTATATAACTATATAAGTTAAAAAACGTCTTGTTGTTTTTGTTAAAAAAATATTATCTTGGAGCTATGCGCCGGTTGGCACCATGGGCTGCACAAGCTGACTAGATGCGCCGATGAAAGATCGGCCATCTTATACAAGAAGGCAGTCTCTCTGGTGGGGGAGGTTTGGAAGGGGGCTAGACTGGAGGCCGTGGACAAAGAGGATCTTCCTCTTCGCCCTAGGGCTCGCGTCTGGCTGCCGGCCGAACCGTCCACTGCGAAGGAGATTGAGGAAATCCTCAGATACTGCAACCCCTCACTTCCCGCGCATGACTGGAGGGTAATAAGGCTGGAGAGAACCGATGAACCATATCGGCAGGCGCTGATAATGCTTAACGCGGAGTCCATCGGTCCTCTCAGTAAAACCAAGGGAGCCATCAGCTATGGGTTCGAAATGGTAGTACTGAAGGTACTTCCAACGGATGCCAGGGCTGATGGCCCTCAAGCTGCAGATGCGGGGGAGAAGGGAGAAGGCGTTAGCGATGGTCAAGCGACCACGGAAAACGACCCAAACCTCTCGGACGTGGCGAGTACTGGAGGCGGCTCGTCGATCGGCGATTCCGTCTTCAGCCTCGAACAATTGTTTGAGGAGGTGAGGGTCGATCATGACCTAAGCGCTGAACTGGCGCTCCTAGAGGATGGTCTGAAGGATGAGATTCCTCCAGATTAACCTCCATCACGCAAAGGCGGCCTCCGCCAACCTACTGCTTCGTCTGGAGCAAGACGAAGCCGATGTGGTCCTGATCCAGGAACCGTGGCTAACAGGCAACGGAATATCCGGACTAAGGACGAAGAGCCATAAGCTGCTGGCGGCCATGGATGCAGGTAGAAATAGAGCCTGTATGCTGGTCAGAAACGAACTAACGGTATTTCTTTTACCTAATTTCAGCAACGCTGACGTAGTTACAGCAAAACTAGAGTGCGACACCGGGAATATCTGGCTGGTCGCAGCATACATGCCTCATGACGATGAGGTGGAGCCGCCTCCCACACTGCTAAGAAGGACCTTGGCTGAAGCGTCCCGGAATGGTGCCGATGTCATCATCGGCTCGGACGCTAACTCGCGACACTCGATCTGGGGGAGCTCGGATACCAACGCTAGAGGTGAGTCGCTTTTCGATTTTATTGTTAGTGAAAATCTTTGCATCTGCAATAGGGGAAATTCTCCCACTTTTGTGACAGCAGGTAGGGAGGAGGTTCTCGACCTCACCCTAGCTTCACACAAGATTGCCCCGCTGATCTCGAACTGGAGGGTCCTTGATGATCACTCCTTTTCTGATCATAGATATATCGGGTTTAGTCTTGACGGAGAAGGTCCTCCCAGAAAATCCTTCAGAAATCCCCGAAACACGGACTGGGAAGGTTACCGCAGAAGGCTTCGGCAAGCTCTCCCACGCGCACCGGAGGTGGGCGCGCTGGCCACCGCCGATGTGGTGGATGGGTGGGTCGGAGCCTTCAGCTCGGCGTGCAACACTGCACTGGAGAGCTCCTGTCCATTGAAAACACCGAAAGGCAGGGGAAAACCTCAATGGTGGACTCTGGAGCTCTCGGAAATCAGGGCGTCCTGCAGACGCTTATTCAACAAGGCTCGTAGGAGCGGGCAAACCGATGATTGGGTCCTGTATAAAACAGGACTTTCGATATACAAGTCCGAGCTAAGAAGGGCTAAGAGGATCTCGTGGAAGAGCTTCTGCGAAAAAGTGGAGGGCTTTCATGAGTCCTCTAGATTCAGGCGAATTCTCGCGAAAAACCCCGTGTCTCTGGGGTACCTTAAGGATGTAAATGGGAGGTGGGCGCTGAGCAGTGAAGAAACACTACAGATGCTCATTGACGCCCACTTTCCTAGTAATATGTCCCCTACAGAGGTTTCTCTCGGAGCGTTGCATGCTGACGACACGGCCTTTGTCGGCCTTCTGGATGAGCGCCACCTGACCTGGGCGATCAATTCGTTCAAACCGTTCAAGTCCCCGGGACCGGACGGCATCATACCAGCGCAGCTGCAGCAGGCTGTTAAGGTATCATGTGGCTGGTTGGTACCGATCTATGCGAACTGCATAAGATTAGGTTACATCCCGGGAGCCTGGAGACGAGTCAGGGTTACGTTCATCCCGAAGGCTGGCAGGGGCTCCCATGTCACGGCCAAGGATTTCAGGCCCATCAGTCTCTCCTCGTTTCTACTGAAAACCCTGGAGAGGCTGCTGGACTGGTATCTAAGAGGGCGCATTCCGAGGGATTATCTATCAGGAGCGCAACATGCGTATCGTAAAGGAAGGTCAGTGGACACTGCTTTGCACACTATCGTGTCGTGGCTTGAAGAAGCAATTGAGGCTAAGGACTTCGCGGTTGGGACCTTCCTTGATATTGAGGGAGCTTTCAACAATGTCCTGCCAGAGGCAGTTGTAACTGCACTAGACGGTCTTGGAGTCGAATCGAACCTCAAGCACCTCATTTTCAGTCTCCTGTGCGACAGAGTGGTCGAAACAGAATGGGGCAGCGCGAGTGCGCGACGGAGAGTGAGCAGGGGAACCCCTCAAGGGGGGTTCTTTCTCCGCTTTTGTGGATCCTAGTCGTTAATGACCTTCTCAAGAAGCTAGAGGATCTTGGCTGTCAGGTGATTGCCTATGCAGACGATGTAGCACTCATGGTGAAAGGAAAGTTTCTAAGCACCGTGTATGAGTTGACGCAGGGATATCTCAGCGTTGTAGCAAAATGGGCGGTCGAAAGTGGACTCGCCATCAATCCAAATAAAACAGAAATGGTTTTATTTAGTAGAAGATACAAGATCCCGGAGGCGCCGTTACCGCTTTTGGGAGGTATTCGCTTGCAACCGGCGGATACAGTTAAGTATTTAGGGCTCATCCTGGATAAGAAGCTTTCATGGAAGCCGAATATCGAGGAGAGAGCTAAAAAGGCATCGATTGCCTTATATTGCTGTAGAGGAGCTATTGGCAAAAGGTGGGGCCTCTCACCGAAGGTGGTACTCTGGCTCTATGACACCATAGTCAAGCCCATAATGTTCTATGGAGTCTTCATGTGGTGGAGGGCTTTGCAGAAGACCACACTTGCAAAGAAACTTGAGAGCGTTCAACGAGCTGCGCTCATCAGCATGTGCGGTGCATTAAGGTCTACCCCAACCATCGCACTTAATGCAATCCTGAACATAACGCCGGTGGATATTGCCGGAAGGTGTATGGCCGCAAAGGTGGCTATTAGGCTCAGGGAGTCTGGGTTCCTAAAGGGACGTGCATCTGAGCACTCGGATATCCTCGCAAGCTTTGACTGCATACCGGATCATCTGGATCATGGAGTCGCCTTATCGAACCCCGGTGGCTCCTTCTCTGTACATATACCGACGAGGGAGGTTTGGCAGGGAAGAAGTCGTTGGAGGAGAGGGGCGGTTAGCTTCTTTACGGATGGGTCGAAGCTTGGAGGGAAGGTTGGTGGAGGGGTCTACTGTCGGGAGCTCTCCATAAAATCCAGCTTCAGACTTCCCGACTATTGCAGTGTTTTTCAGGCCGAGGTTGCAGCCATCAAGGTAGCAGTAGATATGCTGCTCAAGAGGGTTTCTACCTTCAGGGAGGTGACCATTCACTCAGACAGCAGAGCGGCGATACTAGCCCTGAACTCATTCACAGTGCGTTCAGGGTTGGTCGAAGAGTGTCTGGCGTCACTGTCTCTGGCGGCGGAAGCTTTTATTATAAGACTTGTGTGGGTGCCGGGCCACAGCGGAATCCCAGGTAACTGCAAGGCCGATGAGCTAGCAAGAAAAGGTACCCTGGAATCGCTGTCGGTAGAATGGGAACGGGTAGGTGCTCCTGCATCTTCTTGTTCTCTACTACTGGATAGCTGGGCCTCGCGGCTGCTCGCTCTGCGATGGTCCAGCATTGGTACCTGTGCGGTCGCAAGGGCCTTTTGGCCCAAGATAGATCGTAGAAGATCTAGTGATCTCTTTGCCCTCAGTAAGGCTAGCCTCTCATTAATGATGGGGCTCTTGACGGGCCACTGCCCTATTGGCATACATGCGGTAAGACTGGGAATCTTACCGGACGCCGCATGCAGAAGCTGCTTAGAGGATGATGCAGTAGAAACTAGCCAGCACTTCCTTCTTGACTGCCCTGCTTTTGGGAGATCAAGGCTTAGACACCTGGGTGCACATAGTTTCAGACTACCCGCTGACCTGGCGGGCATAGAAATTAAGCGCCTCTGCAAATTTGTATTGGCTACTAAACGGTTTGCCGATATCTGAGTCCGAACACGGGAGTTCGATTTTTAATGGCTTCACAAAGGACTACTTATCAGTCCATGTGCGATCTCTGATCAGCCATCTAACCTAACCTAACCTATGCTCCTTTATTGAATTCCACTAAAGAACTAAAGTTTACAATTTATTATACTTAACTCTAGACCTATGTTTGCCGCTGCGACGGGTACGGAGTTTGCTGACCCTGCGCTTCCCACAGGTTGGCACTTCGCTGACGTTGCGCTTCCTACAGGTTGCCACTACACGTGTCGCAGTCTCAGCGATTAAGTGGTGTCATATTATTTTACAAAGTATCATATGATTTTAATGCATCATATGATACTTTTGAATGTATGGGGTGCTAACTAGTCCCCCCTTGAAATTCAAACGTCCTCGTTTGAATCTTTAGGTGTATTAAAAATTTGGTTGAGTCCTTCTATTGCCGGTTGTGAGAGTTTGTTGGGTTCATCTTCTTTTTGTTTGATCAGAAATTTCTTCCCGAAAATTAGGGCGATGAATATCAAAAGGATGATTAGCGTGATGCTGGTTCCGTTTTTTACTCTGTTTGCTGCTTCTAACAGACTTACTTCTTTTGTATTGTTGAAGTTAAGCTGTTTCAGCATCTCCAGCGAGAGGAATTCTTCTATATTGAGTGGTGCGGATGACGGTTGAAGGACGGCTGGTAGTGGTTTACTTGCTGTTCTTTCTTCGTTATAGAACTTTTTTCCATTGATATCAATTGTTACGTTGGTATACAAAGTTATGAAGGTCCCGTTTAGAAATGTAGGTTCGTTGTTTATTGAAATTTCTCCGTTGTATTTATTTAGAAATATTATTCCTGGTCCAATTTCCTCTATGGTTGGAATATGTTGGTTGTTGACCTCCGTGCAGTTTGGCAAACGACTTTTTATAAGATTATTTAAACAAGTATCATTACTTAAATCTATTACATTATTGCTTAAGCATATTTGTAGGGAATTGTATTTTTTACAATAATTTTCTACTCCATATATTCTCTTTTCACAGTTTAAGATTGTATTGAAATTGATTTTATTGATTCTCCCGTTATTTTTTACTGCTCTAATATCTAGAGTTTTACAATTTTGGTTATCTACGGTTGGGAGGCTAACAATATAAATTATAATTTTGCCACTAGTTGCAATTTTTACTTCGGAAAATTCAAGTGCTTCGTCTAAATTTACGTATGGAATATTGTCATTGTCTATTACTTCTTTCACAATATTTATTTCTTCATTTGATAAGATAAAAGAATTTATTATATTGGCTTTTGCCCAATGTATTGCGTATGCAATATTTAAAATTTCTTCCTTAATTATTTCTAATTTGTATTTTAGCTGTAAAAATGCTTCAATTTCTAAACTCTTTTCATTTTGCATGGTTTTAATTATATTATTTGTAATATTTGTTATCTCGCTAATTTTGCCTATTGTAAATTTGTTAATTAATACCTGATTATTGTTATTTTGTAAAACATTATTTATCTTACTTGAAATTATTTCGTAGTCTTCTTGGTCTGGACTTCCTGCAATCCATTTCCATGCGCTACCCAGGAAATTTAATGATCTTTTTATTTTTTGCTCTACTTTTAAATTGTTAAGTTGGGCTCTTATCTGTGTTATTATGTGGGATATGAAGGGGTAATTAGGGTTTATGCGGATAGTTTCAATTTTAATAGTCGCTTCTATGTGGTCTAGTTTGTCCGTTCAATTTCATGTATTATCCTAAATGTTCCTGTTTATAGTCTAGCCGTTCCCTTTTCTATTGTTATTAATTGGGAGTTTGAGTGGTCGAGGATCTGTACTTCCGCCAGGCATAGCGGTAGTAATATTCTGGAAAAAAATGTCAGTACACATTTAGTTAGAATACGTAACTAAACCCTTGTGAATTATTTGTCCTTTTTCAGTTAACACGGTACTATTTCTATCTTCCTTAACTATTTCCTTACTGTAGGGTTTACTTAACTTAGTTCCTAATCTCCTATTTTTCTTAACGAATATTATTTGTCCTGGTAGATATGACTTTATTTCCTTCTTATTTTTGTTATGGTATTCGATATCCTTTCTTTGTTTCTCAGCTAATTTTTCTAGGTTGCTTTGTCTAGTTCTTTCTATGTCTTCGGGGGTAAATGTAATATTCCTATGAAAAAATAGGTCTACTGGTCTTAGTGGTCTAGTGTAGTGGAATGAACTGAATGATTATACTCGGATACTACTCTATCTAAAAGTTCTTCAAAATTTCTGTGTCCACCGTTTTCTTTTATGCAGCGCATTATTTCAATTAATGTAGAGTGCAACCTTTCCACTTGTCCGTTAGCTTGGCTTTTGTATGGAGGAGTAGTGTAGACTTCTATTCCTAACTCGTCTTTCATCATAAATTTTAAAGATGCTGAATTTGAGGATGGCTCATTGTCGATAACTATTAATTTTGGTACTCCGAAGAAAAATATAATATCTCTCAGAGATTTCCTGACGTCTTCTATTGCTCTGCTATTTAGGCTTTTTGTTACTGCGTATTTTGTAAATTTGTCTAAAGCTGTCATTACTATTTTTCCTTCTGTTAAAAATATATCGATATGAACTATGTGTCCTGGATATGTTGGTAATGGAGTTTCTGCAATTTTCGGTTGATTGGGATGTCTCTCGTACTTATTTTCTTTACAAACGGTGCAGTTGGCTTTTATTCGTTTTATTTTATTTAACATACCGGGAAAATATTTTGTTTCAAGAATTTGTGTTTTATTTTCTGTGGCATTCCTATGTGCTCTTAAATGTTCTTTTAATATGACGTTCTCCTGCTCTTGTTCGTCACTAATATCTTCAACTAATTTTTGGGTATATCGGCTTTTAATGCTACTAAAATGAATAGGATAGATATTTTGCATCACACCCATTATCCTTTCTTCAGTATGAATTCCATTTATAACGGATGGGTTAAGGTATCGTTTCATGTATGAAATCAATGACTGTTCGTTGTACTCTGGCTCTGTAATTATATGTCCATGCACTGTTGGAAAAATTATTTTAAATTGATATGAAGATATTTCGTCAATTTTGAAAAAGATTTGATTTTTGAAAACATTGATTGGAACTTCTGTACAAGGGAATAAATTATGGCTTGAGCTTTCATCGCTATGAATCATTGGTGTGAGTGAATTTATTTGTATTGGTATCCTTGAAAGGGCGTCTGCAACTACATTTGTTTTACCAGGTTTGTAAGTTAGTTCATAGTTATATTCTTCTAAAATGGCTTTCCATCGCTTCATTTTACTATTAGTATTCTTATGGCTTAAGGCATAGGTAAGAGGTTGATGATCGGTGATAATTTTAACTTTTTTTGAACCGTAGAGGTAATTTCTAAGTGAATTAAGTGACCATATTATACCAAGCATTTCCTTCTCATTGGAGGCATAATGTTCTTCGGCTTTACCTAGAGTTCTCGATATGAAAGTAATTGGTCTACCGTCTTGCGATAGGACGGCACCTAATGCGAAATCTGAGGCGTCGGTCGTTAGTTCAAAATCTTTATCGAAATTTGGATGCGCTAAAACTATATCCTTGGATACTAAAGTATTTTTTATTTTATTAAATGCTTCCAAGGCCTCGCTGTCTAATTCTACTTCTATTTTCTTCGAATTCCGTTTGGAGATATGACCGGCTTCTCCTCTTAACAGTGCTGTTAATGGTTTAGCTACTTTTGCGTAGTCCTGGATAAATCGTCGGTAATAACCTGACATACCTAGGAAGGATCTTAATTCTTTGAGAGTTTGTGGAACTGGAAATTTGGCTACTGCTTCTACTTTTTCAGGGTTGGTTTTTATCCCATTTGAACTGATTACATATCCTAAAAATTCTACCTCTTCTTTAGCAAATGTACATTTATCTAATTGAATTTTCATGTTAGCATTTTCTAGGGTTTGAAATACTAATTCTATGTTTTTAAAATGTTCTTCTTCGTTTTTGCCAAATATTATTACATCATCGATGTTAACATAGCATCTTACTCCTATATGTTGACGAAGGATATCATCTAGTGCTCTTTGGAATGTGGCTGGAGCATTTTTTAAACCGAAAGGTAAGCGGAGGAATTCGTATTTTCCGTTGTTTACGGAAAATGCTGTTTTTTCAATGTCTGACTCGCGAAGTGGAATCTGATGGAACCCACTTTTTAAGTCAATAACCGTAAATAGTTTATTGTTTCCCAGATTTGCAAGGACTTCGTTAATTTCTGGTATAGGATATTTATCGGGGATCGTAACTGAATTGAGTTTACGATAATCTGCGACCATTCGGAATTTTTTTTCGCCAGAGGCATCTGACTTTTTATTAACTATCCAAATTGGGGAGTTATACGGAGATTTCGATCTCCTTATTATTCCGTTATCTAAGAGTTCTTCAATTTGTCGTTCGATTTTGTATTTTAATGCCATGGGATACGGGTATGGCTTAGAGTAGATGGGGGTTTCGGTTGTTGTCCGGATTTCACCTTTAACGAGGGTGGTGTAGGTAAGTTTTTCATCAGGATCGGAAAAAAGGTTTGGACATTTATCGATAATATTAATTTTGTGTTGTTGTTGTAATGAGAGATGTGGAGTATTGATTGCCACTTTATTCACCTCGTGGGATGTTCGTTGCTTTAACGTTATATTTATACTTTGACAAATTGTCATCAAATTTTTGTCGGTATGAATAATTGCTTTTAATTCTTTAAGTGTGGTGTTGCCTATTATGCCGTGGAACGACCCTAGAGTTGGTAATATAAAAAATTTTATTTTCTCTACTGTTGGTCCGAAAATGTCGACGAAGGTATGGTGAGTAATTTCAATTGTTCCGGCAACTGATTTTACAATAAAGGGCTTTTCATTCAGAATTGGATTCCTAATTCTAGTGGATTGGATGTAATTCTTATTGGATCCGGTATCAATAAGAAAATCTATTGTGTCTCCGCGCCTTGTTCTAAATTCGTAATAAGGTAGCGAAGATGGCGCTAATCTAAGAAATTAATAGTATCAGGCTCATTTTTTCCTGCATTGTCGTAATTGCTATCGTAGGAATTGTCATCGTATATCCCGTTGGGGTCTAATTCTACTGCGTTAGTAAAAAAATTTCTTTGCATTTTGCTTGGAGGGTGAGTCAGTTGTGCGGAAATCGTACCTTTCGGTGGCCGATTGTCCTGGAATGTATTAGGCCTATTCTGATAATTAATTTGTCTTGATCGTATTGATTAGTCTACTTCCATTGGGGTCGGTGGTTTAGGTGGTAAATTCGGTCTGTTATTAAAGGAGGTATTTTCTTTGGTAATATGGGGGTTATTCGGGTAATTTTTGAACCTCGGCATGAATCCTTGGTTATTTTGCATATAGTTGGGAGAGTGTTGGGTATATCGATTTGATTGACGACCAAATGGATGTTGGTCGAAATTTCGTCTGGGGGAATGGGAATACGTTAATTCGGGGTAAAAAGGTCTGTTGTTATTGAAATTATTAAAGTTGTTATTGAAATTATTAAAATTGTTATTTCGGGTAGGTCGTGGTGGTGGTTGAATATTGGGTTTGTGTGTATTGTTCGCGTGGCTTATTCTATATGTCATGTTGTCAAGTTTTTGACATCAATGCAATGCTTGTGGCAAGGTTGTCGGTTCTCTCATGCTGAGAAGACGAAGTAAATAACCGTTTAGTCCTCTGATAAATGTATCAAGAGCTTTGTCCCTATATGAGTTAGTCATAGCCCGTATGGACTCGTCGCTTAGTTCGAGACATGAAATTTTGTCCAATATCAGTGAAAGGTGTTGGTAGACCTTTTGGTAGAAGGTCGGAATGTCGTCATAGCGTTGGACCAGAGTGGTCATCTGGTATTCGAGGGTACCTTTGTCCCTTTTATCTGAATAATGCATCATAAGGCATTTTCTAATTTGGCTCCAATCAAGTGGAGTATTATATGATTCTAATGCGGTCTCGGCATCACCAATTACTTTATGCCTGATCGTATGAAGTATCGCAAAATATTTAAGGGTATTCTTGACTCCCTCGTAGGCTTTAAAAATCCTGTCTACGCTCTTCCTCCAGGAGTTAAATTCTCCTGGTCGTCCTGAGAGTTCCCTAAGGCATTTCACCATGTCCGGAATCTTATCTAGTTCATTTATGTTGTTCGCGTTTAGTGTCACGCTATGGTCGGGTTCTGTAAAGTCTGTTAAAGTCTGCGTACTCATTCGTTCGAGTACTTCACGTACTATTGTCGTTATTAAAGTTGGGTTAGGGGTGGGAGGGTTTAAAGGATGGGTGGAAGGATTTGAAGGACGGGTGGTTTGCCCATAATCTAGCCTCATTTGATTTAGCTGCTCAATTAGTTCTTCCGCTGTGTCTGGCATTGTAATATTTTTATTTCTATGTCGAACAATTAAATTATAATTAAATTTCCTTTCTTTGCACTAGCACTTTCCTTAACAATTTTAGAATTTTTTGTAAAAGCTTAATTTAATTGAGGACTGTTTTTCCCCCTCTTTTTTTCTTTTCGATTTCTAAAAAAATAATAATTTCCTTTTCAATAGAATTTTACAATCAACATTCTCACTGCGGGAAGATTTCCGCTTTCTTTAGTTTTAATAACTTCACACAATATAAATTTTTAAATATTTAGTATTTTAAAATTTGGAATTATTCCATTAATCAATATTTTACTATATTTTTGTGTTGTTACAGTATATTTTGATTTCACAATGCTTAAATAATTTTTTTACGTTATGATTGTGAATCATTCACAATTACAAAGAGATATGAAGGATAAACTTACAATAGACTAATCATGTCCAGCGCTGGGGCTCTGAGTTGTTAAACGTTTCCAGATGATCCTTTTCCTGCTGTACTGGGGTCCTTAGACGTTATTATCGGTCCGTCCTCCTTGTCGCTAAGTATCCGCTCGCCTTTTCCTCATCCCGCGTAGGGTCTTACTTTTGCTGTTCAGACCTTTTTCACTTTTCGCAAACTCGCGGAGCCGTACTTTTTGATTTTCGGGCTGTTATACTATTTGTTACGGCATTCGCGAAACCTTACTACTTGGTTTTCAGGTTATTTACTTTACGACACGCTGGTCCCAGCTCGGGCTCCAGTTAAAAAACGTTTTGTTGTTTTTGTTAAAAAATATTATCTTGGAGCTATGCTCCTTTATTGAATTCCACTAAAGAACTAAAGTTTACAATTTATTATACTTAACTCTAGACCTATGCCGCTGCGACGGGTACGGAGTTTTCTGACGCTGCGCTTCCCACAGGTTGGCACTTCGCTGACGTTGCGCTTCCCACAGGTTGCCACTACACATGTCGCATTCTCAGCGATTTAGTGGTGTCATATTATTTTACAAAGTATCATATGATTTTAATGCATCATATGATACTTTTGAATGTATGGGGTGCTAACTTATATTCTTCTCTATTATTCAAACAGGTGAACTGTTATAATTACCGTTTCAATTTACTATACTCAAATATAGCTTGTAAATACGTCTTCCATTTTCTTCAAATTTGTCGATATTCCAAATATTTTTTTTCAATAATTCTTTTTTTTCCTTTTGTTTTTTTCTTTGATAGGTTTGACGATGAATTTATCACTACCTCTTAACTTACAGACCATTTTTGTAGAGTAGAACACAACCTTAAGTACCCTGGAAACAATGAAATAATGCGTCAAACACTTTAAGTGTGTTGATGTTCTCGGCTCTCGTCGGCTACACGTACGCTACACAGACCTGTTGTCGGTTCTGTTCGATGAAAATCAAAAAGTTTTGATAACTATTTGTTTTTGACGGTGATCGTCTCCACTCATGTTTGACAAGCATGAGCTCATTTGCAGTGTAGATTTAAAACTGAAAACATATGTATACAGACACGGAAAAGTGTGAAGTGAATTCAAATAAGTGCAAGAAATTTTATATTTTTATTAAAGACGTGTGTGAAATTTTAAAACAAATAAAATAAAATAAATAAATAAAATGGAGAAATTATTAAATGAACAAAAATTTATATTATGGTTAATTGAACATTAACCAATTTTGGAAGGATTGTGGAACCCGAAAGTCAAAGCTTACAGCAATAGAGGAAAAAAGTAAACAATACCAAATTCTTCTGGAAATTTATAAGGAGCGATTTAAAAAAAAATATTTGCGTTCTGTGTAGGCGGGAGAAACAACGATTAGCTGACCGTGAGAGAAGTGGTGCTGGAGCTGAGGATTCCGCTAAATCAAATTTTTTTATTATACACATCATCAAAAACGTATATTTCGAAAAACTTTTATTTTTAGAATATATTTATAAACATACAAAATATGTAGTTAAATTTAAAGTTATGCGTATTTCGTTGGCCAAGAAACTGCCCCTTCATTGCTAAAATATTCTGCAAAAGTCTCGCGAATTTCCTTAGCTTTGTTTGAAGCATTCCGCATTTGTGTACATTTTAGTGCATTAAGATGTATATCTCTATGCCATTTTCCAATAACCAAATCCCCTGAGCTGGTAACTTTTCTATCAATTATATCGGTGAAAGAATACATTTCTTCTTTGCGTGCAAAAAATAATGCAGATAGCAACGAACCAAAGCAATGGTTTGTGCTTTTTCTGGCTCGACGGAAATGGTTGTTTGTAGAACACCAAATCGTGATACTAATATTCCAAACAATTTCTCATCAATTCTACGCGCTCTACTCAACCTGTAGTTAAATATGCGTTCTTTGCTCGATTGGTGCCAGGATAAGGTTTCAAAATGTTTTCATGCATTTGAAAAGCATTATCTCCAATAAAAACATATGGCAGAACATTATAAACATTTGTTGTAAATTGCTTTCCCAAAATCGTTTTTTTTATAACTCCACCATCACAAATACGCCCATTTGTACCAACATCCGCAACTATAAATTCATAATTTGCATTCACAGTTGCCATGAGAACAACACTAAAATTTTTTTGTAATTATAGTAGAATGATCCTAAGGAGGATGGAGTCATGTGTAGATGTTCACGCAAGTGAGGAAAGTTCTCTGATCGCCATTCACTTGGGAGTGGCCAGAACCGATTCTTTTACATATGACTCAAGCAGCTCACGACTACCGATCTCTGACCAAGTATCCTCTGGGTAGCCTAAGAACATCCGTTTGAAGACGAGCTAAAGTGAGAAGGCGAAATATCCCCTACTTAGGGTTGTGCGCTGGGTTTGGGACCCGCCACGTAAAAAAACAACCATTGAAAACCAACAATCAGCCTCGGATGAGAGACCCCCCTTTTGATGACGACCATGGCAAGCGAAATAAGGACTACGAATTGAGGGCATGCACCTGGAATGTCCGGTCCCTTAATTGGGAAGGTGCCGCTGCCCAGCTGGTTGATGTCCTCGTGAAAATAAAGGCTGACATCACCGCCGTCCAAGAAATGCGATGGACGGGACAAGGACAGAGACGAGTAGGTCCTTGTGACATTTACTACAGTGGCCATATAAAGGAGCGCAAGTTTGGTGTTGGATTCGTGGTGGGAGAGAGACTCCGTCGCCGAGTACTATCATTCACTCCTATGAATGAATGTCTAGCCACAATCCGCATCAAAGCGAGGTTCTTCAACATATCGCTGATTTGCGCCCACGCCCCGACGGAAGAGAAGGACGATGTGACCAAAGATGCCTTTTATGAGTGCTTGGAGCGCACTTATGAGAGATGCCCCCGCCACGGTGTCAAAATCGTGCTTGGCGACTTCAACGCCAGAGTGGGCAAAGAAGGTATCTTTGGCACTACGGTCGGTAAATTCAGCCTCCACGAGGAAACATCCCCAAATGGGTTGAGACTGATTGACTTCGCCGGGGCCCGAAATATGGTTATCTGTGGTACTAGATTCCAGTACAAGAAAATACATCAAGCTACCTGGCTGTCTCCGGATCTAAAAGCCACCAACCAGATCGATCATGTTGTGATAGATGGAAGACACGTCTCCAGTGTTCTAGACTTGCGTTCGCTCCGAGGTCCTAACAGCGACTCGGACCACTATATTGTTGCAGCCAAAATTCGCACCCGCCTCTGTGCAGCAAAAAACGCACGCCAACAAACACAAGGAAGGTTCGACGTCGAGAAGCTGCAATCACAACAGACAGCCGAACGATTTTCTACTCGGCTTGCACTCCTGCTCTCTGAGAGCACTCGTCAACAACTCGGTATAAGGGAACTGTGGGACGGCATTTCAAACTCCTTACGTACAGCTGCAACCGAAACCATTGGTTTTCGGAAAGTGCAAAAGAACAGCTGGTACGACGAGGAGTGCCGTGCCGCAGCGGAGAGAAAACAGGCTGCCTACCTCGCAAAGTTACGATCGACCAAAACACGTGCGGGATGGGATAGATACCAACAGTTGAAGAGGGAAGCAAGACGCATTTGTAGACAGAAAAAGAAAGAGGCCGAAATGCATGAGTACGAAGAGCTTGATAAGCTGGCCGACAGGGGTAATGCTCGAAAATTCTACGAAAAGATGCGGCGGCTTATAGAAGGTTTCAAGACCGGAGCATACTCTTGTATAACCCCCAAAGGTGATCTAGTCACCGATGCCCAAAGCATACTTAAATTATGGAGGGAACACTTCTCCAGCCTGCTGAATGGCAGTGAACGTACAACGACAGGAGAAGGCGAACCCGATTCCCCAATCGATGACGATGGAGCAGACGTTCCATTGCCCGACCATGAAGAGGTTCGAATAGCAATTGCCCGCCTGAAGAACAACAAAGCGGCAGGGGCCGACGGATTGCCGGCCGAGCTATTCAAACACGGCGGCGAAGAACTGATAAGGAGCATGCATTAGCTTCTTTGTAAAATATGGTCGGACGAAAGCATGCCCAACGATTGGAATTTAAGTGTGCTGTGCCCAATCCATAAAAAAGGAGACCACACAATCTGCGCCAACTACCGTGGGATTAGCCTCCTCAACATCGCATATAAGGTTCTGTCGAGCGTATTGTGTGAAAGATTAAAGCCCACCGTCAACAAACTGATTGGACCTTATCAGTGTGGCTTTAGACCTGGCAAATCAACCACCGACCAGATATTCAGCATGCGCCAAATTTTGGTAAAGACTCGTGAAAGGAGAATTGACATACACCACCTCTTCGTCGATTTCAAAGCTGCTTTCGACAGCACGAAAAGGAGCTGCCTCTATGCCGCGATGTCTGAAAATTATTCGAGCTGCAGAACTTAATCGAGCAGGTACAATCTTTTATAAGAGTGTACAGCTGCTGGCGTATGCCGATGACGTTGATATCATCGGCCTCAACACCCGCACCGTTAGTTCTGCTTTCTCCAGACTTAACAAGGAAGCAACGCAAATGGGTCTGGCAGTGAACGAGGGCAAGACGAAATATCTCCTGTCATCAAACAAACAGTCGTCGCACTCGCGACTTGGCTCCTACGTCACTGTTGACAGTCATAACTTTGAAGTTGTAGATAATTTCGTCTATCTTGGAACCAGCGTAAACACCACCAACAATGTCAGCCTGGAAATCCAACGCAGGATTACTCTTGCCAACAGGTGCTACTTCGGACTGAGTAGGCAATTGAAAAGTAAAGTCCTCTTTCGACGAACAAAAGCCACTCTATAAGTTGCTCATAATTCCCGTCCTGCTATACGGTGCAGAGGCTTGGACGATGACAACAACCGATGAGTCGACCTTAAGAGTTTTCGAGAGAAAGGTTCTGCGAAAGATTTATGGTCCTTTGCGCGTTGGCCACGGCGAATATCGCATGGGACGGAACGATGAGCTGTACGAGATATACGACGACATTGACATAGTTCAGCGAATTAAAAGACAGCGGCTACGCTGGCTAGGTCATGTTGTCCGGATGGATGAAAACACTCCAGCTCTGAAAGTATTCGACGCAGAACCCGCCGCTGGAAGCAGAGGAAGAGGAAGACCTCCACTCCGTTGGAAGGACTAAGTGGAGAAGGACCTGGCTTCGCTTGGAATATCCAATTGGCGCCAAGTAGCGAAGAGAAGAAACGACTGGCGCGCTGTTGTTGACTCGGCTATAATCGCGTAAGCGATGCCTACGCCAGTAGAGAAAAAGAAGAAAAAGATCCTAAGTTTGGAGGTTTTTTATAGCAATATGCTTTCCGTCCAATGCGCCTATGCAATTTGGGAAATTTCAAAGTACATAAAAATCGTTTGCAATTGATCTCCATTCCGATTCTGACTGCGGCACCTTAATATAATTAAAAAAATTATTCAGGGGTGTTGTGGAATCTGGTAGTTGTCGGAATCAGAAATGAAACCGATCAAAAAAGTAGTAGGTGTCATGAAATCAAAACTTATTGGTTTGATATTCGAAACAGAATTTTTATCGGTTTTGGGTGTCACGGAAACCAATTTTATCTCTTTTGCTATCAGAAATAAAACAAGAAGATAGTCGCTTACAGATTTGTAATATAAGTTAAGAAATCAAGTTATTTTATTATTTCGAATTAATTTATCTTTATTTCTACAGGGGAAAACATAAGTATAAAACACGAAATGTCTTAATTATTGAGGTTTTGGAAATTAATTAATTTTTCCATATGTATAAATTTAATCGAAAAAATTTATGAAATGAAAAGTAATAAAAAAAACATAATCTAAATTCATTATTTGTTGATATAAAAATTGAGGTTATAATTTACCTTATGAATGCTGAAAGCGACGAACTGATTGACTCACAAGTTTCAATAATAATCAATTTAAGGGATCTAGAAAAAATTTCTGTTTTAAATTTAAGATCTTCAAATTTATCTCCAGTCGCCAAATATCCAAATGTTGCTGACAAACGCGTTTTAGCTAGTGTTGCTTCTCGCATTACTTGGGGTACTCACAACGTGTCATAAAGCATCGTAAAATCATAAGTTTTTACGCTGGTGTAAAAAATTCTGAACTCTATGGATTCGGTTCGTCATAACTGATCAGCTGATTTCTGTTTACATTAGTTTGCTGTTGTGTTGTAGTTACATTTGTGTTTAAATTTAAATTTCTTTAAATTTTCTATTCTCGAGGATTTTCGGAATAATGGAGCAATATAATTGGGGTACTCACAACATTTGAATTTAAACTGCGCGCGTCGAAGGATTTGGAGAATTATTTTTTTTTTTAGGTTGGCAGTACTGTCAGTCACATTTATGTCAAATTTCATGTCAAAATATTCATTAGTGTTTGAGATACCTGTCGTTTTGAGAGCTGCTAAAAGTGAGTTTTTCGTTTTTTGCGATGTCGAAATTTGTTGAGCAAAGAATTTCCATTAAATTTTGTTTACGGAATCAATTTTCTGCTGCGGATACATTGAGGATGGTGCAGAAAGCCTTTGGTGATGAGGCTATGTTTAAAAACAATGTTTATAAGTGGGATAGTGAGTTCCAAGCCGGCCGCAAACGTGTCGAAGACGAAGAGCGTCCAGGGCGACCAGCAACCTCAACCGACGAAGATCACGTTCAACAAATCAAAAATTTGGTGTTGAAAATCCGTCGATTAACAATTAGAGACCTTGCTGATGAACTAGGCATATCGAAAAGCTCAGCCAATACCATTTTGAAGGATGTTTTGGGCCTCAAGCGCATCAAATCTCGACTGGTACCGAAAACATTGAATTTTTTGGAAAAAAGGCGTCGCGTTGAAGTGTGTGAAACGATGCTTTTCGACTACCAGGGTGTCATGAAACGCATTATAACTGGCGATGAGACTTAGATCTATGCTTAAGACCACGAAACAACCGATCAATCGAGCGAATATCGTGCCAAAAGAGAACCGAGACCAAAAAAATCGCGCCAAAGTCGCTCAAAAGTCAAGGTCATGTTGACTGTTTTCTTCGATTATCGTGGTGTTGTGCATTATGAATTCCTTCCAACCGGCCAAACAGTCAACAAGGAATATTATTTGAACGTTATGCGTCGTTTGCGTAACGCTATCCGGCTAAAAAGGCCGGAATTGTGGAAAGACAATTCTTGGTTTTTACACCACGATAATGCACCATCCCATACTGCCCTCGTAATTTGTGATCATTTCGCCAAAAACTCAACCCATATTGTTCCGCAACCACCGTATTCCCCTGATCTGGCGCCGTGCGATTTCTGGCTGTTCACCAAGCTCAAAAGACCGCTCCGGGAACACCGTTTTTATATGATAGAGAAGATTCCAGCCGCAGCGAAGACGGAACTGAAGGCCATCCCGGAAAGTGACTACAACCAGTGTTTCGAAGATTGGAAAATCCGTTGGCATAAGTGCATTGCATCGGGAGGGGATTACTTTGAAGGGGATGAAATGGATTTGGAGAATAAATAAAGAATTTTCAAAATAAATACAATGTCGCCGTATTTTTTGGGCACAGTAGTAAGTCATTAACAAAAATTAAGACAAAATACAATGGTGGTGAACACATCGTTATAAATTTGTTTTCGTAAATCACTTATCAATCAGCTGATTGTAAAAACATAAATTACAATATTTGCAAAAATAAGTATTCCGCAGTCAAAATGACAAGGAGAAGTGAAAAAAACTCCCAGCACCCGTCGAGCCTTCCCATGCTTTTGCTTTGTTATATGTTGTACGCATATAACGAACCTTCGAGCGTGTCAGCTTCCAGTCCATCGCAATGTTGCTCTCCTTTGAAAATCATCTATAATACATTTGAGACGTTGACTTCTATAATTAAAATTATAATAGATTACTTCTAACTTGTATTTTAATTAATAGATTTACCTCAAAATCCTTGTTTTGTGTCAAAAATTCAGTTCAAAAGAAAAATAATTCTCCAAATCCTTCGACTGGCGCAGTTTAAATTCAAATGCCACCTTATTTTTTGGACACAGTAGTATACCTCAAAATCCCTTCAGGTAATATAAAAATGCATAATAAATACAATTTAACTAATTAAATGCGCTTTTAGACAAAAGTAAAGCGAGTGCGTTCCAACCCAACGAGAAAGTGGCTGTTTGAAGAAGAGAAGGCATTAATTGAATTTTTGACACAAAACAGGGATTTTGAGGTAAATCTATTAATTAAAATACAACTTAGAAGTAATCATTATAATTTTAATTACAGAAGCCAACGTCTCAAATGTATTACAGACGATTTGCAAAGGAGAGCACCATTGCGGTGGACTGGAAGCTGACACGCTCGAAGGTTCGTTATATGCGTACAACATATAACAAACCAAAAGCATTGGAAGGCTCGACGGGTGCAGGGAGTATGGAAGGCGAGACTATGAAGGGTAAGATTTTGTTTTGTAAATAAAACTAAAATTTCACTCTTTCTGCGTGCGTATAGAAGTGAAACAAATAGTATTAAGGACAATTGCGAATTTGTGTAAATGGTTCAAACCATAAAATGAAACGGAATGACTAATAAATCCCATCGGAACTTGAGAATTGAAATGTTATTCATTCTTCTGGTGTTACTTAGAATAACTAGAAATTTTTATTTCAGCCACTTTACTTAAAATGTGTACGTTTTTTTTATGAAATGGATGAAATTTTCGGCGGTAGAGTGGCTGAGTCAGCAGTAATCAACGAGAGTTTGGAGAACAACGAAAACTATTCGGGAGTAGACCTCAACGAGTCAGCGTCGGCTGTATGCGAAGGCGAATGTATAATTCAGTTTGAAATGATACAGGTGAAAAAGTAGAAAATTTTACAAGAAATGAGTTTTAAGGAGAAAAAACTGGAAATAAGAGAAAGGGAATTGATGATTAAAGAAAAAGAAGTGGAGTTACGGGAAAAGCAAGAATTATTACTAACAGCCCAAGTAGCGGAAGTGAATTAATGTACCTGAAGTTTATTTTTAATAATTACTTTTTATATTAATTAAAAACAAACAAAAATTTTACATGTGTATTAGTTAAACTAGTGAATAGTAAATATACGCTTAAATAATGATTTTAAGTTAATCTATTATTTTGTATGAAGTCAAGAAGGCTAGATCTTGTGTTACTTCCTGGTGGTAAGCTATATTGAGGTGGGCTAATTTCAACGCTTTCTTCGCTTTCAATTTGGAAATTGATTGGCATATTATGGAGAATGCAGCATGCCAGGATCCACTCACTGAATTCTTTTTTATTTTGCTCATTTATCATTCTAAACTTCAATTCCTTCAAGCTACCGAATTTTTCTTTTGAAATGCCAAAATAATTCTGAATTCTGAAAAGTACTTATTGAAACTTTCTCTTTCTTCCGTAGTGTAGTCCGTACTATTTTTCCTGAACGGTGACAATAACAATTGCTTCAGTAGATAGGCGCTTTCTCCAGCAATCCACTGAGAGTTAGATAAAAATCGTTGAGGATGTTTTGCAAGAGGGCTATTTAAGAAGATTTTGGCATCATGAACACTTCCAGGGTATCCTATTGTGACTTGTCTAATTCGTAGCTTATAGTCACAAACAGCTTGCATTTTAATAGTAATGTATATTAGCGTTTTCGTGAATAAAAAAGTTCATGTTTTTTGGCTGGCGCTTCAGCCAACTTTAATTCGGATCCATCAATATATCCTTTACAACCTGGCATCTCTTTCCGCGTTGCAGTAACAATTTCCAACAGTTCATTTTCATTTAGCCAAAACAGAAACTTCTCTTTTAACCTCAATATTGCTTTAAATACGCGCTTAGTTATATTTAGAATAGTGCCTCCATCACCTACGCCAAACAATGAAGCAACCTTTCGTATAGATAAACCACCTCCGGAAGATCCCAACCTAAATAGCACTATTTTTAATTGTAAATCTGAAGGAAGTTGTGCTCCATAGCGCATCCATTATTTTAAAATTTTCACTTCTCCTTTTCATTTTGACTGCGAAATACTTATTTTTGCAAATATTGTAATTTATGTTTTTTCAATCAGCTGATTGATAAGTGATTTATGACAGCAAATTTATAACGACGTGTTCATAGCCATTGTATTTTTTCTTAATTTTTGTTTATGACTTATAACTTTATGACACGTTGTGAGTACCCCGTGTATTAATGGTTGGTTAATAGTTCATTAAATGAGTCGCAATCCATTCGTAAAAAGTTACAATAATCTGTTTTGCTGGATATTTGTAATTCTGCGAGAAGATTTTCGTGCGTAAATTATTACGCAGTTTGTACTAATTTTTCATCCACTCTGCCTTCTTCTTTTTGAATTTCTTATTATTATTTTTTTTTTTCATAAGAACTGCAGTACATGCCAATAACATAAAATCATCATCCGACGCTGACATGACGGCCGTTCGCTACGAGCTCAAACGTAAACTGATGTTTGACATGTTTATGCAGACGTTGGCGGGCAACGCAAGATTGAACATCACTAAAAGTGGGCATACACAACACACAAGTGCGTTCGATCGGTATGTGTGCGCTTGCGGCTTACTCGTTTACATTGAGTAAAAATGAGTCAAAAGAACATATTTTGAGCTGCACCGAAATGTGTGCTCTTTATTTATACTGTTAAGCAGGGACCGTAACTCTTATGACTTTTATCAAAAAAATCAAAAAATAAGTGTTATTTTTGATTTTTATATTTTTAGATCAAAAATAAAAGTTAATTTTGATTTTTTTTTTATATCAAAATAAAAGTTAATTTTGATTTTTTTTTTATATCAAAATATAAGAGTTATTTGTGATTTTTATTTTTTTTTATCAATAATAAAAATCAATTTAAAACTTTTATTTATTTATTTATGCCGTATGTATTACAATATGCTGCATCATTCCAATTTTTATATATGAATATATGCGACTTATCCATTATCAAACGTCCAATAAACTCTTACGTAGATACATATATTCACGGTAGCAATGCTTTAATTAAAGCAGTATTCAGAAGATGCAAATTTAGGCGTAGTGATAAAGAAGAAACTGACAATTAAAATATAGAAAGTTATGAAAATATCATGGATTACTACTGCGAGAGGCTTATGAGTTTTGGCTGCCATTCAAGTCAGTGTTAAGAGGTTTTTTCAGGTGTTCAATTTTACCATCATAATCGATTCTAAATGTTCCTCAGATAAATTATATCTCAAATCTCCCAATATCAATCTGAGTGCCGAAAATGACCTTTCTACACTGACTTGAGTGGCAGGTACAGAATGAACAAGTAAAGCTAATTTTCGAAGCCATGGATACGCAAATTTTTTGCTCTCCCAATATTCCAATAAATTAGCAGAAGTATCCAAACGTTTTTCTTTATAATTATCTATTTCAAAATACGCTTTTCGGAGGCTGCCATTTATTGACGTAGGAATGTCATCTTCATCCGAAGACGAATAATTCATCTCCATTGACTTTAAACCATCAGCTAATAAAGATCGAGAGCTTGCAACGGAGCTTTCATCTATTAGAAAAAAGTCTTCTGCAAAAGGTGGTATCCATCAGGAAAATCGCTGAGTTTCAGTGTTTTGCTTAAATACAATACAAATAAAAAAAAAAAAAAACAAACAAAACATTAAAAATATATTATAAATTATTACAAATTATTTTAAATTTATTGTCTTAGCTCACCACGTTTACTCGCTGGAGCACCATTTTTTTTAAATTATTTTTGGCGGAACTTATTTTCTCATTTGACAACACACGCTTAAATCTGGGGTCTAAAAATAGGGCTGCATACATAGTGTCACATTCAAGCAACTTTGTTTGCCTTTTTTCGATGTGATCCAGAAGTTGTCTGGTCATCTCAGTATTGAAGTCTTTTAGAGTAAAAATAAGCTCTAGCCAATTTTTATAAAAATCTCCGAACAATAAATTAGATTTTTGTAGTTTCAGCGTCAGAGTATTTACTGGTTGTAGAGCCTGCATAATTTTTTCTAGGTCCGCCCACTCATGTCTTTCGAGTTGCTCGGATAATGGCAAATTTTCACAGCAAAATTATTTTAAGTGTAGAAGTCGCTTCAACATATTACAAGTGGAGCTCCAACGTGTTGGTGCGTCCAATATTGGTTTGAGGGTTTAGCTACTTTTTATACTATGCCTGGAATAGAATGAAAAATTTAACAAGAACACATTTTGTATGTACATGTGAAGTTTAAGGAAATAACTTACCGATATGCAGGAGTTCTCAAATATTTTACACAGTTCCGTGACTTATTCACTACATTTGTATTTAAGTTATCTAAAAAGTCTTTAACAGCTAACACAGCAGCACATTTAATAGAAATAATATTTTCGAATCTTACATTGTGTACAATACTTTCGTAATTGTCTTCTATTTCACTGTCACTTTCTTCGTCATCACTATGCAATGATAACAGCTCCACCGCTCCACCTGCCGTTATCAGTGGTTACTGCATAAACTTGCGCTTTATCTATATTGAAACTTTTCAAAACATTTTCAATTTTAGTGGTTTAATATTGCGCAGTATGTTTCTGCTTCAATTCAAGCATGGCTAGTGTGAATATTTCAAGTTTATTGGATGTGATTATTTGCACATTTACACCCAAAATAGCCCGATCGTGGCGAGTAGCTGTATCCATTTTTAAGCGAAGTATTTTATTTTTTGTTAAATTTCTTATATTATTTTTTAAGTTATCACACTGATCTTTCAAATGGTGTAAAATATTTCTTGAGTATATTTTTGGAATATGTAGACCATCAAATATTGGGTTTGTTAATGTATTAAATGGCTCACTATCAAAATGTGACAAGGGCACTGATTGTTTAGTTAACAAAGTGATGCAAGAATTAACAACTTCATTCACGGACATTTCAACGGTAAATTTAATTTTTTTATCGTTTTTGCATGCTTCACTGCTTTCTATTTTAGCCCTTTTGTCCTTCAATAATATAAAAATCACGTATGAATACATTTCGTTTTCTTCCCATTATGAACTTATATCAAACTTTTACTTTTTCAGTTTTATAAATAAGCAGTGCTCATTACAACTTCTCCCTCGCGATTGAATGCTATCATGTAATATGCAATATGCATTGAAATTAGCAAATTGAAAACAACAATAAGATTACGCTAATAACAAAAGGTGTACGCTTATAATAACAAGAACAAAAATGAAAGAAAAATAGCGTTATTTCAAGTTCAGGGGCATAACATTTTGTTCTTATTATAACCGTACACCTTAGTTTTACTTTAAAGCTTAACAGAGATTAAGAAACATATTATGTCACAAATTTTGAATTGGGGGCCTATTCTGTATCTCGATTCGAAAGTAAATTCTATTCGAATTTGATATTCGACTCGAATGTGTTTTACCATTTTGTAAAAAAATCGAATTCAGTTTATAAATATGCGAAAGTTGTACCACCCTGTGTCAGTATTTTCGAATGCTAAATGTCAAAATAAAATGAAATAAAGTTTATATTTATTTGAAAATGGATTCCAATGCATTGTGGATGGAGGACGAGGAAATTATTGAGGAAGGAATTACGAGAAGATATATAAGAAACTAGTTGTTACCCTGAGCGCTTCGCTACACCTAAATCGATTAAAACTCTTAAGGGTTTTTGCTTTGTGTTTTATTTATTGTTGTAAAACTGTTACTTATTTATAAAACATTTATAAAACATAATGGTATACAACATTTTTGGTTTTTCCACCTGGCGCGTAAATGAATAAGCACCTTGGTGTTTCCACTCTCGAGCATGCGACGAACAATTGGCCGTGGGAGAAGCACGGTTCTTCCAAATTGACGCCGCACACTTGAAACGTTTGCCCTTGCGATTTGTTGATGGTCATCGCAAAGGCAAGACGTACTGGGAACTGCAAGCGCTTAAATTCAAACGACATGTCCGTTGGAATCATGGGAATGCGTGGTAAGAGTACAACTTCACCTGCTGCCTTGCCATTTAGTATTGTTGCTTCAATCAAATTTGGCCACAATTTTTTGACTGAAAGCCTTGTGCCATTACACAAAGTCGGTGGCTTCAGATTTCGTAGAAGTATAATGGGTGAACCGACTTTCAGGACCAAACGATGCGGTGGCAGACCGGGGGGATCCAAAGAATTCAAGAATTCAGTTGGATAATTGACTACTTCATCTTGATTCAAAACGCTATCAATCGATGTATACTCGTATGTTGTAGCTTCTCCTGGCAATTTTTCTTGAATGGCAAAATTGATTTCGTTGACATGTACATTTTTCGGTGCCAATATTGCGCGTTCACTTAAATAATCGTTGCGTTGATAGTGTTGAACAATATTCGGAAATACACTTTCAATCAAATCTTCTTTCGATTGTAAAAGTGTACAAAAGTTGTTCGGCAATGTGATCAAACCGGTATCATCGATTAGTATTTTGCCTTCGCCAATGTCCAACAACTGCTTCGAAAACGCCGCTGCGGATCGATCATTTTGCAATTGGACTCGCATGTTGATGGTAAGAGTCAGCCTTTAAACATGTCTCCACAAAACTGACGATTTTAAACATGTGTTTATTTCGTCGGAAGGAGTTGATCGAGGAATGACTGGCAAAGTTTGCCGAAAATCGCCGGATAATAAGGCTAATGCTCCGCTAAAAAGTTGTTGTTTTTGGCGTAAATCTTGCATTGTTGCATTGAATGCTTCTAATGACTTTTTGTTAGCCATTGGGCACTCATCCCATAGAACTATTCCAGCTCCTCGCAAAACTTTTGCCATTGCTGAATTCCTCGATATGTTTCACGTTGGTGTTTCAACGACTTGGATGTTCAACGGTAATTTCAACGCAGAATGTGCTGTTCGGCCGCCATCAAGTAGAGTAGCAGCGATGCCTGACGAAGCAATTGCCAGCGCAATTTTCTGCTGTGACCGTATAGTAGCAAGAATCAAAGAGATCAGAAACGTTTTCCCTGTACCACCGGACGCATCCAGAAAGTAGAATCCACCGGCGTTATTGTCAACCGCTCGTATAATCTTATCATAAGCATTTTTCTGCTGAATATTCAATTTGGTAATGTTAGCTTGTATGAAAGCACGCAATTCATTGGAATCGTATTGTTGTTCACGTTGAAGCTCATGGTCAAGCATATCAATCACTGAACGATTGGGCGCAGTTATGCCAAGTTGCGCTAATGCCTTATTCGCAATTGTAAGGCACAGATCTTCAACCAATATCAAAGCATCACTATACATTTGTAATGTATATAGCAAGTCTGCGTCCGATGCTCGATTACGCGCCAAAATTAATAAGTCCTCGGTCATGCAGTCTTTGTACTTATTCCACAGTTCTTGCGGATTTGACGGAAGGCACGTAGATATTATTAAGGCGAATAGTACGCGTATTTGTTTCGGATGAGATGTGAGTGATGCGTCATGAAGTGCGGTGTCCCAATGCATATCATCTTCTAACAAATGCAATCGCTGACATGCTTCACGATACGTCGCACACAACTGACGGTCAACAGTTTTCAAATCATCATGACTAATAGCAGACGCGCACGTTGACTAATAGCAGACGCAAATAGAAACATTCGGCGTTGTTCGGATGGATGGTGTAAATGTGTCCTATGGCATCGGTTTTACGGACATTTGGATAACCGTGAACACGCTCCCTTTGCTTTCGTCGTTGAAATGTTTTCGATGATGGATTCCAAGTGAAATATTGTGGTATTTCGGAATATAGCAATGTTCCTGCAAATTCATCGTTTTCACGCAACTCGAAAAAGGTAGTTAGTGTTGACCCCGGTGGTCGTGCTGCGCTCTGTTGTACATTGTCTGCAGTGAAATAAACGCGTTGACCATTTTCGAGATGAACTGCCAAATGAAGAACAACGAGATGCCGGTCGTGTATTGGGAACGATAAAATGCGCCATACCGCTTCGTTGCTGCTTATATAACGGTCCATTTGGTATTGCTGAATTTCATCGATTCTCTGATAATCAGCCACTCCGAAAACTGCCATATCACTGCCCTTATTTACGTATTTGCAGATGTATTTGATCGATTTGACAGAGTTGCAATATTCTACATTGATGTGCGCTTCGAAATTTTTTGACATCAATGGTGAATACGGAACGACCCAACGATTATCAACATCAACGTCTTGATTCCGAACATTTACGACCGTTGAATTACCGCCATCTTCAGCGGATCGACGCCGATGTAATGGACATCCATAATTTCCAGTGATTGTAACATCAACTAAAGCTCTAGGATAGCGGTATTGTCAATCATGTCAATCATGTATGGTGACGTTGGATTAATAGCGCCGCAAGGGCCGTGGATCATGTTTTTTGTTACAAAATCGAACAATTGTGGGTCGATTGCAATTTCCGCTGAGATGACTTTATCAATCTGATCTGGCCGTATTTTGCGAACTAACCAAATCGAGATGTGTGGATGCGGTAATCCTCTTTTCTGCCATTCGATCGAGTACATCCAGCATCGAACTTCTCCAAAAACACGAAGTTTCTCAATTAAATCCATCATTGATTTAAGCCGTTCCCTGAATACACGTGCTGTTAAGTCGTGACGATCAGTTGTTGATTGACCGGGGAACAAATGGCATTTGATATCATTCCACTTGGGATTGCACGTGAACGTTATGAACAGATCCGATCTGCCGTAATGGCGCACATACGACATCGCATCTTGCGCATACTCGTGCATATGGCGCGGACTGCCGATGTATGTGGCTGGCAATATTGTCAGACGTCCAATGATATTCACATTTGCATCATTCATTACGGCATCTCTCAAATGGATGTACTCTTCAGAACGCAATTTCGCTTGGTTGAATCGAATAAAGTTGACACGTTCGGTCTTGATCTTCGCATACATGTCAACCAAATACTGATGGAAAAGCTTGCGACATTTCAGGATGTAGTTGTCTTCTTTTTTCTGTTTATTAGTAAAAGGCCTTTG
Organism: Bactrocera zonata; assembly: GCA_037783105.1. NCBI lineage: Eukaryota > Metazoa > Arthropoda > Insecta > Diptera > Tephritidae > Bactrocera > Bactrocera zonata. The sequence goes on from JBAWJQ010006688.1 coordinate 1,047,877, forward strand.
ACAGGACTGCCAATCTTGCATCAAAACATTATTTCATGAGAATTTGTATAGCTGGGATGTATAATTTTTTTTTTTTTTTTTTTTTTTTGCAAAACGTGCAGTGATACACACATTAAATTTCTTATATGCACCCTCCAAACAGACCCCAATCACCCCTGAAAATTTCATTGAAATCGGACAAGCCGTCTAGGAGGAGTATGCGAACAGGAAGTTTTGCCACTTAATTTTATATATGTATATAGATATATATATATTTTTTTTAAATACATATGTAATAAATATGTACGTGTATATAAGTAAATGCAATTGGAATATAATATATGTATGTTTGTATTTTGTTCTGAATGTCGGTTTTTTTTTTGCTTATTCCGTTTTCTCCGATAATACCGATAAATGTTTTTAGTTTTTGTATTTGCGTTTTGCTAACGTTATGTTACCCGTTTTTTGAACCTGTTTAAACGGGGTATACGAGTACAAACATACATATATGGTGTGAAAAATGGAAACGATACACTTACATTGGCTCGCATCAAGGGTCTTTTTGGTTTTGTTTTTGGTTTTGACTTTGGGGGGGGACAAGTGTTGGCATGTCTCCTTTACGACTACTTTGCGGTCAGTGGCCTCCTTTCCTTAGCGGTCAGCTGCTCCCCTTTTTTTTTCTCTGTTCCTCTGTGCCAGTCTCCTTTGTTGGTGTTGGGAGTGAGTGTTGATATTTTTGTTGTTTTACTTAGTTAGTTTAATAGTTTTCCGTTTATCGCGACCGGTTTAGTTATGTATTATTAATTTTTGTTCTTTCTTATCGCGCCCGTTTGTTGGTTGCTGAACATATATGTATGTATGTAAGTATATATGTATTTTTCGGTACCGCAACTCAACTCATTACTATTTTGGTTTAGTTTAAACTCATCACGTTTTTTACCTTTTTTGTTTGGTTTTGTTGTCACTGCACCTTTTGCCCTTATACATTCACTTCACTGTATGATGTACTATATATGTATCTGGTGGTATTGTCCACAGTTTTGTCAGCTGACGTCTCACAGACGTATTTTTTTTTTTTGTTTGTGCACTTTTATGTATTGCATTAATATATGTGCAATTTTATTTTTTTTCCTGATTTTTTTTCTTATCACTTCACTTTTTTTAATTATAATATAATTTTTGTTTTTCTCACTCCCACTGTGTTCAATTTAATTTATTTTTTTTTTCCACCGCGCGTTTAATTTTTATTTAATATATGTATATTTGTTTATTTATATTGTAATCTTTTTTTTCACAATATGTTCACTTTAAATTGCTGTCACTTTGACCACTGGTGCCGTCCGGTACGGCTTCGAAGGACCATAGTTAGTTTTACAGTTTTTTAAGAATTTCGCGGCACTTACCTCACAGAATGAAAAAAGATGCGCAACGAATGTAAAAAGGGGGCACGGAAGAACGTACGATAACTGGTCGAGTTCGCGGTCGAAATCAAAAAGAGACTGGTGCCTTGTCCGTCGGTCCCTTTTGTTCTTTTTTGTGCGGTGTCCTCATGTGTGTTAAATTCGTGATGTTGGTATTGTGTGCGTGTGATGTGGAATGTGATGATGATGTGGTGTGAAATGAAGATGTGGTGTAGAATGATGATGTGGTGAATGTAATGTGTGTGGTGTGGAAGTGTAATACTGTGAGGGGGGTCTGAGACTCATTTAACCAGAATGTTCTCCACCAAATGTTTCGAAGGTCTTTGGACATAATAAGATAAATTTTCAGCTATTTTTTAAAATTATTTTTTATACCAAAATATTGAAAAATAACAAAGTTATGTGCTGTTTTCGGAGGTGGAAAAAAAAGTTCCCCAACTGCTGACATGACTCCGCCCAGATGAGTTTTCTTCTTCTTTACTGGCGTAGACACCGCTTACGCGATTATAGCCGATTCAACAACAGCGCGCCAGTCGTTTCTTCTCTTCGCCACGTGGCGCCAATTGGATATTCCAAGCGAAGCCAGGTCCTTCTCCACTTGGTCCTTCCAACGGAGTGGAGGTCTTCCTCTTCCACTGCTTCCCGCGGCGGGTACTGCGTCGAATGCTTTCAGAGCTGGAGTGTTTTCATCCATCCGGACAACATGACCTAGCCAGCGTAGCCGCTGTCTTTTAATTCGCTGAACTATGTCAATGTCGTCGTATATCTCGTACAGCTCATCGTTCCATCGAATGCGATATTCGCCGTGGCCAACGCGCAAAGGACCATAAATCTTTCGCAGAACTCTTCTCTCGAAAACTCTTAAGATCGACTCATCGGTTGTTGTCATCGTCCAAGCCTATGCACCATATAGCAGGACGGGAATTATGAGCGACTTATATAGTTTGGCTTTTGTTCGTCGAGAGAGGACTTTACTTTTCAATTGCCTACTCAGTCCGAAGTAGCACCTGTTGGCAAGAGTAATCCTGCGTTGAACTTCCAGGCTGACAATGTTGATGGTGTTAATGCTGGTTCCTAAATAGACGAAATTATCTACAACTTCAAAGTAATGACTGTCAACGGTGACATGAGAGCCAAGTCGCAAGTGTGACGACTGTTTGTTTGATGACAGGAGATATTTCGTCTTGCCCTCGTTCACTGCCAGACCCATTTGCGTTGCTTCCTTGTTCAGTCTGGAGAAAGCAGAACTAACGGCGCGGGTGTTGAGGCTGATGATATCAATATCATCGGCATACGCCAGCAGCTGTACACTCTTGTAAAAGATTGTACATGCTCGATTAAGTTCTGCAGATAAAATGCGATATAATATAAAATAAAATCCGCCATACCGCTTCGTTGCTGCTTATATAACGGTCCATTTGGTATTGCTGAATTTCATCGATTCTCTGATAATCAGCCACTGCCATATCACTGCCCTTATTTACGTTTTTGCAGATGTATTTGATCGATTTGACAGAGTTGCAATATTCTACATTGATGTGCGCTTCGAAATTTTTTGACATCAATGGTGAATACGGCACGACCCAACGATTATCAACATCAACGTCTTGATTCCGAACATTTACGACCGTTGAATTACCGCCATCTTCAGCGGATCGACGCCGATGTAATGGATATCATTTCATCGTCATTTCTAGTGATTGTAACATCAACTATAGCTCTAGGATAGTGCTTTGAACACTTATTGTCAATCATGCATGGTGACGTTGGATTAATAGCGCCGCAAGGGCCGTGGATCATGTTTTTTGTTACAAAATCGAACAATTGTGGGTCGATTGCAATTTCCGCTGAGATGACTTTATCAATCTGATCTGGCCGTATTTTGCGAACTAACCAAATCGAGATGTGTGCATGCGGTAATCCTCTTTTCTGCCATTCGATCGAGTACATCCAGCATCGAACTTCTCCAAAAACACGAAGTTTCTCAATTAAATCCATCATTGATTTAAGCCGTTCCCTGAATACACGTGCTGTTAAGTCGTGACGATCAGTTGTTGATTGACCGGGGAACAAATGGCATTTGATATCATTCCACTTGGGATTGCACGTGAACGTTATGAACAGATCCGATCTGCCGTAATGGCGCACATACGACATCGCATCTTGCGCATACTCGGGCATATGGCGCGGACTGCCGATGTATGTGGCTGGCAATATTGTCAGACGTTCAATGATATTCACATTTGCATCATTCATTACGGCATCTCTCAAATGGATTTACCCTTCAGAACGCAATTTGGCTTGGTTGAATCGCTTAAAGTTGATACGTTCGGTCTTGATCTTCGCATACATGTCAACCAAATACTGATGGAAAAGCTTGCGACATTTCAGGATGTAGTTGTCTTCTTGTTTCTGTTTATTAGTAAAAGGCATTTGACAGGACTGCCACTCTTGCGTCAAAACATTATTTCATGAGAATTTGTATAGCCGGGATGTATCATTTTTTTTTTTTTTTTTTTTTTTTTTTTTGTGTGCAAAACGTGCAGTGATACACACATTAAATTTCTTATGTGCACCCTCCAAACAGACCCCAATCACCCCTGAAAATTTCATTAAAATCGGGCAAGCCGTCTAGGAGGAGTATGCGAACAGGAAGTTTTGCCGCTTAATTTTATATATATAGATGAATTTAATATTATGGAATTATCGCAAAAAAGGTAATTTGTTAAGTACATATGTATGTGTTATGTTCGGTTATAAACTGTTTTTACATTTGGTATTATAGCTTCATACAAAACTTTAGACTTTCTAAGGAAGCCTTTGATTATGTCTTAAGAGGCATAACTCTATGAAACTTGCTGCTACTTTAAAATTCTTTGGTCAAGGGGGCTATCAACATCAAATAGGGCAAGACCGGTTTGCAGGGTTAGCACAGTCCAGTACATCTAAATGTATTGCAGAAGTTTTGAACGCTATTGAAAAAACAATGTGTCCGAAACACATAAAATTTGAAATGAGCTCACAAGAAAAGCGTGAAGCTAAAAATTATTTTTATTCAAAATTTGGATTACCAGGAATAATAGGTTCTATTGATGGAACTCACATCCAGGTGGTTAGACCAGTAAAAGGTGAACATCTCTTTTTTAATCGAAAGCTAAAGCATAGCGTCAATGCTATGGTGGTAAGTTTATATTACGAAGTTTTATTCAGACTTATTTATTATACTTTATAATTAGATTTGTGACCATAACATGTATATAAGAGCTGTAAATGGAGTTTATGGTGGAGCAGCGCATGATGCCCACGTATGGAGCCTTTCAAACGAACGACAATACATGCTCTCCAACTACCAAAATGGAGATAAATCTTCATGGTTAATTGGTCGGTGATTTTATTCAAACCGCTTGTACTTGTATTTATATATATTCTAAGGCTTACTAATTATTCATTATCTATCTTATTTAAGGTTATTCTGGATATCCAATAGAGCCATGGCTCCTTACGCCTTACCGCAATGTAGAAGAAAATTCACTTGAAAGTTTGTACAATGAAAAATTTACAAAAGCAAGATCAATAATCGAGCGTGTATTTGGAATTTTAAAAAGTCGTTTTCGATGCCTGCTTGCTGGAAGAGAGCTTCACTATACATCAAAAAAAGTTACTAAAATTTTGAACGTTTGTTGTGCCCTGCATAACATTTGCCTCATATACAACGTTGAAGCACCAACAGTAATTGAAACTAATGAAGAACGGTCTAATTTTGCTTTACCCAACGGTGATCAAAACGAGTTTTCACGAATTGCGCAAACAATACCAGACCGAATTAAAATCAGCTTGCGTTCGTAATTTAAATAAAGTAACTAAAAAGCAATCCATTTATTTCATTTCTTTCAAGTATTCATTCATTTCAATAAGTAAAATTAACGGGTAATAACATTTAACATTTGTTCCTTGATTTTTAGTTTTGCAATTCTTATATTGTTCCTCTCCCTGTCGCTTCTAATTTTGTACTCATGCTTTAACTTCGCAAACTTTAGTTTTTGTCTTTCTAGTTCTATTTTTTCTTCATTTTGTTCAACAAGTTTCTTACTAGATTTAACTAAAGGTTTTAAATTGTAATTCACGTCTTTTAAAATCTCAGTACAATCATTGTGAAACTTTATTTGCCCGTCTACTTGCATTTTCAAAAGATTGGTTTTACTTGCGGTACGTGACCGCGCAGTGCTACATTTTGGTGACGTTTGGGGGCGAGAAGGTGGTGTTAATGGTGGTAGTTCTTCTAAATTTTGTAAATCACTTATGTCGTTCTGAGTGCTTGGATCCGTGGTTTCACATTGGTAGCTTTGTGTGACTTCTCTTGTTCCCGCACCGAACTTTTGAGCATCTACCATCCCATCTACCGCTTTGTTTATCTGCAGTAAATCAAATGCTCTTAATTCAACATTTTTGCTAACCGAGTCCCTATTAAAAATATTTTTTTTAACTTATCTATAGTATAATATGCAATAAAACTTATTAAAATACTTACATTTTTTGAAACGTCTTTATTCTACAACTCATAAGCTAACGAATATTTTATACGAAACTCGAATACATATGACAATTAAATTCGAATTACATAGTTGCAAATTTTCTTAATTCGGATTCACTTCTCGAAATACGGATTGAAAATCCGAAAATAGAGTTACCGAATACAAAAGATTCGAATTCGAGAAAATTCATTTTCGAATCAAGATACAGAATAGGCCGCTTGATTTTTATTATTGATTTGAAAATGTAAAAATCAAAAATAATTCTTATTTTTTGATCTAAAAAAATAAAAATAAAAAATAAAAAATAACTTTTATTTTTGATCTAAATATATAAAATCAAAATTTAAAAATATTACAATACTTCGCATATAGTACACCCAAAAATCATGATGGTGTAATCAAAACTTTTCTACGATGTTCGCAAAGATCTTCGCAAAGATTTTAATTTTTTTTTTTTTGGTTATTTAACAAACGAGGTAATATTTTTTTATTTTATTTTTAATTATTCTGGACTGAAGTGATATTTTATATTTTTGTACGATAGTTTAAGTTTACATTAAAAATGAAGTGATATTGTTATAAATAAAATAAATATAAATAAAATTTAAATATATGCCTGAATAAATAGCACATTCGAAGGAATAAATGAAATTTAATATTTTAATTATTTAGAGGGAAGTCATAATATTATTGCGAATTATTCGAGCCGTATCCTCTTCTTCTCTTTCTATGTCCAAAACATCATTGGTGTAGTATTTGAAGTAGATGGTATTTCTTCCGGAGATTCCACTTGAAAGTGTTGGCAAATATTGTGCAATGCGCAACAAGCATTCACAATTTGCGTAGCCTTTTCCGGAGTGTAATGTAAACCTCGGACAGATAAAGGACATGGAAATCTACTCTTGAGTACACCAATTGTCCGCTCTACAATATTTCGGGCCTTTGAGTGTACTGTATTGTAGCGAGCTTGGGGTGAAGAAGCTTCCGCCAAGCGATAAGGCGTCATTAAAAATTTGTGCAGAGGATAGCCAGCGTCGCCTAAGAAATTACATTACTCCAACTATTTAGCAATAAATACGATAAAGTCTTACCCAAGATCCAAGTGTTATTCTATATGTTGATCTGTAAATGCACTTCCACATAACGAGTAGACATTTTATAATCACAAAGCTAAACATTTTAAGAAATTATACCATTTTGTTTCTAATATAATTCAGATTTTATACATACAATCATCACGTTTAAACTGTAGTAGCCCTTTCTGTTAAGATAAATATGTTGCACTTCTTTTCTTGGTGAAATTATGCGAACATGAGTCCCGTCGATGCAATCAACTACTCCCGGGAAAGCACTTTTTGAATAAAATGAAACTTTTGAAGCGTTTTGCTCCTCCTCAGTCATTTGAATTTTAATCCATTGGGCACAAATACGTTGTTCAATTATATTTAGAACATCTTTAATTACTAAAGATATCGTAGTTTGCGCCAACCCAATGTTAAAATAATTTCCACTGCATTTTTGATAACCACCGTCAGCAAGGAAACGCAGAGTTGCGCATAATTTTAATATAGGAGGTATGGCCGCTCCTCGCACACGTTTGTGGAAATGTTCCTTCATCTCCTTCAGTAAAAAACAAAATACTTCTTTATTTAATCGAAAATAACTTATGAATCTGCAACAAATAATATTAAAAAGCCACTCAATTGTGAAAAAACTATGGCTTACTTTGCATTTGGAAGCTCCAATGGATTTAAATGATCACGAAGGCTTTTTCGTATACGTAGCACATCAATTTTGCCCCCAATATTTTCGTCATTGTAATACAAATCAAAACTTATATCTATTTTTTTTATTTATTTCAATGTTTAATTCACTTTTTCGCGAGCGACAACTGAATTCAATTGTTTAGATATGTCATTAAAAAAAATTTTAGCTGTTTCACTATCTGTCAAATTTCCCTTTCTTAGGTTGGCAACGCCAAACATACTTCGACTAAACTTAAAGCCCTATTCTGAAAAAACCTCTCGACTGAGTTGAGAGGAAAAATTTGAGAGATTTCTTGTGAGGCATATTTTGTGAGGCTATTCTTGCTCAAACCTCATAAGAAAAAAGCTTAAAAAAGTCACCACGTGAGGTAAAAAGCTTTTAGCTGTCAAACAGCTGTTTTAAGAAAAATAAGCAAACAAAAAAGTACTCAACAATGGATAATCAGCATATGTAAGTAATTTTGCAAATTTTAAATATATATACATATATATATATATATATACAATAATTTCATATATTCCTAGGCGTACAAAAACGGAAAGGACAACTCAGGAGCAGCTGCAACATTACATAATGTTTTGCAAGCAGCATCCTGAGTTGCAACGGGGGAAGCTAACTCCGACCAACCCTCAAGGGTTGCAAATACTTTGGTCGGAGTTAGCAGATAATTTAAATGCCTTAAGAGGCCCAAATCGGTCGGCAGCCAAGTGGAGGAAGGTAAGTTCATAAATGCTTGTGTATGTTTCACATTATTAAAATACATATGTTTCCATAGTCATTGATGCATTGGAAACATCAGTTGCGATCGCGAGCGCGCAAACTGAAGGTACATGCGCAAGCGACTGGTGGAGGCCCTCCGATAAATGGAATGAGCGAATTCGAGGAGCAAGCAATTTCAACTTTTGGAGTAGCAGCGGTGGATGGATTGCCGGGTGTTGCGACTTTGGGTCATCAGGTAATATTTTAATTTAATATTTGTTGGACTATATATGAGGCAATAATTGGTCCGTTTTATACTTACAGGTTTTGCCGTTGTATTTAAATGCAGTCACGTCGCCTGCTCCAGCGCCAACACCAACAGTCGCATCGCCTGCTCCAGCACCCCCGCCAGCAGTCACATCGCCTGCTCCAGCGCCAACACCAACAGTCGCATCGCCTGCTCCAGCATCCTCGCCAGCAGTCACATCGCCTGCTCCAGCTTTTCCTGCTCTCACTTTTAAATTTTTCTTCCTCGCCATCACCTCATTTTTCTTCCTCACCATCACTTCCATCTTCTTCCTTATCTCCTCCCATCTTATCTTCTCCTATGCCATCTCCTTCTTACATCCCTCCTGAAAAATTGACTGCAGCCAAGATGCTTGGGACAGTGCTAAAGAAAATGGAGGATCGGGAAAAGCGAGAGGAGGAGGCCATTGCTCTACAAAGGACAATTGTAGAGCAAAATGTGCAGATGACAGGGGTGCTGACCCAAATGACAAAAGCACTAACCTCGCTGTCAGAGGTTATGGCTAAATTGTCGGAAAAAGATAAGTAATAATAAAAATGTAAAAAAATAAAAAAAAAAATAAAATAAAAATGTAAAAAAATAAAAAAAAATAAAAAATGTAAAAAAATAAAAAAATGAAATAAAAATGTAAAAAAATAAAAAAAATTAAATAAAAATGTAAAAAAATAAAAAAAATTAAATAAAAATGTAAAAAAAATAAAAAAAATTAAACAAAAATGTAAAAAAATTAAATAAAATAAAATGAATTATTTAATAAATAAAATAAAATAAAATGAATTATTTAAATATATGTAGATGTCTTTTTATTCATTCTTAGAGGAAGTAAAATGTACAGAGACAGTAAGTAACTTACATATATGTATATATGTACATATATTTATATATATATATATATATTTATAGTACATAACGCCACTGAAAATATATACAAACATATGTGTGTATATTATAAAGACATGATGTAACGTTCTCTTACTCTAGCTCCCTCCCTAAAATTGGGGTTTTCGAAAACAATTTCGGTGTCTTGTGATTCTTCTAAAACTTCTTCGAAGCCAAGGTCTGCAGCCACACCATGCTTCAGTAAAATGTTGTGAAGAATTGTACACGCGTAAATAATCAAAGACGCTTTTTCAGGGCTGTAATGAAGAATGCGGTGTTTTGAGAGGCACCGGAATCGTGACTTCAAAACACCAAAGGCTCTCTCAATGGTATTACGTGCTTTGGCGTGCAACTTATTGTAACGCACTTCCCTTGCATTTGAAGGTTCAGCCATGGCTCCAATGGATATCCTTGGTCACCTAACAACCACGAATCACTTTGCGTGTTATAGATATTTTTAAGGTGCATACGTGTTGCCGACGTGGTCCAAATACCAGAATCATGGCAAGACCCAGGATATCTCGCGTTGACAGCGGTGAACAGAAGTCGATGATCACAAACCTGCCAAAAATGCAAATATATACATATGTATTAATAGAAAGATTGGTAAATAGTTTGTATAATATAGAACATTACGTACTGCTTCTACATTAAGGCTGTAAAATCCTTTCCGGTTCATGAAAAGTGATAGAGGAGTAGTGGTGTCTGTGCTTGAGGGTGAAACAATCCCAATATGGGTACAATCGATTGCGCCGATTGTGCCCTTGATCCCAAATTTCGTGTAAAATCTTTAAGAAAAAAATTATTTATTTATTTATATTTATTTTTATTTATTTATCTTACCCCTTCTTTGTATCCGAAACATCCTGCGCGCTTGAAGGGAAATGAATTTCACTGCCTTTAACATCCGCAATTAATTTTGAAATAAAGTGCAGAGCTCTAGACACAGAGGGCTGGCTCATAGAGAGCATATAGCTATTACCAACGCACTTTTGGTAAGAGCCATGCCCGTTAAAATATAAACACGCCAGGAAACGCAGATCAAAAGGCCATTTAAAGTTGACCCATCTGGCAACGCTGTAACTTTTAACAGCGCTGACAAATCGGCTAATGTCATACCGCGTTAGAAGCGTCATTTGAAGACAATTTATACCATGGAACAGTACACTCCAAAAGAACGCGCTGAAATTGTTCAGCTTTATATTCAAAATAACTTTTCAATTGTGTTAACTCAACGTGCGTTTCGCAAAAAAAATAAAGTGAAAAGTGCTCCAGTTAAGAACACAATTAAGTCTTTATACGCAAAATTTGTGAACACCGGTAATCTCAGTAATGCCAGTCATGCATCCAGACAACGCACAAGACGTTCTGATGAAAATATCGAAGCTGTACGAGCCAGTATTGAGGAGACTCCATCGACATCGAGTTATCGCCGCTCTCAGGAATTAGACATCTCTCGCACCACTCTCCGACGCATAATTCATAAAGATTTGAAGATGTTTCCATATAAAATTCAAATGGCACAAAAACTAAACCCAGCTGATTATCCGCGACGCCTTAATTTTGGCAAAATGACAAATGGGTCAACTTTAAATGGCCTACCCTGTATTTGACTTCTGCACATCATGCGGCACCAATTCACTTATAAGTAATTTACATAGCGATTTTGGGATTCGAAATGTATTAATGAATGTTGTGTCCTGCATAGGAAAAGGGTCGCTTTTGTCTCGCAAACCCTTCAACATTTTCCTCCTACCCGCCGATTCCTCCTCCTCAACAATTGCCGCATATACAAAGAATAGCTCCTCCATGCTAATTATAACACTCAATTCTCAATTTTTTAAAAAATGTAAAATATTGATTTAAATCAAAACAAACACAGATGTTTTCTATTATGATGGCTGCTTTCACACGTCACAGATATTTGTGACAATAGTGAGCATTTGAGCTTTTGAATTTTCGCCAGAATAAGGTAACCCTCATTATAGTGAGAAACATCACTGTGGTGAGGTTGGTGACTTTTGTGAGGACATGAGAATAGGGCTGTTAGTTGAAGTTCGCAATACCGAAAACGAGTTTGGTTGACCTAAAGTTGAATTGCCTTAACTTCAATTCGACCAAGTCGGGTTGAAAACCGCAATAGGGGCATAAATCCTTTTATGGTATGTTAAAACAACTGACTTTTGACTTTTCAATACCCAATAAAATGTTTTCAGCTTTTTAGCTCTTATTCAATAAATGTTTTTACTAATTTTCCATTAAAAATAATACTATGGCGCTTGACATTACAAAACGTTTCATCAAAAACATTTAAATTTCATAAATTTATTTAACTTTCATTGTTTTACATTTTTTGTAAGTGCAACAAATCTCTCCGTTTACATATTTTTTTGATAAGATTACAATCTATCCATCGCTCGTTTCCAATTGCCAAACGTCAAAACCCACTGAACTCGATTAGCTGTCAAAGTTCAATAGGTTTTGACGTTCAGCAGTTGCTCTCTCACTTCCAGTGAGAGAGGAGTTTTTTTTTTTCTTTAAACTTATGTATTTTATTTATTGGATCTGCTTTTTCTTAAAGCCTAACAATAAGTTATAAAATCTTAAATCTATTTAAAAACTAGACAGGCTCAAGCAAGAGATTGAGCTGTTTTGGTGATACGTCGCTTTTTAATACGCAGGCATATCTCTTCTTTTAAGTCGTGTTTGATCTCAGGAATGTACCAAAGCATTAGCCAAAGGGTTTTGGTGATCTCGGGGTTTAGATATATATTTAATTCTGCTGTCTTTTACTTCTTACTTTACCATAGGGATACCAAGATCTTTATGTGAACACGTGATTATTCTAAACATTTTTGATTGAAACCTTTGTAATATATCAATATTAGTTGCACAGGTCGTACGCAACAGTTGAATGCCATACATCCAAATCGGCTTTATGACCGCATTATACAAACGCACTTTGTTGTCTAGGCTAAGTTTGGAGTTTTATTTAAAAAATTTAAATTTGCAGCTCTAATCTTCATACATGTTATTTTACTAGAGATGTGTTTTCTCCACGTGAGCCTTCTATCTAGGTGAATACCAAGATATGTTACTTCGTTCGCTTGTGGTACTAAGATATTGTTTATTTTCACCGCCAGGCACATCTTTGGTCTTAGCGAAAATGTAATGTGCTTACACTTTTGTTCATTCACATTTATACGCCAGTTCGCTAGCCATTCTTCGACAGAGCTTATATGCTCCGTTAATATTCTTGATGCTAAAATGTGGCATTTGTTACGGCTGACTATAACTGTGTCGTCCGCAAAAGTTGAAATTAATACACTATTAGCTGTTGGAAGATCTGCTGTATATATGATGTATAGTGTTGAGCCTAAAACACTGCCCTGGGGTACACCAGCCATTATCTGTCGTTCATCAGATATGAAGTCTCCCACTTTTACCATAAATGTTCTATTTTTCAAATAAGACTCCAATGTTTTATACAATTCTAAAGTTAGAATTTTTTTAGTCTTATATAAAAGACCTTCGTGCCACACCTTATCAAACGCCTGTGCTACATCTAGAAATATTGCTGAACAGTACTCCCTGTGCTCAAATGCTTTCCTTATCTCGTTAGTAATTCTATTTACTTGCTCTATTGTGCCATGTTTCGCACGAAAACCGAATTGATACATTGGTATTGTATTATTTTCGTGAAGGAAAGGAGACATCTTTGATAGTAATACTTTTGAAAGACAGGGTGGAAGACTAATTGGTCTGTATGAAGACGGATGTGTTAAGTCTTTCCCAGGTTTATCTATCAAGATAATCTGCGACTTTTTCCATGAAATTGGTTAGTATCCGAAACTAAGAATTGTATTGAAGAGCAAAGAGAGCACCTATACAGCAATAATTAGCATTTTTGGGGAAATATTATCATGTCCCGGCGACTTTTTTGGATTAAGTTCTTTGATGATACCAATAATTTCAGAAGGTGAAGTCTTAAGAGACTCTAGCGACTCTTTAGCTGTGTTGGGTAAGATTGACAGCTTAAAGCTTTTCTTTGGCGAGTTGGGTTGAAATACCTTTTCTAGGTGTTTTGCAAAGCAATTAGCCTTTTCCTTGTCACTTCGAGCCCAATTTCCACCCAAGTCTCGTATAGGCATGTTGGAGTCAGTTGTTGCCTTCATGGATTTTTGTGCTTTCCAAAGGGAATTTTGCTTGTTTGAATTTGGTCACAGCTTCTTTATGTACATTTCAGTGTTCAATTCTTCCTCACGTTTAGCGCTTTTTTTTAATTTACGTACAGCAAATTTTAATTAAAGCTGAGTGGAAGGGGAACGATTTATCTGCCATTCACGTCTTGCACGCCTTTTTTCATTTACAAGCATTTCTATTTCTTTATTAGAGATTTTTCTGAAACCAAACGGTTTATAGCTTTTGTTAGGTGTTGCTAAGACAACTGCGCTGGTTATTATATCATTGACTTCTCTTATGCTTTCGTCAATATATCGTCCTGTATTTATTTTGTACTCAATGTTAACGTGGCTACTGACGTATTTTTTATATTTTAGCCAATTCGTTTTGTAAGAAGTTAGACCCACTTTTGGATTAACGAATATGGGTTGTTCACACAACTTTATTATTACAGGAGAGTGATCAGAAGATAGACCAGTACATGTATCAGCTGTTATAAGCGATTTATCTATATTTTTTATTACAGCAAAATCAATTAAATCTGGTATTTTCTTGCGATCATGTCGGCTTACCAGGAGATATTATTTCAAGGTTATTGTGCCTATTTATAACAGTTTGATACAGCTGTCGTCCTTTCGGATTAATAAGACGTGAGCCCCACGTGTGTTTTGCGTTATAATCTCCACCTGTTAGAAATCTTTGACCTAGTGTTCCAAAAAAGTCTTTAAATTCGATTTCTGTAATTTTAAAACGAGGTGGACAGTATATAGCCGTAAGATTTAAGTCACAACCCCAATTTTTTTGTTGTAGCTTGTAACAGTGGTGTAGCATGAGATTCTTGAGCATAGTGGTTTAAACGATTTCTAATCAACACTGCTGTGCCACCATGCGCTTTTCCATCCGGATGATTTGTAACATATGTATAGTCTAAATCCCGGTATGTTGAAATTATTTTTATTTGTTAGATGAGATGATAATCTCTAATTTATGTTGGATAACACCGTTAGCATTCCATATACAGATATTTAGTAAGCTAATTTTTTACTTAATAAATTTTGCAGCATTTGATTTTGTGATTTTATTAAATCTCGGATCATGTTTTGCATGGTAGACAAAAATTGTGTCATACACTGTGTAAGATTTATAATCATAGTTTCAATACCTCCATTTGGAAGATTTTGCGGCAGTTGCTTTTGCACAGTGTTGCCTTTCACCACATTTGCATAGCTTCCTTGCATATTATTATTGTTAGAAATAATAGGATTTGAACTTTTTTCTGCGGTTGCTATACTTTCATTTCGTGGTGTTTGTAACATTTGGTTATGATGTGCTTGAATGCCCTGTGACAACTTCGATTTAAAATCTTTATATACGGGCATATAGTTAGCAGTGTGATTTCCTCCACAATTGCTGCCTTTTTTATTTAAATCCTCTTTTTTAAGAGTACATTTAAAAGTAGGGTGTAGATCACCACACACCACACAGACACTGTGTAGAGTGCAATATGCTTTCGTGTGTCCATACTCTTGGCAGTTTCTACATTGTACTGGACCATTTCTCTTATGTGGTTCCTCAACGGTAATTCTGCGATGGATCAGATATTTTAAATTGTAAATCAGGTGTATTTATTTTTTCTTTAATTGATTACAATTTGGTATCAGTTCTGTTTTGAACATTGGTTGTGGGACTTTGTTCCTGTTAAAAATATTTACTACTGATTTAACGCTAAAACCACCTTCTTCCAGTGCTTCTTTCACATCGATAGAGTCTACCGAAGACTCAATACCTTTTATGACAACAACTAGGCCTTTTGAGCTCTTCAGTTGGTATGAGTAGTAATTCTTGTTATTGTTTGACAAGTACTTTACAATATCCATGAAACTTTTTTCAGTGTATGTTTGAATTTTTGTTTCATCTATGTTTCCTTTTTTCAAGGGCACGATATGAAAATTGGTGGTGCCTTTAAATTGTTTAGTTTGGAAACAAGTGCATTTGAGCTACGCTCACGCAAATAAATTAGAGGGGGTTTTGCATTAACGTCTGTGGTGATACCCTTCGCATCTTCGTCAGAATTCTTGCTTAGTAAGGCAAATCTGTTGCCATTTAAAACTTCCGTTGTATTCATATTTGGTGTGCCGACTTGGAATTTTTTTAGAATTGACCGCTGACTTTGAAGGACTTAGTTTCCTTTTTATATTAACGTAGCGGTCAATGCCAGTTTGCACAGATTGGCCTTTTTTAATGGTACACTCTCACCTTGTTATTCTTCGCTGCCTGCGTGCTTGCTGGTACCTGCTAAGTTGTTGGTGTGGTCACGTTTGTTGCTGGCTGTTGTTGATTGCTGTTCTCTGCTGCTTTTGTAATTTGTACGCTCTGCTTATGGTGCTGCTCAGTTGTTCGCTTCGATGACTCATCCTTCGCACCGTTGCCTTGTTTGTTGTTAGGAGCTGAATTCGCCGGCTCGACAAAGCTGAAGTAGGCATTCAGAGAATGCCTACGGCTTTGTTGGTGGGGCTGCGCTGCGCTCATGTTATTTGTTTCTTTTATTGTTTATTTCGCACTTATGTATTTGTTTTTTATTATTTTTATTGTTTACAAAAGGTATAATTTTTTGCGTTTTTTATGTTTTTTTTTAACACTTTCGGCGTTATTGCCTAACACTTGCACTTAATGCACTTTTTTGTTATTTGTTTATTTTTATTTTTGTGTTTTTAGAAAGTTTTTTACGGACCGCATCAATACACGTCCGTTCAGATTGAAAGCTTCCTCTTACATTATTTATGTCTGGTTTGAAGTATATGCACTGTTACTCTGTAAGCGGTTTCAAATGTCATGGTTTATCACATTGCATGCGCAACAGCAATAGTAGAGACCAGAGATAAAGAGATATCCAACTCCTCTCTTAATGGAAGTGAGAGAGCAATTGCTAAAAGTCAAAACCTACTGAACTTTGACAGCTAATCGAGTTCAGTAGGTTTTGACGTTTATTGGAAACGAGCGATGGCCAGATTGAAATCTTACCAAAAAAATATCTAAACGGAGAGATTTGTTGCACTTACAAAAAATGTAAAACAATGAAATTTAAATTAATTTATGAAATTGAAATGCGTAGTATGAGGATGGAGTCATGTGTAGAAGTTCACGCAAGTGAGGAAAGTTCTCTGATCGCCATTTACTTGGGGGTGGCCAGAAACGATTCTTTTACATATGACTCAAGCAGCTCACGACTTCCGGTCTTTGACCAAGTATCCTCTGGGTAGCCTAAGAACATCCGTTTGAAGGCGAGCTAAAGTGAAAAGGCGAAACATCCCCTGCATAGGATTGTGCGCTGGGTTTGGGACCCGCCACGTAAAAAAAACACCCCAAATGAAAAAGAACAACAAGCCTCGGATGAGAGACCCCCCTTTTGATGACGACCATGGCACACGAAATAAGGACTAGGAATTGAGGGCATGCACCTGGAATGTCTGGTCCCTTAATTGGGAAGGTGCCGCTACCCAGCTGGTTGATGTCCTCGTGAAAATAAAGGCTGACATCACCGCCGTCCAAGAAATGCGATAGACGGGACAAGGACAGAGACAAGTAGGTCCTTGTGACATTTACTACAATGGCCATATAAAGGAGCGCAAGTTTGGTGTGGAATTCGTGGTGGGAGAGAGACTCCGTCGCCGAGTACTATCATTCACTCCGAGGAATGAACGTCTAGCCACAATCCGCATCAAAGCGAGGTTCTTAAACTTATCGCTGATTTGCGCCCACGCCCCGACGGAAGAGAAAGACGATGTTACCAAGGATGCCTTCTATGAGTGCTTGGAGCGCACTTATGAGAGCTGCCCCCGCCACGATGTCAAAATCGGGCGACTTAAACGCCAGGGTGGGCAAAGAAGGTATCTTTAGCACTACGGTCGGTAAATTCAGCCTCCACGAGGAAACATCCCCAAATGGGTTGAGGCTGATCGACTTCGCCGGGGCCCGAAATATGGTTATCTGTAGTACTAGATTCCAGCATAAGAAGATTCATTAAGCTACCTGGCTGTCTCCGGATCGAAAAACTGCCAACCAGATCGATCATGTTGTGATAGACGGAAGACACGTCTCCAGTGTTTTAGATGTGCGCGCGCTCCGAGGTCCTAACATCGACTCGGACCACTATCTTGTTGCAGCCAAGATTCGCATCCGCCTCTGTGCAGCAAAAAACGCTCGCCAACAAACACAAGGAAGGTTCGACGTCGAGAAGAGGCAATCACAACAGACAGCCGATGCCCAGAGCATACTTAAATTATGGAGAGAACCCTTCTGCTAAATGGCAGTGAGGGCACAACACCGGGAGAAGGCGACCCCGATTCCCCAATCCATTTCGATGAAGCAGACGTTCCATTGCCCGACCATGAAGAGGTTCGAATAGCAATTGTCCGCCTATTCAAACACGGTGGCGAAGAACTGACAAGGAGCATGCATTAGCTTCTTTGTCCGAGCCGTTCGATACCAAACGAGGTTTCAGACAAGGCGACTCCCTATCGTGCGACTTCTTCAATCTGCTGCTGGAGAAAATACTTCCTGAGTCCAATGCAACTTTTTGTTTTGAGATCGGATTGCATCTTCAACCTCAACTCCGGCCTTGAAATTTCGGAAATTCGCCTAAAATCGTGAAATTGTCTACCTAGCGCCTGAAATACGCATCTCATGGCAAAATGTCACGTCATTTGCTACGGTATATGTGATCATGGCCGTAGGACGAACCGTTCCCGAGATACGCGCGAAAAGGCGGCGCGCCACAGCGCAAGGTGAAAATTGTTGCAGCTCTCAGCTAACCTGTATTGGTCACCCAGAACCCACCGCGTGGAGATGGCTGCTCTTCGGGTTGCTCTCAAGTCCAACCCAACCAACCAACCATATTTCAGGCTTGTTTTAGTCTGAATCTGTGTCAAATTTATTGATAAAATCAGATTTTGTACTAAGCTTTGGCACTTGTTGCCCAGATTTCAATGTAGAGCGTATAAAACGATCCCGAGATTGGGGGCCAATAACTTTCGAAGATGCCTCTGTCACCAGTTTGACGGTTCTCCCGACTGCCACGGTGTGAGAGGGGAATTCACTGAATTTCCATACCTCTGCAGTGTCTCCCGACAGCCCTTTTATGAGTTCTTTGTTAGAAACTGAACAAAGAACTGGTGGAACAGTCAAGGTAATAGTCTTCCAGTTAATCATATCGTAATAATTATTAGCTTTGAAATTCAGCTTTGGCACTTTATTACATCTAACCCTTCCATTTACAGTGTCAGACTCTGCTTTTCTGGCTGCCAGAAGACGGTCAAGGGCCAACTTTCTGATTTCTATTAGTTCGTCAGTCATCATACTAAGGAGAATGTTTTCTGGAAGAGCAAAGAAAGCATTCTGTTGAATGGATGAATCGACAACCTTGCGCAGTTTAGCAGGTAAGTATCTCGACCTTTGAATTGCAGCATAGAGATGGCGCGAGCCATCTTTGATTGAACTGTTGAATCTTACTGAGAACCACAAAGGTGAGTAAACTGTAAGTATGTACTTGACCAAAATCTTTATTTCCTTTGTTGGTTTGTCAGTAGAAATGTATAATCTCAGAATTCTATTTGCACAGGTGAGCCAGCGAGATTTGCACATGTTACCTGGATGCATCGGCTCTCACAATCAGGGAGCAGTTTACCTATGTCGCCAGAGAATGTATTTGGACTCTTTGAGACACCATCTATGTGTTGGAAAAGAGCACGAAATGGAAGTTCGTTGAAATGTAGAAGACAAACAACCCACTGTAATGGCCTACCTATTCTTTCTTCTAGTTTCCGAATGATTCCACCTTTCCAACCCGTGTTCGTGTTGGTGCCATCAGCACCGACAACTTCAAGATGTTCCACATCAACTGAATTGTCTTGTAAATGTTGCCATATAGCTTGCGTCTCATCCTCAGCTGACCCGGAAGGAGAGGTGACGTGGCCAAGGTAATGACAACAGGGTTCCGCTATAAGAGAAATATGTTCCTCTTTGACAGTGTCGCGGTAGCACTTTCCACCTTCGCTGACTTGTGTAAGTGTATTATCTTTGCGGCCGTCAAAATACAGCCCATATACAGAGTCAATACTTTCGGTGTTTTGGAGCTTAACTCCAACACTTTTTTTGCCCGACTAATCTTGCATTTGTCAGTGACAAAGCTAGCCTGATCTTCTGTTATCAAACCTGCTTTTTTGACATCCAGAAAAGCATATGAAACAATCAAGGCCGCTGCTCTATCACTTGCTCCAAATCTTTGGGCAGCTAAAGCAGTGTGTTCTAATGCTAGAGTGTTTTGTTTGGTTTTAGAGGATGGAAAAGAAAATTCATCATCAGCATCGTTTTTGGAAGAATCCATGTGCGACGCACCTACATTGTTGTCGTGTGTATGAGAGTGGCCGATCTGAATGGTTACGTGTTCTAGCTGATACTTTTCTGGTAAGTGTTGATGCTGAATGACGTTTTGAAAGCTTTTCTTTACGTTCACTTTTCTTTGTAATCTTTTTTGTTTCAGGTAGATCAACACTTCCAATGCGACCAATTCTTCTGGTTCTCTGGTCCAAGAGAAATGGTTGTTCATTGATAGGAACTTTCCTTTCCTTTAGACAAGTGCAAGAAGAAAAATAAATGCATTTACAAGCAGCGATGTCAAATAAATTTCCGGCAGGAGAGACAAAGTCGTATCTTTTAGAGCTCAAACCTATTGGGTTCTTTAAAAACATTTGTTTAAAAGTCAGAAATTTCTTATGGTATGTGGTGAGCATTTGTACAACTCTGGTGTGTGAAACTATCGAAATAGATGACTTTTTGAAAGTATTTTCAACCTTTTTTGAAACTATTTCTGTAACCTCTTTACTCCTAGGTTCATAGTTGTCGCATCGGAGTCGCCCTATACGAAATCTTTCAGACTGATAACACAAAAGAACATCGTGGTATGTAGGTAACTATTACTCAGAGAGATTGTACGGATATATGCCAAACACAGGACATTTCTGTCTAAATTTAAATTTAGATACAGACATTTTGAGTTCTGTGTTCTGTTGAGAGAATATAAGTGATAGCACTCAGCGAAATCAACGACAAGAGTGAAGGAACTCGATGAAAAAATATTTATGTGGAGACCAGTCCGAACGTGTCGTATGGCGCAGGGAAATGAATGTAAGTGATAGAACTCGGCGAAATCACCGACAAGAGTGAAGGAACTCGATGAAAAAATATTTGTGTGGAGACCTATCCGAACGTGTCCTTTGGCGTAAGTGAATGAATGTGAGTGATAGCACTCGGCGAAATCAACGTCAAGAAGTGTGGCCGCAAGCCGATTTTCACCTTGCGCTGCGGCGCGCCGCATTTTCGCTCGAATCTCGGGAACAGTTCGTCCTACGGCCATGATCACTTATACCATTTCGGTAGCAAATGACGTGACAAATAACTTTTTTTTATATACATTTTGCCATGAGATGCGTATTTCAGGCGCTAGGTAGGCAATTTCACGATTTTAGGCGAATTTCCGAAATTTCAAGGCCGGAGTTGAGGTTGAAGATGCAACCCGATCTCAAAACAAAAAGTTGCATTGGAATCAGGAAGTACTAAGGCAACTTTTCCGCACTATTAGAAATCCCGAATCGAAAAAAGTCCGGAATCGACCCACCCTAGTGCAGAGGCTTGGATGATGTCAACAACGGATAAGTCGACGGTGCGAGTTTTCGAGAAAAAAATTCTGCGAAAGATTTATGGTCCTTTGCGCGTTGGCCACGGTGAATATCGCATTCGATGGAACGATGAGCTGTACGAAATATACGACGACATTGACATAGTTCAGCGAATTAAAAGACAGCGGCTACGCTGGCTAGGTCATGTTGTCCGGATGGACGAAAACACTCCAGCTCAGAAAATATTCGACGCAGTACCCGCCAGGGGAAGCAGAGGAAGAGGAAGGCCTCCACTCCGTTGGAATGACCAAGTGGAGAAGGACCTGGCTTCGCTTGGAATATGCAATTGGCGCCACGTATCGAAAAGAAAAAACGACTGGAGAGCGGATGTTAACCCGGCTATAATCGCGTAAGCGGTGTCTACGGCAATTAAGAAGAAGAAGAAGTGTTATTTTCAATGGAAAATTATTACATACATTTATTGATTAAGAGCTAAAAAGCTTAAAACCTTTTGTTAGGTATTGAAAAGTCAAAAGTTAGTTAGTCAGTTGTTTTAACATACCATAAAAAGATTTAAATAGATTCTCTATGTATTAAATAACCACTATATAGTAATTTTTATTCTTAGTAAATGTTGGGTGTTTTAATTTAAATGCCCAAAAATTATTATTTTGTCCAATCTGACCAAAATGGAAAATGTTACAAAAACGCTAATTTTGAAGCGCTCTCCATTGGAATAAGTTGGACATCCCTTCATTCCTGGTAGAGACCAACTTTTACAAATTAAATCTGTTTGACTCACTTATATGGAGATAGCGAAGAAAGAGATGGTTAAAGCATGCGTATTTTGGTGACTCTGTGAGCGGTTTGAATTTTTTTTTTTGTATTACAAAACCAACTGGTTTTATTAATGTAATTTGTAGGGCAACCCAAAAATTGCATTTGCAAGTTGTTTGTCGTGATCGCAATTCTAATGCCGGTTAATTAAAAATACGTTTTGTAAATTTCTCTTTAATTTAAACTAAACTTGTTGATGCAATTTTTTGCAATTATAGCAATAAATGCAATATTTTGCAAAAATGACTTTTTAGTGTCAATTTTGCAAATAAATACAATTTTATGAAACAATTTGAACAATAAATGCAATTTTATGCAAAAATGCAATTTCAAGTAGCCATTTTCATAATTTCGATTACATTTGAAAAATTATCGATACACAAATTTCATATGTCACATCTCTGTGAACAGATGTTTTGAAGTTTACCGTATCTAACATAAAGTTATATAGCGTGGCCGGGCATGTAGCTAATTTTTAGTTGCAGAATCGAGTGAGGTAAATTTATTAAATTTCAATTAAACAAAGTGATTTATTTATTTTATTCTATAATTTAGATAATGCCGAAAGCAAAACAGCGAAAAACGGACAAATTAGCTTCTTATGTCGCGAAATATCCTATTTTTAAAATTGATGGCGTCGTATTGTTTTGCAAAGCTTGCAACACGTCTGTGTCTTCAGAAAGATTATACTCTTTGCAATCGCATGTTGCAAGTTTGGCACATAGTGAAGCGGAAAAAAAATCATCAACAAGTACGCAGCCATTATTAACTCAAACCACAAGTTCCAATCAAAATCAGTTCGCGCAAGATTTATGCAAAGCATTAGTTGCATCGGACATTCCACTTTATAAATTAAGGAATGAAAACCTAAAAAGTTTTTTTGGAAAAAATGTAGATTTAACTATTCCTTCTGAAACCTCCATGCGTAGAATAGTTGGTGAAATTTACAACGAAACTCTTGAAACCATAAGAATGCAAATAAAAAACAAATATTTGTGGATATCGATTGACGAGACAACCGACTCGTCTGGGAGATACATTGCTAACGTCGTCTGTGGCATATTGGATACGGATCCCGAAGAGGCCAAAAAACATTTTTTGGTGCATGTAGCAGAGTTAGAGAAACCCGATCACGCTGCTATTGCTAGATGTTTTGACGATGCAATTAAATTGTTGGACCCAAAATTTGATAAAACTCGTATTCTTTTATTTCTCACAGACGCTGCGCCGTATATGGTGAAAGCCGCGACTGCTTTGAAGATTTTCTATCCAAAGATGCCGCATTTAACATGTCTCATTCATGGCCTCTACAGAGTATGCGAAAAGATTCGCGAGAGCAGTCCAAAAGTCGACCAATTAATCTCTAGCGTAAAAAAAATTTTTGTTAAGGCGCCAAAAAGAGTACATATTTTCAAAGCCACTGAGCCAGAGCTCGAATTGCCTCCACAGCCTATTATCACTCGATGGGGTACTTGGCTGGAGGCAGCTTTTTATTATGCGAAAAATTTCGAAAAAATTAAACGCATACTTTTGTTGCTCGATAAACTGAATCAAAATTTATACAAATTGTCATTGATATTCTAAACGATGATGACGTCCGCCTCAACTTAGTTTCAATCTCAAGTAATTTCGGGTTTATACTCAAATCAATTAAAACTTTGGAATCAAACGGATTAGCTCTGCATACTAAACTTAGAGTAATATTGGAGGCCAAAGAATTACTTCAACAAAGTGGTAACGATATTATAGTACGAAAATTTAATTCGATTTTAACAAAAAACAAAGGTTTTCCAATAATAAAAAAATATCGAATCAAATTTCTGGAGAAAAGATTGGTGCTACGTTACATTACGACATTGCAGAAATTTGCGCTTTTAGATTCGCACCCCTGACTTCAGTTGAAGTAGAAAGATCGTTTTCGATGTATAAATCTGTTTTTCGCGACAATCGGCAGTTTTTTTTATTAAGTAATTTAATGCAAATGCTTGTGATTTATTCAAACAATAAGTCAAAAAATTAAAATATTTCTATTTCATTTTTAAATTCACAAGAAAAATCTGTGGTACTATGATGCCCTGGTAATTTGTTTACATGTTACCGGAGATGTCAATTTATTTTCACACTAATGTTTTCTCTTTGCGTTCTGAACAATAGAAATAGCGTGAAAATATGGAAAATTTAGTGAATAATTCGCAAGTGTACCAGTGCTCGCCTGATATTGATATCATCGGCCTCAACACCCGCGCCGTTAGTTCTGCTTTCTCCAGACTGGATAAGGAAGCAAAAGAAATGGGTCTGGCAGTGAACGAGGGCAAGACGAAATATCTCCTGTCATCAAACAAACAGTCGTCGCACTCGCGACTTGGCACTCACGTCACTGTTGACAGTCATAACTTTGAAGTTGTAGATAATTTCGTCTATCTTGGAACCAGCGTAAACACCACCAACAATGTCAGCCTGGAAATCCAACGCAGGATTACTCTTGCCAACAGGTGCTACTTTGGACTGAGTAGGCAATTGAAAAGTAAAGTCCTCTCTCGACGAACAAAAGCCAAACTCTATAAGTCGCTCATAATTCCCGTCCTGCTATACGGTGCAGAGGCTTGGACGATGACAACAACCGATGAGTCGACCTTAAGAGTTTGCGAGAGAAAAGTTCTGCGAAAGATTTATGGTCCTTTGCGCGTTGGCCACGGCGAATACCGCATTCGATGGAACGATGAGCTGTACGAGATATACGACGACATTGACATAGTTCAGCGAATTAAAAGACAGCGGCTACGCTGGCTAGGTCATGTTGTCCGGATGGATGAAAACACTCCAGCTCTGAAAGTATTCGACGCAGTACCTGCCGCGGGAAGCAGAGGAAGAGGAAGACCACTCCGTTGGAATGACCAAGTGGAGAAGGACCTGGCTTCGCTTGGAATATCCAATTGGCGCCAAGTAGCGAAGAGAAGAAACGACTGGCGCGCTGTTGTTGACTCGGCTATAATCGCGTAAGCGGTGCCTACGCCAGTAAAGAAGAAGAAGACCAGTGCTCGCCTTTTCAATAACATAAGGTTAATAAGATTAATTAATAAGACTCAATTCTCTTTTAGATGTGGTAACCTTTTGGTGTGGAGTTTTACCACCTAGTTGTTCGTGTGTGAGTTTGATTGAGACCCCAGCATTCGTACCCTTGATATAACCAAGGTTGTGGGTGCCAGGTGGAGTATTAATTAATCTGTTAACATTGTTCTACTTCCCGAGGTGCTTACTAGAAGTCCATAAAAATGCCACATCCATCCCTCCTACTTTCACAGCGCGAGCTAATATGAAGTCACACCTTTCTGTCTCCATACTCTTACGTAGGAAGGATGTTACACTGAAACCTAAAGATGTCCCTCCTTCTCACGTTAAGTTTAAAGTTTACCTGTGAATATTTCCCAATATTGGGATTAAGGGATGGCCTCAGTGTGTAATTTTCGAAAAATTATTTTTTTTTTTTTGGATTATCGGATAGTATACACAGTAATAAACATTCTCATTTAATTTTAAAATCGAAATTCAAATTATTACGGGCGCTATAACGTTTTTTGTAGATTGGGAACATAGTGGCGTACGGAGCGACTCCAATCTTTAAACGCGTTTTTCTCAAAATGGAATTTGTTTTTTTTACTCTTCCTATTTTTTTCTTCGAAAAACTGTTTTGTTTTAGATCAAAATTGCGGCCGCAAACGTGGACATCGTAACTATTATACACCCAATAAATAAACATGGAAAAAATCATTTTGTATTCGTCATGAGTGTATTTATTTATAAAAAAAAATCGGGCCGATTAGTTAATTTAAACATTAAATACACACATTGAGACGATCTCTTAACGTCAGCGCCGAGCTCTCAGTTTTCAAACTAGAATAATAAGAAGTCTGTGTTGCTGTGGAGCTGGAATGATGGTGCTAACAAGAGCAATCCGAATTATTACTAATTTCCTTAATGCTCAAAAATCCCATTACTACGAGGGATATTTTGGCATCAGATTCAAATTTGTAGGTGACAGACAGAAGCTATACGATTTTGGAACTCTCGTAAACAGCTTATTATCATTATTATGATATTTTCAAAGAAAATGGATAGAAGATAAACATTGCGGTTGTTAGCCGACCAATTTTTACAAAACCATCTTTTATTACAAAAATATATTAACACGTTATTTTTAAAGCTGCATCATATCATAAAACTCTTTGTTCTATTATTGAAAATTTTGCAAACAGCTGTCAGTGTTGCTTGTTTTTTATTCACAGTAAATTAAAATTGGCCATTTTTAACAATGTTGCAATGTTATAACTCACTTAGAGCCGGTATCCTTTCCTTTATGCCTCCTCGTAAGACAATTAAAAGTGGATACATAACATCGAAAACCGACACAAATTCTGATTCCAACAAACAAAAAAAAAGAAAACTTCTTCATAGTACATTTATGCGGTGAACACAATTGCAATGCTTTTACCGTTACTCAAATAGGAGAACTATTTGAGCTATTCATATCTTCATTTACTGGGAACTATCTTGTAGCAATGAATTGGAGTAGAAGCTGATGTCGGCTGTTAGGAGCTGAAAAGCTTTTTTCGTTCCTGATCTTTATGCAGCACCAGTTAAGAGTTTATCACAATCGAATACTGTTGGGACTGCCAATTTTACTCAATTTCTTATCCATTTTGGTTCTTTTGTAAAAACATGAATACTTAGCTTTATGATATAAAATGTATTGCTTTTATTATATATATTTTATTAGCAATATTTGTTCTGTTCTCGATCATCTAACGATAGTACAAGAGTCAAGGGAAATAGTACAATACCTATTGATTTCATTTATAGAACTATGTATTATTCTCTAAAGTTGACATATACATATTATTACAGGGGTAAAAATAGTTAAAGGGGGCACAGTTATAATTAACGATTCAATTTACTATGCTCAAATATTGCTTTTTAATACTCCTTCCCCTTTCTTCAAGTTTGTCGATATTGCAAATATTTCTCTCATTAATTCCAAAAAATAAATGTTTGACTTTTAAGTTTTATTTGTTATGTTTTTAACTTTTGATTTTCATAGCGGGGCTTCATGTGCTTGGAATAAAATAGTGAAGTGTTTATGTAACTAATTCTTCTACATGGTAGTTTTATTAATTGTTATTTTTAAATTATGCCACATATTGCTTCTACCAGGTCATAATGTATGCAAATAAATTATGATATCTTGTTTAACACACTAAATCTCAATTGTTTAAGCAACATAATAGCTTCTTAACACCAATTTAATTTATGCATATCTCAATTTATTAATTTGTTATGTCAAACTTTTTTTCCTATTACTATGTTATGTAGGTTGATACAATACTCTTCAAGTATGAACTTATTGCAAATTTACCGCTGTACAAAAGTAGTCTGTGTTTGCTCTGTTTTGGTTTTTCTTTTTGATGTTTGACGATGAATATATCGCAACCGTTTATAGACCATTTTTGTAGACTAGGACTTTTTAAATTATGTATGCTTTTTTAAATTATGTTTTTTTCATTCAGTTATAATATTCCAAGAAATAAATTAAAAGTTCCAAGTGTTAATAACTTTTAAACAGCGAGCTTGCAATTAAGGGCGCATACATGGGAAAGCCTTTCTCAGAGGTGGCTTTCAACTTCAGCTAATTTCTCAGAGTACGAATTCGGTAACGACTTGAAGCTTGTGGCCAAAAAATATATATAAAGTACTCAAATATAATCAAAATTAACAAATTAAGTACACGAAAAAATATTTACTAACTTTTTGCAGTTTGATTTGAATTGGAAATATTGAGTCAATAATATTGAAGTTAATTAAGATGAATTGGAAAAAATCTATGTACATATACACTTCAAAGTAGTACTTAAACTGTCTGTTTCCACACAATCGAATTTACCTAATCGGAACGAACGAGAATTGCTACACGTTAAAGAACTCTCATCTCGGGAGATTTCCTAGTGATTCTAACGTGGCTAGCAACCGATATATGTGAGATTCTTCTGGCAGGATTATATACCAATTATGAACATAAAAATTATCTGCGCAACTAATAATTATACTTTTATATTGCGTCCAAAAAAAAAAAATTAAGGAATGTTGTAGTTTACAGCATTTTTCGTTATATTTTGATCAGCTTTGCTGTAAAAGCATGGTGACACTATTATATAATAAAAACGACCTCACTCAGATGTTTTAAGTATGCGTATTGTTACACTGTCAACGGTTTCAAAAGTTATGGTTTATAGCATTACAAGGGCAACAGCAGTAGTAATTATCAACTCTTAGAAACTAAAACTAATTGGGGATGTTCGAGTTTCAATCACTGCGGCAGTATCGCAAGGCATCATATTCGACGCAAAAATGTTGTAATATAAGTATCGGCTAAGTATCTGCAGAAAAACAACACTGTCGCAATATTGCTGCAGGAAAGAGATGCTTGAGTCAAATGTATTCAAGTTACTCCGTCAACGGTTTCAATTTGTGTTTTGCATTACATGACCAACAGTAACAATGACGATCAAGTCGATTCCCACGACAGCCAGTTCTACGCACCGGAATTGACTCGGATTTTATCCGACCAAGGGCTGTTTTTTCGGCGATCTAACCCCGTTTGGATCGGTGAGTACTAATTTGTGTTTGTCGCCATTGGAGCAACGCCTTGCAGCAGGGTTGCTCCGTATCCTCCTGACTCGAGCTGGCATTGAGTCCAACCCGGTCCCGGAAGAATTTTTCTGCTGCGTCTGCGCAAAAAGGCTCCATCCAAACTCCACCTCGGTCAGGTGTAATACATGCAATGGATGGAGCCATCTTAAGACCTGCTCAGGCCTAAGACCCACAGGGAGTGGACCACGCTTTACGTGGCCCCATGTTGCCTGCGCAATACTGCGACACAAGCCTCTACGGCTGTGCAATCTGCACATAGTTCGCGCGTCGCGCCGCCACTCAACCAGAGTGGCCAACTGAGGACCTCTACAGTCAGGAGCTCAAACAGGCAACAAAGCTCCCACTCTGACTTGCCCCCCCAACTTTCATCCCGCTCCAATCCCCGTGCGAGAACCAATCAGCAACTCTTGGTCCCTCGCACAGTCTGTTCCGTGTGTCAGGCCGTCATACGTCGGAACGTCACATCAGTTAAGTGCAATTCCTGCGCTGGCTGGTGTCACTTCCCAACGTGTTCCGGCCTGCGCACCACACGTGAGTGGAGTGAATCCTACGATGCCCCATGCTGCAGGAGTCTGCCCCCGCAACTCACAACAGTAGCGTCGCCGTCCAACACCCCAGTGCGACAACCACCCCTGCGGGTTCTGCAGCTGCAACAAACACCACCTACACGTCACTCCCTCACCCCCAGGATCACCAACGGACACCCGCGACAAACCAGACTTCTCCAATTCAACTGCAACGGACTCCAGAGTAAGATCGAGGAGATAGTTGCACTTATGAATCGGGAACGTGTATCGATAGCTGCGGTCCAAGAAACCAAGTTAAACAGCCGCTCAGATCTTCTGAGTTGTGCAGGTTTCAACGTTATACGTAAAGATCGCGAGCGAGATAGTGGTGGTGGCCTAGCTTTCATATTGCACAACACCATGCAGTATCGTCTAATCGAAGAAGACATCGACCCCAGGAATACTACCGTAGAATGTCAGGGCATAGCTATCCGGTCAGGCGATGTCGAGCTCGAAATATTCAATATATACATCCCCCCAGTTTCATATTGCCCTACAGGATATCACCCGAATATAGGTGCGCTACTTCGTGGTGAAAACCGTATGGTACTAGCCGACTTTAACGCGCACCACGATCTTTGGCATTCCTGCCTGTCAAATGATCGTAGGGGGATGGAGCTGGGGGAACAGATTGACGACTCGACATTCTGCACAATGAATGACGAAACCCCCACCAGAGTTATGAGCACCTGTAATAGCTCGCCGGATATTACCATTGCTAGTGGTGGTCTGATAAATAGCATAACCTGGCGACCTATGCTAACTCTCGCCTCAGACCATCTGCCCATAATTATCTCGATCGATAAGCCTCCTGGTTGCGTTTCTGTGGACAACCGTACCTTCATTAACTTTAAAAAAGCTAATTGGGTCGGCTTCACGGAATTTACCGAGAGCACCTTCAACGCTCTACCCATTCCTACGGACGTATGCGTTGGCGAGCGTCAATTCCGCAAGGTGATCGCAGCAGCTACCGCTCGCTTCATCCCGGCTGGAAGATTAGCGGAAATCCGCCCCAATTTCCCAGCCGAAGCAGCGGTTCTAGCTAATGAGCGCGACACCTTACGCCATGCCGATCCCGGGGATCCCCGAATAAGGGATCTCAATTTGGAGATTCGGCGTATGGTAAATTAACACAAGCGGACGAAATGGATAGAGCACCTGAAGTCCTGCAACCTCTCCACTGGTGTGAGTAAGCTTTGGGCTACTGTCAAAGCTCTGTCTAATCCGAGGAGACATGACGACCGGCAGGGCAGTTTACACTGCACCCTTCGGTAGACAAACCTAACAGATGTGTTAACCGACGGCTGCGCAAAATGCCAAACAACTGCGCGCCACTTACTTTCACCGATGAGGAGGTTCAGGGTGTCATCAACAAGGCAAAATCGTCTAAATCCATTGGCCCTGATGGAATCAATATGCTAATGTTAAAGCATCTAGGCTCGACGAGAGTAAAATATCTCACCAAGGTCTTCAACCTGTCGCTCACCACTCTTCAAATACCCGATGTGTGGAAAGTCGGAAGAGTGGTCCCACTACTGAAACCTGGGAAACCCGCCAACAAAGGGGAATCTTATCGTCCGATAACTCTCCTCTCCCCAGTAGTGAACACACTTGAAGCCTTGTTACTCCCGACCTTCACTCACCACCTGAGCCTAGCCAGCCACCAGCATGGATTCCGTAAAGTGCACAGCACCACCACAGCACTTAGCGTCATAAACGCCCAGATAGTGCGTGGCCTCAACCAGAAACCACCCTGCGAAAGAACGATCCTCGTAGCGTTGGACCTGTCAAAAGCTTTTGACACGGTCAATCACACAACGCTACTGCAGTACATCGAAAAAACCACTCTCCCTCCAGGGCTAAAGAGGTGGACCATGAACTATCTGAACGGTCGTCAGTCATCCGTACTATTTCGAGGTGAAACAGCTAAACTGAGAAGAATTAAACAGGGGGTTCCGCAGGGTGGTGTCCTCTCCCCGTTACTGTTTAACTTCTATATCTCGAAACTTCCTCAACAACCAGAGGGGGTTTCCATAACCTCGTACGCAGATGACTGCACGAAACCTCCAACTTTCAGCCACCAAATCCACAGCGACCATATTCACAAACTGGACGAAGGAGTATAGACTTAAACTTAATATTGCAGTCGATGGTGTCAAAATCCCGACTGTCAATAACTCTAAGATTTTAAGCGTAACCTTCGATAGTCTATGCTCCTTCTCTCCCCATACGACCGCGATTATCGCCAAGGTACAGAGCCGCAACAAAATCGTCAAGTCGCTAGCCTGCAGCAGATGGGAAAAAGACAAAGAAACGTTGCTGGCAACTTACAAGGCAATCGGCCGGCCGGTCCTCAACTACGCAGCACCTATATGGTCGCCTGGATGCAGTGGTACGCAGATGAGGAAACATCAGACCTGTCAGAATACAGCACTCCGGACCACGACGGGATGCCTCTTGATGTCTCCCATTGAACACCTCCACAGTGAGACGCGCATGCTACCTGTAAAGGAGCGTAATCAACTCCTCTCCAAGCAGTTCCTGCAGGGTTGTTTCCGTAGGAATCACCCTTGTAGTCACCTGCTTGGAGCGGAACCGCCTCCCAGGAGCATCAAGAGGTCATTCCTCGACTATGTCGAAGACATCGAACAGTACGCCGACCAGACTTCGGACGCAACTAACTATCGACAGGCACTGACAGCCATTCACAGTGGAGCCATCAACACCTTCACCGACTCCCTTCCCGTTCTTGGAGTCAAACCACCACCTATTGCAGACGAGGAGCTCCAGTTGCCGCGAGAAACGCGAGTGACCCTAGCGCAACTTCGTTCTGGATACTGTAGCAGGTTAAACTCCTACTTATCCAGAATCGACCCCGACATACCGAATGTATGTCCTGCATGCAGCGAGTCTCCGCATGACACTGGCCACCTCTTTGCATGCCCTACAAACCCTACCTATCTAACACCCTCCTCCCTTTGGTCCGACCCCGTCGAAACAGCACGTTTCTTGGGCCTACCGTTAGATGACCTCGACGACAACGACGACAACACAAACAACCCTTACCATCCTAACGGGGATTAGCAAACCATTAACAACAACAACAACATGACGACCAAGTTTCATAATGAATATTTGTTTGCATGTTAACACATGTGAATTAGAATTTATATTCACACTTATATTCTTAGCATTCTGAATATAATGACTAATTCGCAAGCAAACCAGTAATCGTCTTTTGATTAACATTCATTTTTTTAATAAGGCGTAGTTTTTTTTCAGTTGTGTTTAAATCGTTGTACTAAATTCGAATATCATTGTAAATTTTATACAAATTCGAGAAAATTTAGAACAAATGTACCTCAATACCGATATCAGGTGTTATGCAAAACAATATTTTACTGATTGGTGACTGGGAATAGGAATGTTAAACTTATCAAAGCAGTTTGGTAAAGTTTATTTCGATACAACTCAAATTGACCTCTTCTCAAGAAATAAACTAGATTAATTTCTCACTACAAAATATTAGCCGTATTTCATATGATAACATAGTCTTTACAAAAAATGTTTCGAATAGATTTAGAGCGAAACCAATAAAATACGTTAGTCGTAGTAACACGAAAACTAATTAGAATTGCCTCCTAACGGCAAATCTTTACCCTTTAAATAATTTCTTTTAATTTTACCAATACTTCAACTGTATTTTTCGATTATTTACACATTATTACATAGTTTCTATAATAACCAAAATTCGGTTTTAAATAAGGGATGCAATTCTTAATGTAAGCAAATTAAAAAAAAAACATAAACTTTTATATATTACAGTCATTGAGAAAACTCGCAGTGAAAGTTCAAATTTTCTAAAAACTAAGCTTTGTGAACAAATATTTCTAATATATGTATATATTTATGTAGTGGGTTATACATATCTACGCATTACATAAAAAAGAAATATAATAATTGGAACGAATGTCTTATGTTTATGGGGACATTTTCTGATATAATACTTATTACTTTGAACGAACTTTTAATGATAGTGATGCTGTATATACACTGAATGCATCTTCAAACGCTCTTTAATCCTAAATTATAGTATCCAATTGTCTGGCCTGATGTAAAATCTTTTTTTGATGCCCGACTAAGGTTATACCCATGTCAGATAATTGTTGAGCCGTTAACCGAGATATCTATAATAAAAGGAAAAGTATATTATAAAATTTGGTAGTTATTTTATTTAAATCCAGTTATAGTATACAAATTAAGCAGTGAAAATAAAGAATATTAAATTGCGGTTTGCAAACACTAAAGGCTTGGAAATAGTTACTGAGTTTCAAATAAACAAACTTGGTGAATCCATCATTACATTTTAAACGTAATATTTAATTGATCACCATCTTATTCGGCACCTCATTAGCTAATTACAATCAAATCAGCAATAAATCACAATAAACATTAATTACTATCGAATCACGTTATTCTAATCGGAAAGTTCGCTTTTAGTTATAACTTAAGCTCACAATAACCTTAGCGGTACAAAGTTACGTAATAAAATCCATTACTTAGTACATGGAAGGGAAGGTGGACGAATAGTCGACTTAGTAACCCATTTCAATGAACGTAAGTTCTATTTCGTCAACAATAAGTAACTAATCATATTTTAGTATTTAAGATGTGCTTTTACTGTCATTAAAAATTTAACATAATAAATCAT
This sequence comes from Bactrocera zonata, assembly GCA_037783105.1. Lineage (NCBI taxonomy): Eukaryota > Metazoa > Arthropoda > Insecta > Diptera > Tephritidae > Bactrocera > Bactrocera zonata. The sequence goes on from JBAWJQ010006688.1 coordinate 1,082,132, forward strand.
ATACTCGGCACCGAGGTTGTCAAAACGATACATTTCATTTAATTTTTAAATTTTCACCAATTTTCACTAAAAAATTATTAAAATTACAACATTTCAGAGTCAATTATGTTTTGGCACTGATTTTTATTTAACTAACAAAATGTAAAAGGTGCTTTCTAAAGGTGAAAAAGTCTACAACCTCAAAGTTGTTATATTGCCAATCATGTATGGAAAGTGTAAATCACTATTATGAAATTATTACAAAACAAGTAAATGTAATGCAAGTTTTAAGATATAAATATACCTGTTGGGCAGTCACCAAATTAGCCTCATTAAAGTGCTGTGAGTAGCGGGACATTTTAATGTTTTCCAACCATAAGTCTGTACTTATAAAAATGTTGTGACCACGTTGTCCCTCTAAAATATGTGATCCATCGTTTTCGGGCGAATTTCTCGTTGTTAGCAGTGCTTGCGGTTGTCGGGCTAAATTATCCAATGTTGATACTATACTTGAAAACGTAGGTCGGTGAGTACGTTGCTTCTGCCAGCAATCAAGCATTAACTGATACAATGCTTCAGGACAATCCATAGGGGCCGGAAGTCTGTAACCCTTTTCTATACTCTTTATGACATCCTGAAAGCAACAAAAATGCAATAACTCGAATATCCTTATTATTCACGGGTGTTGTGGAATCCAAGACAGATTTGAATGGTTATCAAAATTGCAAACCAATTCTGATATTCGACAATGTTACAGAATCTGATTAGATTTTCGTCTTTTCGAGCATACGCAAAACCAAGATTCGAATCAACTGCTTACTAATGTGACAAAACTTGCAAATGAATACATTTGGAAGAAAGCCTATTAAAATGTTTAATGAGATTCATTTGGGTGTTACATTACCTTTTTAAATCTTCTTTTAATATCCGGATTTTTTCCAAAAACTCAATAATAAAGATATTTCGGGGTTTTTTCTTATGTTTGCCCTATAGAAATAAAGATAAATAATTTGGAAGAATAAAATAACTTGATTTCTTAACTTACATTTCAAATTTGTCAGCGAAGTTAGTCGTTTCTGATAGTAAAACCGATAAAATTCATTTCCGTGACACCCAAAACCGATACGAATTCTATTTCGAACATCAAACCAATAACATCTGAATTCATGACACCTACTACTTTTGTATCGGTTTTAATTCAGATTCCGACAACTATCAGATTCCACAACACCCCTGACTATTATACAATATAAATCACCTGGTTTGACCAGTTCCAATAAGGTCGTTCGCCATACGACATAACTTCCCATAAAACCACACCATACGACCATACGTCTGATGCCGATGTAAACTTACGAAAAGCTATAGCTTCCGGCGCTGTCCAACGAACTGGTATTTTACCACCCTACGGCATGTAAATCAGTGTTTGCTTTATCGTTTCTTTTAAATTTTTTATGAACATACCCGAGTTGTGTATGCGTCACTAGCATTTTCTATCTCACGAGATAATCCAAAATCTGCTATTTTACATATAAGTTGAGCATTCACAAGAACATTTCGAGCAGCTAAGTCACGATGGACATAATTCATGTCACTTAGATAAGACATACCACTGGCTATACCACGTAACATGACAATTAGCTGCAATGTTTGAAATTTCCCATCGTTGACTCGTAAAAACGTATCAAGGCTGCCATTTTCCATATATTCAGTAATAATCATAACGGGGTTAGAACGAGTTACCACTCCTTGAAGATATATAACGTTAGGATGATCAAATTGGCCCATTATCGATGCCTCTGTTAAAAAGTCACAACGCGCTTTTTCGGACGAACCTAAGGTCGAGGGTTATTGATCACCAACTTAAGTTTTTACAAAAAGCTAAAGTACCTGGTTTTAGAGTTTTTATTGCAACATCAATATCTTGAACAAAATTAGGGGGAATTTTTAAACGTCCACGACACACATCCCCAAACTCACCTCCGCCTAATATATAATTTATGTTATTAAAACATTTATATTTTACATTATACGCTATACCTATTATAGCTTCAATTGTTATATAATTTGCATCGATTTCCCGTGCGAATTCACGGATGGCTTGGTTTGGATCTTCATATGTATGAGGGTCGACATAACTCCGACTATTTCCAAATAAAGGCGTAGTCACTGCAAAAGTTTAGTTGTTTATTTTAATTTGTGTTTTATACATGCAGACACTTTTCCTAGAAATAAGCAACTTCTAGAATACACTGTTTTGAGGCGATACCACTATTATGTTGAGAACATAAATTTTAACGCCCTACTTAAAAACACCTTACTAGTCGAAAGCACCATAAGCAATCTGTTAATATACATTTATGTGCTTATAAACTACAATGAAATACTTTTTTTGCATTTTGACTAACTTTAGATATTAGTTAAAGATCTGACATACAAATATCTGTGAATCGCCAGGAATTTTTTCTTTTATAGTTATAAATTATAAGCGTTGTCAGGTTCAATTGAGCATGGTAAATAGCACAATATGTAATATGTTAGTAAGTTAGTATAGAATTAGTTTAAAAAGCCTGAAGTTATCAGAAGAAAACTAAAGCTTTCCGCAAATTTTTTTCTGCTCCAAACCATCTAAAAGACTATCTATATATTTGAGACATACACTAGGCGGAAAAGTCTAAGTACACGGTACCAATCAAAGCAACTCATTGAAAAAAAGGCTTTTAAATACTTTTTATAAAATTCAGTTTATTTTGTTTTCATTAAGGATATTAAAAATGTAATTTTATTAAAAGAAAAGTGAATAATTTTCAAACAATAACATTGTTGGCATTTAATCAAGAAGCTTGGAAATTTCTGTCGAAAATATTTTAGCCCATTCCTCGTGCAGTAAATCCTTGAGCACAGCTTTTGAGGTAATTGTGGGTTGGCAAATTTTTCATTCCAGTAAACCCATAGGTGCTCTGTGGAATTCAACTCTGGCAATTGCGGTGGCGTCCAAAGCTGGTTGGGAACGTTGCACAGTAAGTAAAGCTTAGCTATGTCTGCGGTATGCTTCGGGTCGTTTTCTTGTTGAAAGTCACTTCCAAGTCTGCGTTTTGCTTCAAATTTCTTTTCAAAATATTGATATATTAATGCTCCACCACCACTATGCTTAACAGTTGGAATCAAGTATTCCTTTTCAAATGCCGTGTCCGTTTTTCGCCATACAGTCTTACGCCCCTTGATTCCGAAGACGCAAAACTTGCTCTCATCGGAAAAGATAACGTTCTGCCAAAACTCCGGAGGTTTGCTTAAGTGTTCTTTTGCCAAAGCAATAGCGATATGAACGGCTCTTGCGTGCGACGTGACCATGATACCCTGCTCTCTTTAAAATTTTACGAATTGTCAGTGCAGAAGATCCTTTTAAATCTTTTTTAATACTTTTAGCAATTATGAATGCAGTAAGTCGCTGGTTTTGCTCAACTCTCCGCAAAACGTTACGCGTTTCACGCTCGGTTAGTATTTTTGTCCGCCCGGAACGGTGCCTAGATACAAAAATGCCGGTACCTTTGTAATTTTTATTCACTATACAAAAGTATGGAAGAAAGTGTTCTTAGAACAACCCAATCAATTTCACGGTATGCTTTTCTTTCTTCATGGAGTTTAAGTAATATTTACTTATCAGAGCGGCTTTGCCTTTAGGAGACATTGTATATACATATATTCTGAAATTAATTTCAAACTGAATAAAAAAAAATCTTTTAAAACTTCTTATCTTACAAAAAAAATAAAACTTTAACTTTCCGATACTTTTAGACTTGGTTATTATGCGGGTAATTCCCGTTTTACTAATTGTATGCAGACTTTTTCTGCGCTCCCAAATAGATTTTTTTTTTTAAATTTATTTATTGATTTAAATAATTTGCAATAGACTAGCAATAAGCATTTAATATGTTTACTCTCTAAAATATAGTATATACAAATAATTTTTAACAAAAGATATAAGCAAGTACTCAGACTTTTGCTGCCTAGTGTAGCTGGACTTTCCAACACTATATGGTTACCCAAGTTTATAGCAAAAAACTCTCCACACTGTTTAATAATAGATAATTTTTGATAGTAATCAATATAACCCCATTGTTACTGACTAATTCATCAACAAGAATTCAAATATATGTTTTTGCTTAGAAAGATGTTGGTATTACGGTTGAGCAAATAGTTTATGGAGGGTTCAAACTTAACATAACCTTTTATATTTTACATATTTTTATACATATTGGCTAGCATCGATTTCATAGCATTTTACTTTAAACCATGGAACAGATTAATTATAGAAAAAATAAAGACAATTATCAACGAAATTCTTCGCATAATTTAGTGTACGTAATAGTATCATTATCAAATTCTTTTATGTTGTTCTATTAAAATAGTTATAGATGTATATATGTACTATTGTTATAGCTAAAGGAAGAAGTTAGTATGACATATAATATTTCAAACGAATGAAAGATATTAAAAATGTTGGATGGTTCAGAAGCGCAAATGAAAATATTTTATCTACTAAGACAATTTAAATATACCCAATTTAACATAAACTTTATTAATATTGTAATATTTATGACATGCGGACCAATCATCATTTATTTACCCAATTTAGTATACTATACCCAATTTCATAAATAATAAATATAAAATTAAAAATTACCATTTGATTGAATGGTTTTAACGATTGGCGTAGTATCCATGGCATGAACTAAAATTTAGATAGAGAAAGCTATTGATAAATAAAAGTATTCATTAAATTAAATCTGATTCAACATATACAGTACAATTTTGTAATTTTTATACGCGTGAGTACATACTATTAGTATTTAATGAAATCTTCTCAGGTAAAATTGCGATGTTACAAGTAATACATATGAGATATATTGAGTATTCGAAAAAGTATTTTCGTATTTATAATCAAACTTCAACTTATTTTTTGATATTTATACTAATAAATAAATAAACAAATATGTGCCATATTGGTTGACCCCTTTTTGCCATTTTTCAGCTAGAGACATTATTCCATCAGTATAAAACTTTCCTCAGTATAAATCGAAATTTCCTGAACGGAAACGAGAGACCCTTGTTGTGCTACACCAGGGATGGGCATATTAGCCCTCAGTGGCATTTTGCCCGTGCGGGCACGAGTGCACATTTTGAGGGCTCGGTGAGGGGATCATCGCGGGCAAACATGAAGAGGGAAGTGAGAGCAAAGTATTTTACCACTCCATATTTACAAATGAGAGCAACGTATTTTACCACACCATGTTTACAAATGAGAGCGCGCGCACATATGGGAAGTTGCACTGTGGGTAATAACTGTAAAATTGCCTAACAATTCTAAGTTTCTTTGTAACTACTATAAATTTTTAAAATGTAAGACAAATAACAAAAACTATAATGAGTATTTAATTTTAGTAATAATTTTTTTAATATGTCTTTATAACAGCATGTAATTTAGTTTATTTGACATAATAAATTCTATGTTTGATTTAATTTCATTTACTGTAGCTACATGCATTATTGTACCAAAATTTAAATTAGATAACCTACATCTTATTAAATGTTTGTTTAATTTCATTATTGAAAAAAATTGTTCACAAGTGTAGGTACTTCCAAACATAGATACATATAATTTTCGAAGAAAAAAATTTCAAACATGGATATTTCTTTAAACAAAGATCTTTAAAAAAAGTAGTTCTGTCTGAAATTTGCGCAAACTTATTTTTAAAAGAGTCGAGCACTGCAGATCTATTAAATATATACATAGCAGAGCTTTCCTGACTTAAATACTTTTCTTCCCATTCCACATTAAATGGACTAATTTTTTTTTTTAAATTTTGGACACTGCCTTTACTCGCTGATAACATTTCGGCACATTTAAATTATAATAATTTCAATTTCTGAACCACTGTTTCTTCAAACGCATATACACAAATGAATCTTATGAGAGCGCAATACTACCTTCTTCTACCGCCCGCTTACCGTAGAATTTCCAACGACTTGGGGTTTACCCCGTAGAAACGACTCAGCAGATTACTCTCTCACAACGCAGGGTTGCCAGTATCGATATACTGTAGTAATTATAAAAATTGTCTTCAATATATTTGAAATTTTCTTAAACTAACTCAAAATTAGGATCGAATGCTATTATTTATAAATATATAAACTAGTTTTACTAGTTTGATTTCAGTTTTGGTATTTTATATTATGAAAAATTATAATTGAAAAGTTAGATGTGTGCAAAACTACATATGCGTATTGAGTAATGGCAACATTGTTCGAATGAACACGAGAACAAAACGCCTGCCGCTCGTAGCGGAGGGAAAAGCGAAATACGATGTTTCTCATAAACTCTCTGCCATTAGTGTTTGTATTCTATTTATGTGCTTAGCCACTCTCAATCAATAATGCCATACCGCGCAAATATATTTTTATTTGATGATATCTTATATTTTTGAAAATATGTGTTCCCTTTCTATAGCGCGAATTATTATTTTAATACATTTCCAGAGACAACTTACATTTTTAAAATTTAACAGAACAATTATAGAAAAAAACCTAAATTCTTTGAATATTTTGATAAAACAACCAAACTGAAAATATCACAAATATTAATATATATATATGATATATATTTATATAAGCATTTTCATTAAATTATATATATATATATATGTAATATATTATGGTCTCAAGTATCTTTTTTTTTTGCATATATATAAAACAGCCTTGCATATGTACGTATGAAAGCCCACAACTTGAGAAAAGTTTTCTCAATTGTAGCTAAAATGAATTTTTACCACTGGCATCACCACCATTAACTGTTCTATCTCATGTATAGTGGTGTGAACAAAATAGGAACAACTATAGGTGTTGTGAAGTTTTAAAATGTGCTGTTTTCTTATTAAATAAAATTGTTTTTAGATACAAGTGTAACTTATATATCTTTTCCTAACAGTGATTAGAATTTCCCACCATGCAAAGGTAAATAAAAACAAATTTTAATGCGAAACTCTAAACCCGGCAAATTATGTTTACCTTTTTTTGTTCACACAACTGTACAATTCCGATATAAAGTAAACTTCCGCTCTTTAATTTGTGTACAATGTCAGTATTGCCGCAACCACTCTGCGATGAACATTAAGTTACGGAGGAATGTGATTGATTTTTTTCGCAACTTTTCGCAACTTGTTATGCCCTTCTCTCCATAAACTGATATTCCCCTCATCTAGCCCCCGTGCGCACTTTGCTAACTTTGCGGGCTAAAAATGTGCCCATCCCTGTGCTACACGAACTGATACAGCATCGTCTCCGTAAACTTCACAAATATCATTGGTGACTTGCGTGGCATTCTTCCTTTTTTATACAAAAATTTAAAAATATAGCGAATTTCTTCATTATTTCCACTCATTTTTGAACTGCTCTAACCTTTTTCCAACTTCTTCGAATTTAATTTTTGTTTTTGGTTAAATGAAGCTTAAAATCTCACCTTTCCAACACTATATGGTATGACACAAAGTGATTGGTAGCACCGGAGATATACGACTGCAACATCTATTGACAAAATACGAAAAGACTTTTTCAACTACCCAATAAGAGTTGCGCTAGCTTGAAATTGCTAGTTTTGATTTTTAAAAGATGGTAAAATACTCGTGCTACTGGAATAATGAAATGACATGTATTTGTAAAATGATCTCACTCTATCGAAACTTACTTATAAAATATACCGGACATAGCACAGTCCCTTTTGGAGTAACGAAAACCTTGCTATATAGGACACCCTTACCCCAATTGCATCAAATTAGAAACGGCTGTCATGGGAACGGCAGCTCGCAGTCCGGCTCCGAACAGGAACTGTTTGGAGAGAAGAGTGTTAGGCTCTTTTACAGGACGCATGCGAGCCTCACTGTGTAGATGTACGATGGGGGACATTAGAAAATACCCTGTTATAGTCCACAGTGAGGCGTTCTGGCAGGTCTATAATTTCTTGCTCCAATTCTTGCCAGCCAACGACTTGAGGATATCTACATTTTTTCTATCTCGGTTGTGTGTGGATTGCAGACTGTCATATGAAAAATCTAAAATTTTAGGATTGTTTACCGTCGGAATTTTGATATCATCGACGGAAAAGTTGAGATCCAGTCTTTACTACTGGGTTTAATAGGGTGGCCGTGGATTTGGTAGGGGACAGTTTTAGCTTTACCACTCCGGCATAGAGATTAACACCCCTATTCTGTGCACTTAACAAATTCAACATATCTCTAATTTGTCAAAATTTTAAATTTATCAAGCATTTCGTATTCTGTGCCTGAAATAAAAAGCTCCTTTCTTTGTAAGTTGTTAAGATGTCAAATGCTCTCGACAGTGCTCGTTATATTTAATTCATAACGCATATGCACTGTCTGATTGTGCATCTTGTTGTGAAAATGGAAGATATTTTACTTTTATTATTATTGTTAAACGAAGATGAAAATTGTGAGACTAGGAATCGCGCGCGGCATTTAAAATCCATTTTCTGTGAGCGAGAATACCTTTGGGAAAAACATTTGAAAAAATTGATGAACTAGCCGCACAAAATGATCAGAAAACGTCACTACCTTTAACTGTAATGGTTCCAGCAGCTTTGAACTTCTTTGGACACGGCTCATATCAGGAAATGTGTAGGTAACTACGTCAACATGCCCATGACTCAGTCATTCCTTTCGAGAAGTGTACGGGCTGTAGCAAAACTTATTGTGAAGGTGAAGAGAGGAGAAATAAAGTTTCCCAGTTCAAAAGAGGAAGAAATTTTTATAAAAACGGGGCAAGTTTTATTGTAATGCAAATAATAATATACTAATTTAAGGTAATTTACTTTATATTCCAGATTTTTTAGAAAATTTGGAATGAAAAGGAGCATAGGAGCAATTGACTGCACGCAAATTGCTATTAATATAATTTGAATAGAAATGTGCTGTTTCTATTTACATTATTTTGTTCACCACACGTGTGGGGAAAAGCTTTGCGAATTGAAGCTTTTACTTTTATCAAGATTGGCACAGAATACCAAAATATTTCGTGCTTGATAAATATTTGAGTTAATTTTCAATATTTTATTAATTTGTCAAGTGCACAAATAGGAGTGTAAATGTTGATCAGACTGGAAGTCATGCTGCTAATTGAGCCCCATTGGATCGCAGAAGTACTTTCGCGTATACCGCGGATTAGAATAACCGTAGAACCGCGGAACATGTCTTAAGATAGCTGCAACCACTGGATGTGTTATATCAAGTCGAAGTGGAGTTATGGTAAAGCTTCTAAATGAAAACTCAGTAAAAAAAATTCATTCTCTGGGGTCCACTTTAGAGGAGGTATCCTGCAGTTGGACTGCCAGGACGAGAGGTCTGCTGTCTGGCTGATGGAGATCGCTCTCAAGCTGGTTAGGTGGGAAGGCCCCGTCCTCTGCGCAAAAACGGGAGACGACATTCCGCTCATGTACACATTGACGGTGTTTCTCCCTAGATGCGCAGGCATGCTATATGAGTTTGCTCTCGGGGTCAAAAAAAAACCAGAACGAGGAACTTAGTACATCGAGGTCGAAGACTCCGGATAGCAGGCTAAACCTTTGTATAGACGATGAGTTATTCGAATACATCCCGATAGGAAACTACACTACAGGATCAGCCATGAGGCCATATAAGCTTAAAATGCCCAAAGAGAGCGGACAACGGAGAAAATTCTAGTGGATGAGGACGCCACTCATCCCGGCGCCAACACGTTAAAGCAAGCTGCGACCCCTGAGACCCCCGTTCCCACGATAATTGGGTCTATGTAACCGGAATGGATCCGGATTCTTTTCTGGTGCTAAACAACAACAACTGCTGAAACCTGGAAGTCCCTAGCATGAAGGCATGAGTGGTGCTACTCTCCACGCAGAAGCTTCTGAAGGGGCTAAACTATTCGATGGATGGCAGCACGCAAGACGGTAAAGATGAAGACCGGCTCCTCATGGGACCGATCCAGTAGTAACTGTCAACGTGGAAGTTGTCCAGGTGAACCTGCACGACGTGGCATAAGCCTCAGCTGTAACCGGTCATGTAGCCAAACCGACACTGCTTCATATGACAACAGAATTGTGTGGTAGATGTAAGACAATTTCATAAAAGAATTAATTGGTGTAATGCCATTAGCCCTTCTCCCAATGGACAACATTACCAAAAAGGTAAACTTCACCAAGAAGTTCAAGGTTACCCTTAGTATAGCTGAATGGAATGATTACACTCCCGAGCTACTGCTTAAGCATAGTACAATCAATTCGTACACCAACGGGTCGAGAACGTGGGGGCAAAGTGGTGCAGGAGTCGTAGGATCACGGACCAAAATCACCACATCTATGGGAAGTTTTCCGAATATTTTTCAATCAGAAGTCTTTGCTATAAATCGTCTATATATCTTCTCTTAAGGTTGAATGTCCTAGAGAGTCTAATGGACATACTTATGGTACATTACATAAAGAGCCGATCAACAGAAACTGACCTACACGAAGTAGTAAATGTAATGGAAAGTCATTACACCTCCAGCAATATACAAAGACAGTCATTTACTGGACACAGAAGGAGACTTTAAGAATATAAAGATAAGCACGTTCATTGAGTCTCTCGACACAGGGCGGCATAGATGACATGATGTGCAGATGGATTCAATCGATGTTTATGAAATGAATCATTATAGCATCACACGGTTCAGTGACACGAACACTTAGGTGGCAATTCAGTCTTGAGTAGTATACCATTAATCTAACTCGGAAGTAGTAACGAAAACAGTAGCTTATGTAAACGATATACTGATATTGGTATTAGGGCTGTTTCCTTTCAAAATCAATGAGGTTATGGAAAAGTCTTACGGAAGTTTCACCTATAAGCCACGAACAACGGACTAGGTGTTAACCTTAATAAAAGGAAACTAATGCTATTCACGAATAAAACCAAACTGTCTCAAATTCAACTTCCCTCACTCGGTGAAGATACAACTTCTCTACCTACCACAGCGAAACATATGGGTGTCGAGGTATATACCAACACTTTATGTGGCGTATTAAACGTGCAAAAAGATACTCAGCAGCGACCAAATATAATCACGTGGGTGCTTACGGCCGTCACTAGACCATTACTTCCTACAGCGCTGGTTTGGTCATCATCATTAAATTAACAATATATCAGAAAATTAAACATAAGAAAGTGGCTTATGTTCTCCCACGGTTGGACTTCTATAGGGACTTCCAGGTAAAAATATTTTCTATACGTGAATGAAGAAGAGGTTAAGTAGGGGAGAGGAATACAATCCAAAATGAATTGCCGTGTAGGGACAGGGTCATACTCCAATTGGTTTGATATCTCTCAATATTTCTGTCCACCAAACTCATTTTCAAAACGGATGTACTAGGCTTGGAGAAGGCCTGTGAAGTTCGATAAAACAACTATTAGCACAGACAGCCATGCGGTAGTACTATGTTATGTTACTCCAATGTAGTAAACCCAGCAAGAATGGCTTTAAAGCTGACTGGCAGCTCAACTCAACTTATCCACAATTTGGGTTTCCGGTCAAAAGAAATTTTTCGGAAACGAAAAAGCAGACGGGTTGGCTAAGTCAAGAGCTTTTCTAGACGAATCCGAGGCAGAAACAACACTGTATTCGCTAAGACCGATAAAGAGGGAGCTCAATAGACAAATTAAACAAATCGCCTAAAATAGATGGAACTCTACAACCAAATGCATAGTATCGGAACAGATGGGAGCAAATTATGAAAAAACCTCATCTAATGACTTATTACATAGGTCCAGGAAAGGTATATATGGACTAACAGCTATCATAAGGTGACACTGGCCATTTGGAGAACATGGCTACAAAATGCGTATGCCCTGGAATAGCACTTCAAACAGAACTCGACGGAAGCAAAGGCACTTCTTCTGTGAATGCCTAGCTCTATCACATCGATCTTTTGAGATCTATCAGATTCCAAACCTTGAATTTCTATCAATAAAAAAAAAATAACGAAGATAAATAGTTTCATTGAGGGCACTGAAATGGGATGAACACAACAATCGAACGGTATATCAAGATCTAACGTTAGTGTAACAATGCTACCAGCGCTAACTGAGCCCGAAAGCACTTCTATAATACAACAAATCAACTCTTTTACCGGCAAAATTCTTTTCGCCGCCTCCTAGGTGAATTAATAGAACTCTCCCTGACTACGACATTCAACACCTTACCAACTAGATTATGGACGCAATGGACTTCAGAGAAGCTCTTAGCTATTCACCTGAGCTGTTAACACTTGTGGTAACTAACTCGTACACACTGAATACTATCCTCGGAGTTTAACCACCACTTATAGCAGAAGAACAGGTCGAGTTACCTCGGAAATTTAGAGTCCCCCTATACAATTGGTCCTGTATACTATGGTTTGAACTTAATTTTAATTTATCTAGAATTAACTCCGGCATTCCAAAAATATGCCTTGCATGCAAGGAGTCCTGGTGTGACTTCTGCTCCCTGTTGTTGTTATTGTTGTCATAGTCGTAACAGGTACCTAATCCTCGTTAGAATGGTATATATTAGATAAGTTGTTATCGACGTCATCCAACGGTAGGCCCAAGAAACGTGCTGTTTCGACGGGGTTGGCGTATTGTTTGTTTGTCGTCGTCTGCGACCACTGCGTCCAGGTGACCATATTGGTGTGGGGTAGTTAAGGCCTGGCCGGCCGATTGTCTTGTACTTTTTCCCCATGTGTTACCGGCTAGCAATTTGGGTATTTTGTGGGGCTCTGTACTTTGGCGATAATCGATAACCCTTACCCTTTCAATAAATTCTTTTCGAGCAACAATTAATGATATGATATATAATGATGCATTCTTTGCTTAAGGGATCGTCTCAGTGTGAAATTTTCGAATTTTTTTGTTGCAATATCGGATGGTACACTACAAGAAATATTCTCTCAAATTTTGAAAACGAAATTCAATTTACGACGGTCGCTACAGCGTTTCTTATAGAAATCTTTAAACGCGTTTTTCTCAGAATGGTATTTTTCAAAACGTTTTTCACTCTCAAAAGAAGAGTTTTGCAGATATTTAGTACCAATTTGGAGAGAATATTTTTAACGTCATTCTCTATCGCTGCTATGGATGCTTATCGTTTTTTCTTTACTTTTTGTTCAAACCGCCGCCATTTTGTCAAATTTCAAAAAAAAAAAATAATAATAATAATAAATTACGCTTCCAAAGCGCGATAGCTTCTTACAGATTAATAATTTTTTTGAAATTTTTTTAGACCAAAATAGCAGCCACAATCGTTGACATCGTACAAGAACTTTTTTTACGTGTAAATTCAACAATTTATTTAACTATAGTACACCCAATAAATAAACATATAACAAATCATTTTGTATTCTTCATGAATGTATTTATTTATAAAACAAATAGTTAATTTCAACATTAAAAATAAAATTCGCGAAAATCAGTGATTTTTCGGAGGGTTACACTGGGAGTTGCTATTTGCCTCCCAGCATAAATGATGACATATTATCGATTGTCTAGTGGCTACTGCCCGAAGTAACCTTAATCCTATAATAGTTGGCGACTTTAATGCCTGTGCTAGAGAGGGGATGCAAAAAAAAAAAAACGAATAGAAGAGCCAAATCCTTACTAGAAGCTTTTACTTTTATACCTTGGCGAAACATATTGGACTGATGGCTATGAATGCTAAAAACATGTCGTATACTCCAAATTACAATTTTGGATATGAAAAAAGTACTTAAATATAAAAGCACATTGTTTATTAAACGCAACAATGAAAAACCTTACAACTTTTTTTAATAGTTTAGATTTTATACGAATGAAATTACAAGTACCCCAAATATAAACTGCGACAAATTATATTGGACTAGTCGCAGTTTGTCGAGATAAGGGTCGAAAATCTCGTTATTTTCTGAGAATTTTGTGTTCTCTACGCAATTCAAACAACGACATAAAAAATCAGCATCTTTTTAGTCTTTATATAAAAAGTTGTGACGCGATAAAATTCTACCTGTTTCGAAAAAAAATAACAAAAAGTGGCAATGGCTGGAAACAAACATTAAATTCAATTAAAAAAATTAATTATTAAAGACTACAAGAATGAGTTGTCACAGAAAGACATTTGTAACAAATTTTATGTCAGTAAATCAACAGTAAGCTTTATTATAAAAAATTAAGAAAAGAGGATATATGAGAACTCACCACTGTGAAGGACGACCCAAAGCTAAAACGCGACATGACGATTCAAAAATACTTAGAGAACTAAAAAAGTATCAATATAAGTCGGTAGCGAGCGTGGTTAAAATCTTAAATGTGAAAGTTAGCAGCCGTGCGTATGCAGCTGGCTAAAAAGTTATAGGGCAGCTAAAAAGCCCTTTATTTCAAGAAAAAACAAGCCTGGTTAAGCTTTCCACAAGAAGTTATTAACCTTATATCTTCCATGCCAAACAGATGCAGTGAAGTAAATAAATATAATGGTTATGCTATAAAATATTTAAAAAAATATCTAATATAAATAATCATTATACTAATATGTTTTGTCCCCCTGAATATTTAATATGTTTAATTTATTTCGTATAAAATAACATGAAGTCAAATAATTTCTAAGGTTTGGTATGTTTTCATAAAATAAATAATTATTCTTCAAATTTGAGTGATTTTTTTTAATATTTAAAATGATAATTGTGAAATATAGGAGATTTTAATGTAATTCGTAGGTATGAGCCCAATATGTTTTGTTCGACACTCTTACGTCTGAAAGTGGCGAGGTAGAGTTTTGTTTTACTCATATCTTACAGAAAACGACTTTTTCAAAGCATATTTGAAACGTTTCAAACATGCGAATTATGTTTTATGCGATAATTGCGGTGGGAAGACAGTTGAAAACTTAGAGGATAAGTTGTTCTATTGTCCTCAATGTGAGCAAGATGCGTAAGAACTGAAGAGTGTATTCGATATGGACCCAACCACTGAAAAAAACATAAAAAAAAGTGGAATGCGGTGTGCGAAATATCCGCCAAAATAATAAAAACTCAAGGAGCCCGAGGCAACACCGGAGAAGAGAACTCCAAAACTAAATGGCCCACTAGAACGCGAACCAAACGAACACATATCAAAACAACCACATCATAAGGGAAGGGTTTGGCGACGAACATTGCATGGGGCGAGATCCGAGACAAACAGGGGGTGGGGTAAGAGGTTTTTTCTGTTCGGATTAAGGTTCCACACTGACATAGGCTTTCGATGATTCAAAGAAATACGTTAAAATAAAATGTTATTAGTTACTTCTCATGTGGATTTAAAAAAAAATTACATTGACACTTTCTGTATCGAAAACTTACACCCGCTTAAAAAGACTTATCTTTAAAAATCGCTGGCTCGTAACCGGGTTTAACACTTTGCGACCGTATTAATTATACTATATATTTGGGTGTCATGCTGGTCGTCATTAATTTTCGTTGAAATATCAGTAATACACAATATGCAAGATTGTGAAGGAAAATGCAATTTATTAATTCTTCTCAAAACTTAAGATACATGTTATATAATAATATGTTTAAATTTATATAAAAATTATATTTTATAGTTCTTCATCGCGTAATATCTTTCAAATTAGTCTCCAATATGAAGCCCTGGGTTTCGAGAACATTTGTCACAAAAATAATTAGTTTGACGTGTTCCGCTTGAAATTTTTGTGTTTGAATCTAAACTGCGCGCGTCGAAGGATTTGGAGAATTATTTTTTTTTAGGTTGGTAGTACTGTCAGTCACATCTATGTCAAATTTCATGTCAAAATATTCATTAGTGTTTGAGATACGTGTCGTTTTGTGAGCTGCTAAAAGTGAGTTTTTCGTTTTTTGCCATGTCGAAATTTGTTGAGCAAAGAATTTGCATTAAATTTTGTTTACGGAATCAGTTTTCTGCTGAGGATACATTGAGGATGGTGCCGGAAGCCAATGTTTACAAGTGGTATAGTGAGTTCCAAGCCGGCCGTGAACGTGTCGAAGACGAAGAGCGTCCAGGGCGACCATCAACCTCAACCGACGATGCTCACGTTCAACAAATCAAAGATTTGGTTTTGAAAAACCGTCGATTAACAATTAGAGACCCTGCCGATAGAATTGGCATATCAAAAGGCTCAGACAATACCATTTTGAAGGATGTTTTGGGCCTCAAGCACGTCAAATCTCGACTGGTACCGAAAACATTGAATTTTTTGGAAAAAAAGGTGTCGCGTTGAAGTGTGTGAAACGATGCTTTCCGACTACCAGGGTGTCATGAAATGCATTGTAACTGGCGATGAAACTTGGATCTATGCTTACGACCCCGAATCAACCGATCAATCGAGCGAATATCGTGCCAAAAGAGAACCGAGACCAAAAAAACTGCGCCAAAGTCGCTCAAAAATCAAGGTCATGTTGACTGTTTTCTTCGATTATCGTGGTGTTATGCATTATGAATTCCTTCCAACCGGTCAAACAGTCAACAAGGAATATTATGCGTCGTTTGCGTAACGCTGTCCACCTAAAAGGCCGGAATTGTGGAAAGACAATTCTTGGTTTTTACACCACGATAATGCACCATCCTATACTGCCCTCGTAATTTGTGATCATTTCGCCAAAAACTCAACCCATATCGTTCCGCAACCACCGTATTCACCTGATCTGGCGCCGTGCTACTTCTAGCTGTTCACCAAGCTCAAAAGACCGCTCCGGGGACACCGTTGTTATACGATAGAGGAGATTCAAGCCGCAGCGAAGACGGAACTGAAGGCCATCCCAGAAAGTGACTACCGCCAGTGTTTCGAAGATTGGAAAATCCGTTGGCATAAGTGCATTGCAGCGGGAGGGGATTACTTTGAAGGGGATGAAATGGATTTGGAGAATAAATAAAGAATTTTCAAAATAAATACAATGTCACCTTATTTTTTGGGCACAGTAGATATATGGGTGTCATGCTGGTCGGAATTAATTTTCGTTGAAAAATCAGTAATGCACAATATGCAAGATTGTGAGAGAAAATGCAATTTATTAAGTCTCTTCAAAACTTAAGACACATGTTTTATAATAATATGTTTAAATTTATATAAAAAATTATATTTTATAGTTCTTCATCGTGTGGTAACATGTGTCACAAAAATAATTAGTTTGACGTGTTCCGCTTGAAATTTTTGTGTTTGAACATACGGAACAATTTTTAATTTTTACATCTTCATATTACCGCAGTATATGGAGTTTTCCATTTAGCCTTTCCTCGGTATCTGAGGACGATGGTTTTCCAAACATAAAAAGTGACATAGGCGTCTTGATTTCCCTTGTTGCTGACTCTAACCCCCAGAAAAAGATTTTTCCCCATCATTTATACGATTTTCCTATACAACCATATGAACTTGCATATTGATCACTTTTATCGACACCTCCACTACAAACTGTATCTTATGATAACTTTTGGTTGGCAAATGTTGACGGCGCTATCTCCTTTTAATAATAAAATATTACTTGATCGATAGATGGCAACTTTGTGGTTGAGAGCAGACATACGGTCGCAAAGGGTTAAACCCATAGTATCTTCGGCAAAGTTGGTCAGAATGATCCGTTTTTTTTGGCCCCCAGTAAATCGACCTGCTCTTGCTGTAGCGGCAGAATTGTGTTCAATTGACAGTCCATGGACGGATAAAAACTTCAAGTACGTTCCGATTACGTAGACCTGACTGTCGTGGGACACATCGACTCGCTCTAAGCAGTCAAAGTTTCTGACTATATTTTTTGGAAATATCAGAACTGTTATCTGTACTTTACAGCGTTCGCAACTTCGTTGAAGAATACTTAAATTAAAACAAAAAACATTGGAAACAAGGAAATACTGTCGCTGGCTTCACAACACAATCAGGTTAATATTACAAATTTAGGCAGATATACAGCGTAAATTTTAATTGTTGATGTACGTAACAGAAACAATTTTAAATATTTAATTTGAGTACATATCATAATTGAAATCAGACGGAAACATTTTTAGTTATGAATTGATATACTATATGTCAAATCAATTAAAAACAGTATATGATGAACATTACCTTCATTGCTAGCGTAATCCAGAGGCAATGGCAAGTGATTGCTCGACTTTTTGTCAAGATCATCTTGATTTTTCGACCGCAAGAACAAAACTGTTGCAACAATCACTAGTACTAATATAAAAACAAGAGCAACAGTAGCACCAGCAACAATTCGCATATGTATAGAGTCATCGTATCCTAGAAATGTAAAATTAGGTATTAACATAAGACAGAAATAAATTTTGTGAATATTGTGCCACTATTACATATATATGTACGTACTACGACAAAAGTCTGCTTATTGATAAAATTAAGGGACAAGATTACAATAAGGCATCAGGTGTAAACAATGATAGATAAATTGCTAAATCAATGTTTTAAGTAGGTTTAAGATGATACAATGAAGTGCCAGTGGAAAGAAAAGTTGAAAGCAGAGCCAGAGAAAATATGTATTAAATTAATTACAAGTAGAAGTAATAATGTAATAGAAATGTATTATAATATTTTTAGATTGTCAGTGTATACCATAATATTCGAACTTACAACATGTTTTTTATTTACCTGAATTCATGCTCTGGTGTGTTTGCGCATAAACTATGTTACTGTAAGTGCCATATCCATTCAATGTTTTGCAACGAACTTGAAACCCATATTCCGTATTTTCAGTGAGTCCTTCGATATGAGCTCTAGTTTCCTTTGTATTGAATGCAGTTTTATTAACTGAATCCAGCTCCGGTTTGGGAAACCAACGCACCTCATAAAATTCAATAGGATAATCACTTTGCACAGATTTGTCCCATACCAAATCTACTTCGCTACTTGTGGTCGCAACAACTCGAACATTAAATACAGTGGACAGGATTGCAGACTCCGTCTTGAATGTAATTTCGGCATATTCAGTTTTTATTTGATTTAGATCAAAAGCCTGATTGTTAACTAAACTAACCGGTGATTTTACATTAGTAGACATTAAGGGATTTTCAGGTGTAGTATTGAAAGATCCAAATTGGGCGGTATTTTTATTATCTTCGGAAGAATCGTTGTAATTATTGTCCGCCTCCATCAGGGTTGAAAGACCGTTCAGAGAATGTATTTGAATTGTGTACGTTGTTACTGGTTCCAAATTAGTTAAGGTTAATTTGGTTTCATTAAATGAATCTGATGCTGGATTGTACACAACGTTGGAGGAGCAGGACAGACATCGTACTTTATACACAATTTCACTGCGATATTTAGTTTTTTTCAAAGAAAATGATGATTCTGATAACTCCCTTATGGGCACATTCCAAGATAGAATGGCACTTGTTTGGTCCACAAATAACAAAGTCAAATTTGTGGGAGGTCCAGGCGGTTTATAGCAAGGCATATGCTTTCCATCATGTGGATGTCGATAATAACCAGGAAGGCATTTACAAAATCCTGCTGCTAGATTTAGCGCATTTGAATTAGGTGGGCATGGTACACATTTATTAACATCTTTTGAACGAAATTTCCCTATCGGACATTCTTAAAAAAAAATTATTGAATATTTTGTTTTCATATAATTTGGAAAAGTGCAAAATTATTACCATTACAGGTTTTATTTATGAAATCTGGCTCATATCCAACCTTGCATTGGCAGCCTCCAGTTAGAATTGTCCATTTGCCATCACCTTTACACAGGTATGTAGGTGTCTCATATGGTTCCGCATTTTCAATACAGGTGCCATTTTGTTTTTCAATTATAGTAATTTCTCTTCCCGTTGGCGTTTCATTGAAATGAGCAAAATTTTCCGTTACTGCTGGACAAGTAATATAGTAAACCTTTACTGCTAACACACTTATGCAGGCTCCTTGATCACGGAATGCAAAATAAACACCTTTCTTTGTTACGGCAATACTTTTGACTTCAGTGTTTATATCAACGTCAGAATTTTGATTGAAACGGCCTTCTCCTGCAGCTATACGTGCTATTAAATTAAAGACAAGTTGGAAACATGTAATTTTCGATATATAAGAATGTATTTTTACTTACCGATCAACTTATAACTATCGGTTTGCCAGGGTGGAGGTTCTCGAGTAGCAGCATCAAATTCATAAAATAGAAGGCTAAACGTTTCTTTACAGGAGAGTGCATTTCCTAAAACACGAATAAACTCATTTTCCAATATTAAATATTATTTGACTTTACCTGGAAATAGGGAACAATCACGTATGGTAAACTTAATTTCAATGTATAGTCTGTTTGCAGGTCCTCGGTCGATAAAAGGAGACCATAACCAATTATTGACATTGTTATATGCAACATCGCAAACGACATAACTTCGCCAATTTATACCCTTTACAAAATCTGTAAATGATTCCTCAACCCACTGCAATTATAATGCATATAGAAATGGACACCAAATAAACACAATAAATTATATGTACCCCCGGTGTCTGAGCTTGCGGTCCATAAGGATACCGAGTCCACTCCAAAGTAGCTTCTCTTGTTGTATCCAGAAGAATAACTTTAAATGTATCAGAAAATAGCAAAATATAGATTATGACTAAACTTAATAAAAAACTAATTACCTTGATCGGCTAAAACAACATCAAAGTGAAATACGAAAGTAAAAATCGCAAAAGCAAATAATACTTTGCGTACTTTCATTATTAGGAAATTTAATGGCGCTTTCGATGAATTCAATACATAAGTTCCTTCTGTCGATGTTATTCTGGTCAAAATTTTTATGAGCAATATTTTCTTTATAATTTCTATAATTTTGATAACCAACATTTTCTGGCTGGAACTTTCTAATTTTGAAGGTGACAATAACGACTTATTTGATACATAATATGATGATAAAGTAGTATTTGCCCTTGATGTCAAAGGCACACTATTTGTAAATAACGTCACATTGGAAGAATATATTTTTGATCTGGAAGTACATATGTATGGTTCAGCACTACCCAAACTGTCGTTATTGGGTGATTGTATCGAGCACCTCTCAGCGACAGAAGACAGTTTTGATTGGAGTCTTCTTAATTTAAAATTAGGGTGACGTACAACGGTCTCTAAATTCTTATAGAAAGCTTCTCCTATATTCTCTATAGAAAAGGTTTTAATCGTCGACGTTGCAGGTCCTCTCGTTATTATAACTTGATGGTTGGTATTTCTTTTTTCATTACATTGCAATGTGACACAAGTTGGTTTGAAATGGAGACCTAATATTTCGGCGCAATCCATTGAAAACATTCTGAAATTCATGAACATATCATTGTACAAATATTTAGTTGGTATGTTGTGATCAAGGACTGAAATAAACTTAAGAAATAAAAGTTTTTAATGTTATAAAAAATAACATTATTCTACAATTAAGCTAACAATGTTTGGAACTACTGAATAAAAGGCATGAGATTTACCTTCAATAAAAATAAATCAATAAAATATACTATATACCAGAGCTTTGGTGTTGTAAATTGACAAAATGTTGTTAAATATTTATGGAGAATTTTAAATCATATAACGGTAGGTCCAGGAAATGCTGTTTTGACGGGGTCGGACCATTGAGAAGGATGCTGAGTGGGTTAGCTGGGCATGCAAAAGAGGTGGTTACAGTCATGCGGGACTCGCTGCATTCTATAAATAAATTTGGTATATCGGGATCGATTCTGGATAATTCAGAGTGAAGTGCGTTGCGTCCAAAGTCTGGTTGCCGCACTTTCTACCGTCATCGACGAAGTTAAGGAAAGATCTCTTGATTTTCTTGCGACTGCCTAGACCCCAGTTACGGTTTCGGTGAAGTTCGCCCTCTCACATGGTGGTTTTTGGTTCAGGCCATGAACTATCTGGGTGTTTCGCCTCTGCCTTGCCATGGTGCATAGGCTTAACTAGCAAGGCATACTCGGCACCTCCGAACCAATGTCAGTTATATTGCATGTTCATAGGAGTTGTCAGAAGCTGCGTATGTGCGGCTATATTAAAACGAAGCCTTCCCAACAATATGCCGAATTGGGAAGTTACGGTAACCTTACCGCGTCATAGGACACTGGTGGGGCTGACCTTTGTGTTTCCCTATGCAAACGTAGACCCGACCGCTCACCAAGTTGAGTAAAGGGTAAGAACAAGGAAAGACGCCACAAAAAAAATACTTCAACAACAACTGCGACAAGCCAACAACCACATCAGACGACTGAGGTCAACGACAACAACACCGGGGCAGGTAAAAGGTGTTTCTGGATGCCCTATCATCAGAGGAGCGCTCGCTATTTGATGAGCATGGCCAGGGATGACAATGACGACATGCATCCATGCAGTGGCGCTCAGCAGGCGATGTCCACTGCGGCAGCTGAGATTGTAGCGAACGATACCAAAACTTTCCTAGGTAGGCACAGCTGCTCGGATTCGAAGCGGACGGGTGGAAATACCGCATCCGTTAGTAAATAGAGTAGCGATTCCACCATAAGTCATGGAAGCGAAAAGGCGGCGCCTCCAAACATACAAACCGCAAAAGCATGCAAATAACGAAACAGGGACCACATAACACGAAACAGCAGAAGGTAAACTATGTCCAGGCGCGTGGTGGAGGTACAGTGCACATAGGCGGATGCTTTCAAAGGCATATGGAAGACTGTGCTGCCGGAAATTCTGGGTTCAGAGGAGCTTATCGCTCTTCGAGATCTCATTGTGCAAGAGGTATATAGGGGGAATGATTACCCTATGCTGCAGTTGGACTACAGGGACGAGAAGAGTGCTAACTAGCTTCCGTTTTGAGGCCCTTGACCTCTCCTATGTGAAGCAATGGTTCCTGTATCAGCAGGTTATCCGATGTCAACCTATTAGCGATGACAGCGGATGCTGACCCCGCGTGATGCAGGTTCACCTGAACATTCTTGTGGTTCATGGGTCTAGTGGAGTATTGCAGGAGAAACAATCACACAGAATGGGACAGCACGGACTGCAAAACACGGTGTGAGTCTCTTCGTGATTTCATAATTTGGTACTAAAGAGTCTAAACACGCGGCAGACTTGATCGTTCCTTTTAAATATTGCATTATTCTCTGCAAGACTTCGGAAATATTTGTCAGCTATTATACACTCATCTAAAACTATTATTCAACCTTTTCTTGTTCAGTTACACCTATCACTATAATTCTTATACAATATGTGTATGTAAACAAAAACCACTGTACCCTGCCAGTAGCTGTGTGATGTTATGTTGTATTTTTGAAGTAAAACAATGTTCAAATAATTCTTACATCAATTGGGTGTGAGCACTCAAGCAGAACGCACGTTTATCACCGCTTTATGGGAAAACAGACCAAGTAGTTACTTTAAAATAAAAAATAAATAAAAATAAAGATACCAAAGAGTGTAAGCGGCACCGTTATGTCGCACCGTGTGCGTAAGAAAATACTAAACTCTGACACCGGTCATCGCATTGGCACTGACCAAAATTTCTTTTCGCCTCTACAAACTCTCGACGATACAGAGAATGTTGAAAAAAGTGATGATGAATGTGAAAAATCGTAAATAACAAAACATACGTCCCATCCATTACGGTACTTAAGTGCACAGTGGAACAACTACATAGTATTTGCAAAGAAATAAATTGCACCAAATACTCTATAAAAAAATATCGATTGGAATAAAGCTCCATTGTGTGGTAAAATCAGACTATGAAGCGGCCTGTCATTACATGCAAGGTAAATTTGAATACTTCTTATATGCCAACAAGAACGAGAAACTATATGAAGCAATACTTCTGGGACTCGATGGTATGGACACTACAGTCCTTAAACACGAACAGTCGCTGTGCAGTAAAGGCGTATTGTTCATTACGTGCGTGAAACCATAAAACTACGGACTGCGAAGAGGAGTCAGCTATTAAATGTGCAAATTGTAACGGCCCCACAAGTCTAACCCTACAAACCCTACTTGGATAACTTCGCAACAACTAAATTCACCAAACAGCAATGAAGAACTACTCTTCAGTATTGCAATGAACGATTTAAAATACGATCACCTACACATATGATCAAAATAATAAGTACATTCCTTTAGGCTGCAGTCATGATTGAATTTTGAATGTTTGGTGAAGTAAACGAATGCAACTACGGATGGATTTTATTAAATTCGATATGGTAGGACTTTTTATAGTGAAAAGAAAATGCTAAATCCACTCTTTGTAGTGGGCGTGGCAATTGACTGTTGATGTTCGTTTTCTAAGTGGTCAAAATAATAAGTACATTTTTAATTTTAAGATCATCATCATCAGGTGATTTATTTTAATGGTTTGCTCTTTAGGTTGTATAGCCCCATGTTTAAGATTCATTAAAAACTAAAAAAAAAATATAGATGGGTAGAAAAAATCATTGCAGGGCGGAGGAAAAGGATACCTCATAAAATATTGCCAAAGTCTTAGGAATATCGCTTAAACATTAGACCGTTCATTGTATTTCGTGCAGAATGCCCTAAGTATATTAAAATAATGCTGAAACTCGCGGTCGAACCAAAAAGACATCAACAACAACGCAAAACCATATCGTCACTATTGGTAAAACGGACCTATTGATATCTTCAAGGATAATATCAGCCGATATTGGTTGCATAATATCTTCGGGAGTAACCCGAAGAATACTATAACGAGCTAGTTTACCTGGCAGGATAGCCAGAAGAATACCATCATTGCAAAAAAAATTTACTGATAAGATTACAATTCGCAAAAAAATCATGCAAATTGGTGCGGCCTAAGTGGTCAGAAAACGTGGGCGCAATATATTGTGGAACGACGAAACAAAAATTAATTTCTTCGGAAATGATGCCTGACGGAATGTTCGTCGTCCGAAAGGCAAAGAATTGCATTCACAGTCTACAAAAAAAGACTGTTAAACACAGTGGCGGCAACATAATGGTCTGAGGCTGCTTTTTTGGTATGGTATAGGACCAACACATCGTATTTCAGGCACCATGAATAGGTTCCAATATAAACATATCTTGGAAAACACGATGCTGCCATATGCTGAGGAAAGTATGCCACTACTATGGAAATTTCAGCAGGATAATGATCCTAATCATATTTCGGCGTTGGTAAAAGATTGGCTCTAGGACAATGGTGGCCATGTCAATCTCCTGACATGAATCCAATTGAAAACTTTTGGGGGGAGCTAAAGCAAGAGATTGGGAAGCAATCGTTCCAAAATAAGGATCAGATCAGAGAATTTTGTTGAAAAACCCTGGTATGATATTACAATTGATACGTGCCGCAAGCTTATCTCCAGTATGCCAAAACGAATCTCAAAAGGAATTGAAATAATGGTAGATATACTAGATACTAACGAAAAAAGTAAATAATAATCAAATAGAAGACAGAAAACTCAAACTAATACATTTTTTCATTCACAGATACTTGATGTACTTATTGTTTTGTCTAGCCATTTTTTTTTAGTCTTTTTATTATTTGATAGAAACTTTAGTTCCTATTTAAACTATTATTACAAATACTTTTATTTTTATTATTTAAATCATATATGAAATGAAATATGATATTATTTCACTTCCTACAGACTCTCGTCTGAAGGGCCAAATTCCTCCAGATTAACCTCCAGCAAGCGAAGGCGGCCTCCGCGTACATGCTACACGATGATGTGGTGGAGCCACCTCCTTTACTGCTGAGTCTAGTCGGAGAAGGTCCATCAAGAAAGTCTTTCAGAAACCCTAGGAACACGGATTGGGAAGGTTATCGCAGGAAGCTACGGAAAACTCTCCCACGCGCACCGGGGGTGGACTCGTTGGCCACTACCGATGCGGTGGAGGAGTGGGTTGAAGTCTTCATCTCGGCGTGCAATGCTGCGCTGGAGAGATCCTGTCCACTGAAAACACCGAAGGGAAACCTCAATGGTGGACTACGGAGCTCTGATATCAGGGCGTCATGGAGACGTTTATTCAACAGGGCCCGCCGAAAGTGGGTTAACTGATGACTGGGCTTTGTAGAAAACAGGACTTTTAGTATACTGTTTCTGTGAAAAAATGGAAGGCTGTCACGAGTCCTCTAGATTCAGGCGTATTTTCGCAAAACACCCAGTGTTAATGGGGTATCTCAAGAATGCAAATGGGAAGTGGGCCCTCAGAAGTGAAGAAACACTTCAGATGCTTTTCGACGCTCACTTCCCGAGCAACACGTCCTCTATGAGGGGATCTCTCGGGGTGCTGCATGACGATTGTGCGGCCTTTGTCGGCATTCAGGAGCACAACATGCTCATCGTAAAGGTAGGTCAGTGGATACTGCCTCGCATATTATCGTGTCACGGCTCGAGGCAGCCATTGAAGCCAAGCACTTCGCTGTTGGGACCTTCCTTGATTCCGAGGGAGCTTCCAACAATATCCTGCCTGAGGCAGCAGTAACTGCTCTTGACATTCTTAGGGTTGAATTGAATCTCAAGCACCTCATTCTCAGTCTTCTTTGCGACAGAGTGATCGAAACAAAATGGGGTAGCGCGCTTGCGAGGCGAAGCATGAGTGGGGGAACACCACAGGGTGGGGTTCTCTCTCCCCTTCTATGGATCCTAGTCGTTGACCAATTGCTCAAAAAACTAGAGGATCGCGGCTGTCGGTTGATTGCCTGTGCAGACGATGTAGCTTATGGTCAAAGGAAAGTTCCTTAGCACCGTGGACGAGTTGACGCAGGGGTATGTCAGCGTTGTAACAAAATGGGCGGTCGGAAGTGGACTCGCCATCAATCCAAATAAAACCAAAATGGTTTTATTCAGTAGATCATAAAAGTGGGAGGTATTCACCTGCAACTGAAGCTTTCATGAAAGCCAAATATCGAGGAGAGATCAAAAAAGGCATCGATTGCCCTGTACTGCTGTAGAGGAGCTATTGGCAAGAGGTGGGGCCTCTCTCTGAAAAAGACCCTCTGACTCTATGACACTATAGTCAAACCCATTATGTTCTTTGTAGTCTTTATGTGGTGGACGCTTTTAGAGAGGACCACACTTGCAAAGAAACTCGAAAGTGTTCAACGGGCTGCGCTCATCAGCATGTGCGGTGCATTAAGATCCATCCCAACCATCGCACTTAATGGAATTTTGAACATAACGCCCGTGGACATTGCCGGAAGGTCCTTAGCCGCGAAGGTGGCTATTAGACTCAGAGTATCTGGATTCTTAAAGGAATGCGTATCTGGACACTCGAATATCCTCACAAACTTTGACTCCGGTAATCATCTTGATCATGGAGTCGCCATATCGAACTCTGGCGGCTCCTTCTCTGCCCATATACCGACTAGGGAGATATGGCTGGGAAGAGCCGTTGGAGGAGAGGGGCAGCAAGCTTTTTTACGGATGGGTCAAAGCTTGGGGGGAAGGTTGGTGGAGGGGTTAACTGTCGGGAGCTCTCAATCAACTCCAGTTTAAGACTTCCCGACTATTGCAGTGTCTTCCAGACTGGGGTTGTAGCCATAAAGGTAGCAGCAGATTTGCTGCTACGGAGTGCATCCACCTTCTGAGAAGTGACCATTCACTCAGACAGTAGAGCGGCAATACTAGCCTTGAACTCATTCACAGTGCATTCAGGGTTGGTCGAAGAATGTCTAATGTCGCTATCTCTAACAGCTAGAGTTTTTGTGAATTGTGATTAGACTTGTAGGGTCGCAAAAGCCTTTTGGCCCAGGATAGATCGCAGGAGATCTAGTGATCTCTTAGCCCTCAGTAAGGCTAGCCTCTCATTAGTAGTGGGACTCTTAACAAGCCACTGCCCTATTGGCATACATGCGGTAAGAATGGGTATCTTACCGGATGCCGACTGTAGAAGCTGTTTGGAAGAAGATGCGGTAGAAACAAGCCAGCACTTCCTTCTTGACTGTCCCGCGTTTGGGAGGTCAAGACTTTGACACTTGGGGTGCGCATACCTTCGGACATCCCACCGAACTGGCGGGTGTTGAAGTTAAGCGTCTGTGTAATTATGTATTGGCTACAAAGCGCTTCGCCAATCTCCGAACACGGGAGTTCTTTTTCAGTGTCATCACAAAGGACTACATTATTAGTCTACTTGTGATCTTTGATCAGCCATCTAACCAAACCTATCCCAGCAGGAACTGTCATTATGCTTCTTAAGTGGGAGCATAAGCGCCTCAATATGTAGGTGTTCAATAGGAGACATCAAGAGGCATCATGTCGTAATCCGGCATCTGAAGCTTTTTTATCCGCGTTCCACTGCATCCAGGCGACTTTGTTAGTGCGACGTAGTTGGGGACAAGACGACCGATTGCCTCGTAAGCTGCCAACAACATTTCTTTGTTGTTTCCCCCATGTGCTGCCGGTTTAATTTAGAAATTAGTGTTTTTATTAGTTTCGGGGGAGGTCGAGTTATAAATTAATTTTTTTACTAAACTATAGGGTTTCTAATTAACATATAAACTTAAACTTTCTCCCATCTCCCCCTGCTTTAAAAAAACACGTTGAATTAGGTTGGTCAGTTGTATCAAATGAGTACTGCCTCATTTATTTTTTTTTTTTTATTAAAGACTGAAATCCTACCAAATTATTTTGGTCGGGTGGTATATAGATGGTGTTTATATGAGTTAAGCATCCACCCTCTCTATCCGGTAAAACTGGCGCATCCTAATACAACAGAGCAATTTACACAGCCGATGACACCATAACACTACACAAAACCAACTCAACTCACCACACCTGTATGCCAACCTACTAAACAAAAAAGATGGACTACGGGATAGCAGAGACTATTCGATCTATACAAGCCGCACATCAACATTCTCATGTCAACTTTCGTTCTACACAACTCGCACGTTAGCATATTGATACCGATCGACAACAATCCTGCGCGCTACGCTCAAAGCTTAATAATAAAACATCCGTATACCCCTCGTCCGCTCTGCGTGGATTTTAATCGTACATTCGCACGTAGCGAGTACATTTCGATTTTCCTTTGACATATTTTGTGATTAAATGTAAACTAACATTACCTTTGTAAATTAAAATAACTTATATAAAATAAAAAGAGCGTTTTCTTCCCCCGATTAAACAGATGGTATAAGGGTGCTCCATCGGTGCCGGTGTGAAAATTGGAAAATAGGAGTGGCACTGCCCACTTTTTGGTGAACTCCCATATCTCCAGACCCGACGAACCGATTTCGAATAAATTTAGTGTATGATATTCTTTTAATATTTCTATGTCACAGTGTGAAAATTAGCGAAATCTGACTACAATCACGACTACTTCCCATATAACACAATTTAAAATTCCATTTGATTCTTTCACTTTCCAGCACACAAATAAAGAATTAATTAATATAACGGAATAAAATTTTGCGGTAATAATTCCCTTAAAGATGCCACCTTTTGACCAAAAGTTGTCCAAATCCAACCAAAACTGTTCAAGCCTCTAGGTACCGAATATGTGGACCCCGGTACCTATAGTTGACTTTTGACCGAAAATATCGTTTAATGTGTGATATTTGAAATTGAAATTCACACAGAATCCTTTTCTGTAATAGTATTTCTTTGTGTCAAATATAGGCTGAATTGGTTCAATATTTCCCTGATATACCCCTGATATACCTAATATAAAGATTTTCGAACTTCTAGATCACTTCTGAATCATCTCAATAAAAATTGCAGAACGTCTTTTATTCAGAACAGTGCATCTTTACGCCTAAAATAGATACAATTCCGCGATAACTTGACCCTGCCCCATATAACTATTAACAAGATTTTCGAACATTCACTTGACCTTGCATATGATAGGTGATTGGATACAAGGTGCCTTAATGAAACTGAAGGAACATTATTTTGAATTGTGGTATATTAGTAGTATGTGGGATGAACAGAAATAGATAAAATCTGGTCGATACTAGCCCCTATTCAAATATATTTAATGTAAAATGTTCGATTGCACCCGAACTTAGCCCTTCCTTACTTGTTTTATTTATATGTATGTATGTATTCAATCATTCATTTTTATTAATTTTCTTTCATAAAATCACCTTAAATAATTTTGTCTGGTTTTTGAAACCAGTTGTGAAACCTACAAAACTGTTAAGATCGATAATAAAACAGCAGTTTGTATCATTGCCTTATTCCAAAACGCACCAAACAATATATAAGGATGTGTGAAAAGTGCTATTTTGCAATTTTCATATTTTGCAATAAAAATACCTTTGCTTCTAGCAATAAACACAAGATTCATTAAATTATTTGCATAACCAAGCGAAATATTGGTGTTTCTATAAAAAAAAGTCTTAAAAGTATAAATTTCCATACAGAATACATTACTTGGCTCTGAGTCAAGAAATTAACTTGTATAGCTATGTCACGGTTCTGTGGTTAAAAATCCTTCTAATTATGTTTCCATGAAGCAGAACTCCAACCATCGATCCTCCATCGAAAGGACACATAAAGCGCTTAACAGTGGATGCAGAGATGAACATTGGAGAAAACATCATATGGATCTGTAATTAGCGAGAAGTCGTATCGTTCAAATTATCCATGAGAATGTAGACGTAGAATATACATCTATGGTACTTTTATCAAAGCTTTTGCCTCAACATTTAAATGCGAGTTTGGCGTTCGCTCATTAGAACCAATTTTGGGATGCAGTGGAAAAACTTTTAGCGACGTAAAGAAATTTAATTTAGACGGCAAGTGAACCAACAAAGATGCACCGACGTGTTCATGATGAAGGATCGATTATGGTTTAGACTATATTTTGCTTTGAAGAAGGGATTCGAACGTGCCTAATTTCAACTAAAATGAACGCAAAAATGTATGCTGACTTATTGAATGATCAACTAATCGAATTTTCGGGAGCTTTACGGCGATAAATGGGATTTTTAGCAATTCTCCAATTCAGAGTGAAGAACATAAAAGAGTTTTCTAACTCGAGAAATATCCCGTTACTGGACTTCCTAACAAAAACCCCAGATCTAAACCCTACCGAGAATCTCTGAGGTCTGAGGGGAAAAAGAAACCGGACTGTTTAAAAAAAAAGCAACAAAAAATTAGTATTTTTCAGAAGTTATATTTTTTTATTCAAAGTAGTTTCCTTGTGCTTCGATACAGCGTTTATCTCGGTCAAATAGCATTTCAAATGAATGTTTAAGGTAATTTTTCGGAATGCTCTTAAGAATATCGGTCGTCGTCTTTTGGATAGCTGAAATGTCCTGAAACCAGTGCCCTTTCATGAGCGAATGAAGTTTTCAAAATTGGTAAAAATCACAGGGTGCCAGATCAGGTGAGTAGGGTGAGTGACTAATGGTTAATATGGAGTTTTTTGTCAAAAATTCAGTGACAAGCGTCGACCGATGACACGGCGCATTATCGTGCAACAGGCGCCTGGACCCTGCCTCACGGTATTGTGGTCGAGCACGACGAATGCGTGACAAAAGACGCTTCATAACGCCAAGGCAAAACACAGCATTAATCGTTTGGACAGGTGGGACGAACTCTCGGTGTACAATACCTTCGGAGTCGTAAAAACAAATCAGCATTGTCTTTATTTTTGACTTCTGAAGACTAGACGACCTTCTTGGAATCGCTTAAACCACTCATGCACATAACTACGGGATAGGCACTGACCACCATAAACTTTTTTCATCATTTGAAATGTTTCAGTAAACGTTTTCCCAAGTTTAAAACAAAATTTAATATTTGCTCTTTGCTCAAAATGCATTTTACGACCAATGACCAAAAGCTGCTGTCACTTTTTGATGTTGTTGTTGTTGTAGCGGCAGAATTCTGCCGAGTTGAGAGTCCTTGGCCGGATAAAAATCCGGGTCCGTTCCGGTTATGTAGACCCGACCGTCGTGGGAACGGTCACTTTTGATCGATAACATCGATTGTAGTTATCCAATTGTCTTAAAATTTTTACGAAATGTCAACAAGAGATCAAACTTTTTATTTCATATACCCACCAATAGGTGGCGCCACCAGACATTTGAAAAGTTCCGTTTCTTTTGCGACGGACCTTGTATAATATTTAAAATTGAAGGAATGCATATATATGAATATTTGTATGGGGAATAATTACACCTCGAAAATTATTTACTAAAATAATTTACTTAATATTATGAACTTTAATTACAAATAACATAAAAACTATCAATCAGCGTCATCATTAGCTTTATAAGCTTTGAAACCTCGAACAGCCGGACACTGACAGTTATATGGTTTGTCCGATCTCCGTTTATAGGAACCAAAGTTTGTCTCAAATTTCCTTGATACTGTTTTATAAAACCGTTTTCAAGATGACCAAAATTTTGGTGTACTTTCATTCACTCTAGTACTTCAAAATATGATTTAATTTGACCCGCATTCTGGGCACATACATATTTACGTACTTCATTTAGGTCTTCGGTTTCTCCATCAGATAAGTCCTCAGTAACATTTTCGTAAGTGATAATATCAATATTATTGTCTTCTCTATAACAATTGCGCCGATTAACAAGAAGTTATGCAAATGAGGATTTCTATTTAAAAACTTTATCAAAGCCGATAACGTCGGTATGGGAATATCGTGGTCCATAGTTATGGCTAGGCTTAATAAAATGAAGTGCGTCGAAACTAACAATTGTTTTCGAAAGTTTGTCTATTAAAATATCTTCCACCTCTTGTCAAAATATGTATGATAATATTGCATCTGTGGTAACACTTGAAATTCTGTATGCCTCCCTTGATCAAAGGGAAATTGCATTAGCATGAAAAATATCGAGCTTATGTTATTAAGTTAAATGTCTTAAAGGCGATTTAAATTGTAAATGTTTTGCAACGGATTTTTTTTTGATATATTGATGCTAACGCTACAAAATATCTGCAAATTTTTGCATATGATGTGTGTATGTAATAAGCATCGGAAGAAAAACCACCCTTTTGATGATGACCATGGCAAACGCATTAAGGATAAAGATTTTAGCGCATCCACCTGGAATCTCGGGTCCCTTAATTAAGAAATAAAGAAGCAAAAATTTGGTGTAGGATTCGTGGTGGGAGAGAGACTTCGTCGTCCAGTACTGTCATTTACCCCGGTGGATAAACGTCTAACCACAATCTGCATCAAAGCGAAGTATTTCAACTTAGCGCTGATTTGCTATCGCGTCCCGCCTGAAGAGAAGGACGATGTGACCACAGATGTCGGTAAGTTCAACCTCCACGAGGAAACATCCCCAAATGGGTTGAGGCTGATCGACTTCGCCGGGGTCCGAAATATGGTTATCTATTGTACTGGATTTCAGCGGAGAAAAATTCATCAAGCTACCTGGCTCTCCACGGATCGAAAAGCCAGATCGATCATGCTGTGATAGACGGAAGACACGTCTCCAGTGTTTTAAACGTGCATACGCTCCGAGGTCCTAACATCGACTCAGACCACTATCTTGTTGCAGCTAAGATTCGCACCCGCCTCTGTGCAGTAAAAAGTTACGTCAGCAAACATAATGTTCGACGTCGAGAGGCTGCAATCACAACAGACAGCCGAACGATTTTCTACATGACCTACACTCCTACTTTCTGCAAGAACTCGTCAACATCTCGGTAACTGAGAAAGGTCATTTTGAACTCCTTACGTACAGCTGCAAACGAAACTATTGGTTTTCGGAAAATGTAAAAGAACAGCGGACGAGGAGTGTCGTGTCGCAGCGGAGAGAAAACCGACTGCCTACCTCGCAACGTTATGATCGACCACAACACTTGCGGGATGGGATAGATACCGAGAGTTGAAGAGGGAAGAGAGATGCACTTGCAGACAGAAACAGAAAAGAGGTCGAAATGCGTAAGTACGAAAGGCTTGATAAGCTGGTCGACAGGGGCAATGCTCAAAAATTCTACGAAAAAATGCGGCGGCTTACAGAAGGTTTCAAGGCCGGAGCATACTCTTGCAGAACCCCCGAAGGGGATCTAGTGACCGATGCCAAGAGCATACTAAAATTATGGGGGAAACACTTCTCCAGCCTGCTGAATGGCAGTGAACGCACAACGCCAGGGGGCCGAAATATGGTTATCTGTAGTACTAGATTCCAGCATAAGAAGATACATCAAGCTACCTGGCTGTCCCCGGATCGATGTTGTGATAGACGGAAGACACGTCTCCAGTGTTTTCCAGTGTTTTAGATGTGCGTGCGCTCCGAGGTCCTAACATCGACTCGGACCACTATATTTTTGCAGCCAAAATTCGCACCCGCCTCTATACAGCAAAAAACGCACGCCAACAAACACAAGAAAAGTTCGACGTCGAGAAGCTGCAATCACAACAGACAACCGAACGATTTTCTACTCGGCTTGCACTCCTGCTCTCTGAGAGCACTCGTCAACAACTCGGTATAAGGGAACTGTGGGATGGCATTTCAAACTCCTTACGTACAGCTGCAACCGAAACCATTGGTTTTCGGAAAGTGCAAAAGAACAACTGGTACGACGAGGATTGCCGTGTCGCAGCGGAGAGAAAACAGGCTGCCTACCTAGCAACGTTGCGATCGACCACGACACGTGCGGGATGGGATAGATACCGAGGGTTGAAGAGGGATGCGAGACGCATTTGCAGAAAGAAAAAGAGGCCGAAATGCGTGAGTATGAAGAGCGTGATAAGCTGGCCGACAGGGGTAATGCTCGAAAATTCTACGAAAAAATGCGGCGGCTTACAGAAGATTTCAAGACCGGATCATACTCTTGTAGAACCCCCAAAGGTGATCTAGTCACCGATGCCCAGAGCATACTTGAATTATGGAGGAAACACTTTTTCAGCCTGCTGAATGGCAGTGAACGTACAACGCCAGGAGAAGGCGCACCCGATTCCCCAATCGAAGACGATGGAGCAATCGTTCCATAACCCGACCAAGAAAAAATTCGAATAGTAATTACCCGCCTGAAGAACAGCAAAGCGGTGGGCGCCGATGGATTGCCGGTTGAGCTATTCAAACACGGCGGCGAAGAACTGATAAGGAGAATGCGCTAGCTTCTCTGTAAAATATGGTCGGACGAAAGCATGCTCAACGATTGGAATTTAAGTGTGCTATGCCCAATCCATTGAAGTGGAGATCCCACAATTTGCGCCAACTACCGTGGGATTAGCCTACTCAACATCGCATATAAGGTTCTATCGAGCGTATTGTGTGAAAGATTAAAGCCCACCGTCAACAAACTGATTGGACCTTATCAGTGTGGCTTTCTTTATACCTGGCAAATCAACAACCGACCAGATATTCACCATACGTCAAATCTTGAAAAAGACCCGTGAGAGGAGAATCGACACACACCACCTCTTCGTCGATTTCAAAGCTGCTTTCGACAGCACGAAAAGGAGCAGCCTCTATGTCGCGATGTCTGAATTTGGTATTCCCCCAAAGCTAATACGGCTGCCTGCGTAAACTGACGGTGAGCAACACCCAAAGCTCCGTCAGGATCGGAAAGGACCTCTCCGAGCCGTTCAATACCAAACGAGGTTTCAGACAAGGCGATTCCCTATCGTGCGACTTTTTCAACCTGCTTCTGGAGAAAACAGTTCGAGTTGTAGAACTAAATAGAGAAGGTACCATCTTCTATAAAAGTGTAAAACTGCTGGCGTACGCCGATAAAATCGATATCATTGGCCTCAACAACTGCGCCGTTAGCTCTGATTTCTCCAGAATGGATGCCCGTCCTTTTATATGGTACAGAGGCATGGACGATGACAAGACCTGATGAGTCAACGTTACGAGTTTTGGAGAGAAATGCTCTACGGAAAATTTATAGTACTTTGCGCGAATACCACATTTGATGGAACGATGAGCTTTATGAGATATTGACATAGAAAGTACGAAAACACTCCAGTTCTTAATGTTTTCGACGCAGTACCGCCGGGGATAGCAGAGGATGAGGAAGGACTCTACTTCGTTTGACTTTATTACTCCTAAATAGATTTCGGCTGTATTATGGATCTTCGTTGTCCACAAATAAAAATTTTGTATCCGCTTTTAGAGGTTTTTATTGTTTTTCTTTATAAATTTCAGTAAATCAATTTACTTGTCCGTTGTCGAGAGGTCCGCCGATTATGAAAGGTAAGGAAAAATAATAATTAAAAAAAGTGTAGGCGTCCGGTTTTTAGAGTGGAATTTTTTCCACAAACCTAACGAAAAACTTGATTCCAAAATTTTTGCCAGGTTAAGGGAGGGCTCCCCTTATTGGAGGTGTTCGCAATTAGAGGTGTCACTGTACATATTCCTTATATGGAGGACCCTCGATTTTACCCCATTACCATGTCGAAAGTGGGAAATAAACCAGATTTGGCAAACTTCGTAGGGAAATGTTAATAGATAATTGTGATAACAGTAGTATTACTTTGAATTTGATAAAGAATTGATTGCAAGAGAAGTTTTATAAAATATATAAAATGTAAAAGGTGGAAAACTTCAGACCCATTAATATTATAAACTATAGAGAAAAATATAAAAATTGTGATGGAACATTAGCAGGTCAACAGCTGATGATTATTAGAATAATGAACTTTCTTCTACACTTCAATCGGGCATTAGTATTTAAGTAGGCGATTTCATTTTTTAAATGCTTATGATTATTTACCCAAATTTTCTTTATAAAAAAAACAGTAAACAATGATAATAAATATTGTCCCGTTATGCAGATCAAAATATGCGTTTCGGCGAAATTTTGTACTCACAAAAGTATTTTGCTTTCGTTTTCAATTATGCTAATTGGTGCTTATTTTGTTTGGTTTCCTATTTTTCTATAATATTATGGTTGCTATTGCATATTGGAATTGAATTTAGTTTTAGTTGCATTCATTTCGATTGTGATCGTGGTTTTGTGCGCATAAAAAATACCTAAAAAAAATTATTTTCCACCTTCACAATGAAGGTAGATCTACAAAATATATTAGTGATATGTTTAGTCGATGTCGTCAACCTATAGAAAGTATGGCAAAAAGTGTAAAGAACGCGGCAACCACAGTTACTGATAGTAAGGGAAGAGTGTAAAATATTACAGAAAAATCGTGAAAACCCACATTCATCAGCCCCAAATATAAACGATGAACTGAGAGCAGCGTTTGGTACCAAAATGTCAGATGAAACAGTGCGGAAAGTGTATAGAAATAACAATATACACGTCCGTGCTGCAAGAAAAAAACTACTTACATTGGTTATAAATAAATAAAAGAGATTATCGTTCGCTAGTACCTATAAAATTAAAAGTTTTGACTTTTGTAAAACTGTAATATCTAGCGACGAAAGCAAATATAACATTTTTGGATCGGTTGCTCGTTGTATGGTCTAGCGGAAACCAAATAAAGAATTCCCTTCAAGGCAAAACATCTGCCAACATCGCCACAAAGTCCCGACATTAATAAAATTTAACATTGGGCCCATCTAGAAAAAAAAGTACGGAA
Organism: Bactrocera zonata; assembly: GCA_037783105.1. Taxonomy (NCBI): domain Eukaryota; kingdom Metazoa; phylum Arthropoda; class Insecta; order Diptera; family Tephritidae; genus Bactrocera; species Bactrocera zonata. The sequence continues at coordinate 1,119,594 of JBAWJQ010006688.1, forward strand.
TCACCAAATTTCATCAAAAAGTGTGCTCAAAAGAGTTTTAAAAGAGAAATGAGACAAGGTACGCTTCGACTTTTTCCGAAAGTTGATAGAATCAATACCAAAACATTTGGAAGCTGTTTGTAAAAATAATGGCTTTCATACGAAATACTAAATAAAGTTTAGTTATTGTTTCGGGATATATTTTAAAGTAGCATCCTACGATTTTGGAGTCAAAATTGGTATTTACAGATAGAAGAGTTTCTAGAGATTAAGAATATACAGCCATGAGTATAAACAGCACAAATCCGAATCCCATATTGCTTCTAATTTTTTTAATCATAAAGAAGTTGAACAAGAAAGATGTGGTATGTATCGTATCTACTTGTTACCGTTATGAAATTCATTTTGGTGCTCAAAAATATTGTTTATTTTCTATTAAATTTTGTACGCGGCAATTTATACACATATATATAGTGTTGATTTGAAGTGGACATATAAATAGCACATTTTTAAGTTCGCAGTCTATTTTGAATTTTGTGTGAAGTTCTCGAGTGTTTTTAATTTAATTTTGCGAATCAATAATTATTTCGTCAATACTTCATTGAAATGGGAAATAATTATTGATTCGCAAAATTATATTAAAAAAAACACGCTAGAACTTTACACAAAATGCATCGCACGCCGGTAAAAAGAACGCTAATTTTCGATACGACCAAAAAAGGAAAAGTTCCTGTCAAAATTGCTGAAATAATGCATTGCTGCCGAAAAATGGTATATAATGCTCTTTAACAACAAAAAAATATCCATCTTGGGTCAAATATGAAATACCAAAAAAACCAAGACCACGTAAAACTGATATTAGAGCAAAGTGGATCATTTTAAGGTACCCAGAGAAAATACAGGCGTTGTCTGGAAAGTAATGACTGATTTTCTTCCGCCGCGACTGTACTTTGGTGCATGCGTGCACCGACTGGATTCGGTAGAGAACGCTCCTTGCTAACGACCGAGCCGCTGGTCAGGTATTTATTGTGACCACCTGGAGAGCCAAGTCAAACATTTTCGCGCGACGTTTTTCTGTGAGTGCTGCAAGCTGAAAGTGCAGTATTTGTTAGAAAAGAGGTACAGGATTAAACTCTTGGTGAAACTCGGTAAATCTGCGACGGAAACGTTTGATATGATACCCAGATGTTTTCACAAGAAGTGGTGTGTTTCGGTGGTACCAGGTCTTTTTGGAGGCCCGGGAAGAAATCGCAGATAAAGACTGAAAGAATGACCAAATTCAAAGTGAAAACGATGCTTATTGTCTTTTTTAAAATCAAAGGCATCGTCCACCATGAATTTGATCCTCCTGGAAAAATCGTCAACGCCAAGTTTTACGTGAAAGTCCTCAAGAAAATCAAACGAAAGGTAAATCGGGTCCGACGTGACATCACAGCCGATTGGAAGTTGCACCATGACCACGCCCGGCTCACACCGCCTTTTTTGTGAACAGTTACCTAACGCATTCTAACGCTTCCGCAGCCATCTTACAGACCAGATGTGAGGGCCCCGGACTTTTTTGTTTCCTTGCCTGAAAAGGCCGATGAAAGATAAATATAATGGAATATAATGAAAATAGATGGAAAAACCTTTGAACGTCATCCACAAGGCTCATGCAGCGAGGATGTAAAGGGGTTAATAAAAATGGTGGATATAGTACAAAATACCAACGAAATGAGCAATCTTATGCAATTTTTTGATCATTTTTTATACTTTTGTGTACCTTTTAGTAATCCATTTTCAGATTGTGCTATTTATGTGTCCCAGCTGCGATAAAGGATACTTATGTTTTCGTATTTAACGATAATTTACTTATTTATTTAATAAACCATACGCCAATCGGCTTTATACATCGAATAGTTAGTAAATGTATACAAAATTATATAGAAATAAGAATGTGAAAGGTGTTATATATACACAATCGGTTGAATGTAAGTAATGAGTTAGCGGAAGATAAACAGTAAAGTTTTGGTTTGCGAGATGAAGGCTTGATATGTCCCTCCATAAAAATCAATGTTTCGTTGAGTCTTCGTAGTTTTTAACAGTCTGTTATGCCTGAGCGAAAGACTAGTAGGAGCAAACTCGAAACTGCTGAGTGCTTCTGAGGAGTCAATCAGACCGTTGACATATTTCTAGAAAAATGCCGCGTCAGAAACCTTCCGAGGTTAAGCTGTTAAGTCTGAAACGGGAGCGGATGTCCTCAGTGGAGAGTCCCTGCCTGCATGGAACAACAATGTCTTGCAGAATTTTTTTTTGAATTATCTCAACTCTGTTGATGAGTGTATCAGTATATGGAGACCAGATTACACAGCCATACTCAAGTATTGGCAGTACAAGGGAACGGTATAGTGACCAGGAAATTCGGGTTGTTGAAATCCCTTCCTGTTCTAATGATGAGTCCAAGCACTTTAAAAGATTGCACAGTTATTTTGTCAATATGCTTTGCAAATGTGAGTTTGTTGTCTATAATAATTCCTAGATCCTTGATTTCGGTTAATAGATACTCGTTTTTGAGTTTGTAGTTGGTGACAATGTTGTTAAAAGAGCGTGAGAAGGCTACGACAGCGCACTTTTTCGCATTGAAATCGAGATTATTTTTAAGGCAGCATGTTGATAGGTTGTCGATATCTTGTTGTAGTTGTATGACATCGGAATCGTTAGAAATAATTCTGAAGATTTTCAAATCATCGGCATATATCAGACATTCAGACCGTATATTGTTTACAATGTCATTGATAAAAATATTAAAGAGTAGTGGTCCTAAATGCGATCCCTGAGGAACTCCAGATGTGACCTCATATCCTCTAGACAGATGTCCGTCAACCCTGACTTGTAGGAACCTGTCAGTTAAATATGAGTTAAGCCAATCCAGTGCGGTGCCATTCACGCCATATTTATTGAGTTTTGAGACGAGTATCATATGGTCAACACGATCAAAAGCTTTACTAAAATCGGTGTAGATTGAATGTGCCTTTTGTCCTTCAATCAGTGCGTTGAGTATATAGTTGACATACAGGTAGAGATTTGACACGGTTGATCTGCCACCCACAAATCCATGTTGTTTTGTAGTGATGATATCCTTGAATATTAGAGATAGTTGAGACAGAACCAACTTTTCGAAGAGCTTGGCTAATGCTGATTGGACGCAGATGGGCCTGTAGTTAGTTAGTTCAGATCTTAAGCCACTTTTGTGTATTAGGCTCACATAAGACAGTTTCCAGGCACGAGGGAAACTACCTGACTGAAGAGAGTAGTTAAAAATATGAGTGAGAGGCTCACAAAACTCGATGGCGCAGTTTTTTAAGAAAACTTTTGGTATCACATCGGGTCCGACCCCTTGTTTGGATTTAGTTTGAGTAGCTGCTGGAGAACATCATTGTATTGGACCTCTAAGCTGTGAACGTTGGTTGACGATCCATTTGAGTTAGCATCAACGAGCTGATTGCCGTTAGTCTGTGTGGAAAATGTAGTGTTGAAATATGAGGCGAGAAGATTGCTAATATCCGAGCCGGTGTCAGCAATTTGGTCCATCCAGGACATTGAGGATGGCACATCAATGTTCTTTTGTTTTTTATCTTTTATAAATATGCAAAACGCGTTGGTGTCAGACTGGACCATGTTCTCAACTTTGTATACGTAATTACTGTAACATTTCGAACTGAGACTTTTGCAGTCCCTCCTTAGGGTACTAAAACGGTTGTAATTGTGTTGGTTTTCCTTTTTCTTGTATTGAGTGTGTGCTGATTTTTTGAGTTTAATTTTGTTTATGAGTTCATAGGAGAACCAACAGGGATAGGTACTGATAGATTTTTTGTGAACAAGTACATATTGTGATATACCTACTTCAAGAGTATTGTATAATCTATTGACTTTACGTTCAATAGTGTCCAGTTCGTACAGTACCGTCCAATTGACTCGGTGAAAGAAAGCGTTGAGGCTGACGTAATCAGATTTCTTGAATGAGTAAGTGGCTGGATTGAAATGTTCTAAGTTGAGTTGAAATTTTAGATTTCTGGTAAAGGCAGGATGATATTTGTCCTCATGAACGAGAGGTAAAGTTTTATCCACGTAAGCCTCAACATTGCTGAAACAGAGTTCCAGAAGATTGTTCTGGAGGTTGTTTATGTTGTTTATTTGGATGCATTCCAGTAAAGCAAGTCCATCGTAAACAAATTTTTCGCAATCGGCTCTGGGGGTGCTGCTTGACAAGTTGAAGTCTCCTACGATTATTAGCTTTGCGTTATTGAATTTCACATTGACATGGTTTAGAGTTGGGAGGATGGAGTCATGTGTAGAAGTTCTTTCAAGTGAGGAAAGTTCTCTGATCGCCATTCACTTGGGAGTCACCAGAAACGATTCGTTTACATATGACTCAAGCAGCTCATGACTTCCGGTCTTTGACCAAGTATCCTCTGGGTAGCCTAAGAACATTCGTTTGAAAGCGAGCTCAAGTGAGAAGGCGAAACATCTCCTGCATAGGGTTGTGCGCTGGGTTTGGGACCCGCCACGTAAAAAATACCCCCAATAAAAATAAACAACAGCCTCGGATGAGAGACGCCCCTTTTGATGACGACCATGGCAAACGAAATAAGGACTACGAATTGAGGGCATGCACCTGGAATGTCTGGTCCCTTAATTGGGAAGGTGCCGCTGCCCAGCTGTTTGATGTCCTCGTGAAAATAAAGGCTGACATTACCGCCGTCCAAGAAATGCGATGGACGGGACAAGGACAAAGACAAGTAGCTCCTTGTGACATTTACTACAGTGGCCATATAAAGGAGCGCAAATTTGGTGTGAGATTCGTGGTAAGAGAGAGACTCCGTCGCCGAATACTATCATTCACTGCGGTGCATGAACGTCTAGCCACAATCCGCATCAAAGCGAGGTTATTCAACATATCGCTGATTTACGCCCACGCCCCGACGGAAAAGAAGGACAATGTGACCAAAGATGCCTTTTATGAGTGCTTGGAGCGTACTTATGAGAGATGCCCCCGCCACGATGTCAAAATCGAGCTTGACGACTTTAACGCCAGGGTGGGCGAAGAAGGTATCTTTGGCACTACGGTCGGTAAATTCAGCCTCTACGAGGAAACGTCCCCAAATGGGTTGAGGCTGATCGACTTAGCCGGGGCCCGAAATATGGTTATCTGTAGTACTAGATTTCAGCATAAGAAGATACATCAAGCTACCTGGCTGTCCCCAGACCGAAAAACCAACAACCAGATCGATGATGTTGTGATAGACGGAAGACACGTCTCCAGTGTTTTAGATGTGCGTGCGCTCCGAGGTCCTAACATCGACTCGGACCACTATATTGTTGCAGCCAAAATTCGCACCCGCCTCTGTGCAACAAAAAACGCACGCCAACAAACACAAGAAAAGTTCGACGTCGAGAGGCTGCAATCACAACAGACAGCCGAACGATTTTCTACTCGGCTTGCACTCCTGCTCTCTGAGAGCACTCGTCAACAACTCGGTATAAGGGAACTGTGGGATGGCATTTCAAACTCCTTACGTACAGCTGCAACCGAAACCATTGGTTTTCGGAAAGTGCAAAAGAACAGCTGGTACGACGAGGAGTGCCGTGTCGCAGCGGAGAGAAAACAGGCTGCCTACCTCGCAACGTTGCGATCGACCACGACACGTGCGGGATGGGATAGATACCGAGGGTTGAAGAGGGATGCGAGACGCATTTGCAGAAAGAAAAAGAGGCCGAAATGCGTGAGTATGAAGAGCGTGATAAGCTGGCCGACAGGGGTAATGCTCGAAAATTCCACGAAAAAACGCGGCGGCTTACAGAAGATTTCAAGACCGGAGCATACCCTTCTAGAACCCCCAAAGGTGATCTAGTCACCGATGCCCAAAGCATACTTAAATTATGGAGGGAACACTTCTCCAGCCTGCTGAATGGCAGTGATCACACAACACCAGGAGAAGGCGCACCCGATTCCCCAATCTTTGACGAAGAAGCAGTCGTTCCATAACCCGACCAAGAGAAAATTCGAATAGTAATTACCCGCCTGAAGAACAGCAAAGCGGTGGGCGCCGATGGATTGCCGGTTGAGCTATTCAAACATGGCGGCGAAGAACTGATAAGGAGAATGCGCTAGCTTCTTGGTAAAATATGGTCGGACGAAAGCATGCTAACGATTGGAATCTAAGTGTGCTCTGTCCAATCCATAAAGAAGGAGACCCCGCAATCTGCGCCACCTACCGTGGGATTAGCCTCCTCAACATCGCACGTAAGGTTCTATCGAGCGTATTGTGTGAAAGATTAAAGCCCACCGTCAACAACCTGATTAGACCTTGTCAGTGTGGCTTTAGACCTGGCAAACCAACATCCGACCAGATATTCACCATGCGCCAAATCTTCGAAAAAACTCGAGAAAGGAGAATAGACACACACCACCTCTTCGTCGATTTCAAAGCTGCTTTCGACAGCACGAAAAGGAGCTGCTTTTATGCCGCGATGTCTGAATTTGGTATTCCCGCAAAACTAATACGGCTGAGTAAACTGACGTTGAGCAACACCAAAAGCTCCGTCAGGATCGGGAAGGACCTCTCCTCAACACCCGCGCCGTTAGTTCTACTTTCTCCGGACTAGACAAGGAAGCAAACCAAATGGGTCTGGCAGTGAACGAGGACAAGACGAAATATCTCCTGTCATCACAGAAACAGTCGTCGCACTCCCGACTTGGCACTCACGTCACTGTTGACAGTCATAACTTTGAAGGTGTAGATAATTTCGTCTAGCTTGGAACCAGCGTAAACACCACCTACAATGTCAGCTTAAAAATCCCACGCAGGATAACTCTTGCCAACAGGTGCTACTTCGTACTGAATAGGCAATTGAGAAGCAAAGTCCTCTCTCGACAAACAAAAACCAAACTCTATAAGTCGCTCATAATTCCCGTCCTGCTAAATGGTGCAGAGGCTTGGACGATGTCAAAAACGGATGAGTCCACGTTGCGAGATTTCGAGAGAAAAGTTCTGCGAAAGATTTGTGGTCCTTTGCGCGTTGGCCACGGTGAATATCGCATTCGATGGAACGATGAGCTGTACGAGACGGCATTGACATAATTCAGTCAATTAAAAGACAGCGGCTTCGCTGGCTAGGTCATGTTGCTTGGATGGACAAAAACACTCCAGCTCTGAAAGTATTCGACGCAGTACCCGCCGGGGGAAGCAGAGGAAGAGGAAGATCTCCACTCCGTTGGAAGGACTTGGCTTCGCTTGGAATATCCAATTGGTGCCACGTATCCCTTATACACGTAGTGAAAAGGAGAAAGGACTGGCGCTCGGTTGTTAACTCGGCTATAATCGCGTAAGCGGTGTCTACGCCAATTAAAAAGAACAAAAAGAGGCTATATAAACAGTGGTGGTCACAACGTTTGCAACTAATATATTATTTTAGAAAGGGTATATACATACATATGTATACCATTAAACTTTGCAAACTGTTAATTGAACATGAAAATATCATAATTTGCTATTTTTACTTTCATAATTTTTTAAACAAAAAAATTTCATTCATAAAAAGAAATATGAAAATTCCATTTTTATTTCAACTCTTAAATTACGTAGACAAAACATATGCAAATCGGAGTTTGAATTCAAGTAGCGCTATTATGCGGCTCTTGTGCTTTCACATTGGACATGATGCAATATCGTAAGTAACCGGAACAGACCTGAGTTTTTTATTCGTTCAAAGATTGTCAGCTCGGCGGAATTCTGCCGCTACACAACAACAAAATAAATAATAAGCGCTTGTTTTTCGCTAAAGAACATCGAAGTGTCGCTTGAGAGTGTCATGTTGCCCTATCCTGAGTGGGAAATGCCATTGCGTTGGGTCTTCGAAAAGGACAATGCTCCAAAGCATACGGCTAAATATATCTAGTCTTGGTTTGAAGCAAATGACGTTAATGTTAACTTGTAGGAGCTGGTTCACAGGGGCATAACCTTAAAAATGGCAATGAATTTTTTAATAGATTTCAAGAAGCTTGGCAACCGAGTCCGATCGAAACCATAAATCATACGAGGTATGACAATTAAGTAATGAGACAGATTCCATAAAACCCTATATTTGAAAATTAATCTACAACTCTGCCATCCCCTTTAAAGCAGTAACATTTCTGGAACGCTTCGACTAGGATGTCCGCGAATACACTCGTCGCGGCCGCCTGGATGTCCGTAATCGACTCAAAATGGTTTTTTGACCACCAATTTTCTTTTTGGAAACAAAAAAAAGTCACAGGGTGACATGTCGGGCGAATAAGGTGGCTGTTGTAACACGGCGATCTCTTTAGAGGCCAAATACTGGGACACACTGATGGTGGTGTGGCACGGCGCGTTGTGGTGATGAAGGATCCAGTTACGAGCGATGTCTGGGCGCACCCTGTTGACTCGTTTTCGCAATATTTCGAGTACTTGGCAATAGTAGACTTGATTCACAGTTTTCCCCGGCGGAACGAATTCTTTGTGGACGATTCCACGGCTATCAAAAAAGGCAGTAATCATCGTTTTCACCTTCGACTTTCTCATGCGAGCTTTTTTCGGGCGGGGGGCGCGCGGAGACCACCATTGTGAGCTTTGGCGTTTGGTTTCCGGGTCTAAGAGCACTATCACCACACACTCTTACAATTTTAGCGTACGTTTCCGAAGCTGTTTCGCCCAATCAGGCGCAAAATTTTATGGCGACGCGTTGCGCTTGATTTCGTTTTTCCGGTTTCGTGACGAGCACTACAAACACACGTCTACTGAACTTGACGCAGCAGGCGAACTAAACAAGCTAGAGCGATGGTACATATATCAATGGAGAGGGGAGGATGCCGGAAAAAGAGAAAGGGAATTTCAAACAGGTTTATCACAAGCGCGGCAATAAAATCAGTCTCATTAATAGTCAAACTTCGAAGGAGTAACAAAATCTACTTCCCTTGTGAGGACTTGGTGGTTCTTTACTATTTAAGTATTATTTTATATGTTTTATTTTATAAAATTTAAATTTTAAGTTTTAAAATTTTTATCAACACTAAAAACAAATTAAATTATAATAACAATGAAGATTCCAAATTTTCAGAATTAATTAATTATTATTACTTTCACAAGAGTCACTTGAAATTATTTTTTCGATGCAGTCTTTCACAAGTCCAAACGTAAATGACTGCAAAGCTCACACACAAGTGGCGACTGAGGTGAAAGATAACGGATATATCAAAGCTATATGTGAAGTGATGTGTTATTTAAAAACGGATGTTATACATGAAAATTTTAAAAAGTATCGGCTGATTCCTGGAAGAACCGTCAAACCTTGTAAATAATTTTATTACCTTAATGCCGAAGTGGTAAAAATCAATGGACCAATCAATGAAAAATATTAGTAAAACCTACTTTTTACCATTGTTTTTAAAAAGTTGCTTATGATTTTTGCACATAATTTAAGAGTTGATATAAAACGTTAAATAAATGTAAAAAATACCAAATTATTATAATTTCATGTTCAGTCAACAGTCTGCAAAGATATGTATATATACATTTGCTAAAAGAATGTAATAGTTCCACATGTAATATATGTCGCCACTTATAACATAAGGTTTTTCAGATATTTGCATTTGAAGTTCAAATATTCTATTATTTGAAGTGCGTGTTTCTCCGCTTTTTGTTTTAAATAACGCAAATATAACTTTTTTCAATTATTTTTATTCGCAAACGGGTTGCATTCTAACATATTGTATAATCAGTTACCTTGTCTACATATGTATGTATTTTACAAAGGAACCAAAAGTAGTAGAGAAAAAATTAATAATACCCCAACGTCGTGAAATAAATAACACATTACTAGTTTCCCGCGTGTCCTTTAGATTAAAAATATATGTATATACATATAGTTGGCGCTTTTGAGATATTTGTATGCAAAGTTCAAAACTCAACTATTTAAATTCCGTGTTCCTTTGATTTATAATGATTGTCACATACACTGACGGACAAAAATTTTGGCACAGCTGATGTTGGTTCCTTCAGTACTCTGTAGTTCCGTAAATTTAAAAGGTAGGTTCAAATAATGTACTAGTAATATACTCACCTTTATGTTATCTATCACTATACTTATTTCATTTGTGATTTATCTGTGGTTGTTTTGTTACAATAATTTAAATAAAAAGCGAATATATTTCATTGGACAAAAGTTTTGGCACATTTTGAGTATTTAAAAGTTAAAATAAATGCTAATTTAATAACGAGTATTCAAACCTTTCATTTTAATAACGTCATTTACACGATTTGGCACGGAGTGAACCAATTTTCTTGTCACCTCAGATCCAATGTCAGTCCATTCATACTGCAGTACCTCTTTTAATCGGATTTTACTTGTTATGTTGTGCTTTTCAACCCTTCGTCCAAGTACATCCCATAAGTGCTCAATCGGATTCAAGTCCGGTGATTGAGGAGGAGTTGCAAGAACATGGGGAACGTGATGAATGATCCACATACGAACATCATAACTGTATGTTTGGGTTTTCTTTCAATATGTTCATATATAAAGTTTTGTTCATTACTCCATCAACAAATACTAAGTTCCCAACGCCTGACGCCCCCGTACATCCCCAAACCATGAGTCCTCCACCTCCATGCTATACAGCAGCGTTTTCCAAATGCCGGGTCGCCACCCGGTACCGGGCCATCGAAATAAAAAACCAGGACGCAACATTCCCGCCTTGTTTTCAACTGACCTGAAGTTGAAACAAAAGAGCGAGGTGACAGCTTAGCCAGAGAACTTAAAGATATAGAGAAGGGGCAAATTGAATTGTATGATGTTCGACTGGACGGCTAACAGAGCTTATAGAATTGTAGTACGGAATTCACCATTCTCGCTGCTATTTAGCAGAAATGAACACGTTTAAAGGCAGAAATATACGTAACACGACTGAATTCATGCGAGCATGAATAAAGAGAAATGCTTTGAAGAAAAATATACAAAGTCACACAGAGAATGTAAAAAAGCATTCTCTGAATCACATATGCGTGATCTTGTATCATATGAACCATTTTTTTTAGAAAAATTGTAAAAATTTAAATTCCATTACAAAATCGTGAAAAATTAGGTTAAAAATAATTTTATTATATTTTTTAATTATTTCATTTCGAATATTACAAAATGAAAAAGTGCCAAATGAACTGAAATGTGCTCATATAAACACGTCATTCCTTCCATTTAAAAAAAAAAAAAATTAATGACCTTCACATACATATGCATATTCCCCCAGCAAAACTTGCGTGACCGAAACTCTAATACATTTACACAATTTTTACTTGTCACCAACACTCCCTCACAAATGTTTGAAATGAGTAAGAAGTCAGTATATTGTGTCTTTTGATTGTTTTATATTATAAGCTCTTCACTCAACAGATGTTAAGCAAAAATAAAACAAAAGAAGACAAACAAATTTTTTAGCTGTCACCGCGTATTGAAAACGATGGATGTGAAAGCGTACAGCATGATACCGTGAATTTGACGTTTGCTTGCTCGTTGTGACAAATTGAATTCAAAGAAAAAACATTTCGGGTACAAACGCGTCGATAAAGAACTGTGCAGATTTGTGCTTGTGCATATTAATGCAAAATTATTGAAAATAAGTATTGAAATCTTTTAGAATTGTGTTTCGTTAATATTTGTGAACATCTCGTGTCTATTATTGTACTTATATTTAGAAAAAAGGTGAGTATAGAAAATAATAATTCAATATGAAGAAAAATACATTTAGTGCATATGTGAGCCAGGAAAAAAGGCTTTTAACCTAAGTGCATGTAAATTTGTGAAAAAGATGTAAATTTTGATTGTGATCCTGATGTGGAGGGATTTACAACATCTATTTCATGAATTTTCAAGTTAGTATTTTTCACTGTTATATTGTATTGTCCCGACGGTATTTTATTATATTATGTTAAGTTATTTAAAATGAATTTTGATACTGCCAAATTTTTATTTCTTAATCAGATGGATTCACCAGCGATTTTTGATGACACCTATTTGGAGGAATGCCCAACAACTTCTTCGACTCCTGTAAAAGTTACATGTAATTGTCATTTTAGTTTTCAATTTATTTTTACGCATTTGTTATTGTAGAAAAATTGACATTTAAACGGAAGAAATTCAACATTTCTGGTTGCTACAACTCCGAGGCAAGCTTCTCAAAGCAACAAGGAAATATATAGGAATAATAACATTGTCATAATTTTTTAAATATACATACTAGGCCGGGTCGATTTGTGGAAGGCAAAAAAATCGCCCATTGCTCTATGAAAATCATATTCTAGGGATCAAAATAAGATACTTTGCCGAAGAAACCATACCTCTAAAACGAATTCTGATGTCCCCCAATTTGAGTCGAACTTTTGGGTAGGGGCAAATTTTGAAAAATCCCACTTTGACCCATTTAGAGTGCTCCAATCGAGTCCAAGTGTATGACCGACCCCCACTAACTTTGGACGGCCGATCCACCCATGCCAGTGGCACACCCCCTGGAACTCCCCTGGGGGGTCCCCATACAATCATTTCAAGAAATCACCATTTTTGGTGATTTACATGAAAAAATCAGCTAAATTGCTGTGTTTTTTCTTTATTTTTATTTATTTATTTATAATAATATCTATTTTTTCTCTTAAGAAATTTATTTAGTCAGAACATATGTAAATAAAAAAAACTAATTTAAGAGAGTTATAGAATAGAAATTAATTAATTTTAAAGAAGATATTTTTGTAGATATCGATTTACAAATACCCATTTCTATCAACAATGTAATAAATGTACATTTCGGGTATATTGATTAGTGACCTTAGTATTTAATGTATGCAGTGTAAAGGATTGTCTGCCCTTGAGATCGCAAATGATCCTAAACTAACAATAGACAAGAAACAATTATGTTTGCCCTGAAGATCGCAAATGATCTTAAACTAACAATAGACAATTGTGTTTGCCCTTGAAAACACTTATGCTTAAGATATGTGTACATACTGTCGGTATGTACAGTAGATTAGTGTTAAGATGTGTGTATGCACTCAGCATGTGGTGCATACATAAATTAGGATAAGGAATGCTATAAAGGAGCTCTGGGCAACCAGAGCTGAGTTCTATTTAACAACCGAAACCCTACGCGTCTTACTTTACAATTACCATTTCATTCTTATTACCTCAACAAGTTTACAATGAATCCACCATCCTCTACACCGCAAGATGAAGCAACTGCATCAACAACTATCGAAAACCCAATGAGTCATATAGCCAAGCATGATGTTACTGTTTTTGGTGTGTCTACTGATTTGACTGATCTTAATTTACCAACCCATCTGGATATCTTGAGATATTATTTTTACTTAAACGAACGTGCTAAAACAGAACAAAAAAAGTTTTCCCATAAATCATTCACTATTCAAGTACAAGATAAGTTGATTGGAATTTGGGAAGAACTTGGTATGGAAATAATGCTGAAGTGTATGTAATAAATTGAATAAATTGCTTGACAAGTATCATGAGCAAATCAAGAGAAGAAACAACACCCAACAATTTACAGAGTTTGTAAAATCTGTGGAAACAATTTGTTACATTGGAACATGTAAATGCGATTTGAAGGCAGCTCCATGTGCATGCGGCTGGGTTCCCGAACGCCTCAAAGAGTTCATGTACGATCAACATAATCAGAGAAAACTAACAATGAATGCATTTATGATGGAAACTGAAGAGCAAGGAGCAATGTCTATGGTCATCAATGCCAACATACCAAGATCCCGATGATTCAACATACGCACCGCCACAAGTTCAAGAAGATATGGATAGAAGTACAAGTTCACAATACACAGAGAGATACGATTGTTTTAACTTTGCCTTGGTATGTGACAGATTTGGTGTGCCTGACAGAATAGCATCAGCATTGGGAACCGCTCTTTTGCAAGATTTTAAAATTAAAGATAAGCATGGAAAACCTCTCATCATGGATAAATCGAGAAAAAGAGAAATGCAGACAAGAAGTGCTTCGCAAACGGTTAGATGATACCAATTTGTTAGCGTTTTCATTCGATGGCAGAAAAGATGATACTTTAACGATAGATAAAATTGACGAGAAGTATCATACTAGGATGGTAAAAGAACCTCATCTTGTTATTTTGAGAGAACCCAATTCTGGATTGGTTACGTAAGACTGGAACATGAAACCGCTGAATACAAAACAACCAAATTAAATGGTTTCTTCAACGATAAAAATATATCACTGGATACATTAATTGGAATATGCACTGACGGTGAGCCAAAAAACACTGGCCCACACGGTGGAATTATACGACTATTCGAATTGCTGTTAAAAACACCATTGCATTGGTTTGTTTGCCTTCTACACTTCAACGAACTTCCGTTTCGGCATTTGTTTGAAGCTTTGGATAAATCAACCAGCACTGGACCAGAGCTCGGCAACCGGAAAACTGAGCCGTCAAATCGAAACTTGTGAAACTCTTCCGGTAAGTTATTGCTATCACTCATTTATTATAATTGTCAACCATTTTTTATTATTTTATTATTATATATTTTTAGGTGGTGGACGGCTTCCAGAAAATTGAGTTGCAAAATATGCCCCTGCTCCAGAAAAAAAAGAATTTTCAACCGATTCGAAGTACTTATACGACATGGCCCATGCAATTTCTAGCGGCGTGATTCCGGTGGATCTGGCTAACATCAAACCAGGGAAAATTGTACATTCTCGGTGGCTAACCAAGGCCGCTAGATTATTGCGATTATATGTGACAACGGAAAATCCAGATGCAAATTTAAGAATTCTGGTTGAATTTATAATTAAATGTTATGTGCCAATGTACTTCAATATCAAGTATTACAGCTCTGTCGTGTACGGCAGTGCATTATTTTTCAAGTTCATTGGTTGGTCACGATTTCTAGAACCTCGCTTACGCAAAATTGTCAATCAAGTAGTTAATGATAATTCATATTATGCGCATTCGGAAAATATCTTGTTATCAATGTTGTTTGATGATAGGAAAGAAAAGCGCGACTGTGCCATCAAGAGAATTCTACGCTATCGAACCGATGTTGACGAGCCAATGGAACTTAGAGTTTATAAAAAACCAGATATAAACTTTAATTGCACAAGTTATACCGAAATGATCAATTTGAATGATATAAATTTCGTAATTGAACCACCATTCACGCGAAGCATTCCGTACGATACATTGAAAGAATATTTAAATCAAGATGATCCACCGTTTAATGATCAAAAAATTCCATCACACATACAAGGAACGGAACGACATGTTCAATTGCTAGCTAGCGTTTCCAAACGGGTTATACCGGAAAATGTAGAGGCTGTTATGGCGACGAAATTGCCCAGACTTGAAAGTAAAAAAGACTTCAAACAATAATTTTTTTTAATTTCTTTTCTATAACTCACTTAAATTAATTTTTTCATTTACATATGTTCTGACTAAATAAATTTCTTAAGAGAAAAAATAGATATTATTATAAATAAATAAATAAAAATAAAGAAAAAACATAGCAATTTAGCTGATTTTTTCATGTAAATCTCCAAAAATGGTGATTTCTTGAAATGATTGTATGGGGGCCCCCCAGGGGAGTTCCAGGGGGTGTGCTATGGCATGTGTGGATCGGTCGTCCTAAGTTAGTGGGGGTCGGTCATACATTTGGACTCGATTGGAGCACTCTAAATGGGTCAAAGTGGGATTTTTCAAAATTTGCCCCTACCCAAAAGTTCGATCCAAATTGGGGGACATCAAAATTCGTTTTAGAGGTATGGTTTCTTCGGCAAAGTATCTTATTTTGATCCCTAGAATATGATTTTCTTAGAGCAATCGGCGATTTTACATTTATGTATCTATATAATAATTTATAAAAATAATTTTTATATTACTAAAAAAAAGTGTGAAGATGAATCAAATTAATTTAATTAAATCTAAATAAAATTATTTTATTATTAAAATTAATAAAAAAAAAAAATATTTTATAAAACAAAATCTTTATATTTTTGAATTTCGACCTTTACGTTGACGGAATGACAAGCGAGTGGTTTACCCACTAGGCTATTGTAGAATGCACCGTCACGCTTTCCTGAAAGCAGTTTTGTTGATTTATCCGAAATTTAATGAAAGTGTAAGAAAGAAGTATACAGTTTTATTACAGCAGAAAATATTAGAGCAAGAAGGTGATAAAAGATCACATATATACAAAAGTTTTGTGAGGTTTTTTGATTCGCCCTTAAGAACGTGATAGAAAAAAGTGACAATTAAACTGGCACGCGTTACCGGCACGTCACTAGGTAACATGACCGTCACTGTTCTAACTGGGCCCATTACGTCCATATACAAGGTGTGTTTAAAAAGTATCGCGAATCGTAACTGACAGTTTTCTTCGATTGCAGGGGCGTGGTGCATCATGAGTTCTTGCCACAGGGAAGAACGGTCAATAAGGAATATTACCTGGAAGTTATGCGCAATTTGCGCGAAGCAATTCGCCAGAAGCGCCCGGATTTGTGGAAGAACAAAAATTGGCTTTTACACCACGATAACGCCTCTGCTCACACACATCGTTGCTTGTGCGCGACTTTTTGGCCAAAAACAACACACTAATGATGCCGCAGCCACCGTATTCCCCAGATCTGGCCCCCTGTGACTTTTTCTTGTTCCCTAAACTGAAGAGGCCCATGAAAGGACGACGTTACGCTTCTCTTGACGAGATAAAGACGGCATCGAAGGAGGAGCTGAAGAAGATAACAAAAAATGATTTTTTGAAGTGCTTCGAAGATTGGAAAAAGCGTTGGCGCAAGTGTATAATATCTCATGGGGATTACTTTGAAGGGGACAAAATAGATATTCATGAATAAATAAATAATTTTTGAAAAAACACTAAATTCGCGATACTTTTTGAACACACTTCGTAATATCTACATTCGTACCAATTCTATGGCATACGCACGCAAGCTATAGAAGCATAATACATACATACGCAGATACTTACAAATATTCATATGGCTGTGAAAAAATTAGAGCTAATAAATGGATAATAAAACAAAGTACCAGTTCCGGGAGCAGCACAAGTAAAAATTTGAGTGATAGTGAGTTAGTACGGCCAAGTACAAGTTCTGATATTGATTCCAACAAACGGGTCCACGATAATGAAATAAATTAATCTTCAAAAAAGAAAAAGGGGTCATGGACCCGACAATATCTTGAAGATTACATTAAATTCGGCTTTATGGAGAGTACAGATGACAAACCACTATGTGCCATTTGCAGTATCAAACTATCGAACGAATCAATGAAACCTTCAAAGTTGCAGCGGCATTTGTAACTGAAACATCCTGAATACAAAGAAAAGCCAAAAAAGTTCTTCGTAAATAGGAAGAGAGAGTTAAACAATAGGAAAAAAATATGGAGTATACTTTTTCACAACGAACTCACACTCATAATCTGCAAAGTCCGGCTATGCAATGTTGTTGGTGAAATTGTAGCATCTCGATTGTTCAAAAAAAAAAAAAAAAAAAAAAAAAAAAAAAAAAGCCAAGTAAGTCAGTTAGCGTTATCAAATAACACGGCAAAGCGTAAGATTTTGGATATAGCAGATTATG
Organism: Bactrocera zonata; assembly: GCA_037783105.1. Lineage (NCBI taxonomy): Eukaryota > Metazoa > Arthropoda > Insecta > Diptera > Tephritidae > Bactrocera > Bactrocera zonata. The sequence goes on from JBAWJQ010006688.1 coordinate 1,137,244, forward strand.
TCATTATTTTTCCTTACAAGTCGATGAAACTACAGACATTTCCTATAATGCCAATCTTATATGTTTTGTACGATATGATTATGATAATACTATTTATGAAAAGTTTTTGTTCTGTAAATCTTTGCCAACACGAACGACCTCCGAAGATATAATATTTAACTTGATTAATGATTATATCAACAAAAATAACATTGAATAGAAGAAGTGTGTGGGATTAAGTAGTGATGGCGCACGAGCAATGTCAGGCATTAGTACTGGACTTTATTCAAGAATAAAAACCATAGCTCCGGAATGTGTATGGACGCAGTTTAGCATTCATGGGGTAGCATTAGCCGTCAAAAAACTGCCCTTACCCTTGACAGCAACGATACAAGAGCGTGTAAAGTTCATTAACTTCATAAAATCTCGTCCACTTAATTCAAGATTGTTCTCTGTTTTGTCCAAAGAAATGGGATGTGATCACGAACACCTTCTTTTACACTGTGAGGTGCGATGGCTGTCAAGAGGCTTATTGAATTAAAAGAAGAAGTAAAAGTTTTTGTGGAGCAACATCCCCCAACAGCTAGAGATGTAATATTTGAATTTCATGATATGAACTGGTTGGTAAAAGTGGCTTACATATCTGATATTTTTGAATTCTTAAATAATCTAAACATGACATTGCAAGATAACAATGTAACAATATTTAAAGTGCAAGGCAAAGTGGAAGCTGCAAGGAAGAAGCTTATAGTGTGGAAGACAGGGAACTTTACAGTAATTTAGTAATTTATGTGAAATACAGAAAGAGTACAACATTACTGCATTGCCACAAGACATCTTAACTCAATTTAAAGAACATTTATTAGAGCTGGAGAGGAATCTTCAAGAATATTTTCCTCAAATCGATGGCAACAAAGCTTGGATAAGAAACCCATTGACATTCAAGTTAGATTTCGAAACGAATTTGCCAGATTCAGATGTCGAATCGTTGATTGAACTGTCCAACTGATACAGCACTCAGGGATACATTTGATTGATTTTTGGTTATCTTGTCGTGAAGAATACACAATAAAAACTCATCAAGCAATGATTTTTTTAATGCCTTTTGAGACCACTTACAAATGTGCAGCTGAGTTTTCAACACTAGTTTACCTTAAAAATAAATATCGAAACAGACAAAAAGTGGAACCCGATCTCAGAATAAAACTTTCAGCAATTTCAGCAAACTTGTACTCTATAATTAAAAATAAGAAACAGCTACATACTTCGCACTAAAAAGTGAGTACCAAAGATACCAAAACATTATAATTTAATATTAATAAAATATTTCTCTAACTATTGTTAAAGGTGTATTATTTAATCCATTTATTCATACAATAAGAAAATGGTTGCAAGCAAGCAAGAAATAAGTCTTACCATACTTTGTAAACAAATAAAAATAAATTAAAGGCCGCTAGCCCGAAAAGGAGTTCAACGCGAAAGAAGTTAAGATGCCCAGGTATTGGACGGACCAGGGTTATTTTTTCGGGGTGTTCATGGATCGGCTGGGATTTATAATAGCATCCTCCGATTTCGGGACGAATGTGGGTATGTAAATGTAAATTGAAAAATGCAACTATTTATTATTATTTCTTCGATTTATAATGCATTTGATACCAACATTTTTAACTTTTATACCCTCTGACACTTCCCTAACTCAGTTCTACACATTTGTTTTGTATTAAATAATGGAAAAATAACTTTAGTTCCATATTTAACTTTAGTTGAAATCCATTTATTCATACAATAAAAAACCGGTTGCAAACAAACAAAAAACTAGTGTTACCATACTATGTAAGGGAACAAAAATAGGAAGAAAAGAAAGATTATTCCGTCAATACAAAACTCATTATCGTGTAATGAAGTAAAATCTTTGACAATTTTCATTATCTTGAGGAATCCCGGTGTTGCATCGGTCCGGTGTTATTTATTTTATGTTAATGGGATAGTATTTGTTTTCTTTTGATTCTTTTGTAAAATTTGTACGTAAGGTAACACTAGGTATTAGTTAGAATGCAACCCTTTTGTTATTGTGTGAACCAAAATAATTGAACAAAAGTTAAATATTGAACTATTCAATATAAAATTTAAGTGCAAAATTCATTATAAATAGAGGAAACACGGATTTTAAATAGTTGAATTTTTGAACTTTAAATGCAAATATCTGGAGGACCTCTTCTATCCGAGATTTGATTATAATTTTAGTAATTTTTGTTTTCTTGTTTTTTATTTTCGGATAATTTCCAGCCGAGTTATTGTGAACACCATAAAGCTTTTTTCTCAAGATGTTCTGGGAGAAGCTCTGTTACCGGCTTATGCTTTAATGTTTCTGCATGAAAAAAACCCTAGATTGTCAAAAGTGTGGTAAATAATGGTTCGAATAATAGTGACATCTCTGATAAATTTCACGACAAATTATTCGATAGTATTTCAGTTAGTAGTAGATCGTAGTTTTGTGCGGCTCTAAAAGTGAATTTTTTGATTTTTACTGTCTGAATTTATTGAAAAAAGATGTGTGATAACACTGTGGAACATTTTTGGGATTATTGTCTGGGGGGTGAGAAATTCCAAGTCAGGGTGATGGTACTAGGTCAGTATAGTAAAACCCTCAAAGGGTTTGGCGTTCGTATGTGTCCGTTTTTTTTTAATTTAAAAGGTCATAAGGAGGATGGAGTCATGTGTAGAAGTTCAGGCAAGTGAGGAAAGTTCTCTGATCGCCATTCATTGGTGGCCAGAAACGATTCTTTTACATATGACTCAAGCAGCTCACGACTTCCGGTCTTTGACCAAGTATCCTCTGGGTAGCCTAAGAACATCCGTTTGAAGGCGAGCTACAGTGAGAAGGCGAAATATCCCCTACTTATGGTTGTGTGCTGGGTTTGGGACCCGCCACGTAAAAAAACACACCAATGAAAACCAACAATCAGCCTCGGATGAAAGACCCCTCTTTGATGACGACCATGGCAAGCGAAATAAGGACTAGGAATTGAGGGCATGCACCTGGAATGTCCGGTCCCTTATCTGGGAAGGTGCCGCTGCCCAGCCGGTTGATGTCCTCGTGAAAATAAAGGCTGACATCACCGCCGTCCAAGAAATGCTATGGACGGGACAAGGACAGAGACGAGTAGGTCCTTGTGACATTTACTACAGTGGCCATATAAAGGAGCGCAAGTTTGGTGTTGGATTCGTGGTGGGAAAGAGACTCCGTCGCCGAGTACTATCATTCACTCCTATGAATGAATGAGGTTCTTCAACATATCGCTGATTTGCGCGCACGCCCCGACGGAAGAGAAGGACGATGTGACCAAAGATGCCTTTTATGAGTGCTTGGAGCGCACTTATGAGAGATGCCCCTGCCACGATGTCAAAATCGAGCTTGACGACTTTAACGCCAGGGTGGGCGAAGAAGGTATCTTTGGCACTACGGTCGGTAAATTCAGCCTCTACGAGGAAACGTCCCCAAATGGGTTGAGGCTGATCGACTTAGCCGGGGCCCGAAATATGGTTATCTCTAGTACTAGATTCCAGCATAAGAAGATACATCAAGCTACCTGGCTGTCCCCGGACCGAAAAACCAACAACCAGATCGATGATGTTGTGATAGACGGAAGACAACTCTCCAGTGTTTTAGATGTGCGTGCACTTCGAGGTCCTAACATCGACTCGGACCACTATCTTGTTGCAACCAAGATTCGCACCCGCCTCTGTGCACCAAAAAACGCACGGCAACAAACGCAAGGAAGGTTCGACGTCGAGAAGCTGCAATCACAACAGACAGCCGAACGATTTTCAACTCGGCTAGCACTCTTGCTCTCTGAGAGCACTCGTCAACAACTCGGTATAAGGGAACTGTGGGACGGCATTTCAAACTCCTTACGTACAGCTGCAACCGAAACCATTGGTTTTCGGAAAGTGCAAAAGAACAGCTGGTACGACGAGGAGTGCCGTGTCGCAGAGGAGAGAAAACAGGCTGCCTACCTCGCAACGTTACGATCGACCACAACACGTGCGGGATGGGATAGATACCGAGAGTTGAAGAGGGAAGCGAGACGCATTTTTGGACAGAAAAAAAAGAGGCCGAAATGCGTGAGTACGAAGAGCTTGATAAGCTGGCCGACAAGTGTAATGCTCGAAAATTCTACGAAAAGATGCGGCGACTTACAGAAGGTTTCAAGACCGGAGCATACTCTTGTGGAACCCCCAAAGGTGTCTAGTCACCGATGCCCAAAGCATACTTAAATTATGGAGGGAACACTTCTCCAGCCTGCTGAATGGCAGTGAACGTACAACGCCAGGATAAGGCGAACCCGATTCCCCAATCGATGACGATGGAGCAGACGTCCCATTGCCCGACCATGAAGAGGTTCGAATAGCAATTGCCCGCCTGAAGAACAACAAAGCGACAGGGGCCGACGGATTGCCGGCCGAGCTATTCAAACACGGCGACGAAGAACTGGTAAGGAGCATGCATCAGCTTCTTTGTAAAATATGGTCGGACGAAAGCATGCCCAACGATTGGAATTTAATTGCAATTCCCAAGACAGCCGGTTCTACGCACCGGAATTGACTCGGATTTCACCCGACCAAGGGCTGTTATTTCGGCGATCTGACCCCGTTTGGATCGGTGAGTAATTATTTGTGTTTGTCGTCATTGGAGCAACGCCTTGCAGCAGGGTTGCTCCGTATCCTCCTGACCCGTGCTGGCATTGAGTCCAACCCGGGCCCGGAGGAATTTTTCTGCTGCGTCTGCGCAAAAAGGCTCCATCCAAATTCCACCTCGGTCAGGTGTAACACATGCAATGGATGGAGCCATCTTAAGACCTGCTCAGGCCTTAAGACTCACAGGGAGTGGACCACGCGTTACGTGGCCCCATGTTGCCTGCGCAATACTGCGACACAAGCCTCCACGGCTGTGCAATCTGCACATAGTTCGCGCGCCGCGCCGCCACTCAACCAGAGTGGCCAACTGAGGACCTCAACGGTCAGGAGCTCAAACAGGCAACATAGCTCCCACTCTGACTTATTCCCCCCCCAACCTTCATCCCGCTCCAATCCTCGTGCGAGATCCAATCAGCAACTCTTGGTCCCTCGCACAGTCTGTTCCGTGTGTCAGGCCGTCATACGTCGGAATGTCACTTCAGTTAAGTGCATTTCCTATGCTGGCTGGTGTCACTTCCCGACGTGTTCCGGCCTGCGCACCACACGTGAGTGGAGTGATTCCTACGTTGCCCCATGCTGCAGGAGTCTGCCCCCGCAACTCACAACAGTGGCGTCGCCGACCTACACCCCAGTGCGACAACCGCCCTGCGGGTTCTGCAGCTGCAACAAACACCACCTACACGTCACTCCCTCACCCCCAGGATCACCCACGGACACCCGCGACAAACCAGACTTCTCCAATTCAACTGCAACGGACTCCAGAGCAAGATCGAGGAGATAGTTGCACTTATGAATCGGGAACGTATATCGATAGCTGCGGTCCAAGAAACCAAGTTAAACAGCTGCTCAGATCTTCTGAGTTGTGCAGGTTTCAACGTTATACGTAAAGATCGCGAGCGAGATAGTGGTGGTGGCCTAGCTTTCATATTGCATAACACCGTGCAGTACCGTCTAATCGAAGAAGACATCGACCCAAGGGATACTACCCTAGAATGTCAGGGCATAGCTATCCGGTCAGGCGATGTCGAGCTCGAAATATTCAATATATACATCCCCCCAGTTACATGTTGCCCCACAGGATATCACCCGAATATAGGTGCGCTACTTCGTGGTGAAAACCGTATGGTACTAGCCGACTTTAACGCGCACCACGATCTTTGGCATTCCTGCCTGTCAAATGATCGTAGGGGGATGGAGCTGGGGGAACAGATTGACGACTCGACATTCTGCACAATGAATGACGAAGCCCCCACCAGAGTTATGGGCACCTGTAGTAGCTCGCCAGATATCACCATTGCTAGTGGTGGTCTGATTAACAGCATAACCTGGCGACCTATGCTAACCCTGGCTTCAGACCATCTGCCCATAATTATCTCGATCGAGAAGCCTCCCGATTTCGTTTCCGTGGACAACCGTACCTTCTTTAACTTTAAAAAAGCTAATTGGGTCGGCTTCACGGAATTTACTGAGAGCACCTTCAACGCTCTACCCATTCCTACGGACGTATGCGTTGGCGAACGTCAATTCCGCAAGGTGATCGCAGCAGCTACCGCTCGCTTCATCCCGGCTGGAAGATTAGCGGAAATCCGCCCCAATTTCCCAGCCGAAGCAGCGGTTCTAGCTAATGAGCGCGACACCTTACGCCATGCCGATCCCGGGGATCTCCGAATAAGGGATCTCAATTTGGAGATTCGGCACATGGTAAATCAACATAAGCGGACGAAATGGATAGAGCACCTGAAGTCCTGCAACCTCTCCACCGGTGTGAGTAAGCTTTGGGCTACTGTCAAAGCTCTGTCTAATCCGAGGAGACATGACGACCGAGTTTAAGTCCAATTCAATGGTCATGCCTCCACGGACCCGAAGAAGTGCGCGAGCTATTTTAGCCGGCAGTTTACACTGCACCCTTCGGTAGACAAAGCTAAGAGATGTGTTAACCGACGGCTGCGCAAAATGCCAAACAACTGCGCGCCACTTACTTTCACCGATGAGGAGGTTCAGGGTGTCATCAACAAGGCAAAATCGTCCAAATCCATTGGCCCTGACGGAATCAATATGCTAATGTTAAAGCATCTAGGCTCGACGGGAGTAAAATATCTCACCAAGGTCTTCAACCTGTCGCTCACCACTCTTCAAATACCCGATGTGTGGAAAATCGGAAGAGTGGTCCCACTACTGAAACCTGGGAAACCTCCCAACAAAGGGGAGTCCTATCGTCCGATAACTCTCCTCTCCCCAGTAGTGAAGACACTAGAAGCCTTGCTACTCCCGACCTTCACTCACCACCTGAGCCTAGCCAGCCACCAGCATGGATTCCGTAAAGTGCACAGCACCACCACAGCACTTAGCGTCATAAACGCCCAGATAGTGCGTGGCCTCAACCAGAAACCACCCTGCGAAAGAACGATCCTCGTAGCGTTGGACCTGTCAAAAGCTTTTGACACGGTCAATCACACAACGCTACTGCAGGACATCGAAAAAACCACTCTCCCTCCAGGGCTAAAGAGGTGGACCATGAACTATCTGAACGGTCGTCAGTCATCCGTACTATTTCGAGGCGAAACATCTAAACTGAGAAGAATTAAACAGGGGGTTCCGCAGGGTGGTGTCCTCTCCCCGCTACTGTTTAACTTCTACATCTCGAAACTTCCTCAACCACCAGAGGGGGTTTCCATAACCTCGTACACAGATGACTGCACGATAATGACGTCGGGCAATGGAATCGATGGCATGTGTTCGAAAGTAAACAGCTACCTCTCCGACCTTTCTCGTTTCCTCACTGCACGAAACCTCCAACTTTCACCCACCAAATCCACAGCAACCATATTTACGAACTGGACGAAGGAGTATAGACTTGAACTTAATATTGCGGTCGATGGCGTCAAAATCCCGACTGTCAATAACCCTAAGATTTTAGGCGTAACTCTCGATAGTCTATACTCCTTCTCTCCCCATACGACCGCGATTATCGCCAAGGTACAGAGCCGCAACAAAATCCTCAAGTCGCTAGCCGGCAGCACATGGGGAAAAGACAAAGAAACGTTGTTGGCAACTTACAAGGCAATCGGCCGGCCGGTCCTCAACTACGCAGCGCCGATATGGTCGCCTGGATGCAGTGGTACGCAGATGAGGAAACTCCAGACCTGCCAAAATACTGCACTCCGGACCACGACGGGATGCCTCTTGATGTCTCCCATTGAACACCTCCACAGTGAGACAAGTATGCTACCTGTAAAGGAGCATAATCAACTCCTCTCCAGGCAGTTCCTGCTGGGTTGTTTCCGTAGGAATCACCCCTGCAGCCACCTGCTTGGCGCGGAACCGCCTCCCAGGAGCATCAAGAGGTCATTCCTCGACTATGTCGACGACATTGAACAGTACGCCGACCAGACTTCGGACGCAACGAACTATCGACAGGCACTGGCCGCCATTCACAGTGGAGCCATCAACACCTTCATCGACTCCCTTCCCGTGAATGGCGTTCTTGGAGTCAAACCACCACCTATTGCAGACGAGGAGCTCCAGTTGCCGCGTGAAACGCGAGTGACCCTAGCGCAACTTCGTTCCGGATATTGTAGCAGGTTAAACTCCTACTTATCCAGAATCGACCCTGACATACCCAATGTATGTCCAGCATGCAACGAGTCTCCGCATGACACTGACCACCTCTTTGCATGCCCTACAAACCCTACCCATCTAACACCCTCCTCCCTTTGGTCCGATCCCGTCAAAACAGCACGTTTCCTGGGCCTACCGTTAGATGACCTCGACGACAACACAAGTAACCCTCACCATCCTAACGGGGACTTGGTAACAGTTAACAACAACAACAACAACATTGGAATTTAAGTGTGCTATGCCCAATCCATAAAAAAGGAGACCCCTTAATCTGTGCCAACTACCGTGGGATTAGCCTCCTCAACATCGCACATAAGGTTCTGTCGAGCGTATTGTGTGAAAGATTAGAGCCCGCCGTCAACAAATTGATTAGACCTTGTCGGTGTGGCTTTAAACCTGGCAATTCAACATCCGACCAGATGTTCACCATGCGCCGAATCTTGGAAAATACCCGTGAAAGGAGAATCGACACACACCACCTTTTCGTCTATTTCAAAGCTGGTTTCGACAGCACAAAAAGGAGCTGCATCTACGCCGCGATGTCTGAATTTGGTATCCCCGCAAAACTAATACGGCTGTGTAAACTGACGTTGAGCAACACCCAAAGCTCCGTCAGGATCGGGAAGGACCTCTCCGAGCCGTTCGATACCAAATGAGGTTTCAGACCCTATCGTGCGACTTTTTCAACCTGCTTCTGGAGAAAATAGTTCGAGCTGCAGAACTAAATTGAGAAGGTACCATCTTCTATAAGAGTGTACAGCGGCTGGCGTATGCCGATGATATTGATATCATCGACCTCAACACCCGCGCCTTAGTTCTGCTTTCTCCAGACTGGACAGGGAAGCAAAACAAATGGGTTTGGCAGTGAACGAGGGCAAGACGAAATATATCCTGTCATCAAACAAACCAACTCAATTTTGGAAGAACGTATTTTTGATTGACGAAATCAAGATAAATAGCAAAGCTCCAGATGGCTAAACATACGTCGTCCACAAGGTCAATCCCTTAACGATAGGTATACGAAAAAATACATTATAAACGGCGATGGAAGCATCATGGTTTGGGGTAAGTTTTCATGGCATAACTTCGTGCCAATTGTTCGAATGAATGATGAAATTGACCAGTTTTAGTATTTGAGTATAAACTGGACATTTATGCAAGACGACGATCCGAAGCACACGGCAAAGGTAGTAAAGCATGGTCTCGGCGATAAAAAATTTAGAAAATATGAGTGGCCCGCACAAAACCCATATCATTTATGGAATGACGTCAAGTTCAAAATAGCAAGCAAAAAATTAAAAAATCTTGATGATTTATGGGTTGGAATTAGGTTTGGTATTTAATTCCAAAGGAACAATGTCAAAAACTCTTGGACAGCATGCAGCGAAGATGTGGGAGTGTGATTAAAAATGATGGATATAGTACAAAATACTAACGAAATGAACCTTTTACCATTTTCTAATAATTTTTTTATAAATTTGTGTACCTTTTTTTAAACCTTTTTCAGATTGTGCTATTTATATGTCCCAGCATTATGATGTTTTAAACTTTTTTTGACTATAATAAAATATTTGTTTTAGTAACATTAAAGTGAATAATTTGTAAAACAAAACGCATGTGTCGTTAGTGAGAAATTTAAGGAATAAATAAGTGTTTTCTTATGTGATGACTCGGTCTGCCATTAATGTGTCCATGGCTGTATAAAGGGACAATGGTACTAACGGATTTTTGTTTGATTTCTAAAAAAAAAAAAAAAATAACCCTGGTGGGTACAATACCGCGAGGTTTATACATAGTTCTTTTGTGTGAAATTACTTTCTGCACTGGCGGCCTCGGTTTAAATAACCCTGGTCGGTTCAACAATGAAGGTGAAAAATTTAACGGAAAATTTTCTTGGAATATGTCTATCAGACTTTGGAAATTCCCAAATAGTAAGAGAGCTAAAAATATTAGAAGTTTCCATTGGAATATGAAACCGGTATTTACTAAGTATTGTATAATAATAGTTTACTCTATTTTTTAGCCGTTGAGTGCTAAGCAACTTTTGTAAATGTGTGCACAATGGCTATGCGTATTTTGATGATTTTAGAGAAAAAAATAATGGTGTCAAATAAAACATTCTAATTCAGACAAATATGAATTAACTAACATAATTATTTTTTTATTATTAAGAAAAATATTTTTTTTTTACATTAATAAAAAAAAATAAACAAGATTTGAAAAATATTTTCTTCATTTTTTCGTGTTTAAAAATAAAAATTTAAAAAAACATATATGTTAACAAGTTTGTTTTGCCGCACAAACAGCATGTAGGCATTTTTTATAAGGAGTGCAAATAAGTCGGGATTACTTTCTACTCCCTGTTTTGATACACACCACGCACTAGCGTAAGCTACGTCTGTTTCTGAAGATGAATTAGAAGTCGAAGAGTCACTTACAATCCTCAATATTTTTGTTCGGTGAATTGTAATACTGCTATCATCACTGTTTAAATCCGTTGTTTCAATCTCTATACAATCAATCAATTGAGATCGAGTCATCATTCGAAGAAAAAGCACGTGACATAGTTTTTTGTTAAATAATTAAAAATAACTGCACAAACCTAATTTGAAAATTATAAGAATAAATTCTATTATAAATTATGCGCGAAGTTAGAATACGTTTAATCCAACGGAGCGCCAAAAGCACCCTGAAAAGCGCTGAAGTTTTCTACCTCTCTGCATTTTTCGACATAAGTCACCGCTCTGCACTCAGTTAAATAAATTAACTTCATATGAATGAAACAAAAGTTCATTTTGAACCAATATCGCTCTATATCTCGTAAAGATAAAAAGATTTTTCTTTATTTTTTCAGGACAAAAATTATGGTAATACTTCTTTTAGTCATAAATGTAAACATACAAATCTCTTGAAAGTGTGAATGTGCAAAGTAATTTTTAAAGTATATTTATTTCCTTAAAAAACACCGAATAAGTGTAAATTCTGGATATATTTCAATGTTTACAGCGTAATTAAAAATATATCAATTGAAAAATGAGTGAAAAGATTTTTATATCTCGAAAACTATAAGTTTGAGGAGGGTATATGAGTTTTTTAATGTTGAAAACCTTCTTTATCCATCCGTACCATCAAATAGCGGCGCCAAAAGAATCGTAATATTGCCATATTTTTTAATCCGGAGGACTTTCTATTTCCAACGGTACCTTAACAACGCGGACCCAAACAAATCGGAATTGTGTCCTCTATCCATCCGTACCATTGAATTGAACTTCAACTCGGTCGTCATGTCTCTTCGGGTTAGACAAAGCCTTGAGAGTGGCCCAAAGCTTACTCACACCGGTGGAGAGGTTAGGTTGCAGGATTTAAGGTGCTCTATCCATTTCTTCTGCTACCCCGGGATCGGCATGGCGTAAGGCGTCGCGCTCGTTCGCTAAAACGGCTGCTTCGGCTGGGAAATTGGTGCGGAGTTTCGCTATTCTTCCAGCCGGGATGAAGAGAGCGGTAGCCGCTCCTTAATTCCATCAGGACCAATGGATTTGTTCGGGATGTGCGCAAACTATGTGCAGATTGCACAGCCTTAGAGGCTAATGTCGCAGTATTGCGTAGGCAACATGAGGCCACGTAACTCGTGGTCCACTCATTGTGAGTTATCCCCCTAGTAACATGTTGTCCTACAGGATATCACCCGAGTATAGGTGCGCTACTTCGTGGTGAAAACCGTTTGGTACCATGCGACTTTAACGCGCAACAAAGCTAATTGGGTCGGCTTCACTGAATTTAGTGAGAGCGCTTTCAACGCTCTACCTATTCCTATGGACGTATGCGTTGGCGAACGTCAATTCCGCAAGGTGATCGCAGGAGCTACCGCTCGCTTCATCCCGGCTTGAAGAAAGCGGAAATCCGCTCCAATTTCTTAGCCGAAGCTGCTGTTTTAGCTAACGAGCGCGACACCTTACGCCATGCCGATCCCAGAGATCCCCGAATAAGGGATCTCAATTTGGAGATTCGGCGTATGGTAAACCACCATAAGCGGACGAAATGGATAGAGCACCTGAAGTCCTGCAACCTCTCCACCGGTGTGAGTAAGCTTTGGGCTACTGTCAAGGCTTTGTCTAACCCGAAGAGACATGACTCGGTCGTCATGAAGTTCAATTCAGTGGCATAAGTAAAGTATAAAAGTATAAGGTGTATTTTAAAAAATGAATACAAATTCCTCAGGTAAGTAATGCAAATTCCTCAGTAAATTTTAAATTGATAAAAATATAACTTAAGGCATTTAAATATATTGTGTCGGAGCGTCAAACAGCGGAGGTGTCGTAAAGCGAACCAATGTGCTTATAGCGTCGGAAGTGAAATCAATGTAGAATATTGTAAAAATAATCCAAACATTTGATAGTAAAGAAAATTGTATTTCCTTTGCGGAAGAGCAAGGATTGATATTAAAATCTAAAATGTGTCGTACGCATAAAGTGCCAATGACGCTGTCATTAAACAAAAGTATCACTGTTGGGGTGTTGGTGCCGGAAACGTGGTTGTCGGAACCGAACTGCGAGCGATAAAGTGAATATTCCACTGCCTCAAGTATTTTATCTAAGGTATGCGTATGCATCTCATTGGTCGCGGCAGTGAGGAAGAACAGTTTTATCAGGGAACCAGTTTTATCTAGCGCTACTATATGTGACTGGTATAATTACTGCCGCGAAGCCGTAAGGTTGATCATCAGGTAGCGGTAGGTAATATTGGTGGCCCTGGTAAAACTGTTCAAATAGATGGAAGCAAACTTGGAAAGAGAAAATACAACAAAGGTAATAATAAAAACATATTTTTTATGTAATTAATATATCTTTTCTTAATTAAGGGCGGAGGGTCGAAGGCCACTGGGTTCTTGGGATGGTTGAGGATGGGAGTGACGATCTGGACGAGGCAATGTCAGGTCTGGTGAGGTGCTCATACCTTTGATAGAGAAGCACGTGGCAAAAGGTAGTATTATACGTACTGATTGTTGGAAGGCATACGACTGTCTGTTCAGTCACGGGTATGAGCACCGACGGATTAATAACAGCGACCCCGATATTCCGTTCGTAGCATAGGACGGGACCCACACTCAACGCATCGAGTCCCAGTGGCGCGTAATTAAACGGGTTTTATTAAAGACAATTATAATACTTGTAAAGATTTTTCCAATTTAATTTTTGAATTTATTTGGAGGAAAAATATTGCAAATAATCATTATGATCTTTTTGTTAATTTATTAGATGTAATCAAACATACTTATAAGCCTTAAAACTTTTTTTATTACAATGGAAATTTATTTCAGATGGTATTTGTTTCCTGCGTTTGAGTTTTTATATTCATTTTTACTCGTTTGATGTATGTGTAATTACGGCAACACATATGATCTGTCAACCCGAAATACCTTTGTTATTTAATTTGTGTAAAATATAAAATGCTTATTTTATGCAAATAACTGAATAATTACTGAAAAATAAATAGGTGGAAACAATGTAGTGAAGTGTATAAAAAGTGAATAAAATTAAAGAAATAATTACTAGAAATCGAGAAATTGCAAGATAAAATTTACAAAATTTTAACTTTAAATGCAAATATCTCGAAAACTATAAGTTTGCGGCGGCAATAATTATATATTTAGTTGTCAAAAAAGTCTTGCGGTATTTTTATTGAATCAATTCGTGTGTCACCCATACATCGAGCTTTATAGGGACTCCAAGCTTCTTCAAATGGTTTATAACGATTTGATGACTACTATGCCGGTCTCTTTCGACCAATTCAGCGATTTTATCACAATTTTCGACGACAGGCCTTCCGGAGCGTGGCGCATCTTCGACCACCTCTACACCAGAACCGAAACGTTGAAACCATCGTTGTGCGGTGGAAATGGAAACTGTATCGGGTCCATAAACTGCACAAATTTTATTGGCGGCTTGAGATGCATTTTTGCCTTTATCGTAGTAGTACTGTAAAACGTGCTGTATTTTCTCTTTAATTTGCTCCATGTTTGCGACGCTATTACTCACAAACGACTTAAAAGAAACGACAATCAATCAAACACGTGTTAGCGCGTGAAATGAGCTTTCCAAAAAGGTATAGCATGACCCGATGCGACGAATAAAATTAGAACTACGCGCTTTCAGCGCCAACTAGCGAAAATACCGCAAGACATTTTTAACAACCTAATATGTACGTAAAGTAAGACTGATTATTAGTTAGAATGCAACAAAATAATTGAACAAAAGTTAAATATTGAATAAAAGTTATTTTTGCATTATATAATATAAAATAGATGATTAGAAACGAATTAGTGAAGTGTAAGTGGATATAAAAGTTAACTATACAAGTGTAAAATTCTTTATAAATCGGATAACATTCGTTTTAAATAGTTGAATTTTTGAACTTTAAATGCAAATGTCTCAAAACCTATAAGTCGGCGGCAACTACACTCGGCGAAAAAAACCCACGCAGTCGAAAATTTTCTAATATTCCTATTTTGAACTGTCACTATTTGCTCAAAATTCACTATTTGTCTTATTTAGTTATTTTGTCATGTGACATTATTTTACCTTTACTTTTAAAACCGTTAGCGTCCGCACGTGTTTATTACAGAAGTTGCGGTTTTTCTTTTGGATCAGTTGTGAAAACAAGTAAACTTGAACATGGTGGTGTCAACAAAAAAGAAAGCAGAAATCGTAGCTTTATATAAAATATATTATCCAAAGGTCAAAAAGCTCGTGAAATGGGCATAAGATATTGGAACGTGCGTTTTATAATTAAAAATTATACGTATTTCAATTGAGTAGCCCGAAAAAAGAGCAGTGGACATCTGAAAACAGTAAAATCTCGTCAAAAACGACAAATTAAACGGATGTGCATTAATGATCGCTTTCAACATGCTGGATCAATCAATGCAACATTTTACGAAACCACTGGGGTAAAATAACTACAAGTTCTATACAAAATGTGCTAAATAATCTTGGTTTCCGAGCGCGACGTCCAGCCAAAAAGCCACTTCTCGTTATACGAATGAAGAAATACCGACTAGAGTGGGCAATAATACACAAAACTTGGACTACATCAGATTGGGGAAATGTTATTTTTTCCGATGAATCGAAATTTAATTTGTTGGAACCCCCGACACAAATGCCACAGTGCGTCGTAGGAAAGGGGAGCGTTTTTTGGAAAACTGTGTTTGGCCCAACGTAAAGCATTCGCCTTATTTATTGGTGTGGGAGCTGTAACCAAGTTTGGTGTTGGGCCGCTAATTATTCTAAAAAGATCTGTAAATACCGAAATATAAATTGGAATTTTGAGAAAAGGTGTTTTGCCAACTATTGAACGGCTGTTCGAACACGCCCAAAAAGTTTATTTGCAGGATATTTCAGCCCCTTGTCGTAGAGCCAAAGCGGTAACCAAAGCACAAAAATATTGAAATAGATTTTTCAATAATTTTTTACAAACACTTACAGGATTCAAACCAAAAAGATTTTTATGGAATAGGGTCTCTTACGTCGCCTGGTAACAGATCAGATCTCAATCCAATTGAGAACTGCTGGCATTATTTGGGCAAAATGGTAATAGAAAAGCGTCAAAAACGTCGAAAAGAAATAGAAAACATTGTTGAAGCTGTGCGGAATGAATAAGTTAATAAAAATTATCTTTAACGCTTTTTTGAATCCATGCATAACCAAATAGACGAGGTTATTAGGAGGAGGGGGTGTTCTACAAAATACTAAGAATTTTTTAATACAAAATATGTTATTTTGATTCATTATGTATTCTAATGTTAAATAAAAGTCATGTAAAACATAAAATATTAATTAACCTATTTAAAAATTACATTATTGTTCATAACAAAATTTACTTCTGTGGTTTGCTATGTATGTGTTTTTACATTTTTATCTATAACAAGTGTAAAACTATAAGTTTTTTATATAAAAATGCCTGAGTCATGAACTAAATAAAAGTGGTTGACCCTCAAAGAAAAATGTTTATCTTAGAATAATATGAATTCAAGTTTTGCGCTATATAAAAGCACTCTATAGAGTGCGTGGGTTTTTTTTCGCTGAGTGTATACATATGTATGTACAGTCAGCGTCATATTTCATCGTACCGCACACTAAAATCATTTTTTACGTTTTCAGTAGACTCAAATGAAAAAAGTTCTTCCACAAATTGATTAAAATAAAAAGCAAATATATTTCATAATTCAGTTGCTCACATTTTTTCTCAAACTGAATGTAAACACTTGAAAGTGTAGTAACTGTTCAAAGTTGCTGCGTCATAATTCATCGTACGGCACTTTATACCGTTAGCTTTAACTATTATAATGTAAAACAAAATAGCTTCAACATAGAAGTGGAATTAGTTTATCACGTGCAGTGAAGTGGACAAGTGTAAATACTAAACATTTATCCTATTTTTCCAATAATGGATAAAAGAAAAGAAACTTCATCAGATTTTCGAAAAATAGTTATAAAATTAGAGGATGGAGTCATGTGTAGAAGTTCACGCAAGTGAAGAAAGTTCTCTGACCGCCATTCACTTGGGAGTGGCCAGAAACGATTGTTTTACATATGACTCAAGCAGCTCACGACTTCCGGTCTTTGACCAAGTATCCTCTGGGTAGCCTAAGAACATTCGTTTGAAGGCGAGCTAAAGTGAGAAAGCGAAACATCCCCCAGGGTTGAGCGCTGGGTTTGGGACCCGCCATGTAAAAAAAAACACCCGTAATGAAAAGAAACAACAAGCCTCGGAAGCGAGACGCCCATTTCGATGGCGACCACGGGAAATGACATAAGGACTACGAATTGAGGGCATGCACCTGGAATGTCCGGTCCCTTAACTGGGAAGGTGCCGCTGCCCAGCTGGTTGATGTCCTCGTGAAAATAAAGGCTGACATCACCGCCGTCCAAGAAATGCGATGGGCGGGACAAGGACAGAGACAAGTAGGTCCTTGTCACATTTACTACAATGGCCATATAAAGGAGCGCAAGTTTGGTGTGGAATTCGTGGTGGGAGAGACTCCGCCGCCGAGTACTATCATTCACTCCGAGGAATGAACGTCTAGCCACAATCCGCATCAAAGCGAGGTTCTTAAACTTATCGCTGATTTGCGCCCACGCCCCGACGGAAGAGAAAGACGATGTTACCAAGGATGCCTTCTATGAGTGCTTGGAGCGCACTTATGAGAGCTGCCCCCGCCACGATGTCAAAATCGGGCGACTTAAACGCCAGGGTGGGCAAAGAAGGTATCTTTAGCACTACGGTCGGTAAATTCAGCCTCCACTAGGAAACATCCCCAAATGGGTTGAGGCTGATCGACTTCGCTGGGGCCCGGAATATGGTTATCTGTAGTACGAGATTCCAGCACAAGAAGAGCTAAAGTGACCTGGCTGTCTCCGGATCGAAAACTACCAACCAGAACGATCATGTTGTGATAGACGGAAGACACGTCTCCAGTGTTTCAGATATCCTTGCGCTCAGCGGTCCTAACATCGACTCGGACCACTATCTTGTTGCAGCTAAGATTCGCACCCGCCTCTGTGCAGCAAAAAACGCTCGTCTACAAACACAAGGTTCGACGTCGAGAAGCTGCAATCACAACAGACAGCTGAACGATTCTCTACTCGGCTTGCACTCCTGCTCTTTGAGAGCACTCGTCAACAACTCGGTATAAGGGAACTGTGGAGTGGCATTTCAAACTCCTTACGTACAGCTGCAACCGAAACCATTGGTTTTCGGAAAGTGCAAAAGAACAACTAGTACAACGAGGGTTGCCGTGTCGCAGCGGAGAGAAAACAGGTTGCCTACCTCGCAACGTTGCGATCGACCACGACACGTGCGGGATGGGATAGATACCGAGGGTTGAAGAGGGACGGGAGACGCTTTTGCAGACAAAAAGAGAAGGGTTGAAATGCGTAAATATGCAGAACTTAAAAATCTGGTAAACAGTGGTAATGCTCTAAAATTCTACGAAGAAATACAGCGACTTACAGAAGGTTTCAAGACTGAAGTATGTGCGTACGCTCCGAGGTCATAACATAAACTGTGCAGCAAATAACGCATGTCAACAAACACAAGGAAGTGTCGACGACAAGAAGCTGCAATCACAACAGGCAACCGAACGATTTTCTACTCGGCTTGCAGTCCTGCTCTCTGAGAGCACTCGTCAACAACTGCCGGGAACTGTGGGACGGCATTTCAAATTCCTTACGTACAGCTGCAACCGAAACCATTGGTTTTCGGAAAGTGCAAAAGAACAGCTGGTACGACGAGGAGTGCCGTGTCGCAGAGGAGAGAAAACAGGCTGCCTACCTCGCAACGTTACGATCGACCACAACACGTGCGGGATGGGATAGATACCGAGAGTTGAAGAGGGAAGCGAGACGCATTTGCGGACAGAAAAAGAAAGAGGCCAAAATGCGTGAGTACGAGAGCTTGATAAGCTGGCCGACAGGGGTAATGCTAAAAAATTCTACGAAAAGATGCGGCGGCTTACAGAAGGTTTCAAGACCGGAGCATATTCTTGTAGAACCCCCCAGGGTGATCTAGCCACCGGTGCCCAGAGCATACTTAAATTATGGAGGGAACACTTCTCCAGCCTGCTGAGTGGCAGTGAACGCACAACGCCAGGAGAAGGCGAACCCGATACCATAATCGATGACGATGGAGCAGACGTTCCATTGCCCGACCATGAAGAGGTTCGAATATAGCAATTGCCCGCCTGAAGAACAAAGCGGCAGGGGCCGAATGATTGCCGGCCGAGCTATTCAAACACGGCGGCGAAGAACTGGTAAGGAGTATGCATCAGCTTCTTTGCAAAATATGGTCGGACGAAAGCATGCCCAACGAATGGAATTTAAACGTGCTATGCCCAATCCATAAAAGAGGAGACCCCACAATCTGCGCCAACTACCGTGGGATTAGCCTCCTTAACATCGCATATAAAGTTCTCTCGAGCGTATTGTGTGAAAGATTAAAGCCCACCTCCAACAAACTGATTGGACCTTATCAGTGTGGCTTTATACCTGGCAAATCAACAACCGACCAGATATTCACCATGCGCCAAATCTTGAAAAAGACCCGTGAAAGGAGAATCGACACACACCATCTCTTCGTCGATTTCAAAGCTGCTTTCGACAGCACGAAAAGGAGCAACCTCTATGCAGCGATGTCTGAATTTGGTATTCCCGCAAAGCTAATACGGCTGTGTAAACTGACGTTGAGCAACACCCAAAGCTCCGTCAGGATCGGGAAGGACCTCTCCGAGCCGTTCGATACCAAACGAGGTTTCAGACAAGGCGATTCCCTATCGTGCGACTTTTTCAATCTGCTCCTGGAGAAAACAGTTCGAGCTGTAGAACTAAATAGAGAAGGTACCATCTTCTATAAGAGTGTAAAACTGCTGGCGTACGCCGATAAAATCGATATCATTGGCATCAACAACTGCGCCGTTAGTTCTGCTTTCTCCAGACTGGACAAGGGTCTGACAGTGAACGAGGGCAAGACGAAATATCTCCTGTCATATATGAGATATATTTCACATCACTAATTTAACAATTTTTGAAAATATAATAACAGAAGAAAAAAGAAGTTTTTATAACAATATGAAATATGAAATTGATAATAATGATAATTTAGAAATTATCACTCAAGAAACAGAATCAGAAATATTATTAATTGAAACTTTAATAGGACAGTTAAAACAAAACCATGTTAGACAAAAAAGAGGAATAAATGAATTAGGTACACTTTGGAAATGGATAGCAGGAACTCCAGATCATGACGATTTCATAAAAATAAATGATAGATCAAATGATCAAACAATAAATAACAATAAACAATTTACTACAAATTCAGAAATTTTTAAAGTAATAACAGAATTAACTGATACAATAAATAATATAAAAAGTGATAACACAGCCAGAAAAATCAAAAGAAGAAGAAATGAATACATTATGCATTAACTACACCTCTGCCAATGGTAGGCACCTTGCCGCGGTGCAGAGGCTTAGTCGCATGGCATACTCGCACCGTCCAGACGGGTTGTCGGGCGCCGCATGCGTGCGGCAACCAAGAACTACCACCTCCTAATCCAGGGTGTTATGCGATCCGTGCCCATTGGACGATTTGCAGCCAGGAGGAACATTCGGCTGTATTCTAACGGAGCCTCCCCAACATCGGGCCGAATTGGAGAGTAACGGTGGCCTTACCGCGCCAAGGGGCTCTGGCGTGGCGGACCTCTCAAGTTCCCCATTATAAATAATAGACCCGACGGCTCTCCTTGTGGAGCCAAGGGTCGTACGAAACAGTATGAGCACAAACAACAATCAAAACACATCGAAATCTATACAGAAACCGAACGGCACGGAACAACAACGGCACACGGACTTGGACATGAGTAAGGACATCGATGCAGCGGCAGGCAAAGGGGTGCGAGGGGCTAGGCTCATGTCTAGATACATGAAAATCCTTACGCCAAAGGAGCGGTCGCTGTTTGAGAAGTTCGCCAGGGAGGATGACGACGACGTGCCCTCTTGCAGCGGCGCTCATCTGGCAAAATCGTCTGTTACCGCTGTGGCAGCTACGAGCGACACTAAGACCCCCGCCGCGCGGCGCAGCGGGTCGGACTCGGGTGAGTCTAACCGGGCAGAGCCTGACGGCGCTCGTAGTAAGAGGAGGAGGCGCAGACGAGGTGGGCAACGCCCCCTCCCTGGAGCTGGTCAACCCGATGGGTGTGATGACCCGCGAAGGAAAGGGATGAGCGGCTCCACAATGAAATGGTACCTGCGGTACCTTCGCGATGGGAAAACCCCGGAGGTGGCGGAGGATCTGGCGAGGAACTACAAAGGGAGCAACGCATCCCCGGCAAAAGGGCAAGGCAGCGGAACTGGCAACCGTGGCCCGGTCAGCACCACCCTGACTGCAGGGCGGAGTGATAGCAGGGCAGCGCCCGCGGTCACGTATGCCCAAGCCGCAAAACGCAAAAGCGGCCAGATCACGCCGCAGGAGCCCCCTAGCTCCAAAAGGCAGCGGGGCATCAACACCAAGGTAGCCGGCAGTCAACCATCTGGTCCGGCTCCCCACCGGGTGGAGGAGGGGCGGCGCAGATATGCGGATGCTGTGAAAGGCATCCGCATGGCTGTACTGCCTCTGAACTATCCGGCGGAGTCTCTAAAACCGGAGGAACTCACCGCGCTTCAGGACCTCATCATGGAGGAGGTGTTTAGGGGGGAGGACTACGCGGCGTCCTTCCTGGGCGTCGAATTTAGAGGTGGTATGCTGCAGGTGGACTGCATGGATGAGGAATCCGCGGACTGGCTGAGGGAGTACGCTCCAAAGCTGGGAGGCTGGAAGGGCCCCATACTCTGCGCGAAGAGGGCGGAGGACTTGCCAGTCATGCACAGCATGACAATGTTCCTCCCTCGGTGCGGGGACAAGCCCTATGAGTTCGCCTTGGGCCTGGTGAAAAACCAGAACCGGGGACTCAGCATCTCGTCCTGGCGTGTTGCCAGCAGCAAAATTGAGGAGATAGGAGGGATGAGAGGATGGAGATTGCACGTTTTCATCGACGATGAATCGTACTAGTACGTCCGGGCAGCGAGCTTCCGCCTGTTCTACAGGTTCAGCACGGTGGTCATGCGGCCTTACAAGCCAGCAGCCACCGGGAGCAAGGGAGCTGCAACGTCCGTGACTCTCCAGGGCAAAGAGTCTGTCAAGCAGGCAGTGCCTGAGGCAGACCCGGAGGCAGTCAGAATGCAGGTGGACGTGGTGGAAAAGCGGTCCTGCGGTAGCAGGACGGAGAAGGCAGTGCCGACAGCGACTACCGACGCCCCTATAACTGGTCGAACGGCGGAGCTACCCTCAACGCAAGAGCTCCTGGACGAACTGGGAGAACCCATGGACAGCAGTGAGGTTGACGGCGGGGAAAAGGATCTGTCCTTCCTCGAGCCTATTCTATAATGGCCGTCAACATGGAGACTGCCCATGTGAACCTGCATCACGCGGTCGCAGCCTCGGCGGTCATAGCAAGCAGGTTCACAGTGGAGAAATTGGGCGTACTGCTGATCCAGGAGCCCTGGGTGTACAGAGGTGAGGTCAAGAGCCTCAAGACGGAAGCGTACAAGGTAATCTGGGATCTCTCCAGCGAGAGACCTAGGGCATGTATAGTTGTCAGGAACAATATTATTTTTTTCTGTATTTCAGAGTTCCTGACGCAGGATTTGGTGGCGGTGCAGGTCAGAGACTTTGAGGGCAAGCCCTTCATCCTAGCCTCGGCTTACTTCCCAGGGGAGGCACCTACAGCTCCCTCGGAGGCGGTTGGAAGTCTGGTGGAGCACTGTAGACGGCTCAGGCTCCCCCTCATCATGGGATGTGACGCGAACGCCCACCACACGGAATGGGGCAGCACCGACTGCAACGCAAGAGGTGAGTCCCTACTAGAGTATATTGTAGGTAACAATCTAGGTATAGAGAACGTAGGGTGTGAACCCACGTTCATAACTATAAACAGGAGGGAGGTGTTGGACCTCACCTTGAGCAATGAGCCTGCGTGTGGACTGGTCTCACGATGGAGAGTCTCGACAGAGCCCTCCTTGTCAGACCACAGGATCATAAGGTTCAAGCTAGGGGTAGAGGTTAGACAACTCCCCCCCAGACGCAACCCTCGGAAGACGAACTGGGTAGCCTTCAGGGAAATATTAAGCAGGGAGTTAGGCAGTAGGGGACAGGCTGACGATAGCGTTTCGGGCCATGGGATAGAGAATAGACTCTCTGACCTGAACGGGGCCGTAATCTGCGCATACAACAGCAGCTGCCCCCTAAAAGCGCCCGCCGACAGACGAGTCTGTCCGTGGTGGACTAAGGCACTACTAGTGGACCTCCGGAAAATGTGCGCATCCTATTCAACAGAGCAAGGCGTACGGGGGTCTGGGCAGAATACCGGAGCCATCTTACCTTGTACAACAAGGAGGTTAGGTCTGCAAAGCAGGCCAGCTTCAGGAGTTTCTGCGAGAATGTCGCCACCACGCCAGAAGCGGCTCGGCTGCACAAGGCTCTGGCCAAAGGCACGAAGGACGTTGAAATTGCCATCAAACGCGACGATGGGAGTTTCACAACTGGCATGGAGGACAGGGCCATGGAGCTCCTGCGGGCGCACTTCCCGGAGGCAGTTTGGGAGGACCAGTGTCCACCCGTGATCGAGCAGAGGCCATCCCGCGAGGATTGGAGTATCGCTAAACAGCTGTTTACGGCGGACTCGATCCGGTGGGCGATGGCCTCTTTCGAAAGATTTAAGTCTCCAGGAGTGGATGGTCTCTTTCCGGCGCTGCTACAACAGGGGAAGCAGCTTTTGCTGCCTCACCTGGTTCGGCTGCTGAGAGCCTCGCCATGGCGTATGTCCCGGAGGTATGGAAGACAGCGAAGGTGATCTTCATACCCAAGGTGGGAAGGAGGGATTACTCGTTGGCGAAATCTTTTAGGCCAGTCCTTCTTACTAAAAACCATGGAGAAGATCGTGGAACAGGAAATAAGGGCGAAGGCGCTGAAAAGCTCACCGCTACATGCGGCTCAGCACGCCTACAGAGCGGGAAGATCTACCAGTACTGCTCTGTACCAGCTGACCTCTGAAATAGAGAGCTCACTGGAGCATGGGGAGGTGACGCACAAAACATCCCACAAGAGTGTAATCAGGGCACTGGAGAAAAGGAATGTGGCGGCACCTGTACGTAGATGGGTAGAGGCCGTACTACGTACAAGGGTTGCCGAAACTTGGGTAGGGGACAGCAGAATTCGTCTAGGCACAACAAGGGGCTGCCCACAGGGGGGTGTGCTATCACCCCTGCTATGGAGTCTAGTCGTAGACGACCTGCTGACACTGCTTACGGACAATGGGATCCGCTGCCAAGGGTATGCGGATGACATTGTAATCATAGCAAAAGGCAGATATGAAGACACTCTCTGCGACTTGGTCCAAAGAGTCTCAATCTAGCGAAGAGGTGGTGTAGAGAGGTTGACCGGAACATCAACCCCTCCAAGACGTCAGTAGTTCCGTTTACGAGACGCAGGACCCTACCCGGCCTTAGGACTCTCTCACTGGGGGGCACTGAGTTAGAAATGACCAACAGTGTCAAATACTTAGGGTTGACGCTAAACTCCACCTTGAGGTGGAAACAGCATGTTAACCTGACCTTGGTCAAGGCGACAAAGGCATTAATGGTGTGCAATCGACTGGCGGGCAGGTCCTGGGGCTGTAAGCCAAGGATAGTCAGGTGGTTGTACACCATGATAGTGAGACCGATGATAACGTATGGGGCGGTAGCCTGGGCCTCGGTTGCGTCGCAGACATTGGTTAGGGCTAAGCTATTGAAGCTACAGCGACTGGCCTGTGTCTACATGACGGGCGCAATGCGTACCTGTCCAACGGCAGCATTAGAGGCTCTTTTGGAGCTGACACCACTTCACTTGGTCATTGGTCAGGTAGCCAAACACACCCTTCTGCAAATAACGGCAGAGGGGTGGGGCAAAGGCAAGGTAGTCTCATCCCAGAGGATGGAAAGGATAAGCGGCAGCCTACCTGTGGCCCTCCTCCCGAGGGATAGCGCTACCAAAAAGGTCAACCTCAGGAAAAAGTTCAAAGTTACCCTCAGCAACAAAGACGAGTGGAGTGACTCCAACCTCGAGATGGTGTTGAGGGAAAGCACCATAAGGTGGTACACCGATGGCTCGAAAATGGCGGAGGGAATCGGCGCAGGGATTGTGGGTCCACGTACTAGGCTCTCCATACCCATGGGCGAGTTCCCGAGCATTTTCCAGGCAGAGGTTTATGCCATAAGCCGGTGTATAGAAATAAACCTCCATCGCAGCTATCGCAATGAGCGGATAGCCATTCTCAGTGATAGCCAAGCGGCGCTAAAGGCGATCTCCTCTTACGAAGTCAAATCGCTTCTAGTGCAGGAGTGTAGGGATAGGCTGAATTGCCTTGCGGATAGAAACCGGGTACACCTGGTCTGGGTGCCTGGGCATAAATGTATAGCCGGTAATGAACTGGCGGACGAGCTCGCCCGCTCCGCGGCCTCCAGCAGAATGGTAGGACCAGAACCCTTTACGGGGGTGGGTCCCCACACCTTGAAGGTAGAGAGGAAGGGGTGGGCAGAAAGGAGTATTGGCTGCAGACTCATGGCATGAGACACGCCAAACTGCTAATGGGAGGTTACAACCTGAAAAGGTTCAAAATTATAATAAACCTCCCAAGGAACAAACTCAGGCTACTGGTCGCATGGTACACTGGTCACTGCAGGCTGAACAGGCATCTGCATAGCATGGGCCTATCAGCTTGCGCCAGAAGTCGGTTCTGCGACTTGGAGCCTGAAACCCCGGAGCATCTGCTGCTTGACTGCCCAGCAGTCTGTAGACGCAGATCAGAGGCCCTTGGAGTGCTGTCTCCGGATAGGGATCGCATTGCCTCGCTACCGCCTGGAAGTCTGCTGGACTTTATCAATAGGCTGGGTTTAAGCGAGTCAATGTGAGCAAGGAGAGGGCACAATAGACCAAAGGTCGCAGTGCATTCCTCATCTGCATTCATCCATTCATTCATTATAGTGGTTATATTTTTTGGTTATCATGCACTCATATGAAAACAAAATTTGAGCTTTCGTTATAAAATGGATAAATTTTAGTTACTGTCAGCGATTTCCATTTATTTTTGATGATACATTGTTTTTTATTTTAGGGGACGATATATATATATAATTATATTCAAAATATAAGTTTCGGATATAAAGTGGTTATATTTTTCATATTGAAACAAAATTTGGAATTTCGTACTGTACTGTATACTTTACACTTTATTACGTAATATTATTATATAATGTTACTTATACATATGTATGTATATATAATATTACTAATACATGTATATAATATTACTTATTAGCTTAATAAATTTAAAAAAAAAAATATCCATATGCATGGATTGAGGAATTTTTGCGACAAAGAGGAATTTCAGCGAATTGCCTTATCACCACATGGCAATTTTTGGTAAAGAAATGAGGTTCAAACGAGTGTAAAATGTAATTTTTAAAATAAAGAGTTTTTAGGTAAAAAACCTGCTAAAAGTGTAACAAGTTTTTTAACAGTTTATGGTATAATTTAATTAATTTAAAGTGAAAAATGTGAATAAAGTATGTTTAATGTGGTGAAATAGCTGCTTGAAATGTTCGAATTTTGCGAATTTTTGAACTTTAAGGTCGAATATCTCCTAAAAGTAAGCGTTTGCGGTACCTATAACCCTATATATTTTTGGCTGGGATTTAGAATAGCATCCCCGGATTTCGTGAATAAAATGGGTATCACTGGCAAGGTGACGTTCTCTAGATCACGAAAATATATATATATAGTTGCCGTTGACTTATAGTTTTAGAGATATTTGCATTTAAAGTTGAAAAATTTACAACTTTTACATTGATAATTTGTATATTGGGAATAACTTTTTTTAGTAAGTGAAAAGTGCATAATATAAGTGTTTCAAATGAATAGTTTAAAATTGATGAACAGTATACCAAATTGTAGCATATCAACCCACATGTGTCTAATGGACACAGTAAGTTTTCGAATGAAGGAGGGTTCTTCATGCATATCTATTTTGCACCATATGGCAGCTTGGAGGCAAATACAACTCTGATTTGAATTTGAAAGATAATCGGAGCAATAATAGAACCAAAGGAAACCGACGGAAAACCAACGAATAGCGAATAAGATAAAAGAAATGGGGATTCCCCTTTTTAGATTTATTTTTCAGAAACAAACCAATAGCTCAATTATCGATAGCAACAAAAAAAAAATGTATTGCAAACTTTTACTATGTTCGGACCGACATTGAAAACATTTTGAAAACACATTTGTATGTTGTGGAATCTAAGTTGTTCGGACCGACATTGTATGTTTTCGATGAGTTTTCACTGACAACTATCAATAGCGGCATTCTCTTGCTCTTGCAAGATTGCACGATGACACAAAATGCAAAAATCCTATACCGGATTATGCAAGGCCAAGAGACCACCCATTGCAGAATCAAGTGACATATGACGACACGAAAATTAACATGGGTTTTGGTCTGACATATTTTACAGCTATTGCAAATAATTTTCTGCGTGTGTTTGTTGCACCAAAGGGAAAATTCTGCAATTTCTGCACGGTGCAAGGTTTTGCAAGAGCAAGAGAATCCCCTTAATTTGAGAATATTTGTATATGGAATGTAAACAAATATCAAGTGACAATTTAGGGCCGGCAAAACATGTCTTCCAAAAACATCGATTAAACTAGAGTAGGCACCGATTATAATTAGTGGAATTTAAGTTTTCAAGTAGTTTTCAGCGAAAACTGTGTTTTCGTTTGACAGATTTTGGGGAAACTTTAGTTTACGATCCCACGATTTCAGGGTTAAAAGTGGTATGGTTGGATAGGGCTGATGCTCCAGATTAAGAAAATATATAATTGTTGCCGCCGCAAACGTATAGTTTCCGAGATATTTGCATTTAAAGTTGAAAATTTTGCAAACTTTATCTTGCAATTTCTCGATTGCTAGTAATTATTTAATTCATATTATGCACTTTTTATGCACTTACACTTCACTACATTGTTTCTACATATTTTTTTCCAGTAATTATTTAGTTATTTGCTTAAAATAAGCATTTTATATTTTACACAATTTTCATTTCATGCACAATAACAAAAGTATTCCTTGTTGACAAATAATAAGTGTTGCCATAATTACACATTTATCAAACGAATAAAAATGAATATAAAAACTCAAACCAAGAGACAAATACCATCTGAAATTAATTTTCCATTGTAATAAAAATAGTTTTAAGGCTTATATTTATATTTAATTGCATCTAATAATCTTACAAAAGGATCGTGATGATTATTTGCAATATTTTTTCTCCAAGTATATTCATAAATTAAATTAGAAAAATCTTCGCTGTTATTGTAATTGTCTTCAATGCTTAAAAAACCCTGGCCAATCCAACACCAGGGTAAACATTAGTCCATTCGCGTCCCACTTCTTTCTGCATTGGCGGCCTTCGGCCGCGCTTCAAAAAAAATAACCTTGGCCGATCCAACACCGGGGTGTATCAGGTTTTTTTGAAGTAAAACTCCTTATCGCGTTGGCGGCCTTCGGCCGCGATTCAAAAAAATAACCCTGGCCGATCCAACACCGAGGTGTATCAAGTTTCTTTTAATTAAAACTCCTTTTCGCGTTGGCGGCCTTCGGCCGCGCTTCAAAAAAATAACCCTGGCCGATCCAACACCGGGGTGTATCAGGTTTTTTTTTAATTAAACTCCTTTTCGCGTTGGCGGCCTTCGGCCGCGCTTCAAAAAAATAGCCCTGGCCGATCCAACACCGGGGTGTATCAAGTTTTTTTTAAGTAAAACTCCTTTTCGCGTTGGCGGCCTTCGGCCGCGCTTCAAAAAAATAACCCTGGCCGATCCAACACCGGGGTGTATCAAGTTTTTTTTAAGTAAAACTCCTTTTCGCGTTGGCGGCCTTCAAAATCAAGAAAAATGGCAATGATTTATGTATTTGGGGTATAGTCCTATTTTTTATTCATTTTTATTCGTTTGATAAATGTGTAATTATGGCAACACTTATTATCTGTCAACACGGAATACTTTTGTTATTGTGCATGAAGTGAAAATTGTGTAAAATATAAAATGCTTATTTTAAGCAAATAACTAAATAATTACTGGAAAAAAAATATGTGGAAACAATGTAATGAAGTATATGTGCATAAAAAAGGCATAATATGAATTAAATAATTACTAGCAATCGAGAAATTGCAAGATAAAATTTGCAAAATTTTCAACTTTAAATGCAAATATCTCGAAAACTATACGTTTGCGGCGGCAACAATTATATATTTTCTTAATCTGGAGGATCAGCTCTATCCAACCATACCACTTTCAACCCTGAAATCGTGGGATCGTATACTAAAGCCGACCCCAGATTTTATATGGACGAAAACCGGTTTTTCCCACGAAAACATATTTACGTTGTCGGTCCGAACATAGTATTTGATTCTAAATTCTGGAAATTTTAATAACTGAAGGTTTTAATTTGTGAGCGCTAACTGCAGTGCATTTTATTACTAGTTGGTTTCGTGCGTTGATTTGATAAGTTCTTGTCTAAGTAATGGTTAAGAAACTTACATCGGGCGAAATTCAACTTGCTCTTGAAGAAAGTGACGATGAAAATTTGTTCGGTGAGGAATTCGACAACGAAGATGAGAATTTTGCAGCTTACAGTTGTTTTGAAACTAGAAGTAATGCAACAGAGTCAGCATCTGAATGTGAAGATGAACAATTATGGAGTGAGAGTGATGATATACCACTGCAGGAGTTCGTCGCAGTTTCTACTTATCAAGGCAAAGATGGAACTATTTCGAAATCTGAACCTGAAAAACAAAGTCGCACTCCCCGGCACAGGTGCAGGTGCTCTTCATTAGGTGATTCTTCCTCCCGGGCGCAATATAGTAGATCTAAAAGACAGCTTTAATCTCTTTTTCAACGATACTGTATTAGAAATTATAGTGAAACACACCAATGCTGAGGCGGACAGAGTTTCACAAAAACAATGGAAAAGAACTGACAAAATTGAAATGCAAGCATTTATAGGACTACTATTGGCTATAGGTGTTAATAAACAGGGTGGTGTGGATTTTAGAGAAAACTGGGACCCTATATTTGGAAGTCCCATATTTCGTGCTACAATGGGAAAAAACAGATTTGCTTCTTTGCTCCGATTCCTAAGGTTTGATGATATAAATACTAGGTCTCTCCGAAAGTCAAGAGATAAACTCGCTCCAATTAGAGAATTATGGGAGTGTGTTAATCAAAACTTAAAAAAATGTATTTATCAGGAGAAAATCTTACAATTGATGAGCAGCTCGTACCTTTTCGAGAACGAGTTTCATTCAAACAATATCTGCCCAGTAAACCTGACAAATATGGAATGAAAATTGGGTGGATTTGCGACAGTAAAACTAGTTACCTTCTATTTGGCATACCATACCTTCAACGTAGTCAATCAGCTATGTGAACCATACTTCCGATCTAACAGAAACGTTACTTTTGATAATTATTTTACAAGCCTGAATGCTGCAACATCCTTGGGTCAAAATGGTCCCACAGTACTTGGAACAATAAGATAAAATAAGCGTTATATACATCCAGCTTTTCAATCCAATAGAAGCCGTGACGTCGAATCTTATGTTTGGTTTCTCTAAAAATATGACATTGGTATCTTACGTACCGAAAAAGAACCGTGCTGTTATTCTCTTGTCTACGATGCATCATAGTAGTCAAATAGATTCGCGTAATAAAAACAAATCTGAAATAAATTTATACTACAATTCCACCAAAAGAGATGTTGATACACTTGACCAGATGGTTCATGAATATACAGTTCGACGTAAAACAAACAGATGGCCGGTTGCCTTTTTTCAAAATGTTATAGACGTTGTTGGCATCGCATCGCTTATTATATGGAAAAATGTATACCCTAATTGGAACGAGCAGAAAAAGAATATACAAAGGAAACTTTTTTTACGAGAAATCGTAACTGAATTAGTGACCTCTCAGATACGGAGACGGCACAAGAAAGGATTGTCAAGTTATCATTTAGCAGCCATTAAAAAGATCAAAAACCAGCTGCTATTGTCATTCATGAAGTCACATCGCTCAATATTTATCAAAAGAAAAGATTGTCATATAGTATTTTGAAATAAAAGCCGTCTTTTTTCAAATATTTTCCATATAATAGAAATAGTGGATGCATTTTCTCATTTATTAAGTGCATTTTCAGGTGAAATTAGATTCATTGCTTTAAAAAAAATTTGTTTGTTTACATTTTTTCTCTTTGTAGTGTCTAAATCAGCTGTGATAATGCAACAGATTTCCAATGCTGACAAGTAGATGGCGCAAAATAAGAGTCGCACAGAAAGATTTTGCGTGGATCAGTTTGAAATCATTTCAATGAAGTGATTTAAAACTGTCATATTTGTATGGCGAAATCTTGATAAATTTATAAGATTGGTGGGATAAACCACGCAACAGCCGAAATCGTGTGATTAAGTGACGGTCTGAACATGGTATTAGAATTAAATAGTGTGTCCGCTGGACACTACTGGTCAGTCACGTTACAAAGGCATACTGGGTTGTTAAGGGTTAATAGAGTGGAACAAGATACCAACTTCATCTACAGCTAAACTGATCTCTTCGATGCCAAATAGAATGCAAGACGTAGTAAATCTAAACGGTGGACCAACAAAATACTAAATTTTAAGTTTCAAAACAAACGCATCGTATATTAAATATGGCACAATTCCGATTTCTTTGGCGCCGCGATTTGAAGGTACCGTTAGAAAGAGGAAGTCCTCCTGATTAAAAAACATATAGGGTTATAGGATCCGCAAACGCTTAGTTTAGGAGATATTCGGCCTTAAAGTTCAAAAATTTGCAAAATTGGACCATTTTAAGGAGCTATTTCACCACATTAAACACACTTTTTTCACATTTTTCACTTCAAATTAATTATATTGCACTATAATCTTTTAAATAAATCAACATTTTACTCTTTTAGCAGGTTTTTTACCTAAAAAATCTTTATTTTAAAAATTACATTTTACACTTGTTTCAACCTCATTTGTTTACTAAAAATTACGACGAAATGGAGCGCTGCCATGTGTTGATAAGGCAATTCGCTGAAATTCCTCTTTTTCGCAAAAATTCCTCTATTCATGCATATGGATATTTTCCTTTTTAAATTTATTAAGCAAATAAGTAATATTATATACATGTATTAGTAATATTATATAATAATATTATATATACATATGTATAAGTAATATTATATAATAATATTACGTAATAAAGTGTACAGTACATGAGTACAGTACGAAAACTCAAATTTTGTTTCAATATGAGTGCATGATAACCGAAAAATATAACCACTTCATACCCAAAACTCATATTTTAAATATAATAATATATATATTGTCGCCTAAAATACAAACCAATGTATCATCAAAAATAAATGGAAATCGCTGACAGATATAATAACCAAAATTTATCCATTTTATAACGAAAACTTAAATTTTATTTCAATATTGGTTATAAAGTGGTTATATTTTTTGTTTATTATGCAGTCATATTGAAACAAAATTTGAGTTTTGGATATAAAGTAGTTGTATTTTCTGGTTTTTATGCACTCAAACTCATATTTTAAATATAATAACATATATATTGTCACCTAAAATACAAACGAATGTATCATCAAAAATAAATGGAAATCGCTGACAGATATAATCACCAAAATTTACTATTTTATAACGAAAACTTAAATTTTGAGTGCATGATAACCATAAATTGTAACCACTTTATACCAAAAAGTCAATATATTTTTTTTTATTTTCAACGCAGAAAGGGGTACTACGCGAAAGTACTTCAGTCACCCCGGGTATTCGCTCGGCCAGGGTTATTTTTTTAAAGCGCGGCCGAAGGCCGCCAACGCAGAAAGGAGTACTATGCGAAAGTACTTCAGTCACCCCGGGTATTCGCTCGGCCAGGGTTATTTTTTTAAAGCGCGGCCGAAGGCCGCCAACGCAGAAAGGAGTACTATGCGAAAGTACTTCAGTCACCCTGGGTATTCGCTCGGCCAGAGTTATTTTTTTAAAGCGCGGCCGAAGGCCGCCAACGCAAAAAGGAGTACTATGCGAAAGTACTTCAGTCACCCCGGGTATTCGCTCGGCCGGAGTTATTTTTTTAAAGCGCGGCCGAAGGCCGCCAACGCAGAAAGGAGTACTATGCGAAAGTACTTCAGTCACCCTGGGTATTCGCTCGGCCAGAGTTATTTTTTTAAAGCGCGGCCGAAGGCCGCCAACGCAAAAAGGAGTACTATGCGAAAGTACTTCAGTCACCCCGGGTATTCGCTCGGTCAGGGTTATTTTTTTAAAGCGCGGCCGAAGGCCGCCAACGCAGAAAGGAGTACTATGCGAAAGTACTTCAGTCACCCTGGGTATTCGCTCGGCCAGAGTTATTTTTTTAAAGCGCGGCCGAAGGCCGCCAACGCAAAAAGGAGTACTATGCGAAAGTACTTCAGTCACCCTGGGTATTCGCTCGGCCAAAGTTATTTTTTTAAAGCGCGGCCGAAGGCCGCCAACGCAGAAAGGAGTACTATGCGAAAGTACTTCAGTCACCCCAGGTATTATGTATATAAAAATGTTATATTACAATCATAAACATATATGTATATTATAATGTTATCACACGATTTTACTTATCTATGTTTATTATATATAAATCACATATTCATATATTCATATATGCATGTATATGGAAAAGTGTTCACACATTAAATTTTAGCTTGAAAAATCTTCTTTATAGTTTTTTTATAGTTAATAAAGAAAAAAGAATCACTCGAAAGTAGAAACAAAGAAAACGCTGTGAACGCTGAAAAATCCTTCACTTTTGGTTTTTAAGGTGTGGCAATGCTGGTTTTCCTTGTAAATATAAGCACTCTAAACTTTTCAGCCATAAATTTGACAAGTGGTTTTTAAAATACTAAATTTAGTTGAAAAATTGCAAAATAATTGTGAAATGTAAGCTTATTTCAAAGCTTAGAGTGTATATTTAAATATACAGTGTAAAGAACGTGAAAAAATTTAGTGAAACATAGAGAAATAACATGTTTTCTTGGTGCAAATATTTGAATTTTTAAACGTGAATATTTCAAAAAATATTAGTTATTTTTATGTTATTTTTGGATATTCCTCCTCTGGAGAAGCTCCCCTATCCGTACATACCCCATTTATACGGAAATTCGGTTTTTTTACCCCTCCGCCAAAGTAATCGGAATCGTGCCTTAAATATTAATAAGGTAAATGTTCAGCAGAGCGGTTTTCCGAAAACGTGCACCAATTTTCACGGGAAATGTCTTAAAATACTCGTTTTTAGTTCTACTTTATGAATATGTTAGGCGCGTGCTTTTAAAAACAATATTTTCTTTGTTTTAATAGAAAAACATCGTATTTCCCGAAATCAAAAATTCACTTTTGCACTTTACACGTCTTTAGATGTTAAAATTATACTTTCTATAAGTTATATACACGTCATTATTGATGTTGTTTAGTTAGTCAATAAGAGAAATTGGGTTTTTTGTTATTTTTATAAAACTATGAAAAACTTTACAATCACTTCACTTCAACGAAAATGGCAAGGTTATGTTCGAAATTATGGTACAGCTGTTGTAAATTCGAATGGCCACTCATGCACTGATCGTTTTCGAATTATCGATGCTCTCAATATTCGAGACTGATCGAGAATTGGCAAAAATGAGAAATATATAATATATGTATTTCTTATTTTTGCCAATTCTCGATCAGACTCGTATGTTGAGAATATCGATATTTTAATTAATTTTTATTTTTCCAATTATTATTATTTTTCTATTATGTATGTCTCATTTTTACCAATTTTCTTTCAGACTCGAATATTCAGAATATCGATATTTAAATTTCTTTTTATTTTTCCAATTATTAATATTTTTCTTTTATATATCTCTCATTTTTATCAATTCTTGTTTAGTCTCAAATATCGAGAGTATCGATATTTCGAACCCGATCACTGTTTGTATCACTAGTTCTCAATTGAATTTCGAACAGTGATGCCATTTATGGCGTAAATTTTGTGCAAAATCGTAATATTTTTTATTGTTTTTATTGCAAAAAAAAACATAAAATTAGATAACGCGCCGGGTTGGGTTTAGTATCGCGCCGGTTAATTTTCGCTCACTGTACCTAAACGAGAGAACCAAATTGAAAATTTTAAACACCCATGTATGCTTAAATTATCTAACTTTATTTTAAAACATATTTTATAAAAATCGGTTCACAAATTTTTCCAAAAATTCACTTTAAAAAATGCTATTTTTTGCAAATTGCTCAATATATGCTAGTGTATTTTCACCTGTTGTGCATTGTAGCAAACCAATTATGGATACATTTTCACGCACATATATTACTTATGAATTATAAAATCCAGTAGTAATGTGTTTAATTACTTTTGATTGTTAATTTCTTTGTAAATCTTTGAATAAAATACACCTTTTTCTGCATTGAGTTCAATAATGCGAAAAATCAAAATGACTGCCTAATTTGAACTGTCAAATCACCGAGAAAGCACGAACAAAAGGGAATAAATTAAACCCACTTAGCAATAAATGTATGAAGTGAACGGGAAAAGGTGTTCAATGCTAAAATACTGTGGATGGCGTAGCCGGTGTTGAACCGGCCAGGGTTATTTTTTTTGAAGCGCGGCCGAAGGCTGCCCACGCAAAAAGGAGTTCTATGTGAAAAAAATCTGATACACCCCGGTGTTGGACCGACCAGGGTTATTTTTTTGAAGCGCGGCCGAAGGCCGCCCACCCAAAAAGGAGTTCTATGCGAAAAAAATCTGATACACCCCGGTGTTGGACCGACCAGGGTTATTTTTTTTGGAGCGCGGCCGAAGGCCGCCCACGAAAAAGGAGTTTTATGCGAAAAAAATTTGATACACCCTGGTGTTGATTTCTTGTCCATACAAAATGTTGGCTGCATTGGTTTCAGTTTGTATGGAAAAATGAGCAAAAACACTGATTTATGGTCATTTTCAAAGGGCTCCCTACAGGTCTATAGGGGCTCTGGGGGGTCGAGGAGGGGTTTATTAAAAAGTTCAATCCTTTCTCTTTCCAATAAGGGGGCGTGAGGGGGTAGCCCCGCCCCCTTTTTCTCCATAAACGATACTAAACCGGCGCGATACTAAACATTCCCCAACGCGCCATACATATTCGTGAATCGGAATTAAAAGCGAATTTTTTAAGACATTTCCCGTGAAAATTGGTGCACGTTTTCGAAAAAGCCGCTCTGCTGAACATTTACCGTTTTTTTTTATTTATCATTTTCACTCTGGCATAAAATCAGTTAATTTGCTTAGGAATTATATCACTGACAAGCTTTCTTTTATTTGTGGAAGAACTTTTTGCATTTGAGTGAATTGAAAACGGAAAAATTTATTTTAGAGTGCCGAGCGATGAAATATGATGCTGACTATATTTTCTTTATCTGGAGGACGTCCTCTATCCCTATCTATCTTAACCCCGAAATCGGGAGCTGCTTTATCCTTTTTTGTGTACATTTCAAAAATGGATAAACACATGTTTCTGAATATTTTAACAAAATAATTTAAATTTTAAGTGTGCTTAAATCGGCTTTTACTAACAGCCATTTCTATTTACTACAGGATAACGACCCAAAACACACAACTTGTACGTGAATGGTTGTTATGGAATTAAAAATAAATCCATTGGTCCCGCAATCACCATACATTAATTCTATTCAAAATATCTGGAACTTTTTAAAAACCGTCTTGGAAAACATCGAATTTCTTCAAAATAAGGACAAAAAAACTGGATCATCGACTTAGTGGGTCAAAATATAGACGTTTTTGATATTAATTAGGCACATTTTAAGCTTTAGCATTAATTTTTTTTATTTTTGTAAAAAAAAATTTTTGATATGCTATATTTAATGTTAAATTTATTTATTTTGAAACAAATACACGTGTCGTAATTTAATAGAACTATGTGTATGTAAATTTTATTGGTATTGCTGTATATTCTTTATGTGGAAGACCTCCTCTACCGTTATATACACATTTACACCGTTAATTAGCGGGATGCGATTCTACAATTTCCTCCATATTTCGAAATTTTTTCTTCTAAGAAAGTTACGATATAAATTGAATATAAGTTAACTTAGTATTAAAAATAATTAAAGTTTAGCCGGACGATTCATACCATCAGTAAACAGAAAATTGTTGTCAGCTTCAAATCACCACCTTTTTATTTATTCTACACTTTCAATGTGGCCATTAGAAATATTAATCGTTTACTTATCCCGTTTTCAAATTTGGCTTTGAGCGGCTTGTATATTTCACCCCGCACAGCATGTTTTTGCAACATGAATGTTCAAACTTAAAAAAATATTTTTCAGTATTTTTAATACTTATATTCCATTTATGTACTAAGAAAACGCTAAATGTTCACGTATAATCGATCATATTACATTGTTTGAAATTTTTTTATATTATACACACATTTTTTAGTTTCTATTTCTATATTGCTTTCATTTTATCTCCAGCATATACCTACGCATAAGTTACATACGTATTTAAATAAACACTTAAAACAATAATGAAAATTACACAAAGTTTAGTACCGGCGAATTACCTTAATACAAATAAATGATATTAAGATAAAAGCCTCTTAATGTTATATACATAAATAAAACTGCTAACCTTCGAATATCTACTTCTACGAAGTGTATTCGTTTCTAACGGCGGTGAATAATGCTAAAGAAACAGCTATACTTTAGTGAAATTTACAAGCCTTAGGAGGCGACCCCACTTACATAATACTTTAGATATTAATAAAAACTAAAAAGCAGTCTTAACGTAATAAAATCTTGACATGTTAGCCGAACTCGTTGTTTCATATAATTAAGAAATTAAGGGGAATAAAGATACAAGTTAATGAAAATCAATAAATTCAAAAGGTTTTGTATACAAATAAGAAGATGTCCTGAACTTGTCCTTTCATTAAATACGATGGCATAAAAGCAGAGATAAAGAGATGTCCAACTCTTCTCTCACTGGAAGTGAGAGAACAATTGCTAAACGTCAAAACCACCTAAACTTTGACAGTTGACTGGATTGAGGAGGTTTTGACGTTTTGTAATTGGAATGACTGGAACGGCCAGATTGAATCTATACCAAAAATATATGTGAACGAAGGAATTTGTTGCCGCCGTTCAAGATCGCTAATAAAAATTTAAAGCAATGAAAATCAAAGAAAATGCGAAATTTAAATATATTTCTTGAAGCGTTTTGTAATTTGATGCACTTTAGAATTAATTTTCAATTAGAAGTGATTAAAAACAGGCTGATTCACCTTATTAAGTACTGAAAGATCGAAAGTCAGTTGTGTTAATATACCATAAAATCATAAAAAAAGATTTAAGTAGTTTCGCCATATATTACAAGTTCAATATATAATAATTTGCAATCGTAATGTGTGTTTTAATTTAAAATGCCCAAAAATCCTTTTTTTATTCGATCTGGCCATAATGGAAAATGTTATAAAAAAAACGGTTATTTTGAGGCGCTCTCACACTGGAATAAGTTGGGCATCCCATTATCGCTGATAAAATGGGTGTAACAAAACGGCGATTATTTGTAACGAATTTATAGTTAATAGTTTTAATCAGTTTAAGGATCACTGTGAATTATTAGTTTAAGCACGTTATTGTGAATTATCGCAGTGTCCTTTACTCCCGACGTTCGTTTTCGGTGTCCATACTGTTGGAACTCCGATCATAATTCACTCACAATTTCCGAACGCCGAAGAGATAGGCTGAGACACTGCGGTAAGTTGATCTTGCAGATCATTGAATATTTGTAATAACCTTTTCTTTCTAGAAATAAATTGTTGTTTGTTGTTGTTGTTGTCACCGTATGCACGTGTACGAAATGTATGTGCGCATACGTGAGAACGAACACAATTAAATTCGCCAGCCAACGGAATTGAGACATCTTTATTTCGCACGTGCCGTCACTCCTGTGCCAGTGGAGTATATAATTTATATTAAAAAGCTTTATGTGATAACTAATTAGTTACTAGCCGCCATCGCGACACAACTTGTTAACGTGTCTATCGCCAAACGGGACGCCTTCCCGCTATCCGCCGTTACGTCGCCAAACGGGAAGCCATCCCGCTATTTGCCACCACGTTGTAACCGTTACGTCGCCAACGGGAAGCCATCCCGCTATTTGCTACCACGTTGTAACCGTTACGTCGCCAATGGGAAGCCATCCCACTATTCGCCGCCAAATCGCAGCCGCCACGTCGCCAAACGGGAAGCCATCCCGCAATTCTCCGCCAACGTCATAACGTTTTATATCGCCAAACGGGACACCTTCCCGCTTATTAGTCGCCATCGTCATAGGTATTATATTGCCACTGGGAAGCCATCCCGCTATTCGCCGCCAAATCGTAGCCGCCACGTCGCCAAACGGGAAGCCATCCCGCAATTCTCCGCCAACATTATAACGTTTATATTGCTAAATTGCCGATCATACTTGTGTAACATTTCCTTCAAGCCGCCGTATTAAAACAATGGAAAACTCAACTAGAAAGAGTATGCGAATTCAACAACAAGACAGCCTTAGCAAGTCAGTTTCAGTTGAAGATCAAAGATTGGATAATGATGATGTGGATAACGGATCCAATCATCAAGGTAGTGCGTCAACTAGCTCTAGCGTATCCACCAAAGTTACAGTGGAAAGTCAGCAACAAATGCTCGTTGCCATGCAAAAGCAAATCAATGCTCTGAGTAACCAGCTGCGAGGTACTCAGGTAAAGTTGAAGGAAAGTGAACGTCAGTGTGAACTTCTGAAGTCCACGATACGCGTAGAGAACGGATCAAGGTCAAATCCCATTGCGACCTCAGTGGATCACGTTGTAGATACCGCTATACAACCTACAGCAGTCTCAACGCAGATAACAACGAACTCGCAGAATAGTTCGAACACTTCTATGCAGTCGACGTCAACGTATACAGCCGCCACGCATACGTACACTCAGTGTCCTTATGATGGTACTACACCGCCAATCTTCACAGCCACCGCCTCCTCGATAGGTACTATGCCTTCAACTTCATTACAGTCGCAGCCATTTGCTAACGTTACACCAGACAGTTCATATCTGCTTACACTACCGAGAAAAATTCAAGATTTGCCAGATTTCGACGGATGCGCAGAAGACTGGCCTATGTTTGCCGCCGCCTTTGCACAGTCAACTGCATCATACAATTACTCGAATTTCGAAAACAATCAACGTCTACAGAGATGCCTAAAGGGTGAGGCTAGAGAGACAGTGCACTCACTTCTAATCCATCCGGATAACGTTCCTGCCGTTATGGACACTTTGCGATTTCGATTCGGCCGTCCAGAACTACTTATCAAATGTCAGCTGCGCCAAGTACGGGAGATGCCACACATATCAGAATCCGCCATCGAAAAAATGATTCCTTTCTCAGTCAAAGTAAAGAACCTAGCCGTGTTCCTACAATCAGTAAATGGTCAGCAGCACTTGTGTAACCCAACATTATTGGAGGAGCTTGTGGGTAAGCTACCCATGAGCAAGAAAGTCGATTGGGCAAAAACCTCATCGATGATACAGCCATATCCCACAATCAAAGATTTCAGTACCTGGCTTAGTGGAGTGGCCGATCTAATATGTACAGTACAAGATAGTGGGCGGTCTCATTCGAGCGAACCAAAGC
The DNA here is from genome assembly GCA_037783105.1 of Bactrocera zonata. Classification (NCBI taxonomy): domain Eukaryota; kingdom Metazoa; phylum Arthropoda; class Insecta; order Diptera; family Tephritidae; genus Bactrocera; species Bactrocera zonata. The sequence goes on from JBAWJQ010006688.1 coordinate 1,177,986, forward strand.
GCCGCGTTCTTCTTCAAACCGCAAACAACGCCAGAGAAATCCTATGTCCACTGTGCCATGTTGGACACCACATCTTCGATTGTGACACGTTCAACTCGCTAAGCATCCGTGACAGATGGAGCAAAGCCAAGCTCCTCCGCTTATGTTTCTCTTGTCTTCAGGGTGGTCATACCACAAGAGATTGTCGCCGACGGAAAACCTGCAGAACGAACGGTTGTCAAAGAGTACATAACAAACTGTTACACGAGCCACCGAGGAGCATGTCAAAGATGCAACGGGTTGAGATTCCATCTGGACCAACCACAGCCGATGCAGTACTCAGTTGTACAGACGGTGGAATGAAAAAACAAAAAGTGTTGTTTAGAATAGTTCCAGTTACAGTGCATAGTCACGAAGCTCGTATTAATACCTTCGCTCTACTGGATGAAGGATTGTCGATAACTATGGCCGATTCTTCTTTGATTGAGCAGCTCGGAGTAAAGGGTCGCCAAAGCCGGGTATCCCTACAATGGCTGGGTGGAAGAGCTGCTACTGATAATGCAACTATCGTCGACATCGAGGTTAGTGGTTCCAATTCAGGCCAGAAATATAAGTTGCATCATGTCTACGGCATCCAGGATTTACAACTTCCGATACAAAGTTTACAGAAAGCTGACGTAGATGAAGCTCGCTTGAAAAGGTTGTCGATTCGAACGTACGACAACGCCGTTCCCAAGTTGCTTATTGGATTAGACCACAGTCACTTGGGAATTCCTAGTGAGATCGAAACCCTAAAATATAAAGGTCCTTACGCCGCACGTACTAAGTTAGGTTGGGTCGTATTTGGGCCAACTGATAACTTCAATCAAGCGAGGACATCGTGTTTGCATATGTCCGTCTCGGAAGATAAATATCTGCAAGATGTGGTGGCCGATTACTTTAGTATCGAGAGCTTCGGTGTACGTCCAGCACCACTCGTCGAGCCCGACGATGATAAAAGAGCGCGCCAGATACTCGAGTCTACGGTCACGAAGATCAACGGACGTTTCCAAGCCGGTCTCCTGTGGAAACGAGATAATGTTCAGCTCCCCGACAGCTACTCCATGGCCGAGAGAAGACTGGTCGGAATTGAGCGTAAGATGAGACGAGACGAAACATTTGCCCGAGAGTATCGTGCTATCATTCGGGATTACGTTAATAAAAATTATGCCAGAAAGTTGCGCCCGGAAGAAGCTGCAATTACATGTCCAAGAACGTGGTACCTTCCACACTTCGGTGTGATGAATGTCAATAAGCCCGGTAAACTGCGCCTAGTGTTTGATGCCGCCGCCACCGTCAACGGTTGTTCACTAAACAGTTACCTGCTAAAGGGTCCTCAACAATATCAACCAATGCCGACAGTTCTTTTTAATTTTCGTGTTGGCGCAATTGCCACCGCCGCCGATATCAAAGAGATGTTTCACCAAATTTCTATAAGAGAAGAAGATAGAAATGCCCAAAGGTTTCTTTGGAGGGACGGTAACGACAAGATTCGTCCAGACGTATACGAAATGCTAGTGATGACATTTGGAGCCGCATGCTCGCCTTGCACGGCCCAGTATGTTAAAGATATTAACGCACTTGAGCACCGCAAAAGCTGTCCAAGAGCCTACGACTCTATCACAAAGCATCACTATGTTGATGACTTCGTGGATAGTTTCGACAACGTTAAAGAAGCCATTAAAGTAGCCAATGAAGTCAGACGTATTCACAAGAATGCCGGGTTTGAACTACGCAACTTTTCTTCAAATTCCCTAGAAGCCAAAATCACCCTAAATGGTTTTAAACCGGAGCAACTGACAAATAGCCTAGTCACATTAGCAGTAGAACGCGTTCTTGGAATGTATTGGCAACCTAGTAGCGACGTATTTAGTTACACACTCAAATTTAACAACGTGGACGCTGAAGTCATCAGTGGACAAAAACGACCGTCGAAAAGAGAGCTACTAAGTATAGTCATGTCAGTATTTGACCCGCTTGGGTTTTTATCCAAATTTATGGTCAACGCTAAATTGTTGGTGCGCGAATCGTGGCGTTACGAATTGCGGTGGGATGAGCCTCTGCCTGAACCTATATGTAAAGAGTGGGACAAGTGGCGCCGACAGTTGAAAAATGTATTGAATTTTCGAGTCCCTCGCCACTATTTCGCCCGTGGACCACCTGCCGAAGTGCAACTTCACATCTTCGTAGATGCCAGTGAGGATGTATTTGCAGCAGTAGCCTACTGGAGAGCAATGTATACAGATAACAAAGTTTGTGTCGTACTCGTATGTGCCAAAACGAGGTGTGCTCCACTAAAACCAATGACTATTCCACGCCTTGAACTGCAGGCAGCCGTCTTAGGAACTCGACTGCTAGAGACTATCATCAAAGATCATTCAGTTGCAATCAAAAAACGCGTGATGTGGAGTGATTCCAAAACGGTTCTGAGTTGGATTAAATCGGGAACACGTCGCTACAAGCCATTCGTAGCACATCGTGTGGCAGAAATTCTCGCCGCTACCGACGCTAACGACTGGCGTTGGATACCGTCGGAGGAGAATGTTGCTGATGAGGCAACGAGACCAAGTACGGCATTCGACAGTCATCCGACTTCACGATAGCTAAATGGACCATCATTTTTAACAGAAGAAGAAGAAGCCTGGCCTACATTTGAAGGAATCCCTGATCTGTTAGAAGAGTGTGAAGAGCTTCGCCCGAAATTTGTAATGTTAGCCACGCCGTCATGTGTCATAGACATGACAAGATTTTCAAGTTTAACTAAGCTAAAGCGGTCGGTCGCCTGGGTCATCCGATTTATAGATTTGTGTCGTCACAAAAAAGTGGAAGGGTGTCTGACCGCCGAGGAATTAAAAGTAGCCGAAATTTTCTTATGCCGCCTTGCCCAATCTGCCTCGTACTCACTTGAGATTAATCAATTGAAAGAAGGTGGAAATGTAGTGAAAGGGTCTGAGTTATACACACTCTCCCCGTTTATCGACGCAGAAGGTATCATGCGTGTTAGCGGACGTATCGATTCTGCCAGTTGGCTTCCGTATGATACCACGCGACCTATTATCATAGCACCAAATCATGATCTCACTCGCTTGATCTTACTGGACTGTCATAATCGGATGAAACATCAGAACGTGGAGGCGACGATATGTGAGGTTCGTCAAAGATACTGGGTGCCGAATATAAGACGTACTATGAAGAAGATCATATCGACATGTCTTATTTGTAAAATTTCCAAGTGCCTACCCTCACAGCCTATGATGGGTCAATTGCCAAAAGATCGACTAACGCCATTCGTGAGGCCATTTTCTTACACGGGTATTGATTACTTTGGTCCTCTCACCGTAACGGTTGGTTGGCGTAAGGAGAAAAGATGGGTGGCGTTGTTCACCTGTCTAACAACGCGAGCGATTCACCTGGAAGTCGCTGCCGATCTTTCGACTGATGCATGCATTCTTGCAATTCGAAACTTTATCAATCGTCGTGGTATGCCAGTAGGAATTCGTAGCGACAACGGTAAGAATTTCGTAGGAGCCAACAATGAAGGGAAACGATTTTCCGAGGTATTTGATTGTCATCGCATTCAGGACGATCTTGCTGTGAAAGGAGTTGAATGGATATTCAATTGTCCGAACAATCCTGCAGAAGGTGGCATATGGGAACGTATGGTAAGGTGTGTAAAGCGTGTCCTCAATGTGACTTTAAAGGAAGTTGCACCTCGCGAGCACACGCTACAGAGTTTGTTAATTGAAGCCGAGAACATCGTCAACTCCAGACCACTCACACATCTGCCGCTATCATCGGATCAGGATGAACCGCTCACTCCGAATCATTTCTTGCTTGGTACTGCCAATACTTCGCAAACGCCAGCCGTCAACGATATCGTCACGAAACCCTGCGCACTTGGTAGACAGTGGCGCATTGCCCGACAGTTAAGAGACACGTTCTGGAGACGATGGATTCTTGAATATTTGCCGACACTTACGCGTCGAATGAAGTGGTGCGAAAGACCAAAACCAATTCAGGTTGGTGATCTGGTATTTGTATGCGACGTTAACATGCCGCGGAAGCAGTGGTGCCGTGGTCGGGTAGAAGCGGTACAGCGTGGGTCTGATGGCGTTATCAGGAGAGCTGATGTACGCACCAGCAGTGGAATACTTCGTCGTCCCGTGTCAAAGTTAGCCGTTTTGGACGTGGAGTAAGTGAATCGGATCGATTCACGGAGAGGGGGATGTAACAAAACGGCGATTATTTGTAACGAATTTATAGTTAATAGTTTTAATCAGTTTAAGGATCACTGTGAATTATTAGTTTAAGCACGTTATTGTGAATTATCGCAATGTCCTTTACTCCCGACGTTCGTTTTCGGTGTCCATACTGTTGGAACTCCGATCATAATTCACTCAATTTCCGAACGCCGAAGAGATAGGCTGAGACACTGCGGTAAGTTGATCTTGCAGATCATTGAATATTTGTAATAACCTTTTCTTTCTAGAAATAAATTGTTGTTTGTTGTTGTTGTTGTCACCGTATGCACGTGTACGAAATGTATGTGCGCATACGTGAGAACGAACACAATTAAATTCGCCAGCCAACGGAATTGAGACAATGGGTATGTACGAATAGACAAGATCAAAATCAAGAAAATATGGACACATACCCTCTTCAGACTTATAATTTTCGAGATATTTGTGTTAAAATTTCAACAATTTTACATGCACTTCACTTTTACAGTTGGTTTGTTTACATGATGTGACCAGTCATGCCACATATTAGGCATGACCTTGCTCTTGCAAAGTTGCAGATTGCAAAAATACTATACCGAAATATACAAGGGCACGAAAGCACCCATTGAAGAATCTAGTGACATATGAACGGCTGATTCGGTCAATTTATTGTGAATGACTATTATGCATGGCTATTGTGAATTAGCGCACCTTCTGCATACATTTTTAAGCTTAGTGTCCAGCTCTCAAGAAATGTAAAAACTTCATATAAAAAACGCTTAAGAAACGGTCAAGTAACTTTCCTGCGATTAATTTACTTGTGCTAGTATGCAGCTCTAAAGAAATCTAGTACTAATTTTTAATACATTTTTTTAATAAAATGCGAATATGGCAAACCTGGTTTTGCGAAGAAACATGAAATCAACAATTGTTTCTTGAAAGAAATTCAAATTAAGTCGTTAAAATCATCATAAATTAGTTAAAATCATTAGTATGAAGTATATTATATTTTGAAATGTAGTATAAAACTTACTAATTATCAACAACATTCCTTAAAGAGCAATGCAAATATTTATGTTACTATATACATACATAATACGCACAGTTTGTTTTCTTTGTTTATTCTCTCTTACTCTTCTAATGTGGATCATTCACAATGCGTAACCAGCTGTCAAAATTACTTGAGAAATAATGTATTTTTTTTTTTAGCAATTACTTGAGAGCTGGATACCAACCTTTAACAAACAAAAAAAACGGTTACAAATCTTTATAATTTCAATAAAAAATTTAAAATCCATTTAAAACTTACCTTCCTCAACAGTTTAACGACGTAAGATGTCTTTATGTAAAATGACAGTTAAACAAGGTTGCATTTATATTTTTGCGTGACATTGCATGCAAATATACATGGGTTTTGGTCTGACATATTTTACAGACATTGCAAATAATTTTCTGCGTGTGCTTGTTTTGCAGTTCGTTCACCTGCAAGGGTTTTGCAAGAGCCAGAGAATACCGCTATTGTATTTTGATAAAATAAACAAAAAGGTTTATGTTTAACATATATAGGGACATTGGCAAAAACAGTTTTTTGTTTGATTGGTATGGATCGTGTACCTTATATTATTTAATAAATAAAGATAAAAAGTAACGCTGGTCGGTCCAACAGGGTTTCATAATTCTTTTGTGTCGAGCTACTGGTGGTCTTCGGTCGCGCTTCAAAAAAAATAACCCTAGTCGGCCCAACACCGCTGTGTTCATAGTTCTTTTGTGACCGACTACTTTCTGCACTGGCGGCCTTCGGTAGCGCTTCAAAAAAACATAATCCTGGTCGGTCCAACACTGGATTGTTCATGGTTCTTTTTTTCCAACTACTTTCTGCACTGGCGGTACTTACTAAGTATTGTATGATTATATTTTTCTCTATTTTTTAAATAAGAGTTCATTTTGAATCAATGTCGATTTATATCTTTTAAGATTAAACAGAACAAAATTTCATTATTTTTTCAGGACACAAAGTATGGCAACACTATTTGTCATAAATGTAAACACACAAATCTCTTGAAAGTGTGAATCATTGTAGAAACATACAAGTGACAAAAGAATCATATGGTCGTCAACAGCTGAGATCACCTGATCGAAATAGTTGATTTTTCGGCACAGAGATTTAAATAAAAGGAGTTAAAAATAGTAAAGAGGTTGCAGTATAAGCGCATTAGCAATATTTTTTGGGTGTTAGTTTCACCAAGAGGCCTATTTTCACAGATATAAAATATACAATACTAAACAAAAATATTTGTAATAATTTAAACAAAAATAGATAGATTCTTCAAATATTTTTAATAAAATAGAAAAGATTTTCCAATATTTTGATACAATAAATAAAATTTTAATCAAAACTAGGTAAATTTAATCATTATGAATTTTAGTAATCGAAATATATTTGTAAATTTAACAAAAACGTACTTAAAATAATAAATTGGATAACATAACACGGCAACACACCCGTGCTTTTTCTAAGGCATTTGGCCGTTTTAGTAGTAGAATATTTAGGAAACCCTAACGAACTGCCTTGGCTTTTGCCCTGAGTCTTCCCTCATTCTATTGCATTCTTAATGTAATTTCTGTCGTTCTACAAGCTTTCGCCGGTGTACGTATATGTGAAAATGATAGGATTTGTTACTTGTAGGTTTATACAATGGTGTGAATGTGCAAAGTAGTTTTAAAAGTATATTTATTTCCTTAAAAAAGAAACATTGAGTGTAAATTTTTGATATATTTCAATGTGTACAGTGTAATTAAAAATGAATTAATTGAAAATGAGTGAAAAGTGGGTTAAACATTATGGGTATTGTCTTGTTCTTGCAAAACCCTTGCAGGTGCACGAACTGCAGCAAAACCTTCCAGTTAGTGCAACGGCACAACAACAAACACAGGCAGAAAATTATTTGCAATGGCTGAAAAGTATGTCAGACCAAAACCCATGTTTGTTTTCGTGCAATGACACGTAAAAAGACAATAATGTTTTAGCTGTCATTTAACATATTACTCCGTTAAATTGTTGAGGAAGGTAAGTTTGAAATGTATTTTCTATTTAAATTATAAAGACTTGTTACAGTTTTTTTTAAAATGAACACAGAATATGCGCCAATTCACAATAGTCATGCACAATAGTTATTTTCAATAAATTGACCGAACCAGCTGATCACATATCACTAGATTCTGCAATGGGGGCTCTCTTGGCCTTGCATATTTCAGTATGCAACTGCAAGGGAATCGCCCTATTGTGAAATAATGAGCATTACTTTTAAAAATTTTTGAACTTTAAATACAAATATCTCGAAAAATATGAGTGTGAGGAAGGTACATGTGCCTAAATTTTTTAATCCTGAGGACCTTCTCTATTCATCCATACCATCAAATCGCGGCGCCAAAAGAATCGTAAAATTGCCAGAAAATATATGGGCCATTCCATCAATTGGCGACATGGTTTTGTACCCGTGGTTCTCCGATTTTGACCAAACTTTAGAATATCATAATATAGACCAATAGAAGAATATCTGTTAACTTTTTAGTGGTCAAAGTTGCTCCGTTGTTTTTTGGCGCGCACTTTAAATTGAGATCAAACAAAAAAATGACTTTTTCTTTTATTTTTTAACGACCTCAAAATTGAGTGAAAAAAATTTTTAAGTTATCCAATTTTATGTAAAAAAATCTCAGCTTTCTGATAAAAATACTTTCAAAATCCAAAAAAAATTTCAAAATCCAAAAAACCATTTTTTTCCAAAATCCGGTTTTTTGAGCTTTTCCCCCAACTATTTTTCAAAATTGACCTTTCCATTCGATTCCTCCTTAAATTTTACATAAGAATCAGTGTTCAAAAATATGGGACTCTGATCCCATGAACAGGAAAAAAAAATGCAAAGTTGTCGCTCAAAATCAAAAAAAAACATTATTTTCCCAAAAACCCGGTTTTTTGAGCTTTTCCCCTAACTATTTTTCAAAATTGACCTTTCCATTCGATTCCTCGTTAAATTTTACATAAGAATCAGTGTTCAAAAATATGAGACTCTGATCCCATGAACAGCAAAAAAAAATTCAAAGTTGTCGCTATACCGCGCAGTGTGTTCGCTTAGAAGGTTGTGTGAAAGAGGTAAATGTGTAAATTGTATTCTTAGACTTGAATTAAGAAGAAATCACTGTCTTTGTTCACACCAAATGAACACATCCCTGCATTGTCCGCCTAACTCGTCTAAATACGAATTAGAGGACAATGCAAAAAACACTCAACAGCGCCAACATAACAGCGAAATACCCAACGAAACAAAAAGACACAATAAAACGAATCACTATAGCGGACGGACACACAGGCGCCAAAAAAAATAACAGCAGCAATATCAGCAGCCACAACAACAACCAGCAGCAGCAATATTAGCAGCAACAACAGCAGCAGAACCTTTGAAAATCAACGCGGGAATTAGTAACCATCAGGTTTTATTTAAAATTTATATTGTATTATACTTATAATTTACCCCTTAAGTTATATACGAATTATATTTATAACTTATTTCATATAACCCAAATTATAAGTATATATCCACACATACCCACACACTTGTATATATCAACATACATATACATATATTACACACCCTCAAATACACAAATTGAATTGTTAATTACCCGAATTCTAATAGTTTTTATTTTATTTGGCACACCGGCAAACTCACGTCGATCACCCCGACATTTTGGTCCTTCGAGCCGGATCGAGCGCCTCATAAAATAAACCCACCCAATTCAACATCACTTGGATTTCATCAGGATTATATTCAAATTTATATATATTCAACAACCCAACCAGCCACACTCATCAATAATATAGGCATATATTCACTCACCCAATCAACTATTTAATCAGCAAACAAATAGGTGGAAAAATTGTAAGTACTCAAACCTAAATTTATTTAAAATATAAATTTATTAGTGCAAATCGGAATAAGACGGCAAGAAAAAAAAAAAGAAAACAACAAAAAAAAAAAAATTATAACTCTATTCAAAGTAAATATTTTGCTTAACCGGTATTAAGCACAAAGTATTTGCAAAATTTGTTATTGCCATATTCCGCCTTGCACTTTACCCGATCACTTACATACATACGCACATATTTTTTGAGAGCCAAATAGCGTCGCTTTGGCACCCACCCGTACTTACGCGTACATATGTTTTATTGTATTACCCGCTCAACTAACAACAAACTAACGTTGACTGCTAGTGCAGTGTGAGCAAGCAAAAAACAGACCCGGTAGGAAAAATTTCAAAAGACCCATTAGGAAATTTTTCGTTCGTCGGAATTTCACTCATTATATTTTGCGGTTGAAAATATACACAGCAAACAAAAAATAAAGTCGTTGCTTATTAACTTATTCAAGTTCAAACTTAAATAAAGAAATAATTTTTCAAATTTATTATTTGTTTTATTTCAATTTAATTAATTATTACGACCCGGTCAAGTGACTTTTTAATAATAATGGAAGAGTTCAAATTTTGTATTTCCGATTTGTTCGAATACATTGAGGAACATTACGACACCCAACCCGAAGATGAGTCAATTTATACCCTAGAAATAAAAAGGGTTGAACTCAACGCGATATACGACAAGGCAAACAAGTCGTACGATGCCTTTCGTAGAACCCCACAAAAACCCGGTGAAACTATTGATTTTGCAAAAATCAAAGAAAAATTTAAAAAGGGTCATCAATTATATTTGAAATGTTTAGGATCCATTAATCAAGCTATTGATGATCTCAAGACCCCAGCCCCAATAATAAAGGAACGAGTTTCAGAGGAATTTACATCGCGGGACATACGACCCTCAATACATATTCCACCTTGTGATACGGACATATGGAGATTTCGCAACCTGGCCTTCATTCCGAGATATGTTTACGGCTATATACGTAAACAATCACAAAATCAGCAACGTGGAAAGACTGTTCCATTTGATTCAAAAAACCCGAGGAGAAGCAAGAGCAATTGTTAAAAACGCACCCTTAACAAATGATGGTTTCCTGATGGCATGGAGAGACCTGGTATCCCAATACGAGAACAAACGAGTTCAGGTCAACGCGCAACTGAAAATTTTATTCAATCTACCCCAAGCAACTCAAGAAAGTGGAAGCGCGATTAAACACCTTCAGAGGACCGTCAACAATTGTCTCACAAATCTGCGCAACGTGTACATAGACTCTACCAGCTGGGACCCCATCTTAATCTTCTTATGCGGATTGAAACTACCCAAAATATCCTCCTGGAAAACTTTCGACGCGTTTCTCACTCACAGATATAAATCCTTGGAAGCTGTAGGAAATCTAACTGACCCCGTTCCAGTGACCCAATCCGACAGTGGATCCTATAGAAAAGGAAAAGACAGGAAGTTCAGCACATTTCACGCTAATGTTTCCGAAACTTCGACCCTGGATTTTTCACATGCTAGTGCACACCCAGTTAGAGGAAACAACTTTTCAAAAAAAACCTCAAGACATTGAAAGTTGTAAGCTTTGTAGAACACAACATTCAATTCGAGAATGCCCAAAGTTCTTACAAATGAATGTTGAGACCCGAATGACCACAGTAAAAAATAATGGTTATTGTTTCATTATCTCACAGTTTCAGAGATTGCAAGAGCAAATATTCTTGTAGAATATGCAGAAAGAAACATAACACACTTCTGCATAGGGATACACCAACCCAATCCCCCCCGCAAGGATCAAGAGCCTCAAACCCGCCTCTTGACCCAAACACCAGTAGTACCTCCCAAACCCTTAATACCAATACGAATCCGCAAGCCTACACAACCCTCTTACAGTCCACCAAATATAAAACTCAAGGCCCTCAAAACTTCAGTGGGAAGCAGATTTTGTTAGGTACTGCTGTAGTCCAAGTTTTATACAAAGGGCAAATATTCACAGCTCGCGCATTAGTCGACTCCGGGTCAGAAGCCACTTTTATTACAGAAAAATTCCAGAGAAAATTGGACATACCCACGTTCAGGAAAAATGCACAAGTGACTGGATTGAACAACACCGTTTCGGCAACACCCACCAAAATTTGTGAACTCACCCTTGGTTCACCGACAAGAAAGGAGTTTAAGATAACAACACACGCGTTTATCTTAAAAACTTTAACCGATAATTTACCCACTCACTCACTTAATACGATCATCGCTAATACAGATTTCGGTTTTAGTTTAGCTGACCCTCACTTTTATAAACCCAGACCAGTCGACATATTAATCGGAAGTGACCTGTACCCACAAATAATTCTCAGTGGTGTACGGAGAAATGTACTCGGGACCCTTCTAGCCCAAGAAACGGAATTCGGATGGATTTTATCCGGACCCACACCAGAAAAACCCTTATCACCCTCAATAATGTCATTCTTCAATAAGATGACCCCAGACAAGTTGCTCACACAATTTTGGGAAGTTGAAGAGGTTCCAAGGAAGCCTCTACCATCAACTTCAGATATAGTTTGTGAGCAAATTTATAAAAATACGACCCACAGAAATTCAGATGGGCGCTATGTGGTAACATTACCCTTTAAAACCCCAGAAAACATAGAATTGGGCAACTCAAGACACATAGCTCTAGCTCAATTTCTTAGAAATGAAAAATCATTGTCGAGAAAACCCGAAATACAAACGGAATACGACAAGGCCATCAACGAGTATTTGGAACTCGGTCATATGACCAAAGTTGAATACGACCCTGCAGATAATACGAAAACGTATTATCTGCCACATCACGCAGTCATCAAACCGGATCGCATAACGACTCAACTGCGAGTGGTATTCAACGCTTCATGCCCCACCTCGAACAGGAACAGCCTCAATGATGTACTACATACTGGACCCATTCTACAAGCTGACCTCGTAATCCTAGTAGTGAAATGGCGAATGTTTCGAATCGTATTCAACGCAGATATCCAAAAAATGTATCGTCAAATAGTCGTTGAAAGCAAACACACTCCGTTTCAAAGAATCTTATTTAGGAAATCCCCTAACGACCCTATCGAAGATTTTGAATTACACACTAGGAATCAAATGGAATGCAAAAAAAGATGCGTTCTTTTTTCTCATCAACCCTATTCAGGATAAATCGTCGTATACTAAAAGAGAAGTACTATCGATTATAGCAAAATTATTCGACCCAGCTGGTTGGCTCAGCCCCGTTGTAGTCACAGCTAAAATAATAATGCAACAGATCTGGCTGGATAAATCCGATTGGGATGAATGTCTGAAACCCTTAACCCTCCATCGATGGAAAATATTCATAAAGGACTATGATTCCTTAAATCTCATTGAATTTCCTCGATGGACCCACTTTTCGACATCGGCGATCATCAATTTTCATGGATTCTCTGACGCATCTGAAAAGGCCTACGCAGCAGCCCTATATATCAGTGTTTCTACAAACACAAATACCTGGACTACCCTCTTGGTATCCAAGACTCGCGTGGCCCCAATAAAAACTATATCGTTACCAAGGCTAGAACTTTGCGGAGCAGTTCTTCTGGCGAATCTCGTGGATGCAACACTACCCCAATTAAGTATAACCCAATACCGTACTCACCTTTGGACGGATTCCACAATTGTTCTGTCATGGCTTAGCAAACCCCCATGCACATGGACAACCTTTGTATCCCACCGAATTGCCACAATCGCAGAAAAGGTTGGAACCAAAAATTCGACTCACGTCGAAAGTCAAGACAACCCGGCAGATCTAACTACTCACGGAAGCACACCTCTGGAAATGGTTAATAATAACCTCTGGTGGAACGGACCCCAATGGCTAACACTCGACCCAATACACTGGCCAGTTACCAAAAAATCAAGCGATACAACACTGGAACTCCGGCCAATCAGAACCTTCGTGAACACAACACAAGAGGATATCCTGGATAGATTCTCGTCCTTACCCAAAGCCATTCGAGTTGTAGCATATTTGTTCCGATTCTGTTCAAATGCGTCACCCAATAAAACACAACAGTTATATACGACGTTGGAAATAACTCCAGAGGAGTTCAACACTACTCGCACGAAGCTAATTATTTTATCCCAGAAGAAGTATTTCCAGGAAGAGTATGAAGCCTTAACCCAGAAAACCAGCATACCCAAAAAAAGTACAATTTTGACACTAAACCCTTTAATCGATCCCAAAGGAATAATGCGAGTTAATGGTCGGTTGAGCAATTCAGCGGCATTATCATACAACGAGCGTTATCCCATTATACTACCCTATAGCAGTCGATTAGCCAAACTACTCACCCAATTTACCCATCTAATAACCCTTCATGGCGGCAACCAGCTAGTATTACGACTTATGCGTTCTGAGTTTTGGATACCGAAACTGAAAACACTCATCAAGTCTACCATTCATCAGTGCAAAACTTGCGTTTTGCACAAAAAGCGCAACACTACTCAGATTATGGCAGCACTACCCGCAGAACGTACCACCTTAACCCGTCCATTCGCAGCAACAGGAATCGATTTCGCCGGTCCCTACGACATAAAAAATTACACCGGCAGAGCATGTCTGATCACAAAAGGTTATGTATGCGTATTTGTTTGTTTTGCAACCAAAGCAATACATCTACAGCCAGTGAGTGATCTCACCACCAACGCATTCAAGGCCGCATTCGCACGTTTCTTTTCCAGGCGCGGATGTCCCGCCGATCTCTATTCGGACAATCGTACTAATTTCGTGGGAGCGTCTAAACTTTTAATTAAAGATCGGCGAGAATTCATGAAGTCATTGAAAACTCAATTAACAACTAGTGAAGCACACCAAAACATCAACTGGCACTTTAATCCTCCAGGAGCTCCACACATGGGTGGACTCTGGGAAGCAGGAGTGAAAAGTTTAAAGAGCCACTTGAAAAAGGTGTCCCAGAACCAGAAATTCACTTTCGAAGAACTAGCTACCCTTTTAACTCGAATCGAAAGTTGCTTGAATTCTCGCCCTTTAAGCCCATTAAATGAAGACCCAACAAATTTAGAACCTTTAACTCCAGGCCATTTCTTAATAGGTACCCCTTTATTAATCCCAGCAGAACCCAATTTAGAAGATGCACATCTAAGCATCGCACAAAGATGGCAGAAACTGAAGATACTCCATCAACACTTCTGCAAACGATGGAAAGAAGAATACCTGAAAGAGCTCCACAAAAGATATAAATGGAAATACCCTCAACGCAACATAGACGTTAACGATATGGTTGTTATACGTCAAGAAACACTACCCCCAAATGAGTGGAGACTTGGTCGCATCGAAAAAACGTATCTAGGTGCAGACAATAAAGCAAGAGTAGTTGACATACGTACCTCTCAGGGAACAATTACCCGCCCAATAACCAAAATAGTCACTTCACCAAATAATTAATCTTATTTTCTTATAGTGACATGGCCCCTCAAACCAGCACGAAGCCAATTTGCAGCCGCCAAAGCAGCCCCACATTCACTGTGCGATCACTCAGTGTGACCCGTAGCATCAGCCCACTCTCGGACGAAGGAACCCTAGCAAGACGCCTACATCACTTTAAAGCGACCCTTTCCCCCATTCGAGAGGAGCGAGGAAATACCCATCGCATGGCCCGACGTACTATCAGCCTTTCTCCTATTCGAGAAGAACGAGGAAGGACCCATCGCACGGCCCGGCGCACTATCAGCCGTTCAGCAAAACGAACACACAAGCACGTCGCCTGTGGATTGTGCAAAAAGGATCATAGACTGGTAACATTTTCAAAATTTACTGAAAAGAACATCAACGAAAAGTTTGACGCAGTCATTAAGTATAAGTACTGCGTCAATTGCTTGGCCAGATCGCATTCCACCCAAAAGTGCACAAGTAAAAAACGATGTGCCACGTGTAATGGGGAACACCATTCAACCCTACATGGACACCCCAGGTTGTTCTGCAAGGAGCCATAAAAAACATCAAAGAGCAAAGAAAGATTGCATAAACAAAATGATCTACCCACGTTACTGGCCAAACCGACCCTCATACCAACAGTCATGATCAAAATTAAACATGATGGCAAATGGAACAAAATACGAGCCATAATCAACCCGACCCGAAAGGTAACTATAATTGCGTCAGAGCTGGTTCAGAGACTGAGGTTACCGAAAGCGTACCTCGACTCGCATCGCATATGCAAAGTCGTCATAGGATCATTAAGTGATTCCGACTGGCATGTCGAAGTTAACTGCCTATTGACGCATGATTTACCGACCCAACCCTATAATCGTGACTTAAATGGCGAAATCATTAAGAAGTTCGACCACTTAGTCCTAGCCGACCCTACGTTCTGGAAAGACGACAAAATCATGTTGGAACTGGGAGCGGACATCTACCCAAGATTGATGAAACCCGGCCTATTAAACCCCGATAACAGCACCGTGATCGCACAAAACACCGCACTCGGTTGGACTTTAACCGGTGCTTGTGCGATCTAAACCCCAAGTATACCTCCAACCCGTTCATAACATTACTCATTTACCCAAATCAAAATAGATCTAAAAATCTTTTTATTCGCAGACACTGCAAGGCGGCCGGGATGTTCATACCAAATGAACACATCCCTGCATTGTCCGCCTAACTCGTCTAAATACGAATTAGAGGACAATGCAAAAAACACCCAACAGCGCCAACATAACAGCGAAATACCCAACGAAACAAAAAGACACAATAAAACGAATCACCATAACGGACGGACACACAGGCGCCAAAAAAATAACAGCAGCAATATCAGCAGCCACAACAACAACCAGCAGCAGCAGTATTAGCAGCAACAACAGCAGCAGAACCTTTGAAAATCAACGCGGGAATTAGTAACCATCAAGTTTTATTTAAAATTTATATTGTATTATACTTATAATTTACCCCTTAAGTTATATACGAATTATATTTATAACTTATTTCATATAACCCAAATTATAAGTATATATCCACACATACCCACACACTTGTATATATCAACATACATATACATATATTACACACCCTCAAATACACAAATTGAATTGTTAATTACCCGAATTCTAATAGTTTTTTATTTTATTTGGCACACCGGCAAACTCACGTCGATCACCCCGACAGTCTTCATTCATAAAAATATGCGCCATATAGCGACAACTTTGAATTTTTTTTTGCTGTTCATGGGATCAGAGTCTCATATTTTTGAACACTGATTCTTATGTAAAATTTAACGAGGAATCGAATGGAAAGGTCAATTTTGAAAAATAGTTAGGGGAAAAGCTCAAAAAACCGGGTTTTTGGGAAAATAATGTTTTTTTTTTGATTTTGAGCGACAACTTTGCATTTTTTTTCCTGTTCATGGGATCAGAGTCCCTATATTTTTGAACACTGATTCTTAAGTAAAATTTAAGGAGGAATCGAATGGAAAGGTCAATTTTGAAAAATAGTTGGGGGAAAAGCACAAAAAACCGGGTTTTTGTAAAAAAAATGTTTTTTTGGATTTTGAAAATTTTTTTGGGTTTTGAAAATATTTTTATCAGAAAGCTGAGATTTTTTTAAATAAAATTGGATAACTTAAAAATTTTTTTCACTCAATTTTGAGGTCGTTAAAAAATAAAAGAAATAGTCATTTTTTTTGTTTGATCTCAATTTATAGTGCGCGCCAAAAAACAACGGAGCAACTTTGACCACTAAAAAGTTAACTGATATTCTTCTATTGGTCTATATTATGTATTCTAAAGTTTGGTCAAAATTGATGGAATGGCCCATATGTATTTGTAGGAGAAAAAGGTTTCGGCACCGGAGATGATGGTGCATCTTCTTCTTCCACAATTTCCTTATTCGCCAAAGCATAGCAAGTCGCCTGTCAACTTCTTTCGTCTGTGTTCTCAAAACAAGTGACGCAAACTACGCCACTTCTCTATTTTTCCACTATACGGTAATTTCAACATAATTATCTCATATTATCTCAACTCAACCATTTATTGCATCAGCCAAAGAAGAGCAGGTGCCATGCTCACTTGAGTTTACCTCAAATGATGCTGTTTCGGTATTATAGAATTTTCTTTATTCACCTAACATGATTTTCGTTACATTTGAGATTGACTTATTTGATCTTATGATTCTGCGACACGGCCTTCCTGACCTTCATGCGTACTCAATGGAATATTGTCTTCCAATATAAATTGAAAATTTGTAGTACATTGTAGTCCCTTGCCTTGCTCAACATTTTTTTTTTATCGAACATATCCCTTGTCACACCACTGCTCTTGTTTTTTCTTCGTACCATAAGTCTCTCTCTACATTTCTTCATCACTTTATATTTAATTTACATACTAAGGCCCCTTCTGTACACCCTGCAACGCTCACACGCACACTCTGCGTCCCGGCCCTTCTGGACCCACATAGCCCCCGCCATGCAGTTACTGCGCAGTATGTGGTAGCTTCGAGTGCTCAGTCGTATATGTGCGTTTATTTGAAAGAGATTTCAACATATATCGGTCACCATCAAGTTTTCTATAATGAAAAAAAGGTCTTTTATACTTTGGATTCAATTTTGTTTGGTGCAGTTCTTCACTTTTGGTCACCTACATTGTAACTTACAATTTTAGCTTTATTTTTGTCATATTGTTGCTTCTCGCATTCTGCGTTATCTTTTATATTTTGCAAGGCTTTTGATCTAACACCCTCACAGTTGATATCTTCTTCTTATACCATTGGCATCACACCCATTGGTCTTGCCTCTTTACCAATCAACTAATTAACTCTAACAGACTAATTTTTGTAACTCTATTGGCCGTGCAATTCATAGCCAACCGCACCTCTTTTAAAGCATATTGCCACGATCGCTTACTAGTTTCAACTGCTGTCAACATTGCCTTCATGGTACCCATAACGCGCTCTACCTGTCCATTTCCAGTCGCTATCAGATGTAAGTCCATTTTTTGTGTTGCGCAAAATTGTTTAAAATCACCACTAGTAAAAATACGACCTTAGTCAGCAATAACACGGCTAGGTACTCCAAACATACACATGGTAGACTTTAATGCCTCTATGCAACCATTAGTGTCGAGACTAAGAGCGTGATGTAAATGAACATATTTAGTGAAAGCATCTATTTGCACTATCACATACTCTTTGATGCCATTTTTACCATTTAATTTGCCACTAATGTCCACATGGCATACAGCACGGTATGGAAACTTTAGGTATAAGGTGGAGTTCTATTTAGGCCCTTCCCGAAGTTGATTTTGAAAGCTTGCATGTGATGCAATTTTCAACACATTTTCGGACGTATTTAGACATACTCGGTAACCAATACTGCGTATATACCTTATCTAACGTTTTCTCCCATCCCAAGTGCATTATGGCTTCATGTACATGATTTATCACCGACCGATATTACCGGCAAGCATCGGCTTCGTCCGTTTCTCTGTATCACCCTATACAACATGCTTGATCGCATTTCATATGTTTTTGCGTATTCATGCCTCAGTTCGTTATTTTGCAACTTTGTCACTTTGTCACTAAGTCCGAAATCTCTGCGTCACGCTGCTGTTCAGCGAGTAGCCAGATAACTGTAATACCTGCCAGGCATATGCGTACCTCAGTTACTTTGTTTGCATTAGTTGGCTTGACAATTGGGAGCGGATTGCGCGAAAGGAAATCTACATGCGCCATACTATTTCCTTTTCTATATTCTACTTCAAACTCAAAGGATTGCAAATATGCCCACCAGCGATGGAGTCTCGGCGTAAACTCTTTTTCGTGATGAGTAGCTTTGAGTAAATTACAATCCGTGAATACAACAAATGGACGACCATGTAAATAATGGCGAAAGTGTTTATCTGCGTTGTACACAGCCATCGTCTCCAGTTCATAAGAATGGTATCTCGTTTCAGCTCCCGTAGTATACTTGCTAAAATACTCTATGACTCTTGGTTTACCGTTTACCTTGTGTATTAATATTGTACCATAGCCATCTGCACTAGCTTCAGTGTGGAGTTCAATTGGTTTCTGTGGGTCATAAATGATGAGAACCGATGGCAATGCGGCTAATGCCTGAATTTTCGCGGGTTTGGTCTTATTTCACCACTTTAAATTTTATACCCTAAATGTTTAACGCTTGACTGCAAGAAAGAACACTTTTTTACATTGTGAGAAAAGAAGGCAAGTGGTCAACCTTTGCAGTACCTCCTTAGGGTGCCCGCAGAGTGGACGCTTAAAGCCGAGCCGAGCGGAAATTCACGTGTTGCGTAAATGGGAAAATGCGCTCGGCTCGGCTTTAAGCGTCCACTCTGCGGGCACCCTTAAGCCCATTAAATGCCTCCTCTTTAGTGCTAGCAACAATTAAAACATCGTCAATCGAATATGCCACTTTGCCCAAGACTCGCATTATGGCTCGCTGAAACACAAATGAAGCGTTCTTCAAACTAAAGGGCATTGCTGTAAATTCATATTGGCCTGCAGTTTTAACGAATGCTGTTCGTTCTATTGAGTCGGGATGGATTGGTATCTGGTATAAGCCACTCGCCATGTCAAGACTTGTGAAATAATTGCTACGCAGTCTATCAATTTGGTCCGATATTAAAGGCAACGGAAATTTATCAGAGACCGTATTGACATTCAATTCACGATAATCGATACATAAACGATCACTATCATCTTTTTTTTTGATCAGAAGCATTGGACCAGGGATAATGGGATGCCTAACTTATTCCAGTGTGAGAGCGCCTCAAAATAAGCGTTTTTTATAACATTTTCCATTGTGGCCAGATGGAACAAAATAAGAATTTTTGGGCATTTAAATTAAAATGCCCAATTGCACTTTCCACACCACCCAGGAGGTATGCAAAACGGCGCGTTACCGAAGTTAGTTTTGGGTGCTCGGTTCCCCTTTAGGCCTATATCACCCATTAATAAATTTATTTACATAAATCAACAAAATGATAACAATTCTTTAGTGTATAACGAAAAAACAAAGCGAGAAAATTATACATATAACGATTAAAACAAAACAATAACAATTCATATAAAAAAATATAAAAATATCACAGAAATATAATTATTTACATATATACAAATGCCTACATGTACATCCCAAATTTTAATTTTCCTTAAAAAAATTGCTTTCTTATTTTAGAGCCTCTTTATCTTAACTGTTTACAAAATTTTTACTTTTTTATTTTCTTTCGTAAGACTAAGTTCGCTTATTGTAACCACTGAAAAATAAAAAAAATTGAAACCTATAGGTGTGAAACACACAAAATTTTATTTTTAAAGTTAGGGACAGAAAGGTCTTTTTTTTTAAATTTTGTTAAAAAATATATTCTAATTCTAATAAAAAGGGCTCAAACTATTTTTGGGTCACAATTGTCGCAACACAAAAAGGGCCTAACATCTTTCATTTTATTAAAAAGAATATCTCCTAATCCTATTTTATAACAATTACTGTCGAATTCTTCTAAAAATCTTGCTTCCAAAATTTTTACAAATGCAATAAAATCCTCAGGCGGCTTGACTAAGTTGCATTTGTCTATTTGATTTTGATGCATGAAGATGAATTCGTCCGAAGGAATTTCGTCTCCTAAATATGGTAAAGGCAGGGAACATGTGTGCAGTTTGAAAATTTTTATATAAAAATATCCGCAAAAGTAGCTAAACGCATTTTCTTTCAAAAAATTAATTTCTAAACTACTATTTAATGCGATTGATCCAACGAGAGAGTGTTCAGGCCGTGGTAAACCTTAAAAATCCTGCCAAGAAAGGTCATTCAATAGTGAATCATTACACACATTAAGTAGAACATTATTACTATGTTCCGAAATTACTGTAGCATCAGGTTCTAAAGGCAGCTCACAGTTTCCTTTTGTTACGACGTTTACGTAACGAAAGCCCCACGATTTCCTAAACAAACTAGAGAACATATAGGGCGTTACTCTAGTACCTCCTCTGCTTCGAATCTGCCTAAAAAAATGTTCTAAACTGTCCTGACATAGTCGTCTCGTCTTCAAGTACGGAAAACCTGAGTGTGACAAAAATCGCCACAATCGTCTTAAACTGTTAATATTTAACACCCACCCCTTTATAAAACTAAAATTATTGGTTGTGTTGCTTTCTAAATCGTCTACGACCCGAATAGTTTTTTAAACTTGTTTTGGCTCATTTAAAAGCTCTAACTGTTCAAAGGAACCTACAAACACTTTTTTAGTGGGTACTACAGCCTCAACGAAACTGCTATTTAAAATATCAAATAATTTATTAACAAACTATATAGGGAAAACATACCAGAAGCGACCGTATTACTCAATACTTGAGACGCGAATTTAACCTTCATTTTATTTATTTATTTATTTATGAACGCCAATCGGCAATATACAGTAAAAAAGAATAATAATGTTATTATTAATATTAATATTGCAAGAATAAATTAAGTCGCTATATCACAGAAAATGAAATATAATACAAAGAATTCAAAAAATGCAATCCGAGTTTTAGCTATTGTGGTGGTTGTACAGATGTTTTCTCAGGTTAAAGTTGAAGGAATGGATGGAACCTCCGAAGAACTGGATCTGAGGAGTCATATCATTGACGTAATTTGCTATCCTGTTACTGGGAGCATGTATGACATAATTTTTAGTTGATTTGGTTGTTCTAATAAAGCGGTTGCGCCTGAGACTTGGGCTGTCTGTGATCATTTTAAAGCTGTCTTGTACCTCCGGAGCATCGATGAGACCATTCATTACTTTATAAAAGAACATTAAGTCCTCCAGTTTACGCCGAATCAATAGAGGGTTAATCTGGAACTTCTTCATTGCATCCTCCACTGCTGCTGTTGATGTTTGCCGAGTTATAAAGAAAGACAGTGACTTGCAGAATTTTTTCTGAATTTTTTCAAGCCTATTGACTTGAATATCAGTAAATGGTGACCATATTACCGTCCCATATTCTAAGATAGGAAGGACTAGCGTCGTAAAGAGTTTAACCAGAGTGGACGCATTACTGAAGTCTTTAGCTGCTCTAATGATAAGTCCAAGCACTTTGTAAGCCTGTAAGGCGATTTTATCAGTGTGTTTGTTGAAAGTTAACTTATTATCTATATTTATCCCGAGATCTTTAGTTTCGATAACTTCCTGAAGTTTTTGACCGTTTATTGTGTAGTTCATGACTTCAAGTGAGCGTGCTCTTGAGAAGGATATTACAGCGCACTTAGTGATATTTAAGTATAATTTATTGGTATTACACCAGGTGTTTAGAGTATCTAAGTCATGCTGCAAACCGACTTTATCTTGTTCATCATGTATCGTCCTGAAGATTTTAAGGTCGTCCGCGTACAGCAAGTATTCCGACTTGAAATGTTTACCAATATCATTAACAAATATATTGAATAACAAAGGACCTAGATGTGAACCTTAAGGGACTCCAGACAGCACATCGTATTCTTTTGACAGATGACCATCAACTCTGACCTGAAGATGTCTGTTAACTAGGTAAGAATGGAACCATTTGAGTGCCGTGCCGTTTACACCATAGTTTTTGAGTTTCATCAGTAATGTATAATGGTCAACTTTGTCGAATGCCTTACTGAAG
Source organism: Bactrocera zonata (assembly GCA_037783105.1). Lineage (NCBI taxonomy): Eukaryota > Metazoa > Arthropoda > Insecta > Diptera > Tephritidae > Bactrocera > Bactrocera zonata. Next base: position 1,200,844 of record JBAWJQ010006688.1, read on the forward strand.
TCAGTGTACACTGCATGAACACTAGTACCAGCATTCATAGACTCAAGTATGTAATTAACATAAACAAACAGATTGGTTGTTGTGGATCTTCTGCCAACAAACCCATGCTGACGGGTGATGATAATATCCTTGAATGACGCTGCCAGTTGTGCTAAGACTACTTTTTCAAAGAGCTTTGCCAGTGACGATTGGATGCAAATTGGACGGTAGTTTTTGACATCAGATCTATGTCCAGATTTGTGTATTGGACAGACCTATGACTTTTTCCAACATGTTGGGAAAATTCCTTGTGATAGCGATTTACTAAATATATGAGATATTGGCTCACAGAGTCCTACCGCACAGCCTCGAAGAAAAATATTTGGTAGTCCATCGGGGCCTGCGCCTTTATTTATATCAAGTAATGTTAGCTGTTTGAAGACGACGTCAAAGGTAGCATCCATGTCGGATAAGTTGCAGTTTGTTCCGAAATTGCCGTCATGATTAGTTGGAGCTGCATGTACGGCCTCTGAATCTTGTGTGTATTCAGCATCAGTGGATTTATAGGTACCCTCAAAGAAGGATGCAAATAAGTTACTAATATCTTCTCCAGTGTTCGCTGCTGAATTGTTCCAATGTACTTTCGACGGTATCTCTGCATTATTTTTTTTCTTGTTCTTGATGAATTTCCAGAAGGCTTGGGTGTCTGTCTTGATGGAGTCTTCCACCTGGATCACATAATTCCGGTAACATCTAGCACTTAATGCCTTACACTCGTGTCTTAAACTGGCGAGCCTATTATAGTTGAGTCTTGTGCTTCTTTGTTTGTAGATTGCGTGTGCCTTGTTTTTTTAATTTTATTTTACGTATAAGTTCCAAGGTAAACCAACACGGATAGTTACTGGGTTTTTTAGCGTGTAGCGGGACGAATTTATAAACGCCTTCGTACACCTTTTGGTAAAACCAATTCAATTTATCATCTATATAATCAATTTTGTAGAGATCGATCCAATTAGTTCTGATGAAAAAATTATTTAAGCTGTCATAATCTGCTTTCTTGAATACGTAACTTGATGATACTTCTGGTCTAAGATGCGTGTTAAACTCAAGGGTATATCTATTGCTGGGTGAAACTTATCTTCCTCGATGATAGCTGGTGTTTTACGTAGCACGATACCAGCATTGCTGAAGCACAAGTCCAGGGTTTTGTGGTGATTATTTAGGACATTATTGGATTGCTGGCATCCAAGCATGGATAGATTTTCGTAGATTATTTTTGTGCATTCTGTCCTTGATATACTGCTGGGAAGATTATAGTCACCTATGATCAGTAGACTCGCATCCGGTAGTTTGTCACGGATATATGACAACGAATGTATATGGAGCAAATATGTGTCAACAGAGGACAGGGGAGGAATATATATACAACCAATGACAATATCTGTATTGTTACCTTTAATTTTAATAAATATCTGTTCCAGGGTGTTGTCGTTTATGATAACTAGCTCAGACTGAATGGAACGCTTTATTGCAATGAAGACTCCCACTCCACGTTTAAAACCACTGATCATAGTATCCCTATCCTTTCTAAAGATATTATAAGACCTGTCGACAACTTCACCATCCGCTATTGACGTTTGAAGCCATGATTCCGTTATGCACAAGACATCTGATTGACTGCACGCTGAGGCTCTTAAGAATTTACTTAGTTTAGTTCTGAGACCTCTCGTGTTCTGATAGTAGAACTGTAGAGTTACGGGTTGTTTTTTCCTCACGGATCGCGCGAAAATTCTTGTCGACGATTTTTGGTTTTCCATGTACGTATTTAATTGTTTTATTAGTTGTGCCATTCTCTGCCAGTGAGTCTAGTTTAGAGCGAAGATTCTTGAGATAGGAAAGCTGTGCTTGGGTTAAGTCGGACTTAAAGGCTATACGTGAGTTATCTGGTGCTTGGTTTTCAAAATAGTTCTAGCTTCACCTACGGACGTCGTTTCGACCAACAGTGGACGATTACGACCAGCATTTGGACGCCCAAGCTATAACGTCCTCAGTTATAGGATCCTCCAATGTAGTATTTTTTAAACTTTCCTCGACCTGGGTAATCCTCTTGTCCAATGACGAGCAATGATTGGTTAGCGAATTATTTTGTTTTGAGATTTTGGTCATATCAGATCTTAAGGTTGACAGCTTGCTTTCAATATCCTTCTTAAAATTACTGAACTTTTTATCCAAATCAAGTTTAAGACCTTCAATATGCTTACTAAGTAGTTTATCGATTTTATCAGTAATGGAACCCATATCATCAGTGTCGGGCTCCTCGGTGTCATCCAGCATGTCCTCAGATACGATTACACTTGTCTCGGACACACACGATGCACATTTCCATTTCAGTACCCCACTTCTTATTTCACTGACCAGCGTGGAGAATTCATCTTTCGTGATATTCAGGCATTTAGCATGAATCCATTTTTCACAAACACTACATTGGATTCTGGATGTATTTCCTTTGATGTACTCATTACACGTGAGACAATAATGTTTGGTTACACCTGTGTTGTTGCAAGGCGGCATGACGCTACGATATATTTCTTGCAATGAACGAGAGCTTATGTGACTTAAACACTTAATTGAATTGTAGAAAAGTTTTCTCTTTACTCGCCCTCTAGCGGAAAAAATTTATGTAGGTCACAAACCAACACAAAATTCTACTTTGGCTTTACAACTGTTCCCCGTCTGTTGAGTTTTTGTTTCTGCATTAGACACGAACACCTCCAGCTGCACGAATACTCACACGAGCCACTTGCCAATTGCTAAATTTTAATTCATTTATTTACAGATTTATATTAAACCATATCTAGGCCTACCGAGGCAATTTTAGTTATTTTATTGTGTTTTTCACGTTGCACACACTTTCAATTGTTCACAACCTTTCGTTTGCCTGTAGTCCCTTGCTGCAATTTGTTCTTGTAACTGTGCGCACTCGACTGACGCCACCGCAATTATTTTCATAAGCGAATATTTCACACAAATTAATAGTTCCACTGAATATTTCACTTTACACTCTTGCACAAACACTCAATGTATTGTTTTAAGTCCGAATAATGTATTATTTTGCAAAATTAAACACAAAATAAGAGATTTTCACTATCGGCAATTGGCGGCTAATTTTTTATGCTCTTGCCTTTACGAAGTTTCAACAATTCAACAATTTTTTGGAAGGTATTTGGATAAATATGAGCATCGGTTAATTTATGCGCACACCGATAACTCGACTTAGAGTCGGTTTCATAAAAATGAACAATATCCGACCAACTTACCCGACTATTTTTAAAGAAAACCGTATTTTTTAAATTTTGTAAACAGTTACGACTACTTTTTATCAAATGGGGGCTATCGTAAAAAAAATACACTTCCTTGCCATTAACATTAAAAAAGGCCGTGACGCTGAAACACCTAACAAATTTGCAGGAACCTTTTACGAAAAAATAAGGGACCAAGGCTCTCCACCTATACCTTGCACCATTATAGTCATTGCAGTAGTTGCTAATCTAGAAGTGCGATTTTCATCGCCATAATCCTCAATACCTATCACCCTATCGAATTTCCTATCATACTGCAAATGACATTTCAGTGACATTTCATCACATGAAACCGACACGAACTTTTGTTCGAAGGTGAATCCCCTACTCCTAATCTCTAACGATTTTATGCTACTTTGGGTGCAACCTGGGAAACGGGGCCAGTCTGTAACAAAGTTTTCCAAAGTACTTTCGGATGGAAAATCTAATTGGTGCTTTAAGTGCCGATAAGCAACTGGCGATAGAAAAAATACACCCAAAGTTATCGTTTTCAAAAAATTGTCATATCGCCGACCATGGGTACGGCGATTACTATTTATAAAACTACTCCTAATGCAAGCATCTAACTGAGGAGGAACTTTGCTACAAACTAAAGAAAGAGCTCAATGAGCTATTCCTTAGCTGTTCCCTACATCTTTCTAATTCTGCGGCCATTTCAACTAACTGGGCCTTTAAACTTCTATTTTCCTGCTCTTTTTCATCTAACTTTACTTTCAAAACCCTATTCTATTCCCTCAATTTCTTCTTCCTTTTTGTACCTGTGGTCAGACCCCTACCTGTTTGCGCGGCCTTATCGAAATTATAAGATATATCCTCCTAAAAAAATGGAAGAGGCTCTAAAATTCCATCTTCAGTCTCATTTTCAACTTGGGGAGCAAAATCTTCCAGACCCAATAAAATAGTATTTTTTAATTCAAAATTTGGGACGTCAAATGTAGGCTCAACTTTTAAATTTATATCGGGAACGGCCCCCGAACGCAATCGCTTTTCAAAGCGCATTTTTGCCGAAAAATGCCGCTCACAAGCAAAAATATGTTTAGGTGTTTCATCGGAAACACCTAAACGGTTGAGCCAACATTTACGCCTATTAAAAGAAACAAAATAAAATACAAAAAGGTAAAAATTTAATTATAAAATATGTATAATAATAATAAAAATAGTGCAAAAAGTGTATATTTAATGAATATTTAAAGTACGACTTTTTTATAACTATCATAAATATTCAATTATAAATCGTTACTTTAAAATAATTCATTTAATTAATTAACGGCAATGGCAATAAATTGACAGTTACGCTCTGAACAAGTAGAGCGCGACAGACTGCAAGCGACATTTGTCAAATATTAAAATACACATGTTCTTAAGGACACAGTTATTGAGGCAGCTGCACGACTACATAACTGTGTCCATAAGAACGTGTGTGTTTTAATATTTGACAGATGTCGTTTGCAGTCTGTCGCGCTCTACTTGTTCAGCACATCGAACTCAATTTTATTATCCAAAATTACTATTTTCATTGCACAATCGAAACACTGATTTCATCCAAATTTTTCACAAATTCACAAACACTTTTTGCACTATTTAATGTTTTTCACTCACCGTTCGAGGTCCGTTCCACTGTTTGGAAAACTAAATGTTGTTCCTCCCTCGTTGCAGCCAACAACACATTTCTTCCAACTGCCGGTTGTTTTCGCCATTTTATCTGCAAAATAAATAAAAAAGTATTAAATAAATGCAAGTTTATTTAATAAAAGTTAGATATACTCACATCTTTCAATTTACGTGCTGTTTCGCCTTCGCTATTCTTCGAACTTATGGCCGTTACAAGTGGAGATAAAAAAATAAAAAATGTCTCCATTCGAATAATAATTTGGCGGGATTTTAATCTGGCCGTCCCTCTTTTCCAATTGCTAAACGTCAAAACCTCCTCAATCCAGTCAACTGTCAAAGTTTAGGTGGTTTTGACGTTTAGCAATTGTTCTCTCACTTCCAGTGAGAGAGGAGTTGGACATCTCATTATCTCTGCATTGGACTTGTGAAAGGGGAACAGCTTGGACATATGACTTTAGCTACCAGAAGTTCTTGTATTATACCCCTAACTTATAATTTTGCTTCGTTTTGTTGACATCAATTAAACGAATCTTTAATTCTCCCGTATTTACTCGACGGTTGGGTATACCCTTTATAACCGTTGATGCGTGCGATTTCAATATTTCTGCAAGTTCGGCGTGGTCAGACTGAGTCGAATTTACGTCACTATTTATGTAGTCCAAAAATTCCACTCAACAACTAGCCAGTGCATCTATACTGTGTATTGACAATATTAATTTCAAATAAATTAAATAAAGGCTTAAAATAAAGGTACAATTCTGATTTCTTTGGCGCCGCGATTTGAATGTACCTTTGGAAAGAGGAAGTCCTCCTGATTAAAAAATATATAGGGTTATAGGTACCGCAAACGCTTAGTTTACGAGATATTCGACCTTAAAGTTAAAAAATTCGCAAAATTCGAACATTTCAAGAAGCTATTTCACCACATTAAACATACTTTATTAACATTTTTCACTTTAAATTAATTAAATTATACTATAAACTTTTAAATAAATCCACATTTTACACTTTTAGCAGGTTTTTTACCTAAAAAATCTTTATTTTAAAAATTACATTTTACACTCGTTTGAACCTCATTTCTTTACCAAAAATTACGACGAAATGGAGCGCTGCCATGTGGTGATAAGGCAATTCGCTGAAATTCCTCTTTATCGCAAAAATTCCTCAATCCATGCATATGGATATTTTCTTTTTTAAATTTATTAAGCTAATAAGTAATATTACATACATATATTAGTAATATTATATATACATACATAGGGGCCATCCATAAATTTCGTCACACGAATTTAAGGACTTTTTAACCCCTCCCCCCGTCCTTGTCACAAGTTGTCACATTTTGAACCCCCCCTCCCCCTGTCGTGACGTCACACATTTTCCAATTTTATGGATTTATCAAAAAAATAAAAAAAACAGGCTTTTCTATATATTATCATATTTATTAAATAATCTTTAATTAAATCAACATTTAGTTAAATATTAAAGTACAGAGACAACGAATGACTAGTCGAGAAATAATAGATACCTAGTTATGCTAATTAAAAATTCAAAACTTAATCATCTTGTGCCCATGGACTTTTGACCCACTCCTTTATATCATTTATTACTGGTAAATCGGGCACTTCATTTTCGTTCTGAATTTGGATGTCAGGAACATCTTTCGTATCAACATCTTCTCCTTCCATCCATAAAGCATCGTCATCATTCATTAAACAGAGAATCTCTCGTGCACGTCTAGCCGCAATTCTTTGAGGACGAATTTTCGCGATAGGTAACAGCTTTTGTTTTTTATGTGATTGCTTGTGTTGATTGGTGGCTTTATATGAAGAAAAATATAGGTCATATATGCTACACGATCTTTTAAATAAGTATGACTCGACACTAGGGCAATAACTATCATATGGAACTTGTTTCAGGTGGGATGATACTTGGAGATTTAAACAGAGCGGGAAACGGTATTGCCCTAACGGACCACACTGAACCGTTACCCTGACAGCACTTTCCTGGAGCGACGACATTACAACGCCAGAGACAATTTTGTAACTTTAATTAAAATTATAATATAAAATAAAATAAAGTACGATTCGCAGAATAGCCCCAATGTTTACAAATTTATTGCAACGAACCCTGGACACGGCGAGTATACCTCAGCAAGTTATACTTGTAAGAAGTAGGGGCAGTAAAAAGCTTCGTACCGACTTAAGTATTAAAAAACAGAGATTGTGTTTATAAATGTTTAATATTTTTTTGTTTACCTATTAATTTCACGTTTGTACATCACAAATTGTGAAATGTGATGTCACAAAGCTTTTGACCCTCCCCTACCCCTTGTCACACAATGTCACTTCTGAATGATACCCTCCCCCTCTTCAAGGTGTGACGTAATTTATGGATGGCTCCATATGTATAAGTAATATTATATAATAATATTACGTAATAAAGTGTAAAGTATACAGTACAGTACGAAATTCCAAATTTTGTTTCAATATGAAAAATATAACCACTTTTTATCCGAAACTTATATTTTGAATATAATAATATATATATATCGTCCCTTAAAATACAAAACAATGTATCATCAAAAATAAATGGAAATCGCTGACAGTAACTAAAATTTATCCATTTTATAACGAAAGCTCAAATTTTGTTCCATATGATTGCATGATAACCAAAAAATATAACCACTTTAATCACTTTATAATAAAAACTCAATATTTTTTTTTATTTTTAACGCAGAAAGGAATACTACGCGAAAGTACTTCAGCCACCCCGGGTATTCGCTCGGCCAGGGTTATTTTTTTCAAGTGCGGCCAAAGGCCGCCAACGCCGAAAGGACTACTACGCGAAAGTACTTCGGTCACCTCGGGTATTCGCTCGGCCAGGGTTATCTTTTTAGAGTGCTGCCGAAGGCCGCCAACGCAGAAGGGAGTACTACGCTAAAGTACTTCAGTCGGCCCAGGTATTCGCTCGGCCAGGGTAATTTTTTTAAAGTGCGGCCAAAGGCCGCCAACGCAGAAAGGAGTACTACGCGAAAGTACTTCAGTCACCCCGGGTATTCGCTCGGCCCGGGTTATTTTTTTAGAGCGCGGCCAAAGGCCGCCAACGCAGAAAGGAGTACTACGCGAAAGTACTTCAGTCACCCCAGGTATTCGCGCGGCCAGGGTTATTTTTTTTTAAGCGCGGAAAGGAGTACCACGCGAAAGTACTTCAGTCACCCCGATATGATATAAATTTTACAATATTATTATAGATTTTTACTTATTTGTCTTTATTAAACATAAATCGCACATTATACATGTATGTACATATGTATATGGAAAAAGTTTTCACAACTTAATATTATAACTTGAAAATTGTTGGAAAGTATTTTTTATTATAACTAATGTAGAAAAAGAATCACGCACAAACAATGAAAAATCGTTGAGAATCCTGCAAATTTGGTGTTTAAGATGTGGCAACGCTCGTTTTCCTCATAAAGCTTAGTATCCAGCTCTCAAGAAATGTAAAAACTTCATATAAAAAAACGCTTAAGAAACGGACCAGAAACTTTCCTGCGATAAATTTACTTGTGCTAGTATGCAGCTCTAAAGTAATCTAGTACTAATTTTTAATACTTTTTTTCAATAAAATGCGAAAATGGCAAACCTAGTTTTGCGAAAAAACATCAAATCAACAATTGTTTCTTGAAGGAAATTAAAAGTAGTCGTTAAATTCGTCCTAAATTAGTTAAAATCATTATTATGAAGTATATTTCATTTTGAAATGTTGTATAAAATTTACCAATCATCAACAACATTCCTTAAATCGCAAGAAAAATATTTATGTTACTACACACATACATACATTCATATTACTTACAAAGTTTGTTTTCTTTGTTTATTCTCTCTTGCTCTTCTAATGTGGATCATTCACAATGCGTAACCAGCTGTCAAAATTACTTGAGAAATAATGTATTTTTATTCCTGAGTAGTTACTTGAGAGCTGGACACCAACCTTAATTAACCTTTGCAACGATGAGTGTGATAAGTGATTTTTAAATTAATAAATTTAGGTAAAATATTACAAGATGTAGTGTAGGTCGCCTCCACGCTGGTGCATCCTGGGTAACGCCAAATGGCCTGCGGCCTTCACGGCCTTACAACTCCCTTGACGACTTTTTGGCACGAACTGGTTTTTTAGAATAGGAAATATATCTGGATCTGTTAGAACCCTGGGCTCGTGGTGGCGGCATTCTGGCACTTGAGTAATGTCGAAACTGCCTCCGTCCCGTTAAGACCTTGGCAGGCCTCAGAGTATGTTCCCCCCCGTCGTCATTAAGTTGGCGTGGTAGGTGTAAGTTGAGAGGACTCTTTCTTTACGCTGGTCGGCTCTGAACGTATTGCCTCATAAGGGCGTACGTCAACCCTCGCCTTGGCCTCATCACTGAGATATCCTTGGGACCATAAAAGGCGACTACCTCTCCGGGGGACGGATAGCGGCTCCGAGTGGGGACCTTTTTAGCATGGACACACCAACAAACACGGACGAGAAGGTGGCGAAGGGAGGTGAAGAGGCGTCGAAATCGACACCCAGATCTATCCCAGGTGGGGCTGCTGCTTCCGGGACGACGAAATCGTCGCCAGGTAGCAGTAGAACTAAGACCCTCATAGGAGTCTCCGCATCAGGCGGTAGGATGGGGGAAGCCGGCGCAAACTCGCCGGCAAAAAAGACAGTGAAGGGTGGAGCCTTCATCCACGGCGGAATCGCCAGCACTAGTAGAGGAACTTCTGCTAGAATTACGAAGGGGTCCCCAGGGGGCATTAGTAAAGGGGCTTTAGCTAGGAAGCTGAAGTCGGACCATCGATTAGCGGCAAAGATAGTGGAACGCTTCGGTGGTGAGCATGCTGGCAGATACCTGACCAGCATGCTAACTCACTGGAATGGGCCAAGAAGGTGCTAAGCGAGAGCGAGACCGATGGGTCACGACTCGAAGCAAAGAGGCATGAACCAGCGGTTAAGCGGCAAAGGTCGCACGAGGGAGAAACCTCCCTTGGCAAAAAACCGAGAACAGGGGCGGCGCCAACCTTCAGCGAGATTGCTAAAGGTGCTGGTGCAAGGATACTTGGCGTGCTCGACCACAGCAGGGAGGACGGGGCTATCTCCCATGAAGAGTGGAAGAGAGGTGATCAAGGAAAACCCGGGGCCACCCTCAAAATGTGTTAGTGCCGGTTGGCACCATGGGCTGCACAAGCTGACTAGATGCGCCGATGAAAAATCGGCCATCTTATACAAGAAGGCAGTCTCTCTGGTGGGGGAGGTTTGGAAGGGGGCCAGACTGGAAGCCGTGGACAAAGAGGATCTTCGCCCTAGGGCTCGCGTCTGGTTGCCGGCCGAACCGTCCACTGCGAAGGAGATTGAGGAAATCCTCAGATATTGCAACCCCTCACTTCTTGCGCATGACTGGAGGGTTATAAGGCTGGAGAGAACCGATGAACCATATGGGCAGACGCTGATAATGCTTAACGCGGAGTCCATCGGTCCTCTCAGTAAAACCAAGGGAGCCATCAGCTATGGGTTTGAAATGGTAGTACTGAAGGTACTCCCAACGGATGCCAGGACTAATGGCACTCAAGCTGCTGATGCGGGGGAGAAAGAAGAAGGTGTTAGCGATGGTCAAGCGACCACGGAAAACGACCCAAACCTCTCGGACGTGGCGAATACTGGAGGCGGGTCGTCGATCGGCGACTCCGTCGGGTCGATCATGACCTAAGCGCTGAACTGGCGCTCCTAGAGGATGGTCTGAAGGATGAGATTCCTCCAGATTAACCTCCATCACGCAAAGGCGGCCTCCGCTAATCTACTGCTTCGTCTGGAGCAAGACGAAGCCGATGTGGTCCTGATCCAGGAACCGTGGCTAACTGGCAACGGAATATCTGGCCTAAGGACGAAGAGCCATAAGCTGCTGGCGGCCAAGGATGCAGGTAGAAACGGTATTTCTCTTACCTAATTTCAGCAACGATGACGTAGTTACAGTAAAGCTAGAGTGCGACACCGGGAATATCTGGCTACTCGCTGCGTACATGCCTCATGACGATGAGGCGGAGCCGCCTCCCGCACTGCGAAGAAGGACTTTGGCTGAAGCGTCCCGGAATGGTGCTGATGCCATCATCGGCTCGGACGCCAACTCGCGACACTCGATCTGGGGGAGCTCGGATACCAACACTAGAGGTGATTTTGATTTTATTGTTAGTGAAAATCTTTGCATCTGCAATAGGTGAAATTCTCATACTTTTGTAACAGCAGGTAGGGAGAAGGTTCTCGTCCTCACCCTAGACTCACACAAGATTGTGATCTCGAACTGGAGGGTTCTCGATGACCACTCCTTTTCTGATCATAGATATATCGGGTTCAGTCTTGACGGAGAAGGTCCTCCAAGAAAATCCTTCAGAAATCCCCGAAACACGGACTAGGAAGGTTACCGCAGAAAGCTTCGGCAAACTCTCCCACGCGTACCGGAGGTGGGCGCGCTGGCCACCGCCGATGTGGTGGATGGGTGGGTCGATGCCTTCAGCTTGGCGTGCAACACTGCACTGGAGAGCTCCTGTCTATTGAAAACACCGAAGGGCAGAGGAAAACCTCAATGGTGGACTTTGGAGCTCTCGGAAATTAGGGCGTCCTGTAGACGCTTATTCAACAAGGCTCGTAGGAGTGGGCTACCCGATGATTGGGTCCTGTATAAAACAGGACTTTCGATGTACAAGTCCGAGCTAAGAAGGGCTAAGAGGATCTCGTGGAAGAGCTTCTGTGAAAAAGTGGAGGGCTTTCATGAGTCCTCTAGATTCAGGCGAATCCTCGCGAAAAACCCTGTGTTCCTGGGGTACCTTAAGGATGTAAATGGGAGGTGGGCGCTGAGCGGTGAAGAGACACTACAGATGCTCCTTGATGCTCACTTCCCTAGTATCACGTCCTCTACGGCGGTTTCTCTCGGAGCGTTGCATGCTGACCACACGGCCTTTGTCGACCTTCTGGATGAGCGTCACCTGACCTGGGCGATCAATTAGTTCAAACCGTTCAACCGGAGCTCAACATGCGTATCGAAAAGGAAGGTCAGTAGACAATGTTTTGCACATTATCGTGTCGTGGCTTGAGAAAACAATTGAGGCTAAGGACTTCGCGGTTGGGACATTCCTTGATATTGAAGGAGCTTTCAACAATGTTCTGCTAGAGGCAGTCGTAACTGCACTAGACGGTCTTGGAGTCGAATCGAACCTCAAGCACCTCATTTTCTGTCTCCTGTGCGACAGAGTGGTCGAAACAGAGTGGGGCGCCGCGAGTGCGTGGCGGAATGTGAGCAGGGGAACCCCTCAAGGGGGGGGTTCTTTCTCCTCTTTTATGGATCCTAGTCGTTAATGACCTTCTCAAAAAGCTAGAGGATCTTGGCTGTCAGGTGATTGCCTATGCAGACGATGTAGCACTTATGGTGAAAGGAAAGTTTCTAAGCATTGTGTATAAGTTGACGCAGGGATATCTCAGCGTTGTAACAAAATGGGCGGTCGAAAGTGGACTCGCCATTAATCCAAATAAAACAGAAATGGTTTCATTTAGTAGAAGATACAAGATCCCTGAGGCGCCGTTACCGCTTGTTCTACGAAGTCTTCATGTGGTGGAGGGCTTTGTAGAAGACCACACTTGCAAAGAAACTTGAGAGCGTTCAACGAGCTGCGCTCATCGCACTTAATGCAATCCTGAACATAACGCCGGTGGACATTGCCGGAAGGTGTATGGCCGCAAAGGTGGCTATTAGGCTCAGGGAGTCTGGGTTCTTAACGGGGCGTGCATCTGAACACTCGGATATCCTCACAACCTTTGACTTCATACCGGATCATCTGGATCATGGAGTCGCCATATCGAACTCCGGTGGCTCCTTTTCTGTACATATACCGACGAGGGAGGTTTGGCAGGGAAGAAGTCGTTGGAGGAGAGGGGCAGTAAGCTTCTTTACGGATGGGTCGAAGCTTGGGGGAAGGTTGGTGGAGGGGTCTACTGTCGGGAGCTCTCCATAAAATCCAGCTTCAGACTTCCCGACTATTGCAGTGTTTTCTAGGCTGAGGTTGCAGCCATTGAGGTAGCAGCAGATATACTGCTCAAAAGAGTGTCTACCTTCAGAGAAGTGACCATTCACTCAGACAGCAGAGCGGCGATACTAGCCCTGAACTCATTCACAGTGCGTTCAGGGTTGGTCGAAGAGTGTCTGGCGGCGAGAGCGTTTATTATAAGACTTGTGTGGGTGCCGGGCCACAGCGGAATCGCAGGTAACTGAAAGGCTGATGAGCTAGCAAGAAAATGCACCCTAGAATCGCTATCGGTAGAATGGGAACGGGTAGGTGCTCCTGCATCCTCTTGTTCTCTACTACTGGATAGCTGGGCCTCGCGGCTGCTCAGTCGGCGATGGTCCAGCATTGGTACCTGCGCGGCCGCAAGGGCTTTTTGGCACAAGATAGATCGCAGAAGATCTAGGGATCTCTTTGCCCTCAGTAAGGCTAGCCTCTCATTAATGATGGGGCTCTTGGCGGGCCACTGCCCTATTGTCATACATGCTGTAAGACTGGGAATCTTACCGGACGCCGCATGCAGAAGATGCAGTAGAAACTAGCCAGCACTTCCTTCTTGACTGCCCTGCTTTTGGGAGATCGAGACTTAGACACTTGGGAACACATAGCTTCAGACTATCCGCCGACCTGGCGGGCATAGAAATTAAGCGCCTCTGCAAATTTGTATTGGATACTAAACGGTTTGCCGATATCTGAGTCCGAGCACGGGAGCTCGATTTTCAATGGCTTCACAAAGGACTACTACTGTCAGTCCATGTGCGATCTTTGATCAGCCATCTAACCTAACCTAACCTAACCTATTACAAAATAAAAGTGAAATGTGAACTTATTTCAATGTTTAAAGTGTATATTTAAATATACCAAGTGAAAAATGTAAAAAAAAATTGTGAAACTTAAAGAAATACCATGTGTTTTTAGTGCAAATTTTTTAATCTTTATTCATGAATATTTTGAAAAATATAAGTTATTTTAATATTATTTTTGGATATTCCTCCTCTGGAGAAGCTCCCTAGCCTCTGGAGAAGCTCCCTCCGCCAAAGTAATCGGAATCGTGCCAAAATAAACTTATTGGCATCTATTATTACGACAAAGCCTTGACCTAAAATGAGACGCAAATGGTGCGGTGACATACCCATCCTCTCCAAAGAATTTAGAAATTCCACTGGATAATTCATCCATTGTCAAGACGAACCATCGATTTGTATGAGCGCAAGTCTCCCGGAATTTGACTTTGAATCTTCCAGTTTAAGTCAACAATATCGGTATTTTTGGCAATTAACATTCCGCGTACACTTAAGGAATCGTAGTTACGATAAGTTGGCCAATGTCCGAACATTCATGATGAGTTCTATTTCGTGAACTGATAAACGGCAATGAAATTGATATCAAACCACCGGAAGTATCAACCGGAATTGATCCATTTCCAATTTTTAGTGAAGACGATATAAAATGTCTTCGGCAATTTCATTTTTGTTCGTATCGCATAATAGACGCCGATTTGAAGGCTGATATGTCGAAATGATTATCACGAAAAGTGTGCGAACTTCATTTGCATTCCAGTGATTATCATTTTCCAGCAATTGTGATTGCTGGCTTGCTACTCAAAAAGTTGCACACCGTACCATTCACAGTACGCAATGACTCCAATGAAGTTGAACCGCGAACATTTATCAATAGCAACCGAAGGTAGAAACAATCGTCGTTTTTCGGGTGGATTGTGTAAATTCGTCCCAATGCATTAGTTGATAACACACCTGGATGTCCATCTACTGGTTGGCCTTGCTTTCTGCGTAACTATTTCTTCAACGATGCATTACATGTATAATATTAAGGTATTTCCGAATGTCCTCGCAAACGGATCTCTGATGAAAGTTGAGCAAAAACTCGTAAATGTTAATTTTGTTGCTGGCGTTGTTTCCACTGGCTGTACTCTGTTCTCTGGGTTGAAGTACACACTTTGGCCTTCTCCAAATTAACTGTGAGACGCACAACAGCCGGAAAACGTTCATGAATTGCAGAAGTAAATGTCCTACAAAGCGCTTTATTGCAGTTTATGTATCAACTGTATCGTTCAAGTCCAATAACCCCCATGTTGCTTCCTATCGTGACGTACTTTCAAACGTATTTTATCGATTACACCAAACTGCAATACTTAACACTGATATGAGGTTTGAATATGAAGTAGACAATAATGGTGAATATACTGGTAGTACGATCCATGTGTTGTCAACTTCGATATTCACTCTTCTAAATTGAATGCTGAATGTTCTGCTATTGTCGTCTGGCGAGCGACGTCGATAGAGTGGCTATCCCTCATTTCTAGTTTGTGTTTTCGAAAGAAACGTCGATACTGCTTCGTGCATTTATTGTCAGACATACAAACCGAAGTGGGATTGTGGTGTCCGCGAAGTCCATGAACCATATTGGTTTTCATCACTTCGTATAATACTGGACCTTTCTCTGCATCATGAATTTCCGCATGACTGAATGATTTCATCAATTTGATCTCGTGCAACCACCATCCAAAGAAGAATGTGTGCGTGCGGCAAACCTCTCTTTTGCCCCTCAACAGAGTACATCTAGCATCTAACAGCGCCATATGTACGTTGCTTCAAGATAAAGTCCATCGAAGCTGTTGCTTGAAATGTCTTGCTGTGACATCGGGACGATCGTTTCCTGATTGACCGCGATCCATAATACCGCACGGATGTCATCGCATCTTGGGAGTACTTTTTGCTTTGCCTTGCCTTGGGCTGCCATACTTTGATGCCAAAAAGAACGCCGACCGATATTAGTGCGAACTCTTCGTGGCATCGTAACAAATTTGAATATGTAATTGATCAGTTTTTGTGCAACACACATAACGTTTTCACTGAATAATTTTCAAATTTTTCGAATCAAACGACAAATTTGAAAGATTCAAATAATTGAAAAACAAAACAAAAAAATTGAGAAACAAATTTGTGTGGAAAAATTAACTTTTTGAAATTTTCCAATTTTCCGACTTTTTCTCATGAAAAGAATACAGGTTTTTATTATTTCTAAACCTGCCCTGATCCACACAGAACATTCTCTGAAAATTTCGTCAAGATTGGTTCAATCGTTCCCATAGCGTTATTAATAAACCCACATTCATTTGTTTGTATGGAAAAAAGAAGAGGGCTGTTTTCAGGGGGTTTCCGGCAATTATTCGAATTATTCTTGCCGTAAAAACCATCTTTGAACCTCAACGAACATTTAGAAAAAATAATTGGTCAAATTGGTCCAGGCGTTGTTGAGTTATGCGCTTACCAACACATTTGCGATTCATTTTTATATATAAAGAGATGTAATTTTTGAAAATTTAAAAAATGGATGGAAATTTAGAAAATGATGGCTCATCAGAACATCATTGGAGAAGCGCCAACTTGTGATTTGCGTGAAGGAGGATCTGGGATATTAGCAACACATTGCCTTGCAACAAAAATGCTGTAAATCAAACCTGGCTTCATATAAGCAATGCTCTTGATAAAAGTGGTAAGTTAATTTATGTTTTGTATTCTGTGTTTTATTGTGTCTAATAAAATTTATGCCTTAGTAGATGAGTGCAAATCAGCGTGGGTTAGTTTGCGCGAAAGCTGTCGCTACCATGCCAGGGTAGCTCATAAGAGCGCTGGTAGGAAAGTTTTGGTAACTCCATCATTTTCGGAAAACATTGATTGGGAGTTTGTGGAGGAAATGTAATTTTTGGTGAATATATTCCACAAACGGAAGTAAGTCTGAATAATTTGAACGTTCGCTAAACTAGCAATTAATGTATTCTAGAGGACTTTCACAACTCCAGTGTCTTTCGGAGAAGATTCGCATACATCGCCAATAAATAACGGGGAAGATTCTAATGTGTCGCTAACGAGTGCAACCGACTGACAGCACTCATACGATTATGTGAGTACATACATACTATATGTATACATATTATATTTGTTTATGGAAAGATTTTTCATCTGGCTCTAGTTATGGGAATTTTAGTTATTTTTAATTTATTATGTATTTTTGAAGCTAGATACACATATTCAGATTCTTTTTTTATTTTGAAAATGTTAAACGATTATAATTGTGTTTTTCAGAACGCAACACTCTTGAAACGAGGACGGCGATCTACCTTACTCCACAGAAATCAAACATGGAATCGATTTGATAATATACTCAAGAGGAGGAAATGTTGGAAAGTCGCTCAAGTAGCACGCGCAGCTCCCCTTACGCATAAGCACTTTCAAGTTTCGATTAGCTATTAAATCAACTACCTCGATCTGTTGGCGACGACATGTGTATTTCAATAAATCTAATGCCGCAAAAGAAGGTTGAAGAGCATAAAATTAAGCACAGAACTAACGAGGGTTAAAATTTTTTGATAACTATTTTTTAATAATAGTTTACTACTGAATTTTTTTACTGAAATGAAAATAACTATTTTTTAATAATAAAATTGTTTACTGAAATGAAAATAAAAGTTATAGTCTTGATGTTTTTTATTTGCATAAGATTATTAATATAATTCTAGACAAAAGTGGCATTGTTTTGCCAAGGAACACTAGAATTAAAATAGTCTGTTAATATATGTATATATATGTTGGATTCATTTCGATTGCGAGTGTCTTTTTGTTGTTGCAACACTTCCCATTCTGCTGCTTTCCAATTTCCAGTTCTATACTCAAAACCAGAAAACGTATTCGAGTTATACGTTCGCTGACATTTATTGATAAGAAAATATGCAATAGGCAAAATGCCGAAACAACAACTTGCGCTCGTTTAGGTTTGCGAAATAAAAGTTTTTTAAGGCTAGATGGCTTTCTTGCAGTTAAAATGCCGAAAGGATTTTCAATGCACCGCTTTGCTCTGCTTAGCCTGTAGTTAAAAATCCTCTGCTCTACCGAGAGTTTTGTGGTGCTATACGGTTTTATTACACAAAGGAAAGGCGTCGTCTCCTACGATGAAATGCGGAATTTTTATGGTTAACTACTGTGTCAGGAGCAAATAGGCAGGTGTCATTCAGAATGCTGGTACCAAACTTAGAACTTCTCATAATATTAGAGTCGCCGTCACTTCCACAATCACCTATATCCAAATAAGTAAATTTATAATTAGCATCACAGGTAGCCAGCAAATCAATTAAATGAAACCCCTATAAATCCAAAAGTTTAAAATTCGTATTACTTTTTGGTACAACCGAGGCACATAATGTGATCTTACCTTGTAGTTATAAAATATAATTCCACTTCTTGTACGTACTTTTATACTAATGTGTTTTCCGTCAATGGCGCCAACACAATTGGGAAAATTCCATTGGTTTTCAAAACCAATAGCTACTTCTATCAAATTTTGTTCCGTCCAATCGGGCACTTCATTTTTTAATACGATACATAGTACTCAACAAACGTCTTTAACTATTCTGCCAAAATGTTGTTTGCTGATATGATAGCAAGAAGCTAAGTGACGTTGCAAATACCCCGAAGCTAGGTATTTGTAAGAATATTTTTCAAAAAACATAACACGGTTAGAAAGACACTTTCGAAAAAATGTATAAAACCAGTACCACTGCCAATTTGGCTTTGATTGGAATAAAATCTTTTGGCCTGCTGTTGCGTTTCGGACGGAGATGCGGCTCCACCATCTCGTAAAGTTCATCAAAAACTTGTGATGCCATGCGAAAGTTTTCGACGAATAATTTTGGAGAATTTCGCAAGGCCTCGAAAGAATCGGACAAGAATCTTCCCTTGTCGTTCCGTTCCTTAAGGTATGGCCTCACCCAATATTTCGCCTTCTTATGCTCTTTGTTTTGGGATTCAACCTCCATCTCCATGGCAGCTATCATGACACCACAATTCAACGTAATCATTAAATTCATCCTACAATTAAATAAAATCATAATTATGAAATATAGTTCATTTTATAATTTGATATAAAACTTACCAATCTTCATTCATATTCCGTAAATCACAATGCCAATATTTCTGTGCTTACATACATAAGTTCATTTTTTTTGTTTATTTTCTCTTGCCCTTCTCATGTGAATCATTCATAGTGCGTAACTAGCTGTCAAAATTACTTGAAGAAATAATGTATTTTTTTCTGGAGCAATTACTGGAGCTTAAGCTGGATACCAACCTTTATGACTAAACCAAATTAAAGATAAACGAGATTAATTGATTTTTAAACAACCGCACAATCTTACCTAATTTAACTTGGTTGATATTTACTTTTAATTCGATTCTTATGATTTTGTGATCTGACATGAAGGGCTCTGATAACACGATCCGTTGTCCAGCACATCCTTTCTGTTCTTTGTAAAAAACGTGGGTTCACAGCTCTTGCGCAGTTTTTCGCTTGTTCGGAGTTGTCTTAGGCACCACTTTAGACTTGTCCTTAGTCGTCTGCAGTGGTTGATGTTGTTGTTTTGGTTTCGTCTTTCATCTTGTTCTTACGACCCTTGGCTCAACACGGTAGGGAGTCCGGTCTACGTATTCAGAAGAGAACACAATGGTCCGTTGCACAAGTTCCAGATTACGCGTAAGGCCACCGTTACTTCCGATTCGGCCCGGTGTTGGGAATCGTCGTACGGGGATGAAGAATGATATTGATATTGGGGTCGGGCAATGGAATCGATGGCAAGTGCTTAAAAAAAAAAGGATATCTCTTCGACCTTTCTCGCATCTTATCTGCATGAAACCTAATACTCCCCCCACTAAATCCACAGCTTCTATATTTATGAACAGGACGAAGGAGTACAGATTAGACCTTAACATTGCAGTTGATAATGTTAAGATTCATACTGTGATGTGCTGAACACATTGAGCGCGACACGACATGGCAGCACGACAGTGAAATGAAAATGGCGTTGTGAATCCTTCTACATGAACGTTTGTAAGAAGTCAGCAACATAATAATGGCTGGCATGTACACAAGACAACACAGTTGTCTATTTTGCATGTACACAATTTCGTTGTGGCCATACTAATACCTTGCACTTCAATGAAATTTTAATATTTTGTTCAAAGTGAAATTTTTTATGCAAAAAATAAGTAAATATGTAAATTTGTTTCTTTTAAATTATCAATTGTTATTACAAATTATATAATAGGGCTATTTTATGCTTTAATTTGTAAAATAACGTCAGGTTTGTTAGAGCTTTGAATAATTTTACATTTCATCACCCTACCTCATCTCTTTACTGTCAACTCTACTGTCGTCCTACTGTCGTTGGCAAATATAAAAATATATTGAAGTTAGCGAGAGCGACAACTGTCGGCCTGCAGTCGTGCAGTCGTGTAGCTGTCAAAATAACTGTGTCCTTAAGAACGAATGTATTTTAATATTTGAAAGATGTCGCGTGCAGTCTATCGCGCTCAGTGTGTTCAGCACATCAATAGTCCTAAGCTTTTAGGTACAACACTTAACAGTCAGTGGTCCTTCATTCCTACACCACTCCCGATAACTGCCGAAGAACAGAGCAGCAACAAAATCCTCAATAGCCATAGGTTATTGGGGGGAAAAGAAAAGCAATTTCTGCTGGGGTAGCAAATAGTTTCGTCAGTTCTGATATACTATGCAACTTCTCGACGTCGTGTTTGTTGACGGGCGTGCTTTGTTGTACAGAAACATATCTTTGCTGTTAAGCTCTTGGAGTGTACGGACGAGTTATGTCAACTTCCTATTCCAATGAGTCGTTCCACTCGCTTCCAATAAATTGGGGCAAATGACAAACAAACACTTTCAGCTGTTTACATAACTACAGACCGATCAAATTCATTGATTTTCGAATTTACAAACTCAATTGTTTGCTTGCACAGCAACTTTATACAATAACCAAATTCATTTTGTTTTTTATACAACAACCAAAATTCATTGATCACTGTAATAGTAATTCGATACTTTAATTTTTGTTTATTTTAATAATTTTATGCAACGATCGATTTCGTTGACTTAATCGATTTTACAAACATATGTATGAGTTCAACTAACGTTGTGTTGAGTCCACAGTCGTAAATTTAAGAACTATATAAACATAAATAATTTTTAAAGAAAGTTTGTTAGTACTTAAACAGCAACCGAACTGTAAGTTACAGAATAAATAAAAATTTTAAAATTTAATCTTTCGTTCTTCTTTAATTACGAAAGTGGCGCAGTCGGAAATCCACGCAGTAATCAAAAGATTCTTCTTCTTCTTCTTAATTGGCGTTGGCACCGCTTACGCGATTATAGCCGAGTCAACAACAGCGCGCCAGTCGTTTCTTCTTTTCGCTACGTGGCGCCAATTGGAAATCTCAAGCGAAGCCAGGTCCTTCTTCACTTGGTCCTTCCAACGGAGTGGATCTTCCTCTGCTTCCCCCGGCGGGTACAGCGTCGAATACTTTCAGAGCTGGAGTGTTTTCGTCCATCCGGGCAACATGACCTAGCCAGCGTAGCCGCTGTCTTTTAATTCGCTGAACTATGTAAATGTCGTCGTATATCTCGTACAGCTCATCGTTCCATCGAATGCGATATTCGCCGTGGCCAATGCGCAAAGGACCGTAAATCTTTCGAAGAACCTTTCTCACGAAAACTCTTAAGGTCGACTCATCGGTTGTTGTCATCGTCCAAGACTCTGCACTGTATAGCAGGACGGGAATTATGAGCGACTTATAGAGTTTGGTTTTTGTTCGTCGAGAGAGGACTTTACTTTTCAAATGCCTACTCAGTCCAAAGTAGCACCTGTTGGCAAGAGTAATCCTGCGTTGGATTTTCAGGCTGACATTGTTGGTGGTGTTAATACTGGTTCCTAAATAGACGAAATTATCTACAACTTCAAAGTTATGACTGTCAACAGTGACGTGCAAGCCAAGTCGCGAGAGCGACGACTGTTTGTTTGATGACAGGAGATATTTCGTCTTGCCCTCGTTCACTGCCAGACCCATTTGTTTTGCTTCCTTGTCCAGTCTGGAGAAAGCAGAACTAAGGCGCGGGTGTTGAGGCCGATGATATCAATATCATCGGCATACGCCAGCAGTTGTGCACTCTTATAGAAGATGGTACCTTCTCTATTTAGTTCTGCAGCTCGAACTATTTTCTCCAGAAGCAGGTTGAAAAAGTCGCACGATAGGGTCTGAAACCTCATTTGGTATCGAACGGCTCGGAGAGGTCCTTCCCGATCCCGACGGAGCTTTGGGTGTTGCTCAACGTCAGTTTACACAGCCGTATTAGTTTTGCGGGGATACCAAATTCAGACATCGCGGCGTAGATGCAGCTCCTTTTCGTGCTGTCGAAACCAGCTTTGAAATGGACGAAAAGGTGGTGTGTGTCGATTCTCCTTTCACGGGTCTTTTCCAAGATTTGGCGCATGGTGAATATCTGGTCGGTTGTTGATTTGGCAGGTCTAAAGCCACACTGATAAGGTCCAATCAGTTTGTTAACGGTGGGCTTTAACCTTTCACACAATACGCTCGATAGAACCTTATATGCGATGTTGAGGAGGCTAATCCCACGGTAGTTGGCGCAGATTGTGGGGTCTCCTTTTTTATGGATTGGGCATAGCACGTTTAAATTCCAATCGTTGGGCATGCTTTCGTCCGACGATATTTTGCAAAGAAGCTGATGCATACTCCTTACCAGCTCTTCGCCGCCGTGTTTGAATAGCTCGGCCGGCAAACCGTCGGCCCCTGCCGCTTTGTTGTTCTTCAGGCGGGCAATTGCTATTCGAACCTCTTCATGGTCGGGCAATGGAACGTCTGCTCCATCGTCATCGATTGGGGAATCGGGTTCGCCTTCTCCTGGCGTTGTGAGTTCACTGCCATTCAGCAGGCTGGAGAAGTGTTCCCTCCATAATTTAAGTATGTTCTGGGCATCGGTGACTAGATCACCTTTGGGGGTTCTACAAGAGTATGCTCCGGTCTTGAAAACTTCTGTAACCCGCCGCATTTTTTCGTAGAATTTTCGAGTATTACCCCTGTCGGACAGCTTATCAAGCTCTTCATACTCACGCATTTCGGCCTCTTTCTTTTTCTTTTTGCAAATGCGTCTCGCTTCCCTCTTCAACTCTCGGTATCTATCCCATCCCGCACGTGTCGTGGTCGATCGCAATGTTGCGAGGTAGGCAGCCTGTTTTCTCTCCGCTGCGACACGGCACTCCTCGTCGTACCAGCTGTTCTTTTGCACTTTCCGAAAACCAATGGTTTCGGTTGCAGCTGTACGTAAGGAGTTTGAAATGCCGTCCCACAGTTCCCTTATACCGAGTTGTTGACGAGTGCTGTCAGAGAGCAGGAGTGCAAGCCGAGTAGAAAATCGTTCGGCTGTCTGTTGTGATTGCAGCTTCTCGACGTCGAACCTTCCTTGTGTTTGTTGACGTGCGTTTTTTGCTGCACAGAGGCGCGTGCGAATCTTGGCTGCAACAAGATAGTGCTCCGAGTCGATGTTAGGACCTCGGAGCGTACGCACGTCTAGAACACTGTAGACGTGTCTTCCATCTATCACAACATGATCGATCTGGTTGGTGGTTTTTCGATCCGGAGACAGCCAGTTAGCTTGATGTATTTTCTTGTGCTGGAATCTAGTACCACAGAGAACTATATTTCGGGCCCCGGCGAAGTTGATCAGCCTCAACCCGTTTAGCGATGTTCCTCGTGGAGGCTGAATTTACCGACTGTAGTGCCAAAGATACCTTCTTTGCCCACCCTGGCGTTAAGGTCGCCAAGCACGATTTTGACATCGTGGTGGGGGCAGCGCTCATAGGTGTGCTCCAAGCGTTCGTAGAAGGCATCTTTGGTCACATCGTCCTTCTCTTCCATCAAGGCGTGGTCGCAAATCAGCGATATGTTGAAGAACTTCGCTTTGGTGCGGATTGTGGCTAGACGATCATTCACAGGAATCCACCACGAATCCCATACCAAACTTGCGCTCCTTTATATGGCCACTGTAGTAAATTCCACAAGGACCTACTTGTCTTTGTCCTTGTCCCGTCCATCGCATTTCTTGGACGGCGGTGATGTCAGCCTTTGTTTTTACGAGGACATCAACCAGCTGGGCAGCGGCACCTTCCCAATTAAGGGACCGGACATTCCAGGTGCATGCCCTCAATTCGTAGTCCTTATTTCGTTTGCCATGGTCGTCATCAAAAGGGGGGTCTCTCATTCGAGGCTGTTGTTTATTTTTCATTGGGGGTTTTTTTACGTGGCGGGTCCCAAACTCAGCGCACAACCCTATGCAGGGGATGTTTCGCCTTCTCACTTTAGCTCGGCCTCAAACGGATGTTCTTAGGCTACCCAGAGGATTCTTGGTCAAAGACCGGAAGTCGTGAGCTGCTTGAATCATATGTAAAGAATCGTTTCTTTCTTCACTTGCGTGAACTTCTACACATGACTCCATCCTCCTCTTGCCCAAAAGATTGCGTCTTTTTAATCCAAAGATTAATAAGGCTAAAACTACGTCGGTACACTAAATAATAATTAAAAAAAATTGATATAAATTAAGAAGTGAAACAAGTGAAAAAAGTGCCATTGAGCCAAATCTAGCAAGTATTACCCATGGTAGAAATATAACGTGTCTTAGAAGCACATATTATTTATTAGAAGAAACAGGCATGGTAAAAAGATACGACAGTAGGCCGAATATACAGAACAGGTTTATACTAAACAATAGACAAAAGTCACAATACTTACTACAACATAGAGTTCCCCAAAATAATAGCTTATAAACATTTACGGATAACAACAACTATAACTTGGGACGGTTACGTCAAAATAGTAATAACCCATATAATAACTCCGAACAGTTACGTCAAAGTAATAATAGTCTAAATAATAACTCAGGGTCATTTCGTCAACAATTTCCAAATTCGCAACGAACTAGGCAAAGTCAAAATAATAAAATAACACAAATGGAAGTGGAACACATTGAAACTAATGATGGTGAAGAGGTAAATTTTCAATATCAGGCCGAGAATATAGTTTACTGATAATCACAATAACAATAAATAACATAAGAATTAGGTGCTTACTTGACACGGGATCTATCACTTCTTTACTTTATAAAAATCTTTTACCACAATATCAACGCAAACGACTTATACAACTATTAATTTTTAACACTATTAACGGAATTTTTAGTATCAGTGAGGAAATCATAACTTCCCTGCCAATTGAATTTAATGAAAAAAAATTTATGTGTTGGAAATTGACTACTTTTAGGAATAAAAAGTTTGATGCTGTAATAAGTCAAAATATTTTAAAACCACTCTCAACAATTGTTAAACTAAAAGAAGAGTACGTCGAAATAAATAACATTAAAACTAAATTCGTTGAAAGTTGTCCATTTCAATATAACGAATTACAAACCTTCAATATTTCACCACCCAATGAAGAAGTGTTTGAAAAAGTTTGAGGGACATTCGCTAACCCATACTCATGAAATACAACATGATATAGTAACCACAACAAAAAGACCAATATATTCTAAAATATATAGATATCCTCAAATCCATGAAGAGGAAATTAATAAGCAAATTAGAGATATGCTGAGCTAGGGTATCATTAGAGAAAGTTCATCTCCCTACAATTCTCCTTTATGGATTGTTCCGAAAAATTTGGACAATTCAGGAAAGAAAAAATTGAGGATTGTAATTGATTACAGAGCCCTAAATTAAATAAGTGTCAGTGACAAATTTCTAATACCAAACATAGAAAATATGTTGGAAAAATTGGGCCGTGCACAATATTATACAACAATTGACCTTGCAAATGGTTTCCACCAAATTCTCATTAAAGAAGAGGACAGAAAAAACAGCTTTTCCACACCCCTGGGACACTACGAATTCGTCCGAATGCCTTTTGGACTCAAAAACGCCCCCTCCACATTTCAGAGGCTCATGAATTCTGTATTAAGGGACTACATAAATAAAACTTGTGTTGTTTATTTAGACGACATCCTAATATTTAGTAGCACAATACAAGAACACGAACAAAATATCCAGAAAATTTTCAATGCGCTACGAAATCATAATTTAAAAATTCAAATCGGCAAATGTAATTTCTTTGCTAAATCTACGGAATATTTAAGACATATTCTAACCACTGATGGAAAACCTCTAAGCAAATTAACAATTGGTGCCCACAGATACTACTGAAAATTTATAAAAGACTATGCGAAAATTGCACATGGAA
Source organism: Bactrocera zonata (assembly GCA_037783105.1). Classification (NCBI taxonomy): domain Eukaryota; kingdom Metazoa; phylum Arthropoda; class Insecta; order Diptera; family Tephritidae; genus Bactrocera; species Bactrocera zonata. Next base: position 1,227,049 of record JBAWJQ010006688.1, read on the forward strand.
TGTCAAAGTATTTAAAAAAGGATATTAAGTTAAGAAAAAATTACCCACAACATATTGATGCTTTCTATAAGTTGAAACGACTCCTAATTGACACTCCAATTCTTCGTTACCTCGATTTTAAGAAAGAATTTAAATTGTGTGCATACATAGGTTGCTAAGTGTTGCCAGGTGCAATCTGACATTTCCATTGGAAAGTTTGACATTTTTTAGCATAACATCATTCAGAACGTTTTGTCATTTAATCGTGAATTGTTTTATTTACAGGGAATTAAAAAAATTCATCTCGGCCAAAAAATGGAATTAACTCGTAAACACTTTCGTGCGATCATTTTTCACAACTTTCGATGTGGATTATCACGACAAGAGTGCATCGATGAACTAAAATCTTTGTATGGCTATGAAGCACCATCCTATAGGACTGTGAAAAACTAGTACAACGAATTCAATCGTGTCCGACGCTCGCTCAAAGACGAATTCCGTGAAGGTCGTCCAAAAACAGCCGTTGTGCCAGAAAACATCGATGCCGTACGTGAACTGATAATGCAAGACCGTCTTGTTACATACCTTCAGATAGAGGCATGCTTATGCATTTCTCCCACCAGCATACATTCGATATTGCATGAACACCTGGCCGTAAAAAAGGTTTGTTCTCGTTGGATCTCGCACAATTTGACAATCGCTCAAAAAATGGCTCGTGTGGATTGGTGTAAAGAAATGCTGAAAAAATACGATCGCGGTGCTTCAAAAGACGTTTATAAGATCGTCACAGGTGACGAATCATGGATCTGTGCGTATGAGCCCGAAACAAAACAGCAATCGACAGTGTGGGTCTTCCAAGACGAGCCAAATCCAACGAAAAAAAACCATTTTCGTTGATAAATATGCCCATTTTCATTATTAGGCCAGAAATATATATAGCAGCCCTCGTATGCAAGTGAAGTTGCGATTGGCGCAGTTTTAACGCAAGACCATCATTCAATATGCTAGCTAGTAGAACACTAAATGAAAATTAAAAAAAAAATATTCAACCACAGAAAAAGAGCTCTTGGCTATCGTCTGAGGCATTAATTATTTCAGACCATACGCATATGGCAGAAATTTTGACCTCATGACTGACCATCTGCCACTTAAATGAATAATATAATCTGAAAATTCAGCACAAGAGAAAACGAAGTAGACAACATGAGTACATGTGCAACTATACATTCTCAAAAAGAAGAAAATAATGACCACTTTATTATATTATACACAGTTGTTTTTTTTCATACATAAATTATCTTAACGGCAAGTAAAATCAGAGAAATCGAAATAATTGGAAATAAACGAAAAATATATATAAACTTAGACCACATAAAAAGCAGATTTATGAACGATATTTTTAGAAGATTTATTAAAACGGGAAAAGTAGGCATATACTCAGGTATCTCGGATAGCGATTATAATATTGTTCAATTAAAACTAATAGAAATGTTTAATAATAGATAAGACTTTACAGATGCACATATCATGCGAAAGACATGAGAAATGATAAAGAAACATTTAGATATATTAAAAAATATCACAAAGAAGAAACAAGGCATGGCGGGATCAACGAAAATTATCAAGTACTAAAAAATTAAATTTACTATAAAAATCTAAAACAACTTATCAAAAAATACATTAATAATTGCGATATTTGTTGTAGAGCCAAATACGATAGATGACCAATTAAATCAAAATGTTTTTTAACACAAACTGCTACAGATACAAATGAAATAATCCAGATGGACACATATGTATGTCTTAAAACAGCACAGTTTCTTGATGTTCATAGATGAGTTTTCTAAACTAGCTACTGCGATTTATTTAGAAAACAGAACCAGCATAACTGTAATAGAAAAATATCGTTTATATTTTTCCTTAAAACCAAAGCCAAAACGCATAATTGCTGATAATGAATTTAACTCAACTAATGTAAAGGATTCCATGAGAAGAGAGGAAATAGAAATTCATTTTACAAAACCTAATTCTCACACTGGCAATGCTGACATCGAAAGATTCCATAATACTTTAAGGTTGGTATCCAGCTCTCAAGTAATTGCTCAAGAAAAAAAATACATTATTTCTCAAGTAATTTTGACAACTAGTTACGCATTGTGAATGATCCATATTAGAAGAGCAAGAGAGAATAAACAAAGAAAACAAACTTTGTGCGTATTATGTATGTATGTAGTAACATAAATATCTTCATTGCTATTTAAGGAATATTGTTGATAATTGGTAAGTTTTATACAACATTTCAAAATGAAATATACTTCATAATAATGATTTTAACTAATTTATGATGATTTTAACGATTTACTTTGAATTTCTTTCAAGAAACAATTGTTGATTTCATGTTCCTTCGCAAAACCAGGTTTGCCATATTCGCATTTTATTGAAAAAAAAATATTAAAAATTAGTACTAGATTACTTTAGAGCTGCATACTAGCACAAGTGAATTTATCGCAGGAAAGTTTCTTGTCCGTTTCTTAAGCGTTTTTTATATGAAGTTTTTACATTTCTTGAGAGCTGGATACTAAGCTTTAGGCGAAAGATTTAGAATAATAGAAATAGAAACGCCGGAATTGTTAGTTCAGGAAAAAGTATGTAAATGCATCGAATGGTATAACAAATCCATACATTCAACCACAGGGAAAAAACCAATAGATATTTAAAATTCTCAAGCGTTTCTGAGAAGCGAAAATATAACTTGGCAATGCGCGAATAAAAAAAAGAAACCTAATTGCCTGTCGAAAGAAAATTGCAATAAAAAATTAAAAGGCATCTGCTCGATTCCACGGTTCAATTACAAGAAATTCTTTATTTTATTTCATTTAGTTGCTTAGCCTAAATCTTAAAACTAACGGCTTAAACTAGTGGAAATGTTAATATGTATTAAAAAAAGGGGTAAGTATAGCAATTTTCAACTTTCGTTAAATATTGTGAAAGATTACGTTGAGGTAAGTAAGGTGAGTAATATTTTAGTATTACAAATGTATTATTTAGGTAAGTATACATTAATAATATAATTCAATATTTTATCATTTTAATGAATTAGTTTTAGGTTTAAATATATATGTCTTGTCGCTTGACGTAACACCGGCCACCTTGACAGGATCAGATTCCTTCAATATCCAGTGGAAGCACGGCCAGGTTGTGGATGGGACGCTTAATCGTGCCCGTCTTGGTCGCTACGTCTGCGACTCGCACCTTGCCGTCTTGCCCTTCGACGGTTGCGACGACGCGCTCTAGTACCCACTGTTGCAGCGGCACGTTGTCCTCGTGGACGAGAACGAGGTCGTTGAGCTGCATGTTGCGTTTGGGGTGCAGCCACTTGTTGCGCTCCTGAAGGCCCAGGTATACTTTGGACCACTGTCGCCAGAACTGTTGCTTGAGACAGCAAACAAGTTGCCATCTCTCGCAACAACGAACTGGGTCCACTGGCACCTTCTCTGGGGGTAATGCCCGCAGGGAGCATCCTATTAATAGATGCGCTGGTGTTAACGCCTCCTTCAATTCGCGCAACTTGCGATCGGAGCCGACGAATTTGGTGGCGTTGTCGCTGAATATCTTCGTCGGCATTCCTCGGCGTCCAATGAACCTTTTTCGGGCGAGAATATGTATGAATGTACTGCTTTGGAAGTAAAGCAAACGAAACCTGCAATATATGTTTTTATGGGTGGTCGACTGCGTATTTTTAACGTTTTGTATATCGGACCACAAAAATCTACGCCAAATATAAGAAAGGACCGTAGTGCTCGAAGTCTTTCGACTGGCAAATTTCCCATTATTTGGTTTTGTAACTAAGCAAGAAAATGGGTCTGGCAGTGAACGAGGGCAAGACGAAATATCTCCTGTCATCAAACAAACAGTCGTCGCACTCGCAGATTAAGAGGAAGACCTCCACTCCGTTGGAAGGACCAAGTGGAGAAGGACCTGGCTTCGCTTGGAATATCCAATTGGCGCCACGTAGCGAAGGGAAGAAACGACTGGCGCGCTGTTGTTGACTCGTCTATAATCGCGTAAGCGGTGTCTACGCCAGTAAAGAAGAAGAAGAATTTCGGCTTGCAATGAACAATTTATACAGTTTCTTACGGTTCTACAGCAAGCTTCTCGGACATTAATTAGCCATATGCGTTCTCGAAGAAGCACAACCAACACTTTAGCCCCAGCGTGGTAGCTTCGAATATTCAGGAAACGTAAATACGTTATAACGAAGTGCGAACTTTTATTTAATAAAAGCGGAAATTTGGCATCGAATAGGAGAGGTGCATTTAATAAGCGACCTCCTACTCGGATTAATTTGAATGACAGCGACATATTCGAGTACTCATACAAAAACGGGTTGAGTTTTTGCAAGTTTGCGGGTAGGGTGGTACCCTTACGCAATTTTTGAATAACATCCGAAAATTCCGAATGTTTAACCACTTGTGCAATTTTTAGAAAACTCAAGTTTAGCTCTTCTGAAGTCAGATCTTGTCCCATGGAGGATTTTGGTGGTCGCCTGATCCATCGTAAGATATATGCGACCACACGAAGCAATATTTTATGAGAAGAGAATTTTTCAATGAGGTCCAATATTGGACTTTTTTCAGTCGTCGAAATTAATGTAAATATATTTTTCTTTTTCTCTAATGCTTCGTCTTCTGGTGAGAGCTGAAAGTGGTTATTAATTGGCCATAATAGCCATAATAATTCTAGGAGGAACTGTGGACCGCCAAACCACATGGAATTATTCAATTCGTCCACGTTACAGGATTTTATTTCGTTGGCACATGTCGCCAATGTACTTTGGATTTCGGGCACTCTGTTTGCGACGAAGGTTTGTAGTGAGGATGGATGTGTTTTAATCCAATGTAAAATGATTTCAGAGTCCGTCCAAAATGTATTATTTTCGAAATGTCGACTCAACATAGGCGCTACTTTTGACCATAATTTCGAAAGAAGATGTGCTGCCGAGAGCTCAAGACACGGAAGAGATTTGGTCTTCAGCGGAGCCACTCTAGACTTTGCAGTAAGCAGCATACATTTAATACCACTAGCAGATTGGCTTCGTATGTATATGCAGCATCCGTACGCCCTTTTTGAGGCGTCGGAGAAGCCATGTATTTGGCAGATGGCACTCGACTCAACGCTTACGTAACGAAGAATGCTTATCGATGAGAGCTGCATTAGGTTGGCTTTAAAGTTCTGTTTATTGTTCGTTGGGCTCATGTGACCCAATGCTCTACATTCATTCATAAAGTCCAGATACATTTTGCGAAGTTCTGAATCTTTTAATGTCCTTCTCTCCAGGGCCTGAAACCACCGTACTACGGTTTCATAGGAGTGACCGAGTAAATTACGGTCAGCTTTAAAAGGCATTCTGACTTGAAGCCGTCCTGAAGGCAATACTTGAGTTGCATTTACGAAAAATTTTTCACACTCTTGTTGCTCTTGTGTGAATTTAATGCCATTAGAATCCGAAGGTAATTCTTCTAGAGCCCAATATTTGTGGACTACTGAATCTATTGATTTGAAGTCTTTTTCAGCTTGGCATAATGTGCTATGTAATCTGTGAGGAGAACTTATATTACTGGCGTATTTGCCAGATACAATCCATCCTAAAAGGGTTTTCTGAAGAGTTGGTTGGTTAGGACTATTTTTAATTTGGCCAACAGCTAAAAGGTGGAAAAATGTTTCAGCACCCAATAGGATATCCACTTTTTTAGATTTGTGGACTTCTGGATACGCCAATTCAATATTGTGCGGAATTTTCCAGCCACTTACATTGATATTATGGTCTGGATAATTATTTAACCGTGACTTAACAAACCCACTTAACCCCACTTTTGTATTGGAATTGCCAATTCCTATTACGCTTAATGTTTTGTGCTGACGTCAAATCCGTAACTTCTGTGCCACGTCCTCCGTCATAAAGTTGACCTGTTAGCCTGAGTCCAGCCAAGCTCTCGCAGGCAGGTAATCTCCACAGCTGGTCCTCACTAAAATTACTGCTGTTGCCAACATGACCCGATCCGGCATACTGGCTGTATGCATGGCATGTGTGGTTGATGGTTGCGGATGAGGTGCAGCGGGGAAGGACACTGGATACTGGTGCAACAACGTGTGATGGGATCGATTGCATATGCGGCAACGATCCGCTCTGCATTTGGAAACGGTATGTCCTTTACGCAAGCAATTTATGCATAAGGGTACCGATTTGACGAACTCGAATCTCTGTTGCACCGGAAGAGCGTTGAAAGTAGGGCAGGCAGTTAGATGGTGATCCCTCAATTTGCACTGTTGACAACTAGACTGACTTGTGTTTGCAGTAGCTAGCGCCGATTTGGTCCTATCCACTTGTTGTTGCTTCCCATGACTCGTACTGCCTGTTTGTGTGACCTTCGTCCTTGAATGTGATGCTCCTTCCGCTGATAGCTGCTGGAATCTCCTATTTAGGGTGGCTTCACAATTCTTCCATAATATTAAGTGGTTGTAGTCAAATTGCTCTTCCCACTTGGATCGGGTGGCAGTGTCCACCTTTGTCATCACTAAATGTATTACAATGGCGTTTGTTATTTGCTTCTCATCGCCCAGAGATAGCAAAGAGTCATAAACAGCAGACACTTCATCAATCATCGATCGCAATGAAGGCGCGGATGGCTTTGGGATGGTTGGCAGCTCAAACAATTTAGTTATTGTATTGAAAAATATCAAACATTCGACATCTGAAACTCTTTAACTGTTCCCAGAGCCTCTTCAGATAAACAATTTACCAAATGGTTAAATTTTTCTATATTTGGGATATTTGGATCATTATGAACCATGCTCTCAAACAAACTCATAAAATTTTTAAACTCTGAATATTCTCCCTTGAATTTCGGCAAATTCATTTTAGGGAGCATTGAGCTGTGAGAAGCTACGAAAGATGCTTCGGCAATTGGCGTTCTATTTTTGGCTCAACTATTTTTTATTATTGATTTCGTTTCAACAATTATGTCCTCTAACTCCCCTCGGGCCATGTCCTCTTCATCAATCTCTTCAATTTTAGATTGGTATTTCATTAGCTTTTCACTATGTGAATTTAATATGTCGAGCCGACATTCCAATTCAATTGGATCCAACGACACAGTTTTTTCTAAAAGGCCCGTCTTTATTCGCAAAATACTATTTTCCGCCATCGTGACTTGCTCATTGTTTAAATTAAATATACGAAGACTATAACGGTTGGCAACAGATATATTAAGAATCGATAACGAAAGCGAAACAATATACATATGTCGATTCCCAATTATATGAAAGCCAAACCAATAGCAATAAAAGTTGGCAACAAATATATTTGGAATCGGTTACGAAAACGAGAAAAAATAATATCGATTCCCAAGTATACGAAAGCAAAACCAATGAGTTATGCAAAATGAGCAAAAGCACAATAAAGCAATTTAATCGGAAAACGTCCGAAAGAAAATCGACAAAAATTGCGAAAAAACCGACCGATAATTGTAAAACCGGATCGAAAAAATTGCGAAAAATATAATAATTTAATTTTGAAATTAAGAATCTTTCACCTTTATTTTAAAATAAAGGGCTACAGCAAAATCCTTTGTTCACTTTGAATTCGTATAAGTCACAATATACGTAAAAATAAGTACATGTATGTACTACATATATACATATATAACGACCTTAAACACTATTTGAAATGCTAATTGACCGGGCTAAATGCTGTATCGAACCACAAGGAAACTACTTTCAATAAAAAAATATAACTTTTGAAAAATATTAATTTTTTGTTGTTTTTTAACAGTCCAGTTTCTTTTGCGACAGACCTTGCATTTACACATTAATAAAATGCAATATGTATAAAGTGAAAAAGGGAGAGCCAAAAACTGAAAGTGCACTTATTTTGTTGTTTTCGTTTTTTTGTGCACTGCTTTCAGTAGATCGAACTCGTTACCTGGTGCGTCAGCTGTTTGCCGGCGCTTAGCGGCAGTTTGATGGTAGCAGCGACGTTGTGGCAGCAGCGGGTTGATGGCAGCGAAGTGATTGTAGCAGCAACGGGTTGGATATATCGGCACTTTTGCTTTTACCGGTTATTTTGATTGCGGCACTTTCAACAGTTTTTGAACAGTTCTCGAACGGCTTTTTCCAACTGTTAATTTCTTCGTACGGCACATTAAACAGGTTTTTAAAAAATTTTCCACCGGCTATTTTTTTTTAATTGTTTAAAGAAACAACTTTTTTTCCAGCCCAATGTAGAAATTTTGTCACTTCGTTTTTCGTTTTTCGTTCTTGTTTTACGTATTATGTATTATTAGCACTCTCTGCATCCACAATACTTCCCTTTTCCTTTTTCTTTTGCTATCATAAGCTTAGGTAAATATATGGGTAAGTATTAGCACTCCACTACACTGTACATACGAATATACTTATGCGTATAATATATGCCGTATATACTATACATGTATACTAGCTGACCCCGCAGCCGTTGTCCTGCGTGAAAATATGTGTGTTTGAAATGCAAAGAAAATTAAATTTATCATTTCATTTTTTTTTTCAATGCAACACAGCTTGATAAACAACTTTTTTTGATTTCTGTTCCGGTGTACAGAAAAGATGGTTTTCCAACTCATGAGCACGCCACGTATATCTGACCGTGTGAAAAACATAGCATTTCCAAATTTATGCCACACACTATGCGAATATCCTTGTGTCCTGTCATCTCAAATGCAATTTTCACTGGAAACGGAATACCTTTAAACTGAAGTGGCAAATCGATAGAACTCAAAGGAATTCGTAGAATCAAGCATTCTGCTCCTTGTATTCGATAGGTGCGTCACAATCAGTCAGGTTCCATTACACAGTTTCGGCGCATGAAGATTGCGAAACATAATAACGACAGATCCAACTTTGAGACGCAAATGGTGCGGTGACTTACCAAGCGTCTCCAAAGAATTTGAAATTCCACTGGATAATTCATTCATTGTCAAGACGAACCATCGATTTGTATGAGCGCAAGTCTCCCGGAATTTGACTTTGAATCTTCCAGTTTAAGTCAACAATATCGGTATTTTTGGCAATTAACATTCCGCGTACACTTAAGGAATCGTAGTTACGATAATTTGGCCAATGTCCGAATATTCGTGATGAGTTCATATTTCGTGAACTGATAAACGGCAGAACCACCGGAAGTATCAACCGGAATTTATCCATTTCCAATTTTTAGTGAAGACGATATAAAATGTCTTCGGCAATTTCATTTTTGTTCGTATCGCATAATAGACGCGGATTTGAAGGCTGATATGTCGAAATGATTATCGCGAAAAGTGTGCGAACTTCATTTGCATTCCAGTGATTATCATTTTCCAGCAATTGTGATTGCTGGCTTGATTCTCAAAAAGTTGCACACCGTACCATTCACAGTACGCATTGACTCAAATCAATAGCAACCGAAGGTAGAAACAATCGTCGTTTTGTGGGTGGATTGTGTAAATTCGTCCCAATGCATTAGTTGATAGCACACCTGAATGTCCATCTACTGGTTGGCCTTGCTTTCTGCGTAATTATTTCTTCAACGATGCATTCCATGTATAATATCAAGGTATTTCCAAATGTCCTCGCAAACGGATCTCTGACGAAAGTTGAGCAAAAACTCGCAAATGTTAATTTTTTTGCTGGTGGTGTTTCCACTGGCTGTACTGTATTCTCTGGGTTGAAGTACATACTTTGGCCTTCTCCAAACTAACTGTGAGACGCACAACAGCCGAAAAACGTTCATGAATTGCAGAAGTAAATGTCCTACAAAGCGCTTTATTGCAGTTTATGTATCAACCGTATCGTTCAAGTCCAATAACCCCCATGTTGCTTCCTATGATGACGTACTTTCAAACGTATTTTATCGATTACACCAAACTGCAATACTAAACACTGATATGAGGTTTGAATATGAATTAGACAATAATGGTAAATATAGTACGATCCATATGTAGTCAACTTCGATATTCACTCTTCTAAATTGAATGCTGAATGTTCTGCCATTGTCGTCTGGTGAGCGACGCCGATAGAGTGGATATCCCTCATTTTTAGTTTGTGTTTCTGAAAGAAACGTGGATACTGTTTCATGCATTTATTGTCAGACATACAAACCTAAGTGGGACTGTGGTGTCCGCAAGGTCCATGAACCATATCACTTCGTATAATACTGCACCTTTCTCTGCATGAGGAATTTCTGCGTGACTGAATGATTTCATCAATTTAATCTAGTGTAACCACCATCCACCATCCAACGAAGAAATCCGTGCGTACGGCAAACCTCTCTTTTGCCATTCAACAGAGTACATTCTGCTATTCGGGGCGGAGACAAATCCAACGAATCAATAACCATGAAAATTGGCTCAGCAGATCTCGAGTTATAAGTGTTCGAACAAACCCGTATTTGTTTTATATATAATATATAGATATATTGCTTTCTATTTGGTTTTAGGTCATATTTAAATTTTTCTGTTTCACATATACACATATTTGCGTTTATATTTGGCCACTGTATTTCTTCAAGTATTCACGTAAGTATTAAATACTTTTCCCGCCACTTTTTCTTTTTATTTTCACTCCAGTTTTGTGTTTTATATTTTATGTTTTATAATTCTTTTTCCTTTATATAGGTATCACTATCACTGCACAACTTGGTCACTTCCACTATATGTATATATGTATGAATACATATATAGGTACGTATATTTATATATATTTTTAGTTAACTATTATTATTATTTATTTATTTTTTTATGTTTTATTTCATTGTTTTAGGTGAATGTTCCCACTTCACTTTACCGAAGACCGAAAGATTGACAGGCAAGTAGAAACGATAATAGCTAATTAAAACGAAAGTCAAATAAAATATATTCTTAGCTCACACACTAAGTCCCTGCTCGGGCGCCATGAAAATTCTCAAGCGTTTTTGAAAAGGGAAAATATAACTTGGAAATGCGCGAATATAGTAAAATAAAGAAACCTAATTGCCTGTCGAAAGAAAATTGCGATAAAAAATGAAAACGCGTCTGCTCGATTCCACGGTTCAATTACAAGAAATTCTTTATTTCATTTCATTTAGTTGCTTGGCCTAAATTTTAAAACTAACGGCCTAAACTAGTGGTAATGTTAATATGTATTAAAAAAGGGGTAAGTATAGTAATTTTCAACTTTCGTTAAATATTGTAAAAGATTTCGTTGAGGTAAGTAAGGTGAGTAATATTTTAGTATTACAAATGTATTATTAAGGTAAGTATACAATAATAATATAATTCAATATTTTATAATTTTAATTAATTAATTTTAGGTTTAAATATATATATCTTGTCACTTGACGCAACAGATATTGCAAACGGTAATTATGATAAAAATGAAATATTTTAACGACTTAAAACAGTAAAAGAAAAACAAATCGAAAAGCTTAACACCAGAAGAGAAAATAACCAATACACCGACAGGGAGGGATACGTGAAAAACTATAAAGCTGTTAGACACAAACAGGAACCCAGGTACAAAAAAATGGCAATCGACAACATCCACTAAGCTAATATTAAAAAAACTACCAATTTTTAGGTAAAATCAATATTAACAATTACAACACTAATGATATTTCTGATATTGAGCAACGCAAAATATTGATGGTGGAAAACGTTGGTGGTACAAACGGTTTTGCTGAAATTTCTCTTGAAGACGCAAAGATAACAGTCAATTACAGCACAATACTACATATTATCAATCCGTTAGAAATTATTAAAGTTACTGAAACTGTTGAACATAATATCGAACAAATCACAGACAATGAGGAAAAACATTTTTTGATACAAGAATTAAATAAGGTTAAATCGAAATTAGTAACTATTAACCCACATAGACAACAAAGAGGATTAATTAATATCATAGGATCAGGTATCAAATGGCTATATGGTACAATGGACGACAGAGAAGAAATAGAACAACATCTTCAAACAATAGACGAGAATAACCATGCAATAATAGAAAATCAAAATATAGAAATAAATAATGTATTTAATGTAACAATTGCAAAACTAAAAGAAGCTATAGATGAAGACAGTGAAAAATTCACATAAAAATGTAATCAAATTGCTGCAAGTGATCAACAACTAGAAAGGAAAATAATGTTATAATGATACTCTGTTAAAAATTAAAATTTTATTGGACAATGTTGATCACATACAAAACAACCTTGTGCTGCAAAAATAAATATAATGAATAACAACATATTAACTGGAGAAGAAATAGTCCGTTACAGTATAAATTTATATAAAATGCAAAATATTAAAGTTAGCACAGCTCAATATAAAAATAATGAAATAATTTTTGGTATACAAATACAAAAATTATAAACAGGAAGAGCTTTTGTTTGAAATGCAAGAAGCCATAAAAATTAATGGGACTATGTATAATTATAATAACGAATCTTCGATACTTTAATTTTTGTTTATTTCAATAATTTTGTGCCATGATCGATTTCGTTGACTTTTCACAAAAATATGTATGAGTTCAACTAACGTTGTGTTGAGTCCACAATCGTAAATTTAAGAACTATATAAATATAAGTAATTTTGAAAGAAACTTTGTTAGTTCTTAAGCAGCAACCGAACTGTAAGTTACACAATAAATAAAAATTTTAAAATTTAATCTTTCATTCGGCTTTAATTACGAAAGTCACACCAAGTACACTAGAGAGGTGTTGGCCATTAAAGCATGATCGATCTCGGTACGAACTTTTCGATCCGGAGACAGCCGAGTAGCTTGATTCATTTTCGCCATCGGGGTGAAAGAGAGAATCAGTGTTAAGTTGAAAAATTTTGCTCTGATGCGGATTGTGGCTTCACCGGTGTGAATGCCAATATTCGACGACTAGGTCTTTCTCCCACCATAAATCCCACACCAAATTTCGCTCCTTTATATGACCGCTGTAGTAAATTTCACAAGGACACCATAGTAGTACTTACTACGTTTGCTGTGGACGTCATCAAAAGTGGGGTTTTTAATCTGAGGTTGTTGTCTCCTTTTTATTGGGAGTGGTTTCCACGTGGCGGCTCCCAAGCCCAGCGCACAACCTCGCTTTGTGAGTAATATAAAGTTTTGTACACATTTAAATAGCTAGCCGTTTTTTTCAAGACTGACGCCCGCACATAGCCTCACCTGTGGTGAACGGACGCTGCAATTAGACTTCAGCGAACCCTTAAACCGAATATGTCGGAGTGGCTCCGCTAGAGCTTCCTATCTTTTAGTCGTAACCCCAGGCTCTACACGGGTTGACTACCGCATCTTGTTCAAAAGTTACTCACGTTTCCGTAAATTTCCATCACGAAGTTAGCAAATTAGAGTATAAATCACTTTGCCCTGTAATTTATA